>LR812528.1:26509301-27114301 GCA_903798195.1 Danio kyathit
TCTTCTGGAAAAAGTCTTATTTGTTTTATTTCGACTAGAATAAAAGCAGTTTTAAATTTTTTTAATACAATTTTAAGGTCAAAATTATTAGCCCCTTTAAACTATATATTTTTTCAGTAGTCTACAGAACAAACCATCTTTATACAACAACTTGCCTAATTACCCTAACCTGCCTAGTTACCCTAATTAACCTAGTTAAGCCTTTAAATGTCACTTTAAGCTGTTTAGAAGTGTCTTGAAAATATTTAGTACAATGTTATGTGCTGTCATCATAGCAAAGATAAAATAAATCAGTTATTAGAGATGAGTTATTAAAACTATTATGTTTAGAAATTTGTTGAAAAAATCTTCTCTCCATTAAACAAAAACTGGGGGAAAAAATAAACGGGGGCTAATAATTCAGGGGGCCTAATAATTCTGACTTCAACTGTAGGTTTGAGTTTAACAATGTTATAATCCCACAAGGGGCAAATGAGGTAGGGCAGTACCGTCAAATAACAAACATCATACAAACTCATCCAAAAACAATACAATAAGAAATGAATAAAATCACAGCCCAGCATGCTTCATAATAAATGAAACAATAAAAATGTAATTACATTCGTAAATAACTAAACAAATATTTCACAATACTAAAATGTTTTTTTTTTGTCTGTGTTTGTTATCAAATAAATACTAAATAGAGTCTGACGTCAAATAACAAACACAAAAGTAGCGTGAAAGTGCGATTTCAAGGACACATATAAGCCACGCTTATTGAGATGTACTGAATCATAAATGCGAAATGGATGGAAATGAATTCAGCGGCTCAAGATAATGATGTCTTCGGTCATGAATACATTCTAGTATTTCACACAGCATGTAAATAAATGTAACCGAGGCAGCGGCATCCTTTAAAACAATGTCATTATCGGCCTGTGGGAGTTTCAGACGTCAACAGCTTTTTTTAACATCCGCAACAAACATTTTCAAAGAACGCTATTTCTGTGTCTCCTTCACACAGGCACGGTCTTTCACATGAAGAGGTGATCTGCTTTCCTGTTGTGTGTTGTTTGTGAAATGATGTGCCGTATGTTGTCGCTCGTCGTCTTCCTCACAGGCCTGACTCCTGAAAACAACATGGCACTTTGTCTTTTCCTCTGCTCATCCCTCTTAGTTTCTTTGACATGCCAAAACACACACACACACACACACACACACACAGAGAGAGAGAGAGAGAGAGAGAGAGAGAGAGAGAGAGAGAGAGGGACGTATATTGGATCCAAGGGCATGTAGCTTTTAGTATTTTCACATTTCTTTGAATATTCCATAGGAAGCCTGTATTTCACATGAAATAGTATATATTTCATAACAGTATATACGTAGTACATAGACCTCAGTGTGTTGTTCAGAGTCTGCTTCTGTAAAATATAACATGTATACATATTTAAATGTATTAAATGTCCATAGATGTGGTTTGAGTGACTATCACAGTTCTGACTTTTATTTCCAAACTGATCTGAGGTGAACTATCTGGCAATAAATGTCACATATAATATTATTCAAACTCACATTGGTAGCATTTAACACTGGATAAAGCACATAATCTGTACCTGAGGTGATCATAGTAGAATATGCTGTTGTTTTGCCATGACAAAAACATTTCTAAAACAGAAGTTTTGTGTGTCACTGTCACTGAGAGTTCAGACAAAAACTCTTTTTAACATAGAAATGATACCTTTTATCACGTGTCACGGTGCTGCCTCGCATATAATTAGGATACGGTGTAATAAAGTGTATCCTAAGCAGTATGTTGTCAGGAGTCTGCTATAGTGTTCTTTTTAAGGCAATATTTTATTTTGCAAGGTATTTAAAAAATGTCATCTACTGTACATACTGAGCAGTATGTAGTTAGGATCAGAGCTTAATTTGAAAATAAATAATTTACAAACCCGAAACAAAACCAGGAAATAAATGTTACCGTGACTGACATCCATCACACTATTTTAGTTTTCCCGGAACATGATGTTACTAGGCGGTTTTAGCAAACAAACATGTAGCTACAAACATAAATCGTATGAAACATCACTATTCAGTTTACTAACACCACTGACATTCAGTTCACTTCGCTATTATGTGCCAAGCGAAAATGACTCTCTGTCTAATCTTTAAGAAGAGCCCACAGTTACCTCTTCTGTCATGTTTTCTGGCTGACTTGACTTGCTTTTCATCTGTCTCCCGCTATCCTGATTCAGGGCCGAAGTTTTATCTTCTCTTGATCAGGCTCATTATCAGATCTACTCGTGGTTTAAATATACATATGGCATTTTGAGAAAATACAAATATTATTATTTATTTTTGCTGCTCACTGCGTGTAAAACAATAATCACCAACCAATGAGAGTGATTGTAAACGTAAGAAAGCTGATTGGGCGAAAGTGACTACCTTTATGTGTGTGTGCACGCACACAATCAACACAGCTTTGCTTGCTGTTTTTCACTCGTACTCATTAACATTCTCTCTCACTCTCTCTCACACACATGCACACATGCAGGTACTTACCAAAATTGTTAATGCAAAAAGTTATTGCCGAATCAATTAAAACAAATACCCAACCCAGGCTCATTCTGAAAACGTAGTCCTATGGACGTTTCTGGAGACCGGGAAATACGTCCCGGGAGGTATGTATTTTTGCAGTTTTTGTTTTTGCGAATCCACCAGAGGTCGCTGTGTGTGCTTTTTCATATCTCAAATTTCTCTCGCGAGTGCCATTCGCGCCCTCTGTTCTCTCATAAACCCACCAGAGTCCGCTGTTGACTGACTGACTGAATGACTGACTGGCCAACCGACCAATCGATTGACCCACCCTCCTCCTTCCCTAAACCCAACCAGTTTCATCGATTGACCCGCCCACCCACTTACTTTCCTAAACCCAATCAACAATTTACAAAAGCCGTCCAGAAAAAGAAAAGCCTTCGTCTGACTTTTACCACATTTTCGGATTTTACCACATTCTCACCCTGTTATTCACTTGTTCATTTTATCTTATGGATTCTGTTTTTGTCTTAACTGATTTCTGGAACCGCTCTTCACCGGACTCAAACACCGTCGTCGTCGTGGTCAACGCCTCTCTGCGTCTTTATTCCACCGCCGTACATGACAAGCTAACTGGACAAACTGGTTGCAGCGGGAAAGCCATCCACACGGAGGTAAGCGGTCAGCTGGGAAGCGCAAAAAGAAATGGCGTCATACCGCCCCGTAGCGTTTGTTTAAAAAAATGAAATGCAGCCATACATACCTCCGGCTACATAATTTGCGGTCTTCAGAAACATCCATGGGACTACGTTTTCAGAATGAGCCTGTGTTGCGTACACAAAACGCGAATATCTGACATTTCCCGGAACAGGATCTGGCAAGATCTGCCTCAACTTAACCGTTAACGCAAACGTTTCTTGTTTCAATTCTCATCATTTTGTATGCTACTTTTAAAATAGTATTTAGTGTACAGGGCCTACTGAAAATTATGTTGCGCAGTGGGTAGCGCTCTCGCAGTCATGGGTTGCAGCTGGAAGGGCATCCGCTGTGTAAAACATATAAGTTGGCGGTTCATTCCTCTGTGGCGACCCCATATTAATAAAGGGACTAAGCCGAAAAGAAAATGAATGAATGAATAAATATGTAGTGTACACTACAGTGCAGACTGAGGATTATGTAGTTAGACTACAGTAGATTAGGCTAATATTTGTTAATAGTATGTAGTGCTTAATGAGCAGTATGTAGTTAAAATGATGCTAGTATTTATTCATATTCACATTATTTTGTTTTTTATTGCAATATATTATTTTGCATGTTATTTTTAAAAATGTAAATTTTAATTATTACCATTTGATGAGTCTCCCCATACAGTATGATATAGTGCTTGGACCCGGAAGCCGCTTCGCGTGACGTCACTCTTACCAAGCAGATATGTAGGGGACAGTGCTTACTCATCAGTATTCAGTTAGGATCCTAGTTCGGTATTATAGTTACAAGCTACTATTATAAAAGTAACTAATTACCAGTGTTTGGCAATAACACGTTACTAGTAATGCGTTATATAATGCACACAAGAAACTGAGACACTCTTAACGTTACTATTATTAATTACTATTACTAATACTGCTATGATTGTTGTTTTAAATAAATAAGCACACATTTGTTTTCTGTATACCAAAATTGATTAGTTTAGTAGACACAGTGGCACATTTCTGTTATATTTCAGAACATGTTATTTAAATGTATAGTGTTGTATTGCTCAGAAAAATGCTGTGATTTTATTTTTTATTGTTAAACATATTTTTATAGCTGTTATTCAACAGCAGATTTTGCACTTTGAATATACACAGCTTAATTTCCGTAAGTTGCTGATATACCACATTTAATTCGCGGTTAGTTTAAAAATTGCTCATAAATTTGATATTTGAGCAGCTGTTATGTTTTTGTTTTCTTTATAATGCATAAAATTTTTGATTGTTTATAATAGCAGTTTTTTTGGTACTGAGTTTCACCAAATGGATTCTGAATGATAACTTTGATTTATTTATTTCATAAAGGTTTTGTGTTTGTTGTACTGTATATTGTTGCTTATTTTTTATACTCAAGCTGTAAAGGAACATGTTTAAGGGTTAAACACAAACTTTCATGACGCTGAAGCAACTTTTTGCCTTTTTTGTTCCTGAATATATTAATCAGCTGGTTTATCGCCTTGTGATATTTTTATTTTTTTACTGCTGACTTAAATAAATTAGTGTTTAAAAATTACTCTTTGTTTAAGTTTGTCTTGTGTTTGTAGATGTGAGAATGTAAATTAATTTAAACTATAAATTTGATCGACAGTGTATTCTCCATGCAGCACTGAAGTGACATTATAAGGGCATTAATGAGAGCATTAAAATGTTCTTTGGTAAAGTAACTCAAAAATTACTATTACTGTAATACATTACTTTTTGATGTAAGTAATGGATAAAGTAATTGAGTTAATTTTTGAATGAAGTAACTAGTAACTATATTTTTCAGTAACTAGCACAACACTGCTAATTACCAGGGAAAGTACCTATTGTGTTACTTTTTTTTTTAAATGTCAAAAAACTTGGATGCCCACAATAAGAAATATGTTGAATGAAATGGGCATTAAATTAAATATTAGAACGGGCGAAATGGAATTTTATTTGATTATTTGTTACTGAAAAAGTTCCTCCGTTCTTCACATCACTGGTTACAATGATACTAGTGTTTGTTGTACTAATTCACATGTACAGTTGAAGTCAGAATAATTAGCCCCCTCTTAATTTTTTACAGTATTTACAATATTTTTTCTTCTGGAGAAAGTCTTATTTGTTTTATTTTGGCTAGAATAAATGCAGTTTTTAATTTTTTAAAAACCATTTAAAGGTCAATATTATTAGCCCCTTTAAGCTATATTTTTTTGATAGTCTACAGAACAAACCATCATTATACAATAACTTGCCTAATTACCCTAACCTGCCTAGTTAACCTAATTAACCTAGTTAAGCCTTTAAATGTCACTTTAAGCTGTATAGAGGTGTCTTGAAAAATATCTAGTCAATTATTATTTACTGTCATCATGTCAAAGATAAAATAAATTAGTTAATAGAAACGAGTTATTAAAACTATTATGTTTAGAAATGTGTTGAAAAAATCTTCTCTCTGTTAAACAGAAATTGTGGAAAAAATATAAACAGGGGGGCTAATAGTTGTAACTTCAACTGTATGTTCACATCCGTATGCTATTTTTGAAGGAATATAGTATGCAGTGTTAAATGAGCAGTGTGTTGTTAGGAGTCTGCTAGTGTTGTTGCAACATTAAGTTCATTCCTTTTTATTCCATTTAATTTGAATATTCAGAAATCCACAAAGCAGTTTGTAATTTCCTCTACTCATCCTCTCTTCCTTTGACATGCTAAAACATACACACACACATACTGACTCTTATATTGGGTCCGAGGGCATGGAGCTTTTAAGTACGGGTCTATTTTTATCCCTTGTGTGTTTTCCCCATTTCTTTGAATATTCCAGAGGAAGCCTATCTTTCAGAGTCTGAAGAGTGCTTTCTTAGACGTGTGAAATATGTTTGAAATTCCCCACATTTCCATGTTTTCAGTGCATCACCAGTTCAGTTGGAATAGTAAAATAGGCGGTCTTACATAAGCTCTTTAGTTCTCATTTACACTGTGACTCCACAGCCTCATACGGCCCATTTTAATGAGCACTATAGCATGTATTATTGGTAGAGGTCCATAATGGGACTATATGCAGCCATCCTATTTTAAGTATACTGTATATGTGTATGTGAGTATTTGATGGGGTTTTTTTAACCAGAGAACAACAGTCTGAATGTCTAAACTGGCTAATCGGCTGGAGCCATCATAAAGACAGGCTTGACAAGATGATAATAAAGCTCCTCTCACCAGCAGTGATAACTGTTAATGCATCAAACCACCCAGCACCCCTGAGGTTCAGAGCGAAAATATGTTCTGTTGAAGCTTTCATAGCACGGTAATGGAAGACATATGTTTTTGAGTTATTAGAAATGGATGTATGAACTAGGGGTGGATTGATTCAAATCATTTGATTCAGTTCGCTTATTTGTTCACTCACAATTTGATCTGTTCACACTTCATGTTCATTATTAATAAACTTAAAATGAGGTAATTTAGATTGTTGGAATCAGTTCTGATTCATTTGCTCATATTTTCTGTAAATGTTCATGTTGGCTGTTTTTGTTACTTATAAATATATTTATGAACAAACGATGGGTTAATTTGAATCTTTTGAATAAGTTCTGATTCATTTGCTCATTTAAATCATTTGTTCAGCCTTATTCAGTCTATAGGCTACATCATTGTTAAATGACTTGTTTTTGTTCATTCTAAGTAGATTTATGAACTAGCAGTGAGGTGATTTGAATCTTTTGAATTAGTTCATATTAATTTGTTAATTTATTAGGTCATTGTTCTTGCAGGCTACATTAATAGTAACTGATTTGTTTTGATCCATTATGAATAGAATCATAAATGAACAACAAAGTGATTTTGAATCATTTGAATCAGTTCAGACTCATTTATTCAGTAATAGTTCCTGTAGGCTACATCAATAGTAAGTAACTTGTTTTGGTTCATTATAAATAGATTCATGTACTAGCGATAGAGTTATTTGAATCTTTTGCTCATTTGTTCTGTAACTGTTCCTGTAGGCTATATTGTCAGTGAGTGGTTTTGTTCATTAGAAATAGATTTATGAACAAGGAATGTGTTGATTTGCATCATTTAAATCAGTTCTGATTTATTTGCTTGTTTGTTCTGTAAATGTTCGTGTTGGTTGTTTTTGTTCCTTATAAATATATTTATGAACAAACGATGGGTTAATTTGAATCTTTTGAATAAGTTCTGATTCATTTGCTCATTTAAATCATTTGTTCAGTCTTATTCAGTCTATCATTGGTAAATGACTTGTGTTTGTTCATTCTAAATAGATTTATGAACTAGCAGTGAGGTGATTTGAATCTTTTGTATCAGTTCATATTAATTTGTTAATTTATTAGGTCATTGTTCTTGCAGGCTACATCAGTAGTAACTGACTTGTTTTGGCCCATTATGAATAGAATCATAAACTAGCAATAGAGGGATTTGGATCTTTTAAATCAGTTCAGATTCATTTGTTCATTTATTCAGTCATAGTTCCTGTAGGCTACATCAATAGTAACTTGTTTTGGTTCATTATAAATCGATTCATGAACTAGCAATAGAGTGATTTTAATCTTTTGAATCCCTTTTGATACTTTTGCTCATTTATTCAGTAACTGACTGACTTATGTTCAATATAAATACATTGTAATAGCAACGGTGTTGTTGGAGTCTTTTGAATCAGTTCATTTATTTAATTTCTGATCCTGCAAATCTACAGTGAGTAACATGTTCATTGTAAATAGAGTCATGCACTTACAGGGGGTTGATTTGAATCTTTTGAATCAGTTCTAGTTCATTTGTTTATTTATTCAGTAATCATTCTTGTAGTCTACATCACCAGTACATGACTTGATCATGTTTATTATAATTAGATTTATGACCTTACAATAGAATAATTTGAATCTGTCGATCAGTTACCAATCCTGTAGGCTACATTACCAAAGAGTAACTAGTTTTTTTCATAATAACTAGATTTATAAACTAGCAGCGGGTTGGTTTAAATCTTTTAAATCAGTTCTGATATGTTCACTCATTCTATCATTCACCATATCTGTAGGCTACAACACAATCTGGAGAGCAATGACTCCGTGTCATGTCCATCTAACCCAGTCACTGAATCATTCACTTAAATGATCCTGTCAAAGAAATGTGAACATCACACTTACTGTATAATGTGCGGCAGATAATGAATAATTATATATTTTTATTATGCATTCAATAACATTTTAGCTTTAAATGACAATTGTACAGGCCGTTCCTATAATGAATGAATGAACATGACATGAGTCACTTATTGCTCATGGTGTAGCTTATATGTGTAGCTCATGTTCATACATTCACTAAATCATTCACATGTTATATGAATCATTCAATTAAAAAGATTCTTTCAAAAACACTAACTGTCATTGTGCATTATACATTGACAAATCCTGTTTCATTATTCTTTGGTAAACATGCTCAATTTTAGACACATCTTTGCTCTAATCTTCTGGGGAAAAGACTTGACATTCAGTTCGTTATAATATTGCATTGTGGGATACCGTTTTTTTTTTTGGCGCATCCAGTAAGTCATCCATTAGCGTATGTTATTCATCACAAGTTCAAGTCTTATGTACACATTAATAGAAATCATTCCAAATAGGAACAGGAAGTTCCACACAAACATGTCTAATTAAAGCTGTAGTCTTGTTCTTCTCTTCTTTTATAATAGCAACACACTTTGCTCTACTCTGCCTCTGAGTGCTTGATCTTGGTCAACATGTATTGATCATGCTCTTTTTATACCTTTGTTCCACATTGTCTGTTATCTTATCTCCGGTCTGACTCTCTCGCTCTCCGCAGGTTTTCTGAGCTCAGGAGATCAGTCTGCGAAAGGGAATTACGGGCTACTAGACCAGATTCAGGCCCTGCGTTGGCTCAACGAGAACATCGGACACTTTGGAGGAGACCCAGAGAGAATCACCATTTTTGGCTCCGGCGCTGGAGCCTCTTGTGTCAACCTTCTCATCTTGTCCCATCATTCCGAAGGTTTGTTGACATGATCATCATCTAAAGCAGGGATGTCAAACTCAATTCCTGGAGGGCCGCAGCCCTGCACAGTTTAGTTCCAACCCTAATTAAACACACCTGATCAAACTAATTGAGTCCTTCAGGCTTGTTTGAAACCTACCAGTAAGTGTGTTGAAGCAGGGTTGGAACTAAACTGTGCAGGGCTGTGGACCTCCAGGAAATGAGTTTTACATCCCTGATCTAAAGGAAGGTCACTTTTTAAAACTGATTCATTTTATGATGCTTATTTTGAATCCAGATCTATTTATACAATATACGCAGTACAGCGTTTGCATGTTCTCACGTGAAACTAAAAGTAATATCTTGTGTGACTGTGTGAAAGTGAGCCTGATTTTTGGCACTGCCTTGCGGTGTGTGTTAGTTTGAGTGTGTGTGCGAGCGAGACTGCTTTACACCGCTATCTCGAGATCACACGTGCGTCTGCATTTGATGCCAGTTTATAATGAGTGCTGTGTGATAAAAATGGAGGGATGTGAGACAAATTTATAATGAGCAGCGTGTACAGCTATGTGTGTGTGTGTGATGCAGAAGTGTTGGACTGCAGCTGAGCTGATTCTTAATTGATTTCATAGGGAACTGGGGCTGGGGGGTCTTGTAATAGAGTATAGTGTGTGAATGTGAGTGTGTGAGTGTGACTGAGGGGGGTGGGGGAAACATTTTAATAATTAATAATAGAATCTGCAGATGAAAACCGTGGGACACTTTACATAACGGTGCAGCAGGGTTCTGAAAGCCAAGATTGTTTCCTCATGCTTATGCAGAGCATTTTCCAACACTGCCAAGTTCAGTTTGTGTACTTTGTGTTGGTTACACACCACTGAAGACCAGCTCAACCGTTCTACTAGGGCTGAGTATTGTGACCAATTTGACTGTTTGATTGGATTCTTATTTATATGCCTTCAATTCGAATTCGAGTTGATTCAGTATTGATTACCTAGCAATATTTATTAGCAAATGTTAGTTTTAGATCCATTTTTAAAGGAATAGTTCCAACATAGGCTTATTCTGAAAACGTCCTCCTATATACATCTCTGGAGATCGCAAATTATGTAGCCAGAAGTATGTATAGCTGCATTTCATTTTTAAAACTGCTATCGTTCCTTTTCGCGCTTACCAGCTAACCGATTACCTCTGTATGGACGGTTTTCCCGCTGTTACAGTTAGCTCACTATGTATGTCGGTGGACTTGAGACACAGAGAGGATTTGACCATGATGATGGGTTTTGAGTCAGGTGAAGAATGGTTCCAGAAAGCAGGTAAGACAAAAACAGAAGCCAAAAAATAAAATAAACAAGTAAATAACAGGGTGAAATCTGAAAACGTGAAAAATCAGGTGAGCACTTTTCTTTTTCTGGGTTGCTTTTTAAAACTGTCGGTTGGGTTTAGGGAAGTGGGTGGCCAGGTCAATCTGTGCTTTTGAAAACACTATTGGTTGGGTTTAGGGAAGAAGGGTCAGTAGATCAGTCATTCGGTAAGTCTGTTAGTCAGTCGATAGCGACCTCTCGTGGATTTACGCGAGAACAGCCCCACCCCCCTACTCTAAACCCAACCAATAATGTTTTCAAAAGCACAGATTGACCTGGCCACCCACTTCCCTAAACCCAACCGACAATTTTCAAAAGCAATCCAGAAAAAGAAAAGCCCTCGCCTGATTTTTACTATGTTTTACCACATTCTCACCCTGTTATTTATTTGTTTATTTTTTTTTTCGGATTCTGTTTTTGTTTTACCCGTGTTCTGGAACCGTTCCTCACCGGACTTAAACTCCGTCGTTAAATCCTCACTGTGTCTCAAGTCTGCCGACGTACATTGCGAGCCAACAAGACAAACTGGTAACAGCGGGAAAGCTGTCCACACGAAGGTAAGCGGTCAGCTGGTAAGCGCGAAAAGGAACAGCATCATACTGCTCCGTAGCATACGTTTTAAAAATGAAATGCAGCCATACGTAGCTCTGGCTACATAATTTGCGATCTCCAGAAACATATATAGGGCTACATTTTCAGAATAGCCACATTTCAAATTTCACTGACCTTGCTTTTTGTGGTGAAAAAAAACCTTGCTTTTTGTGGTGTCTTTATCTTGCTCATGGTCATGTGTCACACTCTCTCCACATTGACTCACCCACATTACAGCCAGCTCTCTGACATCTCTTACTCATTGTCTTGTAACTGATCCTGGTTTTAGGTTTGTTCCAGAGGGCCATTGCGCAGAGCGGCTCTGCCATATCCAGTTGGTCAGTGAACTACCGGCCCCTGATGTACACCAAGATTCTGGCCAAGAAGGTGGGCTGCAGCTACAGTGACACTGCAGATCTGGTAGACTGTCTGCGAAGGAAGAGCTACAGGGAGCTGGTGGATCAGGATGTCCAACCTGCCCGTTACCACATCGCATTTGGACCAGTGGTGGATGGAGATGTGGTCCCTGATGACCCTGAGATCCTCATGCAGCAGGTGTGATGTTGGACACTGCAGGGTCCATGAGTTCTGCTAGAGTCTAACCTTGACAGTTTCTTAGCGAAAGTGTGTACTGTGGGTGACATTTGTGTGATGTCCTCAGGGGGAGTTCCTGAACTACGACATCCTGTTGGGGGTGAACCAAGGTGAAGGGCTGAAATTTGTGGATGACAATGAGGGCGAGGAAGGAATTTCAGCTGCTTCTTTTGACTACACCATTTCCAACTTTGTGGACAACCTATATGGATACCCAGAGGGTAAGCTTCAATGATGCACGCACGCACACATATAATATCAACTATTAGGAGTCTGATCTGCCATTGCCAGCAATGAATTTACAGGCACCAATGAGTAATGCTGTTCATTTATTTGTATGGATGTGCAATTCAATTTTAAATGGGGCTAATCTAAACAATTATAAGGATTTCTGTTGGCAACACTGATAGACACATCTGCACATTCTCTTAGCAGTTGTTCATCAGTCTAATTTTACCCCTCACCTTGGGTGCTTCTGTCTCACTGTCTCCTATAATCGGTCAAGGTGCCCTCCTTTGTATGACAACCTACTCTGTCTTTCAACATCCAACATTTATCTTTCTCCTTTTGTCTCTTTCTGTTCTCTATTAGGTAAAGACATATTGCGGGAGACCATAAAGTTTATGTATACAGATTGGGCTGATCGTGACAACGGTGACATGCGGCGTAAAACTCTACTTGCACTTTTCACGGACCATCAATGGGTGGCGCCAGCAGTCGCCACGGCTAAACTGCATGCTGAGTTCCAGTCCCCTGTTTATTTTTATACATTCCACCACCACTGCCAGACGGAAGCACGACCCGAGTGGGCAGATGCAGCACATGGTGACGAGATCCCTTATGTGTTTGGTGTTCCCATGGTGGGTGCCACAGATCTGTTTCCCTGCAACTTCTCAAAAAACGATGTCATGCTCAGTGCTGTGGTGATGACGTACTGGACAAACTTTGCTAAGACAGGGTGAGAATTTAAACTGTTCAAAAATGTCTTACCTGATTACACCAGAATACAAATGTTCAAATGCAAAAACCTCCTCAAAGTGCCTTCAGAAATTTGATTCTAAATTTAGCCTCCTTTTCAGCCTCCTATGTTTATGTTCAGTTATTTCACTTTAAAGTCAACGACAAGAACCTATTCTTTGAAATGTGAAATTACTGAACCACACATGAGCCTGTGAAAAATGCTCAGTATAAAAGATCTCAGATGGCACTTAAAGGTTTGTGCATCTGAACTCTTCAAATGTAGAAATATAAATCCTTTTCTCTTGTGCTTTTATTTCCTTCTCACTTTGTGCATTTTATTTTCCCAGTGATCCGAACATTCCAGTGCCACAAGATACCAAGTTCATCCATACTAAACCCAATCGCTTTGAAGAAGTTATCTGGACCAAGTTCAGCTCTAAAGATAAGCAGTACCTCCACATCGGGTTGAAGCCTCGAATCCGGGACAACTACCGTGCCAACAAAGTTGCCTTCTGGCTTGAGTTGGTTCCTCACCTTCATACCATCCATGATGAGATCCCTACCTACACCACGCAACTGCCGCCAGGGGCCCCGCACCGGCCTGGTTGGAAGGGCACAGCCCAGAGCCCCGGTACACGCTCTACTCGCCACCCCACGGTCTCAACCTACCCGCCTGACCCGGACCTTGAAGGTTCTGAACACCCTCCTGAACGCTTCCCCTTCCCAAGCAATACACGGGACTACTCGACTGAGCTGAGTGTGACGGTGGCAGTGGGTGCATCGTTGCTCTTCCTTAACGTGCTGGCATTTGCCGCATTGTACTACAAACGCGACAAACGGCATGAGCTGCTGCAACGCCGGCATCGCCGCCTTTCGCCCCAACGTGGGGCAGTGCCAGGTGTTGGGATAGTGGGAGGTCCACCCCATAATGACCTAGCACTGAGTCAGGAGGAGGAGCTAATGTCCTTGCAGATGAAACAGCAGAGGGTAGAGCTTGACCATGGCACACCCCTTCCGACACGTGGTCTCCACGGCGACCTGGAGCCCCTGAGACCACCTGTGTGCCCGCCGGATTACACTTTGGCACTACGGCGGGCACCTGAGGACGTGCCTCTCATGACGGCAAACACACTTTCCATGATCCCCAGCACCATCACTGGCATGCAGCCCCTCCATGCCTTCAACACGTACCCCCCTGCTCCGGCACCAAGTGCGGGGCACAGCAACAACGCCCTGCCCCATCAGCACTCCACCACGCGAGTATAGTAACCCCTTGAGGGGACCAGGTCCCCTAAAAACATAGGAACACAGACCTCCAGTACTAAGAGTGGTGCTCTACACGGATACTGTCCAACTCACCGCTCACATTCTTTTTAAGTCCACTCCCAGCACACTCTCTTTCTTTCTCTCTCCTTCTTTCTTGTTTTACTCTTCCTGCTCTTCTCGTTCTTGGAATGAGCAGTGGAGAACGTTTTGGGTGGAAAAACAAACGTTGGCCATTTTCCCCTCAGAGTGCAGCTATCCCCTCCCTAAAGTTTGATTTTGCTCCTGTTTCATTTTTACTCACATACATTACCGTCTTTCTCTTTCTTTCTTTTTTCTTTTCTTCTTCCCGGCAGTCTTCTGCTCTTCTGTAGCTGTTTCTAGTCCCCAAAAAGAACAGTTTTTCCTACTTCGGACTGTTTTATAAATCAAGAGAACATACATGTAAGATATGTATTATTGATAACCTTATAAGGCTATGAATGAAAAAAGATTCTACTATCTAATTTTTACCAGCATTCTTGTGCCAAGTACTGTGATCATCGTCCAATCAGACGCAGTCTCGCGGACGGACGTGGAGAGAATCGCCTGAACTGGATTTATTCAAGGAATTTGCAGAAATTAGAAGAAAAAAAAAGTGCCAAATTAGTTTCTCTTTACTTTTGTTTCTCTTTTGTTTTTTCTGTTCACTTTTGCTTTTTGTTTTGCACTGTCACTGTTATTTGCCTATGGGGAGAAATGAACAACACAACAAATATCTATATAAAAAGTAAAGATATATAATAATTCAATTTATATCCTGATTGCGCTTTGGGAAATTTGCATGATTTATTTTTTAAGAGGAAAAAGGACATCTGAGATTCAAGACTCTTCTTTCTTTGTCTTTTAATTGTTGTTGTCTTTTTCTGCAACAGTCTCTCTTCCTCTCTCTCTTTCTCTCTGTCTCTCTTTTTTTGTTGTTGTTTTTTTTTTACATCAGCTCTACTTTGTGCACTTCATTTGGAGTATCTTTTCCCTCTGTAGATACATGCTCATATCCGGAAATGAAACTGAATCTTGACGATAATAAAAGGATAAATATTTCCCTTCTTTTTTTTTCATTTATAATTACGGAAGTGGTACGACAGAGCTCATCTCCCGGAGAAGGACTGATCAGATCCACGATCCCCTCCTCTCTTTTTTTTTTATATCTCCGATCGTATAGTCCTCTGTAGTAACATTATGCCACATTGAGTTAAGGAACGTTCACTGTGTCTCTCTCTCTCAGTTTCTCTGTAAAGACTCGAACTCTGCTGAGTTGGACGTCCAGAGCGACGGGATCAACACCTGCGTCCGTTCCCGCACAGCTGGAGTCTACCCGTCTCTCTCTTTTATCCAGAGCCCAAGAGAGCTCATGACGTGTCCAGAACATTCTTCCCCTTCACTGACACTGACCTTTGAGTGATTATCTCAGTTTGAGCTCACTTGTCATCAGGCGGACATCTTGTTATATGCCCTGTCACAAGTCCCTGTAAGACCTCCAGGTTCAACCTCTCACCTCTCAATGTGTTTTTTTCCGAAATCTCTCTTTCAGGGTGCCGAGAACGATCTGGCGGGAAGAATCGGGAGACGGGTGGTTTGCATTCATCTGTGTGTAAGTGCGTGTGTGTGTGTGTACGTGTGTGAGGAACAGGACAGATGTGGCCTACAAATGCATTCTGGATATTGACTTCAGGTTTGAGTCGCGGTGGCGGTTGAAAATGAAACATACTGCGCTACTGTGGACGAGGCTTCATTCCTCACGCCACTTAAATATACATTCACAATACATAACGCAAGCAAGCAACTGTGCATACCAATCTCATCGCCATCCATTTTGCGTTCTTTCGTCGTCTTGTTTTTGGAGTTTCTTGTTTGGTGGGTGGACGAAAAACACACGAGGCCACTTTCTGTCATGCCATGACCGAAAAAAAAAAATACAAGATGCAAACTGTACATTTTTATAAGTGTAAGAGATGACATGGTCTTTGTAAATATTTTGTTTATTGTTGGGCTCACAGCCAATCGTATCCACTGTAAAAAAAAAAAAACAAACAAACAAAAGCAGGTGCAAGCTCATTCAGCCGATCACATCCCTCCACCCGCGATTCTGAAGACCCTTATCGATTTTTTTTAATTTGAAGATTTACAGATAAAGCTTTCTTTTTGACAAAAGACATTAAAACGTAATTAATGTTGAGGGAAGCAAATCCACGTTAGAGGAAACGTTGAGTCAGGAATGAGCGCACTTGATGAGAATAATTGCATTTGGAATTCAAATTTGCTGCAAGACCCAACAATGCGGCGAACAAAAGAGTCGCTGGCTGCATCTGATTCTGTTTCGTTTGGAAAAGGGTGGGACCGATCAGAATATTTTGTTGGAGAGAGATAAATGAGAAAGAAGATGCTTATTTTATTCTTCGTATGAGCTCGTAGGATGGAAAATCAGCCCCGTTTGGGTTTTTGGTTTTGTTTTTTCGGAGAGGCCTGCTGTTTGAGTCATTCTCCTGGGTGTTCTTCATTACGCTTCAGTGGACTAAATGACACTGTGGGGTGTTTGTTTTCTCTTACCTGGTTGTAAGTTCTTAGAAATTTAATGTTACCCAAACCATTGGAGATTTGTCGGACTGGGGGTGGGATTTTTGTTTGTGAATTTGAGCTGCATATATTTCAAAGTAGAGAATTTAAACAGTTCATATTTTTCTACAAAATAAAGGAGAGAGAGATGATGAATCTACCGGCAACTGACAGACATATAAAGCACACTCTCACCAGATATACGTGGTGATACTTTTGTCTGGGTTGCCTATGTATTATAGAGGATTAAACAAAAAAAATGAAGAAAAAAATACTGAGAAACACAACTGTTGAGTATTAATGCTTGGTCGCCAAAAAAAGACTTGCACCTGTTGAGTTTCATTTTGTTGAATTTCAGCAACTTAAAAAAAAGGCTTGAGATGAGGGGACTGTATGACCGCAACGGGTCGAAAGAATGAAATTCATATTTCTGTTTCCTATACAGGCTACTACACACTGTATGTTGTGTATCTGAACTGGACAACATTAAAAAGGTTATTAAACATATCGATAGGCCTGTTTCTTTATTTCAAAATGGTGTCTAAGTATTTACATTGACAGTTTCAGTCAAAACTTCCAGGTTTGACCTCTAGATATCTTATAGTGACTATGTTGTGGCTGCATGATAACTCTGCTGAAGTCTAAACAGATCTTTGGTCCTGCCGTTAGATGTACGGAAAAATACCTTTTTGTACGGAAAGGTCTCAGAAAGAGGCACGTGTCTTGTAGTAAAGAAAATAACACGAACAAATAGCAGCAATTCATAGAAACTAAAAGTATCTCTGGTGTGTGGTAGTCTATGTAGCCAGGAACATCTTGTCCGGTCGACACCGCTATGAGATTTTGAGCCTGTGTCGAGTCCACTTGTGTGCTCTGATGTGGTCCTGTGCAGGTTCTTCTGACATGTTTATCTTGCTGAATATGTCATAGTGTCACTACTGCTTTGCTTCACTCCTCAAACGATGCATACTTTAGAAACACAACTGCAGACTTTTAGAATGTTAAACAAATGACACCCAGTTCTTTAAAGGGTTCATGAACGGACTTTTTTCAGTCATTTTGTACTGTTCTATGAGGTCTACTTATGATGTTATGACGATTTGTACATCAGAAAGCTTATTTAGAAGTAATGAAATGTTTTAGAAGTAATCAAATTGTTTGACATCGTTCATACTTTATCCTTTATAGATGGACATGTAATAAAATCATTGTGTGGTGCGACGTTACTATCAGCTCCAGTATAGCTGGCACAGCATCATCTGAAAATTCAACAACCTGTCGTTTTGGCTGTTTGTCAGCAATGTAAGCTGTTTTTAGACTAACAAGAACATTTTGAGTAATGAAACTTCAATACTGCAGTGACCTCTTATATTTCAAAAGATCAAGAGAATTTGCATTTCTCAGTTCATGGCCCCTTTAAAAGGTTTGTTCATGCCGAAATAAAAAATCTTAAATTACTCACCCTAATGTCGTTACGAAGCCAAAAGAAACTTGTTGATCTTTGCAACACAAATGAACATAATTTGAATCAAATTTTAAAGTGTTCCTCGACTCAAAGTCTAAATTCTGATGCTTCAAAACATTCATGAAGAATTGTCTGACTTGATTGCTTTATATGATGCAGGGGAATATGATGATCAATGTTTATACTCGAGTATGGTGTTCATTTGTCACATGGCAAGTCTGACCTTCTACAAGAACTAATGTTCATGTTCACTTATCAATGTTCATCTACTGTATATCTAAGCCTCGCACATGACATGCAAGTAGAAAAAAACCTTGGGCAAGATTTATTCATTCATTCCCTCAATTTACTAGAGCGTGTGCATGATTTTTTTCATTTGTTCCCTCGTTTTAAGTTTATCGAGCTCACAATTTACCGAAATGACATCACGGTGGCGCAGTGAGTAGCACGATCGCCTCACAGCAAGAAGGTCGCTGGTTCAAGCCTCAGTTGCATTTCTGTGTGCAGTTTGCATGTTCTCCCCGTGTTCGCATGGGTTTCCTCCGGGTGCTCTGGTTTCCCCCACAATCCAAAGACGTGCTATACGTGAATTGGGTAAGCTAAATTGTCTGTAGTGTATGTGTGTGAATGAGTGTGTATGGATGTTTCCCAGTGATGGGTTGCAGCTGTAAGGGCATCCGCTGCATAAAACATATGCTGGATTAGTTGGCGGTTCATTCCGCTGTGGCCAGATAAATACAGCGACTAAGATGCAGGGAAACCCCGAAAAGAAATTGAATGAATGAATTTACCGAAATGATAATGGACGATGTATACGATACGTAGCTATTAGAAATGAATGATTATTTCAGGTGCACAATTTACCTTGAACAAGGGTAGATTGGTTAGATTGATCATTTTGTAAACCAAGAGAATTAATTAAGAAATCATGTGGAAGATTTACTTAAAATGAGGAAACAAATAGTGAGCACGCTCTAGTAAACTGAGAGAATGTATTAGGAATTTGTGCACATGATTTCTAAAATGAAGGAAGTCATGAGCACACTTTAGTAAATCGAGGGATGGATTACGCAATCATTGATTGAGTGGATTATAAAGTTTACCTAAAGTCTACATCAAAGGGAAGTGGCTGAATATTTTTATCTAAGTATGATGACGTACTTCTAACTGAAATGCAGTATTGAGTAGGGGCCGAGGCTTTCATTTTAAGCATTATTAGCTTGTAGCAAAGGAACAGTAAGAGTGGCGTGGTTAAGAATATTGTAGCTGAAGTCGTCAAACTGACATCAACAGAAGGACCACCGCACAGATTAATTGTTCACCTAAAGAATAACAATGTGGACTAGCAAAATAAACATTGTAAATTTAGATTTTCACACGGCTTAGTCCCTGATTTATTGCCACAGTGGAATGAACCGCCAATTACTCTGGTGTATGTTTTAAGTGACGGATGCCCTTCCAGCTGCAACCCAGCACTGGGAAACTTCTAGTAAATTGAGAGAACGAATTAAGAAATCGTGTCCATAATTTATCATTTAACAATCTCATAAGGAAACGTAACTATTTTACATTATATCAGTTTAGTGGCTAATTAGCACCAAACCCCACCCCCTAAACCCAAGCGTCATTGGGCGATGAGCAAATTGTACGAATGAGATCATACAAATTCACACAAATTAGCCACTAATTTAAAAAGTTAGAATTGCCATGAGATTGTGCCTCCATTTTTCAGTTCATAAAAGCCTAGATGAAATCTGGTCGCCATATTATGTGATTATCTCTCTTCAGAAGACTTCAATTAAACCTCTATTGACTTCATTTTAATGACTTTGTGAACATTTTGAGGTGTAAAGGTTCTGGATGAGCAATTACCTCAGGGTGCTTTCACACCTGGATGCTTGTTCCGGAATCTGGCGCATTTGCTCCTTAGCTTGGTTCATTTGGACATATGTGAAACCCGCCATCGCACTCAGATCCGCACCAAAACAATCGGTCAGTTAGACTCTTGAGCAGTTTGGTTGTAGTCAGAAAACAAAACGAATGCATATACAGTTAAAGTCAGAATTATTGGCCCCCCTTTGAATTTTTTTCTTCTTTTTTAAATATTTCAGAAATGATGTTTAACAGAGCAAGGACATTTTCACAGTATGTCTGATAATATTTTTTCTTCTGGAGAAAGTCTTATTTGTTTTATTGCGGCTAGAATAAAAGCAGTTTTTAATTTTTTTAAAAACATTTTAAAGTCAAAATTATTAGCTCCTTTATTCAATATTTTTTTCGATAGTCTACAGAACAAATCATCATTATACAATAACTTGCCTAATTACCCTAACCTGCCTAGTTAACCTAATTAACCTAGTTAAGCCTTTAAATGTCACTTTAAGCTGTATAGAAGTGTCTTGAGAAATATCTAGTCAAATATTATTTACTGTCATATTATTTACTGATAAAATAAATCAGTTATTAGAAATACGTTATTAAAACTATTATGTTTGGAAATGTCGTCAACTTGGAATTATAAGGTTCTATCTGCGTTCTAAATGATTTAGAAATATTGAGCTTTAAAGTTTTTGCATTCCATACAGCAAACAATATGTGTGTAACAGTTCTCGTTCATACATTAACATGACAGAGACCCTAAATGTACTCTAAATGTAAATTTTCAAAGTTCTCTTATTTGCAAATTGGAGCAAAAAAACACGGTAAATGCAGATAGAACCTTCTAATTCTGAAAAGTCACTTTCCACTTGTAATTATAAGGCTCTATTTGGCAGATCATGTTGATGCTTGAGAAAGTTAAATGTTTGCTTTCTATAAAATGTATTTCATGTTTTAGGGTGAATATTTTTTCTTGTTCAAATTAAGCATACAAGACTAAATATGCTAAATATGTGCTAAATATTTTGTCCAGTGCAGATGTTAATGTTATCTAACTAATATGCTAATATTTATAAAATGTTATGCTTTGTATGAATTATTGAATTATATTTACTGAATTATATGCCCCATGATTTAAATTATGTGCCCTTCAAGGCTTAATATTAAATTTAAAGACTTTAAAAGAAAACAGACAATGAGCAAATGAGTTTAATAAACACTGAAAAAATGTTTCACTGACTATATATACACAACTACAAATATTCCACATTTAATATAATACATTTTTTTATATTCATTTTTAAACATTTTTTATTTAATGTTTCTTTTTCAACAATGTAAAATGTAACATTTCATCTCAATGTCAAAAAATGCTTCTAAATCATCACATTTACACACATCTCAGTTTTGAGTGGTGCGACATTATTTAGTCAACTCTGATTTTGTGTGATTTTGTCTTTCTGGTCTTTCCCTGATTGGTCCTCGTGCGTGCATTAAAAATGCTGATTGGCTCACAGAAAGAACCCTATAGAGTTAGACAAGCTAGAGTTCCACTTTGCAGATAAACTGTTTTTGTTTATTTAAATAAAAAGCTTTAAAATGTAAACAACTTCTGAAAAACATCACACAATCTAAATAAGTTGTCATTTAATAAGAATATGTGAACAACTCAATTTTGACAAAAATGTCAGTTAGAACCTTATAATTCTAAGGTGACGATGTGTTGAAAAAAAATCTGCTCTCCGTTAAATAGAAATTGGGGGGAAAAATAAACAGGGGGCTAATAGTTCAGGGGGGCTAATAATTCTGACTTCAACTGTATATGGCTATAAGAAAAGAGAATGAGTAGAGATATCATTCGTACCGGTAAAAGTGTGTTTTATGTTGAATACTAAAGTGAAAGCATGCTGTCTAACTCGACTTCTGATATAGAATCGATATATATTTTACAACCCTTGACAATTGAAATGAGGCTATGTATGAGAAAGTCTTACCTCTGATTTATATTCGGTGACACTAGCTATGTTTCCATCCACCTATTTCATTTTGGATATGCATATAAAAAATGGTTTATGGTAATGCCATAATGCTCTTAAGTTCTGAAAATGTTCATAAAAAACATGTGCATAACTGAGTAGGATAAACTTTTTATTCAATAAGAAGATATAAAGCACATAAACTACGATGGAAACACTTTTACCAAACAAATTCCAGAATGTGTATTAAAAAAGTCATGTGATTTTGGTATAATAGATCATGTGATAATAAAAATGTGTGTGAATGGACAAACCAGCAGGCTGAGCACATTGTAAAACATCTGAAATGTTGTTTTGGTCATTCTAAAACACTGTAACCATTTCAGTATTATTATATTATTAATTACTTCCAGAACTGTCAAAAGCATCTGTGCTTCACGTCTCACACCTTCAAACACCACCATGCGTTCATTGCATGTCGGCATTTGTGTTCTGGGGCGCAAGTAATTTATTAAATATAGAAAAGATTCACGCAGCTTCTCCTACTGCAGCAAATTCAGTTTTTACTGTTGATATTTGACGCCAGTTAATCGGGAAGTGACGATTTTGTTCTCTTTGACTCATTGGATGGAAATGCTGCTTTATGCCGAGTTCAGACTGCATTATTTTTACCCCGATTTTGACTCGGCGACAACTTTTGAGAAATCTCCGACAAATGCCTGAAATCACAGGCAAATCGGTGCTTATTCACGTGAGTGACAATCACACAGTATGAACTATCAAGGACGCAATATGAGAGAATCGCCGATGAGTCGCCGACGCCCGTGAGATATTTGGCATGCTAAATATCTGGAGCTGTCTGCGATTCAAATCATGCCGTGTGAAATGAATTTTGACTGAAAATAATATCTGCGATCACCTACAGCCAATGAGAGAGCAGCATTCATGAGTACGGGTACCTGCAGGCCAGCGGGAGGCTGGGGGAGAAGTTAAAAGCGCTTCTTTCAGTTTATTTGGACCCAAGAAATGGATGAAAAACTAGTGTAAATTTGGCAGGAGCACTGTGTCTGTTTAACGTGTCATCTGATCAATATCGCAATCAGATCAAAAAGCAAAAAAAAGTTGAGGATAGTTTGTTAATTCTTTTTAAAAGCCAGGTGAGCAACACAAGTTTCTAAAGCTAAAGCCTTCTGTTTACATTACGTAGTTAATAACGAAAGATATATTACGTGACCTCGCGTCGTTTCCATGTCACTTCTCGCGTTAGTTTGGTTGTGAGACGTAGTTTGGACAAAGTTGTCTGTGATTCTTCCTATTATAAAGTCATACAGTGTGAACTCTCATGTCGCCGATCCATCCTACAGTGTAAACACAGCACCGACAGAACGCTAACCCAGATAGTCATGCAGTGTGAAACACATGACACGACTACTTTGAAAATCATGCAATCTGAACTCGCATTCGCATGTTTTTTTATGAGATATTCCTGTTTTGAGCATAAATTTAATTTGCATCTTTGGATGGTAACATATCTTAAGTCTGTGGGTGTCACCATTCAAAATTAAAGTGCACCAATGTCTCATTTCTCATCGTCATACATTAAAATAACAACGTATGGCAGCTGTGCGGAATCCTGGAAAATAAACCAAACTCTAACCAATGTGAGGGGATTTTACCTGCATGTGACTTGTTTTAACTATTTTGGTCCATTTAGAAACTTTGCCATGTGAAAGCGGACCACACCAAGAACAAAAAGCATATAGAGGTGTGAACGCACCCTCAGATATGATTCTAGATATCTTCATTTGGGTCCTGTAGATGAATAAAAGACTTTGGAGCAACACGAGGGTGAGTAAATGATTCTTCTTTTGAGTTAAACTAAGATTTAAGCTGGAGTATCATGTCTCCATCAAGTGTTGTGGTCCAGCTTGTGGCGGTTATCTGGTATCAGCTGTTTTGCCGTTGGCAGGCTGGAGCAGCTGAAAGCAGGAGTCGGACTTTTCCTCTCAGGAAGCTGCTCTGCACCTGCAGAAGTTCTGGGAGAGACGAGACCTCCTGCGTCTGTGAGCTGGCAGGAGCTGAATCATCTGGAAGAACTGTGGACTCGGCCTGCTGCGCAAACACAGCGCACTCATTAGGGAAAATTGATCATCCCCGAAATTCACAAAATGGATAAATTGCAGCTCTAGAATCTGATTGGATTTGGCCTGGTAAAACAGCCACGACGCACGCAACAAAGCAAGGCTTTGAAGCGTTGGCCGCTAAGCTAGTTAGCGCTTCAAGATTTGCCAGCTGTATTGTGCGTACTGCACGGTGTTGTTGTTTAAGCGTAATTCATTATGTTTTAGCACAGATGGAGTGCTTCACCGATGATGATTGATATATATTGATTCAGCTTTCCATTCACTCTCATAGTTTCACAGCAATGAATCACATTTTGGGCCTTTGGTTTACTATGAAGGAAAAAATATCTCCTTATAATGAATAGCTGAATTATAAAATACACATATGCACATATTCAGGCATCCCTATAGTCACTTTAATATATTCAGCTGACAATTTATGATTATAGCTTCATCTGAATTGAAAAAAGTGATGTCATTTTCTGCTGACTTTGCACTTAAGACAAATTACTCAGTATTTTTGTGGAAAGTTTGGGAGTTCTTTGTTAATATAAGAATGTATTTATGCTTATTTGGTGCTGTTATTAGTAGTAAAGCTTTAAGGGATAGTTCACAAAAAAATACAATTTCCTAACCATTTACTGACCCATAAATGCTTAAAAACTTCTATGAATTTCTTTCTTTTGCTGCATACTAGGGTAGGCTACTATGTGGTAATACTCTGGAAATGAATGGCTGTTTTTTTTTAATCTTCGTGATCTTACTTTGTGTTCAACAGAAGAAAGAAACTCAAACTTGTTTGTTAAATGAGTGAATAATGACAGAAATGGCATTTTTGGTGAACTTTCTCTTTATATTCACTCGCACTTTGCTTCTGATTGAACCGAGTCATCTATACTGTACAGTCGTCTGTCATGCCAAAAAGAGCATTGATTAATTAAATTTCCAATTAAAATGATCAGAATTTGAAAGAAGATCTTGTGGTTATTGTGAGATATGCTAATATTATGGAAGTTTTATGGAGACAGGACTGAGCATAGGTTTAAGAATCAATTTGGAAAGAATCGATTATATAATAGACATCTGAGATTACATTCACTTTGGCTGGATTTGTTCAGCACACATGGACATTGTTTTATATTTACAGATAACCACTTGAAAACTCTTGTTTTTTCTGGATGTAGTTGAGTTTTAAGGTATGTGTTTAAGTAAAATGTTAATTTGTTTTATTTTATAAAGGTCTACTAATATTTCCTGCTCATTTAAAACTTTAAAAGTTACACCTTTTTTTCAGTAAATTACAAATGGTCAGCATGCTAAATGAATGGTAAAACTTTATCTGAAGTGAGTGTTTATAAGACTGTCATGAAACCCTTATAATAATGTGAATATGAATGAGATTGTATGCATGCTTATGCTCAGTTTAAATTTTAAACACAAATGTGACATTGTTTGAGATGTCATTGTTATGATAACTTTACATGAATACATCACAACCTGTCTATGTCTTTATCATGACAACTTGCCATGACCCAGACAACATAACCTGTCATAAACATGATTGTCATGAAGCTATTATAATAGTGTAATGAATTTTATAACAGCGTTAATAATATTTTTCTTGACTTCAAGTACAGTGATACAAATTTAATTTGTCAATAAAATGTCATTAATGACACTGTTTTAAAGTTATTCG
The DNA here is from genome assembly GCA_903798195.1 of Danio kyathit. Lineage (NCBI taxonomy): Eukaryota > Metazoa > Chordata > Actinopteri > Cypriniformes > Danionidae > Danio > Danio kyathit. Next base: position 26,535,040 of record LR812528.1, read on the forward strand.
ACGGTTTAATAAAAAATTTACTGAGAAATTGTAATGACAAATTTAGTTTGTTCCACTGAAAAAAAGTGATCTGAAAAAATATTCACCACATAATTATAATTGGCCTGATGACAGTCATGTTTATGACAGATTTCTGACAAGTAATGTAGTCTTGATAATGTTAAGTTGTCAAGACAAAGGTTATGATGTATTTTTATGGCAACTTGACATAACAAAGACATCATAAACACTTAAGATTCATTCTAGGGCTGCACGATTAATCGAAAAAAGATCGCAATCTCGATTCGACCCTACACACTATCTTAATTCAGTTTTTTAACAACAATTATATTTTCAAGGTCAGGAGAGAAGCATAAAAGCGGTCGCATAAGTCTTCACGTTTTAGATACGTTGCTCAGCAACATGGACACCTCCAAATGGTGTTGCATACTGTATTATAAGGTATTATTCATCCCAAAAATATAATTTCTGTCTTAATGTAATGACGTATTTGTGGCCACGAAATCACACATGAGCAGGCGCACTGTTTACTACCGAGAGGACGCGAATGATGTGTATTTTAGTGAACAGAACCTGCATAGGCTGTGAATTACAGGTAATAAAGTTGTAAATATATTTAAAGTCTGTTCAAGTCCACCATTCTAAGTCTATATAAAATTTAGTATTTTAACCAACAGTAGACCTACACATAGGCCAAATATTATCATTGTTGTTTTACCATATGTGTGAGAAAACAATAGTAATACAGTAGGTTACTCATATTAACCTTCACTTTACATCGACAGAATCGTGAGAAAATCGTGATTTTGATTTTAAGCAAAAACAATCGTGATTCTCATTTTAGCCAGAATCATGCAGCCTTAATCAATTCATTCATTCATTTTCCTTTGGCTTAGTCTCTATTTTAAAGGTCGCCCACAGCGGAATGAACTGCCAACTATTCCAGCATATGTTTTTCGCAGCGGATGCCCTTCCAGTCACAACCCAGTATTGGGCAAACAGATAAGATCTCCTTCATATATCATGTCATGACAGTCTTATGAACACACCTTCAAGTAAAGTGTTACCAAACGTGTTTTATTCCTTTTGATTAAAAATCTACGGAGACCCAGAAGGCACATGATGCTGGGAAAAAAATGTGGGTGGAAGAAAAGAAAAACTGGGTTGGAGAAAAAGAAATGGGTAGAAAAAATATAGGAAAATACTTAATGATAGGATGATAACAAGATAGAATGGTAAAATATGGGAGAATGTCGGCAGAAACGGGAGGGTTGACATGTATGAGGTGAACAGAGCAGTGTTTGTCAGACAACAGTTTTGTGAGAGAATGCAAAAGCTTAAAATATATATATTCTCCTATCACCCAGTATTTTTTTCTTTCACCCATTTTTTTCCCCATCATCACGTCTCTTTCGGGTCTCCGTATAAAATCTGTGCTGTCTAAAAAGTGAATATAAACATCTTATTTGTTATTTAATGCAAACAAAAAGCTCTAAATGACTGGTCATTTAACATATATATTTTGCTCATTCACAACAAAAATTCTTTCAGTGACATATGTAGCATTACTGTATTACTATTTTCTTATTTGTACCTTTTTGTGTAGTATTATTTGAACCTTTTGAACCAACTCTGCAGCTAAGAATCATGTCTAGCACTGAACAGCACTTGATATCATTTGGCTCCTTTCACAACAGAACTAGGTTAAAAATGTCCAGTTGCCTAAAAGTTTAGTCTCCAGTAATTGCAACATTCGCCACTGGTAAACCGCTGGCAAACACAGAAACATGCAGCGCCACGGCTAAACTTCACCTCACAGTCACTGAACTATCAAAAACACACTTCCCAGAATCCCACCAACACAGAGAAAGAGAGGAATTAAAGGGCAGACTAAGTCACTGCAGTTTCTGTGAATGACAGATTAAAAAAGAGACTGCTGTTGTTCTCAGAATCATTAGCAATATTCAAGTCAAGAAGAACTGAAAGATTTTATTCTCACAGACGGACATCTCTGCTTGCCGTACCTGTAAATGGAGGCTGTGTATGATCTGGCCCAGGCTGTGGAGGTTACTGATGTTGTTTTCTAGTGTGTTTGATAGTGGAGAGCTGCTGACCGTTTTCTTGGCCGTATTAAGAGCCTGAAGCAGCAGAGACAGTCCAGTCTGGACCTCCACTGCCTGCATCTGAACCTGGACATGCAGATTCAATGGAAAATATAGCTTCAATCGTCTGAAAAATACACTACTATTGGAAGTAAACAGGTACTTATAGGAGGTGGGAGAATAAGAAATATATGATGAATATAAAAGTAATATAATAAATTGATTGTTATGTGTTATAATTATTAAAAAAACTATTTAAATGGGTTTATAATATTAATTATAATAATTATTATACAATAAGAGTAATCCTTGTGATCATAATTTAGATTTGTACTGTTGTTACTATTGTACATATACATTAGAGATAATAAAGAAAATATATAACACTAAAAAAATAATAAGAAAACTGACAAAATGTTTTAAAGGGGTGGTCCAGAGTGTATTTTTAAGGCTAAGTTGTGTTTATAAGATGCAAAGCAATGTGTGCTCATGCTTGACTTGTAGAAAATCACGTTATTTTTTATATATCTTACTTTGATTCTATACAGTTACTCAGCTAACATGAAAATGACTGTCATATTTTCTATAGTTCATCTGAAACATATTGGTCCGCTAACATAATGTGCTGTGATTCACAGATTGGCTCCACATCACTCCCCTTTAAGTGTGCACTTTTGCACTGTGTAAACAGTCCAGTTAGAGCAGCTGTTAGCAGCGTTAGCTTGTAGCGTTGAGATGTAGAACCAGGGCTTAATTTGAACCACGCTGGATCCGGCACCTCTAAAATCTGATCCAGCTCCTCATTTTACCGATCCCTCTCCTCAACCGCCCTCCTCCACCGTCCGCTGTTCACTTTCTTCCGCGATTCCCCAACCCTCTTCACTTTTGTCCGCGACACCCCTCTGCCATCCCCGGATAGCATGCCGGATCAGTTACCCCGATCTGCTCTGGGACCTCGCAATTTACAAATTAGGCACTGTGTAGAACGCACGGAAAGTAGCCGCATAAAGAGACACTGCAGCGCTGCTAAAGATTGTGGGTGTTTACAGATGTTTGACTGAAAAATACGAATTGTAGCTAAATTGTTAGCGATGCCGTACAGCATTTCCCGTTGTTTACATTCTAGTTTACGTCCTCGCTACAACATACTATTAATGCTAGAAACTGTGCCTGTAGTTGATCAATTTTAACAAATTAAAACACTTAGAGGTTGTGGCTCACAATCCACAGCTTCGTCTGTTTAAGGAGTTTTTAGCCGAATCCAGCACTGAACTGAGAGAGATTCTGGAAGCTGTCTTTTGTCAAATGCTAGAGCTATATCTTTTTTATAAATATAATTCTCTGGAACATAATTAAAATGTAAGCACTTCTCTCTTTGTGCCGTGTCCTTTGGAAGCCCAAATACAGAAACAGAAGAAGCTCTGTAGAAATAGCAGCGTTTGGACGGCATTTTAGCTTTCTCTGCTATAACATTACAGCGCCTCTGACCACGCCCCTTTGCTGCGCAGGGTGTGTGTGCGAAGTGAATGCACGTAACCGGAAGTGATCTCACTAGCCCGGATGTATTTTTTTGTAGTCCCCAAACTTCGTTTGCTGTAGACTGCTAAGCTAACTCTGTAAAAACCAAAGTCTCCCTTGGCATTGAACTTTGAGCATATTATATTCAGAGATGTTGATTATGTTCACACAGCTATATTACACATCAACTAAAGTTTAATATATGATATCATATGGACCAGCCCTTTAAAATGGCTTTATACGAGCAATTAATACATTAAGGATTTTCAATACAATTTTATGAATGAAGCTTGTTATTGACTTTGTGTATTATGTGTATTATCTTTTTTGCATAATGCCAATTTTGTATGGTTTTATCACTATCAATAATTAGGAATATTTTATATTTAATTAAAATATAAAACTGGCTTCATAAAAGCCTTTTAAGAAATGAATATTGTTGTTTGTTATGTTGTTCCTTATTACGTTTTTTTCATAATGTTGCCATCATGCTGCTATATGCTAATCACAGAAAAATGGCAAAATGAATGAAGTAATATAATATAATATAATATAATATAATATAATATAATATAATATAATATAATATAATATAATATAATAAATATAATATAATTAATATAATATAATATAATATAATTAATATAATATAATATAATATAATTAATATAATATAATATAATATAATATAATATAATATAATATAATATAATACAATATAATATAATATAACATAATATAATATGATATAATATAATTAATATAATATAATTAATATAATATAATATAATTAATATAATATAATAAATCTAATATAATATAATAAATCTAATATAATATAATATAATATAATATAATATAATATAATATAATATAATAAATATAATATAATATAATATAATAAATATAATATAATATAATATAATAAATATACTATCATAAAAATAATATAATAAATATAATATAATATAATATAATATAATATAATATTATATAATATAATAAATATTATTTAATATAATATAATATAATAATACTGAATAATATAATACTGTATAATATATTACTATATATTATAATGCTTTTATCCTACTATATGAAATGATTTTAAACATAGTACATTGTGACTCACATCTATATGTTCCCAAACAGCAAAGTCAACTCTTGTCAGAGGAACAAAGTAGGATTTCATCACTCCACAGCCTCCTCTGCAGCCTCGCTGAGAGAGAGAAAAAACAGATGATATGTTTCTGAAAATAATATGACATTTGGTGTGAAGTATGTTCGGGCCTCACCATGATGACTTCTGAATCTCCAGCTTCTCGAACGAAGTGGTCCAGAACCCTCAGGTCACAGATGGGACGCAGCGGAGAGACCAAACACACGAACACCATCAAAACCAACACCAGACCTGAACAAGATAAACAAAACACTCTGATTTAAATTCTTCACGTAAAGCAACATAGGCACGAGGTTCGCAAATATGCCTGTTTCTTTTATGATTATATTTTAGGGGGTTTTACCTTTATTGGGGCAGGACAGTTAAGACAGGCTATTGGTGCTAAAGAGCTATTTTAGTCTTGAATTAATAGCAACTTCTTGTAGTTCATTCATTCATTTTCTTTTCGGCTTAGTGCCTTAATTAATCAGGGGTCGCCACAGCGGAATGAACCACCAACTTATCTAGCATGTGTTTTACGCAGCAGATGTCTATCCAGCCACAACCCAGCACTGGGAAACACCCATATACTCTTGCATTCACACCCACACATACACTACGTTCAATTTAGCTTATTCTATTCACCTTTGGACCAGTGGCGGCTGGTCAATAGAGGGCGCTGGGGCGCCGCCCCCTTCAAGTTAGACCCCTTTAATATGTTATCACAAATATTAACAAAGTAAATTGATTTAATTATAACATTATAACATTTATTGTAGTCATACTAACCTATATTGAAAAAAAATGTATGAACAATATTTTTTCATATGTGTGCTGGGCGCCGGACTAATGGGTGTCTATGTAGGTACACGAACTTTTGCAATGCACGTGATATGACAATAAGCTCTAATTGGCCTGATTTAAATTGTCTTTGGGGCGCAGCGCTCTGCGTCCCGAACCCTCCCATTTTTGTTGTTAGAACGAATCATATTTGTTTTTATATGATTGGCCTTATGTGATTGGACCATTCTCACCAAAGAGCTTAGAATGCAATTTCTCAAGATGAAGGAAAATTCTGTTGTATCTTTGCAAAGATATCCGTTCACAAGGCGTTTGGATGAAGAAAAAAAAAATCAAGAAGCTTGGACCAGATCGACCTTCCTTGCAAATTCACCAGTAGTCAAGTGATGACGAGTGCGCGTATATTCAGGGCTTTTCCAGCACTTGTTATGACAAACGGAGTTGGCTGGCAGGTTGTGATGTAAGTCATGGCTTTTACTATTTCCGTGTTTGCGGTTTCAAACAGCATGACGCAAGAGAGGCTGAATGCATTGGCCATGCTGTCAATAGAGAAGAGACTGGTGACTGAGATGACTGACTTTAACCAAAAGGTCATTGAGAAATTTTCAAGCCAGAAAAAAAGGAGAGCAAAATTTATTTTCAAGTAGTGCTACTGGCCAGTGATTAGGCAACATTTGTGTGTGTGTGTGTGTGTGTGTGTGTGTGTGCGTGTTTACTGATTATCTTGATTACTTCATTACTGATAATAAACCCAAATTAAACTAAAATAAACAGATTTGTGATGCATTTATTGTAAGTTTTAGTCATATTTTAGTTTTTTGATACATCACCTGAAAAATGGCTTTTACACCCTTACTTTACCAACAGTTAGATTTTTTTCTGGTGTTTGCAGAAGTTCACACAACTGCAATAAATATATCAGTGGTTTACCTTCAGAATAGCTGATGAATAGTACAATGACCTCTCTCTATGAGAAGCTCAAAACTAAGCCATTCACACACAAGGCCACCTAGAAATTGTACCAATTGACAAAACTGAGATTTCTAACACTGTAATTTCCACTGTACTTAAAGGGGTAGTTCACCCAAAATTGAAGTTTGCTCACTATGTATTCTCCCTCAAGTGGTTTTCTGTTGAACACAAAAGATATTGTGATATAGGGCTGGGCCAACAAACGATATCATATCGAATTGAGTTCAAATTTATTTCGATAACGATGATAAGCTCTGGAAATTCAGCATGAAGTCAAAAAACCATTTCCTACCGCACTTCGCTACCAAACTCGACAAGATGACAAAGATAAAGAAATAATGAGTGAAAGCAGTGACGAAAGTAAACTAATCTTGAGTTATTATCCAAAGATGATGAAAGTATCGACAGAAAAGGCAGCAGGAATTCTGTTATAGTGGTTAAGTATCACAATGAGCAGATTGAAACGATCTGTTAAGTATGTCAAAAGTCTGGCAACACAACGAACATATTCAATCACCTAAACAAGTATCACCCAAAAAACCCCTGAAAGTTTTACAATGTGTGTGGACTTGCTGGAAGTTGCGCTGTATATTTTTATTGTTTATGTTTTGCACATTTAATTTACCTCGTAATGCCAGATTAGTCTTTTTAAATGTATTTTACTATTTGTTTTGATATAAGGACTTAATCTGTTTTTGTTTTTAAACAATATTTTAATTTGTAATTTAACGAACCATTTATCTATTTCTCAGTGAATATAGGCAGTGTGTTTTAGTGCATTTAAACAGAACAGATTTATTAAACAGATATATTTATTAAAGTTTTATATTATTATAATATTTTATTTTATGTTTTACCAAACATATTTAGAAACTGAAAGATAATGCAATTAAATTCAAGCAAAATATTGCAAAAAAAAATGACAACCTACGAAATTTCAACTAAATTTTACACTTTTTTGCTTCTCTTGATTTTTCCTCTTTTTTAAATTTGTCTTTAATATTTTTCTATAGGATATAAATTTGGGTGTACGTTATTAAGTTATTTTTTTAGATAAGCTCCAGATTTGACTTCAGTACTGACTAATCTAATGTATATGCACAAATAAATTATTGTATAGCTTCATATTAAAAAATATGAATTTAAAAGATAGATCTGTGAGGGTTGTACTTATATATGCTAAGTACTGTATGTAGTAACATTTTTTTAAATAAATTATTCTGCGTTCAACAGAAGAAAGTTAAGCATAAGTACATGGTGGGAGATTTATAAGTGAACTCTCGTTTTTATTTAGCACTGATAATCAACTAATAATACCACAGAAGCTTCAATAATACAGCAAAGCATTTGGCAGCGGTGGGATTCGAACCCACGCCTCCAGAGAGACTGGAGCCTAAATCCAGCGCCTTAGACCGCTCGGCCACGCTACCCACGGAAAACAACCGCGATTCAGAGACTCATTCATAGGTGGCCCGAACGAAATAATATGTGTCAATTGTTAAAAGTCTTAGAATTCATTGGTGCGTTGTATTAGCCTCAGACCACAACCTTCGCCGACTACTCTCCGTGTGTTGAACTTCTGGATAAAAGCTTCTCCATGTAGTCCCCTGATTCTTCATTCAGTGTCATGACTTTCAGTGTTTATACTGTCGTTGCAGCTGGAAATAGCATAGCGCAGCAGCTCCTATTTTAGAGCGTTTTGAAACATTTAAACCACATGGAAAAGAGGTTCCGCATTTAGTGTTGAGAAGTTTTGATTCAGGCCAGTGACTCGAATCTTTAGAATCTTTAGAATCAGCGGAAAACACTGCATCATTTCCTGCGGCTGCGGGCTGTATGATTTCAGTTGGGGTGGCAAAATTGTGTTATATCCATATGGTTAAGTTACTGAATTCAACCCTTCGTTAAAAACCGTTCAGGCATATTCATTCTTAGACTGCGAAAGCACGTGCTTTAAACGAACCGATTCAGTTTAAGAGACTCACTCAAGTGAACAATTTAATTAAACTCAATTTTCACAAAAATCGTATGCTTTGTCACGTCACGGGCTTTAAAACTCTCCAGTACACAATAAAATAAAGTCATTGCAGTAATGTATGAATCAGATGTCTAAGGTAAGATACTCTCTATCACAAATGTTGCGATTAACCACGTTTTACCATGTAAATTACCCATGGTTTTACTACAAACAAACAAAAAAGTTCAAAGGTAGGCTAGGTGGTATTGTAGTTATAACTCGGTTACCTAACTATAATTAAACCATTCATTTTCGTAAGATAAGATTTCATAAGTAAACTGTATAACAGAATCATGGTTTGCAGGCATCATCCGTCATAAAAATATGTGATATTAGACTGTAGCCAAACATTGGCATTGGCTGTGAGTATATTGCATCTGGGTTGTAATACATTTAATGTATTTATTAACTAAATAGGGGATTAATAGGCCTACTAGGGTCACTGTACGGTGCAAAAATACAAACGTAAGTAGTCATAACAACTACAGTAGCCTACATAAACTAAATCACAGACGTTTTCTGTTCTAATTTTATTGCTTCAATATAAGTGGCTTACCTGAAAACGTTTGCATCCGCAATGTGCATTTTTAAGATGCATAATGTTTTTAAATCCGAATTTTATGTTCCTGTTTGCACATATTGTTACTCCAGACGGAACAGGTTTCTGCTGTAGGGTACACATAGTGTAGTGCACTCAATCTGACTTTTGCATGACCCTGTTCCTCCTGCGTCCTTGGTAACTTAGTAGCCCATTCAGGCGCTGTTCTGTCTGCTCTGTTTGTGGCGGTCACTTTGTTGTTGCTCAACATAGCCTACTTGCAGAGTTCAGTGTGACGACATGCTCTCACTACCAGTTTGACGACGAACTTGTTAAACTTTCAAAGAAATACCTTTAAATCACTTTAGATATGTAGATAGATAAACAGATAGATGGATGGATGGATAAATAATTAGGGTTTTTTTCTGACGTATACTGTTATTTTCCCGGATTTGTAAATTCTAACTTGACGAATGTCAAGTCTGCGGGATTTTTTGTTTGTTTGACAGCACCACCACCTAGTGGTCACACGCTGAAATACAGCTAGCAGTGTAAAAACTGTATCGGCTAGGCCTACAGCTGTAAAAATCTTACAGCTACCTTACAGTTACCTTTCTTAAGCATGGACAACAGACCAGGTCCCGGTGCCTTTCTCAGCTTTAGTGCTTTTTGAACACAGATGCACTCTCAACTTATCCAGCGTATGCTTTTCGCAGTGGATGCCCTTCCAGCTGCAACCCAGTAATAGGAAAAACCCATACACACTCATTCACACACACTACGGCCAATTTAGTTTATTCAATTCACTTATAGCGAATGTCTTTGGGGGAAACTGGAGCACTGGGAGGAAACCCACGTGAACATGAGGAGAGCATGCAAACTCCACAAAGAAATGCAAACTGACCCAGCCAGGACTCAAATCAGCGACCTTCTTGCTGTGAAGCAACAGTGCTAACCACTGAGCCACCGTGTCACCCTTGGAAACTATATAGTCAAGTAAAACATGATTTTTTAATTTAGATTATTTAATGTTCTTCTAAAGAAAAATATATAAAGAAATGTTCATTGTGAAACCTGGAAAGATTCTTTTAATTTATCAATGCAAAAAAAAAGTTTTTGGAGCTTTATTTTTTAAGAATGTAATTGAATGTTGCACTCATTTTAGACTCTTTGTTAAAGAATCAGTGTGTCATTGTGCTTTGCTGGGACTTTGTTCATTTTAAATTTACATTGTACAAGTCTTCTAGAACAGGAAAGACTTCATATACTTGCACAAAAACAAGAAACATTCATTCACCATTACTGGCACTAAATGAATGGATACAAAATAACAGCTGCCAGTAATGATATTAACACAGTTTAGAAAAAAGGAATACAATAAAGTTGCAGAATATCTTTTAGAGAGAGAGAGTCAAGGCTTATTCAGCCTTATTCGCTTCATGGCATTTGCATATCGTTTCTCATTTGTATGTCTCTGAGATTAGATTGTGCCCTTAAGTAGTATGAAAGGAATATCCCACAAGCCGCTAAACTCACACATATGGTGTTAGTTTTCATTGATCAGCTTTTGAAGACTCATCCTGTGTGACCTGTGAATTACTGTGCACTAAACTGTATTTCGTTACAGTGCTACAGATGTTTTTACAGAAGCCCATTATTGCCCCAGAATATAAAAAGAACAAATAATTGCATTTTTTTTTTGCTTATTCAACACTTTTTTTTTCCACAATTCTTAGAGGTGAAAAAATCTGAATTTGAACAATTCTCGCCATTATCCCGTCGAAATTATACAAGGCAATTCTGTTATTTTCCCCTTCATTTAATTTTCCATTACACAACCCAGTTGAAGCTTGTTTCCACCATGATAAAAAGTATCTGCAATTTTGTTTTTCCAAATTATAAATTATGTTTGATGGCAATTAGTTCTGGAAATTTTCCCATTGTTCAGTTTTTTTTAAACTTGCAGTTGCACATTTATAGCTCACAAATAACTTAATGGTGAGACTTTTTGGTCACATTTCTGAGTTTGTATTTCACAGTAAAACATGTGCAATTGCCGTTTTCATTTTCTGCTTCCAAACATTTCTGACCATTAACTCTGAGATATAATATTGAAATTGAAAGATATAAACTTGTCATTGTACAAAATGTAGAATAAACTCCCAATTGGGAGAAAAATAATCAGAATAGTGAACGATAGAGAATGATAGTGATACATGAGAACAATGATAGAGAAACATGAGCACTTTCACTCTGCGTTTTTTAATATCTGATGATTTAAAGAATTCACAATTTTCTCCATTCATAACTCTATTATAATCTATTTATTAATGTTTTATTGATGTGATGCACTGGCTGTTACTGAAAATATTTCTTTAATCATGGTAAAACTGCATGTGTGTGGCTAATGAGGAAACACAACAAGAATTGTTCTTAGGTTTTTATTGATTTCTATCAGTGTGACATTTTTCATCTTTATTTTTTAACACACCATCTCTATACCACAAAAACCAAGAAATACAACCTAGAACATCAAGTGGTGTCTAACATGTGTATGCAAAGTAAGTTTGTCATGATCACACTTTGCATTTATAGGAGGATTAACGTAATAAGATAAAAGCAATAAAATATCTATAGGCAGAGAGCTGAAATAAAATGTTACGAGGTCATTTAATTATTGTTTTGCTCTTTAAAGTCAATTACAAAGTATTCTTAAAATATCACAAATGAATTATAATTATTTTATAGGCCAACAACATACACTACTATTCAAAAGTTTGTGGCTAGTTATTTATTTATTTTGTTTACAATTATTTGGTCTCTTATGGGTGGTTCATTCTGCTGTTGCGACCCCTCATAAATAAGAGATTAAGCCGAAGGAAGATGAATGAATTTGGTCAAAATACATAAAACGTGTAGTAATATATCTTCCAGACATAAATTATTTCTTATGATGATGCCTTTTGGGATTATTTCATGAATAGATAGTTTATTATTTAAAGCATTTATTTAAAGATATAATTCAAATGTGGGCAATGTTTATTATAAGGTCCTATTCATGCTATTAACTTACTATTAACTAAGATTTTTAGGTCAAAAAACTAATAATTAGCTGCTTATTAATAATTTGTAAAGTAGTTGGGCTTAGGCAATGAGTAGGATAGGAGTATAGAATAAGAGCATACTTTATAAGTACTAATAACCAGCCAATATCTCTATAATAAGCAGATAATAAGTCAGTAGTTAATAGTGGGAATTGTTCGCCTACTTAACAACTAAAGTGTAAACAAAAATGTTGCTTTTGCCCAAATTATTGCAATGCTTCTGACCAAAATGTCTATGTTTAAAGGGAAATGCCTAGAAAAGTTACAGGAAAGAAGAAAGTATGGAAAAACAAACCCACAACCAAAACTATAGAACTGCAGGCAGGTCGGATCATACGCTGTGAAGAAGGTAAGGAGGAAGAGGTGAAGGTGAGTTGCAGTTATCATAGAAAAGCTGGAAGTTCATGTCTACATTCATTCTCTGCGTCAGGATGAGCTCGAGCTCCAGCACCGTGAGCTCTTGAACTGTGTTTCCCTCTTTTGCGTTCTTGGCGATGGCCGCGTAGGTCGGGAAGTGGATGCGCTCGACGTGCGGGGAGTTCCGGTCGTAGTCGGTGCAGCAGTAAGCAGACCACACATCTTCAGGGATGCCCACACGATTCAGGTTGTTACGTCGGATCATGTTTCCAGCATGGATAACGCCAGTCACGATGTAAGCTGTGCCCCTGCAGAAGTTGTTGAGGCGCACGCGGATGCGCTCTTCATATTGGCGCCAGGGCCCGATGTTGAACTCGCGGATTTCTGGCACGACGTTGGTGAGCGTGTATGTGGCCGCTCGATCTTGAGGGTCAGACTGGTGCTGGTCTGGATTCAGGTGCCCTCTCTCGTACAGAACCACATCTGAATAGTCATCCAAAACCGCCTGGCTGTCCTCAAACTTCATGTGTAAGTATCCAGTTGGGAACGGCATCATGTTCCCATTCCCATCAATCTCTGCAAGCTGGAAAGAAGATTACCACAATAGAATACAAAAGAATATTAGCCTATGCACAATACACTTTTGTATTCTGTTAAATGGATCTCAAATTATTTTTGTATATAATGCAGTTTACTCAAAATGCCTATAGGCTACTCAATATGCACAGTTTGTAATTTTTTTTTTACATTACCTATACAAAAAACCACTAGAACAGTGTTATATATTTTGTGGACTTGTGTGCTTACATTATCTAAAATGTTTCAAAGAATGTTTAAATCCAGAGAAATAAGCAATTTTAACTATAGTGACATGGACAGACATGATGTCATACACTTTCGATTTCCAGTTTGGTTTTATAAAACACCAAAGGTGCTTTAAAATGTTGTTTTATTAGACTGTACAGAACAGCATTTTAACAGAACCATATAATGGATTTAGTATGATAAAACTCATAATTATGACCGGAAGAGCCAGAAGTGGGGGACTGTGGCATAATAAAAGCTGTGCTGCTTTCATGCCGCGACATGCTCGTCCCTTATCAGTAATTGCTTCAGCACTTTTGTTTCTCTTTGATGGCTTTCAGCCTTACTCTGCTTTGTACTACCATGATAATATCCATGAACATGAGTTCTACTGAAATAATGAAGATGACATCTCCCATGATTCCACACTCAGCATCATCAATATACATCTTTGTTTGTTGTAAATACGCGCCCTCTAAATTACATACTGTGCTTTTAAAAGGATGTTTAAAAGGAAATTGACCCAAAAATCTAAATATACTCACCCTTTATGAGTTTCTTTATTCTGTTGAACACTAAAGAAGATATTTTGAAAAAATCTAAAAAGCAGTAACTAACATCCATAGTAGAAAAAACAAATACTATGGAAGTCAATGATTAGAGGTTTCCAGTTTACTTCATAATATCTTCTTTTGTCTTCAACAAGTGTATGCGATATGTGATGTGCTTAAAGCATCTTAATACAATAAAAGCACACAGTGTATATGAAGAGTTTAGATGCAAAAACTTCTAAATGCCGTCTAAAATTTTCTCCTAAAATGAGTATTTTTTTCAGCCTTATATGTGTATGTTCAGTTATTTTACTTTAAAGACAATCAAAAGAACTTATTCATCACTATAAAAGTAAAATTACAGGAGTCTGAGAAAAATGCTAATTTTAGAAGAAAACATCAAATTTAGAGGTTTTTGCATCTAAACTCTTCATATAAAAAAAGATATCTTGTCATTCATTTCAATAATAATAATTCAATATTTTGCTGAGTGTGCTTGTGTGCCAGCCCTTTGCTGATTTAAGCCTGTCATCAATAAATAAATAAATAACAATGAAACTAAAAACCACCAGTAGATGGTGACTGTAGTAGTCCCTGTAGTAGTGATTGATTGATTGGTTGATTAAATCATTCATTCAAATAATTAATTAAACATTACAGATCCATTGAGAAGCAAAGCCAGCACCTGTCTTGAATGAATCATTGGCTCGTTTAATGCAGTCAAAAACAGACCTATTCAGGACTGCATTTGTTAAAAGCATAGTTTTTCCATTGTAGTAAGAGATTTTGTTATTACCAACACAGTTAAACCATTCAGTTCAGTTCATCTTTATTTATATAGCACTTTTACAATGTAGATTGCGTCAAAGTAGCTTAACATAGAAGTTCTAGTAGATTCAGTGTTTTCTAAGTCTGCAGTTCCAACAAGAAGCATCAAAAACCTGTGTTGATGAAACTACAGCTCTCACTTTGTGTCATTTATTGCATAAGCAGGAAATGTCCCTGTTGTTTATTAGTCAACAGGGTATATTGTTAACTTGACTTACAGAGACATTTTTGCAGTGTTGTCTTGCATATTGTAAAAATATAATTACAGTATTATCATAGATAATATTAGCATTGCACAAGAGCTACTGAAGTTTGGTTACTGCTTAAAAAGTAATTGAAAATTAATACCTAAGCAGCATAATAGGTTACATTTTTATGTCATTTGTATTCAGTAATTCAGTTCAATTAGTAAGTTGTCTATAACAATACAAAGTGAACCAATCCGATGTTTTTTTTTACTGAGAGCGATTATCATCATACCTGAGGTTCGTACATCCAGGGATAGTCCACACGCCGGTCACCCTCTGTTTTCTTGAAGCTGTATGCGGAGTAAACTGGGATGCGGATTTTGGGATCATACAGGGTCACAAATCTGGGTTTGTCAGCGTAGCGTTGGCAGATCTTCTTGAGGTTGGGGTCTTTGAAGCCACGTGGTGGGGTGCCCATATACAGCGAGTCCTTGCATCTTTCAATATGGTTGAAATCTTCAACCACGATTGCAGTTCCCCAGTGTTCGGAGAACCACATTGTGACAGCAAGGGCCAGGACGAGGTTGGAGAGCTGCATTTTAGGCAATGGAGCTTCTCGAAAGTCTGGCTCGAGAGTTTCTTTGATAGAATGAGTGAGTGGGTGAAAGTCGAAGCTGGTTCCTTTGAATAACATCGATAAGATAAGCAAAACAGAACTGGCCATGCTTTGCCTAAAACTGCTCCATGCTTGACTTCAAGGTGTAGTGCTACATGCTGGATCTAGGGTTCTGTGTGGTTGAACAGAAATAATAAAA
The DNA here is from genome assembly GCA_903798195.1 of Danio kyathit. Lineage (NCBI taxonomy): Eukaryota > Metazoa > Chordata > Actinopteri > Cypriniformes > Danionidae > Danio > Danio kyathit. Next base: position 26,550,794 of record LR812528.1, read on the forward strand.
CATTGTTCTTGGCTTGAACTTGACTTTTATGAGGAGTTAGCACAAATATCAAATTAATTTTTAAAGTGTTTTTCAATGTGTATTTTTCACATACATAAAAAAGACCTATCGATACATCAGGTTATGAGCACATGACACCCTTTTAACTTAATGCAAAAGTCTGAGAGCTCTGAACTCAAGCAATTCTAAATGGTTTGGATGTTGACTGTTGCTCTTTTATATGAGAGTGTAACATTTTATAAATTCGTCCACTGCACTGTTGGTGTTGTGGACATTTCGATGATCAGTACAACATTTTTGTTGGAAAGAAAGGGATATTTTTATTCTCGAAGGATGCATTAAATCGAGACTCTCAAAATGTTGTGTTGTGGTAGAATTAGCAGCAGGTATTGTCAAAAGCTCACGACTGCAACCATTTGACATCATAAACATAAAATGCTCTGTGCATCTAAAATGTAGTTGTCTATTTTGTAAGAAGACATTATTTACATTATATTATATAAATTAACATATCTAGGGTTTCTTGTAAAAGTTTCAAAACAGGGTTTCCGCAGTGATGCCATAAAATAGCTATTCTGAGTTCCACAAAGACATTTTAAATGTTTATAGAATGACCTTAAGAGTTTTTAAAATAACCACATAAAATATAAAAACATTTATAATATTAGATAATTAACTTTTTGTACAATGAAAAGCTTCTATACACTGTTAACAATTTTTGTAAATTACACTGTATTTAACTGTAATATGAACTGTAGGACCATTATGCAGTATGTTACTGTATTTTAAAGTTGCATTGTGAAAATGCCTGTATAAAATATACAATACTGTAAATACATGTGCAACAAGATAAATGATGCTGTAGATGTAAATACAGAATGTTTGCTCTATTTGATTGAGAGTTAGTTACTGGAAAACTGCTGCCAATATTTGATTGTAGATTCTACAGGAAATTGTTAGCAGTGTATACTCTATCCCCCTACACTGTTGACGAATTTTGTAAACACTGTATTTATCTGTAATATGAACTGTAGTCTTTTGCTGTAGGACAGATATGTAATATGTTACTGTATTTTAAAGTTGCATTGTGAAATTGACTGTATATTTTACAGTAAAGATATACACTCCTGTAAATACATATACAACAAGATAAATGATGCTGTAAATATAAATGCATTATTTTGCTGTAATTGAATTATAATATGAGTTATATAATACACTTTTCTTTTTCTACTGATTCTGTTTGTTTTCATCGAATGACACTCCATAATTTAGGGTTGAGGCTTCTTTTAGATTGTGTCGTCATGTTTTCCTGACACCAGTATGTCACATATCAATAAATTCATCCCAGACATGCCTTTAAATAGAAAAAAAACTGTATTGCACTTAATTGTATCTGTTTTTAACATTGAACATAATTAAAACTGTTTCATAAAATATATAATCATAGGAATAACACAGGAATAAACTACAAGATAAATGATGCTGTAAATGTAAATACAGTATTTTGCTGTAATTGATTTAAAGTAAGTTGCTGACAAACTGCTGCCAGTAAGCTACTGTAGGTTCTGCAGGAAATTCTTAACAGTGTATGGATGTTAAACGTTCTTCATGGAACCATCAACACCAATAAGGAACTTTTATTTTAAGAGGGAAGGGTACTTTTCAAATAAATTCATTGATTCATTAACTCCTGATACAATTTGCTTAATTGGTCAAGAAACTATTAGTTTTTGGGTAAAATTCACCCTGTTTAAAACATGAAGTCTAGTTAGGCTTGGAGTCTTAAACCCAGCTCTTTTTTGACATCTGCCATCTCTAACATTACTCTGACTTTCTCATAATGTACTTTTCTTTTTCTGCTGATTCTGTTTATTTTCATCGAATGACACTCCAGAATTTAGGGTTGAGGCTTCTTTTTGTCATGTTTTTTTGACACCAGTATGTCTTATATCAATAAATTCATCCCAGACATGCCTTTAGAAAAAAAACTGTATGGCACTTAATTGTATCTGTTTTCAACATTGAAAATAATTAAACTGTTTCATAAAATTTAAATAATAGAAATAGCACAGGAATAAACTATAAAAGAAGAAAAGACGTTTCACAAACTCTTTTCGAGAGGAGCACATAATATGATTGATTGCGGCTGATCTCTCATCAGTAATCATTAGTAAGCCAATTGGATCATTCCAAACTTATAAACAGCCCAACTAGCATGATTCCCTTATCTTCGTTTTTTGAAGAATCCCCCATCCAACCCCATCTCCCTCTTTTCCTCCTTTACCAGGGGGAGCTCTTGAGAACTACCTGATCTCGTACCCCCTTACATGCTCATTGACCAGGCAGAAGCACTGGGCTCAATTATCTCCAAGCTCAGGGTTCTCTCCCGCCAAACCAGCTATTATTATGAAGCAATATCTAAGTGTGAACTCTTGAAACTATTTTAAAATATAGTAAAATGGGAATTGGATATTTTAAACAGTGATGATATTAAAATAACTGACCCCAACTTGACCCAGCAGCTTTCTTGTAAATCGGTAATCAATAGGAACAGATATGACAGTTCAAAGAACAAGTATAAAAGGCAAATAATATGTATGAAACCTTATCACACGTTCCCTCTATCATTGTTTCTCCACGTATGCTCTTCATTCTCTTTTTGGAGAGCTAATCAGCTTTATGGTGACTTGTATTACCGTCTTATAATATGCAAATCAAGCCACGCTAAGTTCCTCATCATGACAGAACAAATAGTTCTCAATGGAGTGAAAAGGTGATGGAGGAAAAAAGAATTGAGATAAGCCTGCTGTATAGTGTCCTTTGTGAACAAGGGATTATAAAGGATCGAGCCTTCATTTTAGTTATTTATCTGATATTACACAAGCTACGTCTCATTCATACCATCGTGCATTTTATATGCGCACACAAAAACAACTTTTACTTTGAAAAGAATCTGCAGACAGAGCATATTAAATTGATCAAGCATTATGAGTTTGATAAGAGCTTTATTTGTTGTTTGACTTCGAAAGTATTTATCCAGAACACCTGGAGTCTATTACCTTGTAGAGTCATGTTTTTATATTGGTTATTGACAGACTGCAGGCACACAGAGAAGATGAAGTGGCCAATTTTTTATTTGAGAAGAGTTACAGTATTCAGATAAATTGCTGTAAACATGCTTACCAAGTGAGAAAAGATCAGTTGTTGCAGTTTCATAAACAAGTTAATGGACCTAATAAAGCCCCTAAGGCCACCGATAATTATAGCCATTAAATCGATCTCATTTCATCACAATTTTCTGTGCTCTCTGTCCAATTTTGACCAAAAAAAGGCGAAAATGGATCTTCATTTAACAGTTGAGGTTAAGAAATGCATACTGATTTTACTCTTTAGATGAAACAAAAAAAAAGAAAAATAAATAATGTTAGCCAATGACTGTTGTGAAACAACAGTAATGACTCTTTAAATTGATGTACTGGTTTCTTTAAAGCACATACACTACTGTTCAAAAGTTTGGGTTAAGTAAGAAATAAATAAAGTATTCATTTTTTATTCTATTCATCAAGGATGCAGTACAGTAAAGTCATATTCATGAATTTTTCAAAAGAATTTTATTTCCAGTTTGTTTATATTTTATTTTTAGGTTCATTTCAATGTAATTTGCCTTTTAATTAATTTAGAATTCCCTTTTTTTGACGTTCTTTTACATTTTAGTTAAAAAACTAATAAACAAATAAATACTGGTATTTTTATTAAAGGATTTAATGGTTATTAAAACAAAATATAATCAAATAAAATCATTGGTGAAAATAATATACTCAAAAACCTTTCAAATAAAATAAAATAAAATAATAATCCTTGTTGAAAATAATAGACTCAACAAATATTGCTGACCCCAAACTTTTAAATAGTAGCTGCACAGATTGCCTTTTTCTGTTACTAAATTCTAATTCTTTTTTGTTTCTAATTGGAAGTTTTAACTTAAAAGTAAACGGCAAAGTATTCAGTGTACAGAACACTTACATTTATATTCAATAGATAATATTTGATAAATATTCGATAGATAAATCAGCTAAAGATACCTAAAGCCCAAAGTATACTAAAGTTTTTGCATGTACACAACAGTATGCACTGACTAGATGATTATTTTCATGACCACGCAGCTCACAAAAGCACTTTGAATTGTTTTTACAATACTTGAATTGGTCCACAATGTGTCAAAACTGAACCAGGCTGTTGTTAAGCAGTCGTAAATAAACTGAGGAAATTAAAACAGAACAGCAGCATACTGCTGAAAAAGACAAAAGTGTGCATATGTTTACAATTACAAGATATCTGCAAAATACAAAGACTTTTCTGTTGCTCATAACCTTCGGAAAGAAAAAGTGTAGACATTGAACAAGTATTAATCATTCTAGTGTGCGTGTATCTAACCATCACAATCTCACAGCAATTTGTAACTTTTTGGTTTAGTGGCTAATTCGTATGAATTCATACAATCTCAATTATACAATTTAGTTTGAACCCCCATTGACGGTTGGGTTTAGGGGTGGGGTTGAGTGCCATGCCTCCTTTTTAAAATCGTACATTTTCATAGGACTGAACTCGAATACGAGTTTGTACGAATTAGCCACTAAACTGAAAAAACGTAAAATAGTTACATTTCCTCATGAGATCGGGCTGGTCTAACATGTACATCAAAATCCAAAGTACACTTTGAGCTTTAGTGTGGCCTGTCACTATTCCTTAGGGTCACAGTTCTCATAAAAAAGCTGAAACTTCTTGTCCACAAAGGTGTTCTTCTTTAAGAAATCTTCCAGCTGCTGCACGGACATCTCTATGACCTCTGGTGCTTCTTTCTCGTTGAGGCCATGGGATGCGTAGGCCGGGAATTTTGATCGTTCATCAAACGGTGCATTATGATCATAGTCGACGCAACAGTACGCTGACCACAGGTAAGTAGGAACGGCCACTCGGTTGATGTTGTACCTACGAATCATCCTACCGGACGTGGTGACCCCTGTGACTATGTACGCTTTACCACGGCAGTAGTTGTTGAGTCGTCGGCGGATGATGTGCTCGTGTCGTTTCCAGTGGCCGATGTTGAACTCGCGAACTTGTGGGACTACATTGGTGAGGGTGTAGGTGGCCGCCTTGTCATCAGGGTGAGCCTGGTGCTCGTCGGGGTTCAGATGACCTCTCTCAAATTCGACAATATTTGAGTAGTCCTCCAAAACAGCCTGGGTGTCTGAAAAACTGCCATGGGCATTTGGAGGGAAAGCCTGCATTTCACCAGAGTCTGATGTTGTGGAGAGCTGCAGTAGTGAAGAAAAAATGTAACGTTAAAAAGTATGCTTAAAAACAAGTAAAATAATTTATTTTAAATAAAATTTAAAATAAGAATTTTTAAAAAGAATGTACATATTATGTAAGTATAGTCATGCCAAACACAGATATAAATATTCGCGAGAGTAGATTGCATACAAAGCTAATGCAAATGGTGCTAAAGGCTAATTTATACTTATGCGTCAAGCGGTTGGAGCATTCACATAGCTCTCGCCATGGCCGAAGCTGACGCTCACCTCTCAAAAAATGTAACTACACTTCGCAATGACGCGTAGCGCAAGTTGGCTTGGTATCGATGACGAGCGTGTGTGGTGCTGAGAGCTGCGAGCCCCAATGGAGCGATTATTTACAATCAGCGATTGTTTACAAGTGTTGAGTCCCGTGAAGAAGATTGAGATAGAAACTTTTGTTTTGTGTTCACCTTATAATTAAAGTTGTTGCATGTCTGCTGGTTCCCACCTTTGAATGAGCGAGTTTTAGCTATTAGTAGTGTTCAGAAAAAACAAAACACCCATGACACAAGCTATGTTTACATTCTAAAAATGCGAATGAACTTTATGTGCAAAACTGAATTATCGCATAAAAGATGTGCGAATAAAGCAGCATTTCCATCCACCGAGTCAAAGCGAACAAAATCGTCACTTCCTGATTAACTGGCGCCAAATATCAACACTAAAACTGAATTTGCTGCAGTAGGAGAAGCTGTGCAAATCTTTTCTTCATCTAATAAATGACTTGGCAACGCAGTGGCGCAGTAGGTAGTGCTGTTGCCTCACAGCAAGAACGTCGCTGGGTCGCAGGTTCGAACCTCAGCTGGGCTGGGTCAGTTGGCGTTTCTGTGTGGAGTTTGCATGTTCTCCCTGCGTTCGCGTGGGTTTCCTCCGGGTGCTCCGGTTTCCCCCACAGTCCAAAGACATGCAGTACAGGTGAATTGGGTAAGCTAAATTGTCCGTAGTGTATGAGTGTGAATGTGTGTGTGGAAGTCCCCAGAGATGGGTTGCGGCTGGAAGGGCATCCGCTGCGTAAAATCGTGCTGGATAAGTTGGCGGTTCATTCCGCTGTGGCGACCCCGCAAGGGACAAAGCCGACAAGAAAATGAATGAATGAATGAATAAATGACTTGCGCCTCAGACGGCAATCCTGACACGCAGTGGCGTTTGAAGGTGTCAGACGTGGAGCACAGACGCTTTTGATTCTGGAAGTCATTTATAATATAATAACACTAATACTTAAGCGGTAAGGCGCTTTAGAATGACCAAAACAACATTTCAGATGGTTTATAATGTGCTCAGCCTGCTGGGCTGTCCATTTACACACATGTTTATTATCACATGATCTCTTACAACAAAATCACATGACCTTTTTTTTAAAGCGCATACTGGAATTTGTGCGGTAAAAGTGTTTCCATCGCAGTTTATGCGCATAAAAGGTTTATCCTAAAAGTTAAGCGCATATTTTTTTAAGGCGCATTTTCAAAATGTATGCGCATCATGGCGTTTCCATTAACCGTTTTTTTTTATGCGCACATTCAAAATGCGCATATTCTCCTCAGTTGTGTTTTCTGTGCAAGTGAAAATAAATTGACAAGCAGGAAATTCGCATGAGGTGAAGAACATCCTGTGAGTAATCTAGAGCAAGTGATGCATATGTTCACTTGCTGGTTGACTAAAGCCTAATATGGTTTTAACTGGTTTAAACTGGTCTCAGAGCTTGACAAGGATGGTACTAGGATTTAACTGGTTTAGCAGTTTGATTGTATGTCTACCAAAAAGGGCCCAAATCACATCTAAAACCAGCCGTTTACACTTTATTCTGGGGTTTTTCACCTTTATTAGATAGGACAGTAGAGAGAATTGACAGGAAAGCATGAGGAGCAGAGAGAGGGGAAGAATCAGCATAGGACCACGAGGCAGAATCGAAGTCGGGTCGCCGTGAGCACCGGAGTGCATGTGTCGACGCACTAACCACTACACCACTGGTGCTGACAGCTGTTTACCCTTAGTCTTAGAATGTTTTGCTGCTGTTATACGTCCACATTACTCCAGCATCTTTGACCTGTGAAAATGGAGCATTTTGAAAAGACTGAACTCCCTGTTTTAGATTGAAAACACTAGTGTTGCATTTCAGTTCAGACATTCTAAAATGCAAACTTGCTTAAAAACTATTGCATATCTTTCCCTGATCTGTCAAGGCCCTCTCACATGGCAATTAAAACACCATTAGACCACAAGTAGCCTACAGATGCTAACAAGATATGCACTTGCCCAGTGAGTGTAAATGATGACTATCATACATTTTATGTTGCGTTGTGTGAACGGAGCTTGTTATACTGTAACACATTACAAACAAGTCCTGTTTTAAACAAGCCTAATATGTTTGTAGTTGGTCTGAACTGGTCTCACAGCTTTGATAAGATGGTGTTCAGCTGTTTTAACTCAGCAGTCTGACCTGCATAAAAATAACTAAAGAACTTTAAAACCAGTCATCAGAACTACCTGAACACAAGATAAGGCAGAAGCTTAGATGGTTTTAGATACATGGTAATATAAAAAAAGCAACCTAACCTAAGATCAACCTAACAGCTTTGTGAAATTGTTTTAGTGGATAAGCTGTTAATAGCGACAGATAATAAGTGTTTTGACCAGGAAAGTTCTGTAAAACAAACAACATTTTTTTTACTGAAGTTATGTAAACTTTTCAAATGTATCTACATTACAAAGTTGTTGATTGAAGTGTTTACAAGTTTGACAAAGCTTGACAACTCAACTGCTGGTTACCTGCGGCTCGAACATCCAGGGAACATCGACCTTCTTGGAGCCGTCGGAGCGTTTGAAGGTGTAGGCGGAATAAACCGGGATGTGATCCACCACATCATACAGAGTGACATACCGGGGCTTGCCGTTATAACGCTGACAGATCTTTTTGAGGTAGCGGCTCTCCAGACCCCGCGGCGGGGTGCCCATATACATGAATTTACGGCATTCTTCTGAAAAATCTTTCTGCACTTCAGAGCGCACATTCACGAACGGAAAGCAGAAAAACACCAACAAAACAGCCCGGGGGTCCATTCGGCTTAAATAAAACACAGCTCCGCTTGAGAAACTTCTCTGAATAACTTTTTAAAAGTGTCCCTGTGTGCTCATTTTCCATACTGCAATGATAGTCAAATAACTGCTCGCTGCTCAGCTGATACACACTCGTGCAGTTGTACAGTTTCACCAGCGCGTAGTGCTGTTTTACAGAAACTGCGACTGAAGAACTGCATCTGGAAAAATAATGTGGTTATGGTTATAATAGCAACAAAAAAAATTCAAAATACTGCTATTATCGCTAAAAATTGTTTATTGAAAACGGAACTTAATGTATGAAGAATATATAGTTGAAGTCAGAATTATTCGCCCCCCTGAATTATTAGCACCCCTGTTTATTTTTTCCCCAATTTCTGTTTAACGGAGAGAAGATTTTTTCTACTCATTTCTAAACATAATAGTTTTAATAACTCATTTCTAATAACTGATTTATTTTATCTTTGACATGATGACAATAAATAATATTTGACTAGATATTTTTCAAGACACTTCTATACAGCTTAAAGTGACATTTAAAGGCTTAACTAGGTTAATTAGGTTTACTAGGCAGGTTAGGGTAATTAGGCAAGTTATTGTATAATAATGATTTGTTCTGTAGACTATTGAAAAAATATAGCTTAAAGGGACTAATAATTTTTACCTTAAAATAGTTTTCAAAAAAATTTTAATTCCTTTTATTCTAGCCAAAATAAAACACATATTGTGTAGACATATTGTGAATTTCCCTGCCCTGTTCAACATAATTTGGGAAATATTTTAAAAAGAAAAAAAATCAAAGGGGGGCTAATAATTCTGACTTCAACTCTATGCTGTCTTATACCGACATTTTGGTTATCACATTGTTGCTAAACTGTTTTGTATTAGCTAGCTATATGTGAAATATATATTGTAAACTTGAATTTGCATTTAATTTTAATTCAATGTCTTGTTAGAATTGTACATTTGTTGATGTTTCTAATAAAAACAACTTACATTAAAAGTCATTAATTCATTTTTTATTCATATATTCATATATTTAATAATGAATTATCTGTTTCTGTACTTATATTAAATTACCACTGTGGCAGTGTGTTATAGTAACATTTTGCAAAATGAATATTTTGTCCTGGGTTCAGTAATTTCACTTTAAAGCCAATAAAAAAGAACCTGTTGATCAGGATAAAAGTGAAATGACAGAACCTACACACGGGAGTCTGAGAAAAAATGTTTAAAGGAAAATTAGAGTGCACTAATTAGAAGCTTTTGAATCTGAACTCCTCATACAGATATAACATAAGTTATGTTTTAATACATTTGATACCTTTCATTCATTTTCTTGTCAGCTTAGTCTCTTTATTAATCTGGGGTCGCCACAGTTGAATGAACCGCCAACTTATCCAGCACGATTTTACACAGCGGATGCCCTTCCAGCTGCAACCCATCTCTGGGAAACATCCACACATTCATTCACACTCTTACACTACGGACAATTTTAGCTTACCCAATTTAACGCATGTCTTTGGACTGTGGGGGAAACCGGAGCACCCGGAGGAAACCCACACGAACACAGGGAGAACATGCAAACTCCACACAGAAACGCCAACTGACCCAGCCAAGGTTCGAACCTGCGACCAGCGACCTTCTTGCTGTGAGGCAACAGCACTACCTACTGCACCACTGCGTTGCCACATTTGATACCTTTGAATAAAAAATCATATTGTAAAAATGTAAAAGACCTATTAAAAAGCCCCCCCCCCCCCCCCCCCAAAAAAAAAAACAACTTGCAATATACAAAATATATTAATTCATTCATTTTCTTTTTGACTTAGTCCCTTTATTAATCAGGGGTCGCCACAGCGGAATGAACCGCCAACTTATCCAGCATATGTTTTAACACAGCGAATGACCTTTCAGCTGCAACCCAGTACTGGAAAACATTCATACAAACTCATTTAAACACACGGACAATTTTTACTTATTCAATTCACCTATAGCGCATGTCTTTGGACTGTGGGGGAAACCGGAGCACCAGAAAGAAACACAAGGCAACACAACTGAACTCTTCATATAAATATACAATAAGTGAAGTTTGTGAAGTTATTTACCTTTGATACATTTACATAAAAACCTATTGTAAAAACTACAAAACAAAAAAGAAACAACTTGCAAGTTACAAAAACATAATATTACATAATTTATTATAATATGTTTTACAAAATAATACTTCAAAATGCTGGCATAAATGAAATACTACTACTAATACTACTACTACTACTACTACTAATAGTAATGTCACATTTGTTTTATACAAAAACCTAACTAAAAAATAAGTTAGCTTTTTTCCTCAAAGCAGATGTAGTGCCTGTGTCGTCCGCTACTAGTTGGTGGCGGTAATGCGCTTTTTAAGCCTTTGCTCTTCCGTCAAACAAACAGCAGAAAAAAGAGCTTCACAGTTCATTGGATGTATTCCTCACGTGTCTAACGTCCAACAGCCATTTTTGTAAAACACAAACAACAAGACGACCGAGCGAGACAGAAAAAAACTCATTGCGACCGTTGCAGATACGGCAAAGAATAAAAAATAGATACATGTACAATTTAGCTTCGAAACTCACACGAGACGAGTGTTGAAAACAGAGACTCAGCAGTTCAAACCGTCGGTTCATGCGAAGCGAAAAGAGGAGTGAGCTCTTTAAGGAAGATTCAACTCTGGAGAAAACAGTGGCTGGCTAGTTTTAGCCTAGCTGGCCAGCAGGCTCGCAGAAGAGGTGCGTGATATGTTATTTTCTACACATTGGTGGACAGTGTGCTTTGTGCATTGGTTGATTATTCAACATTCTAGTTTTAATCACACACTAATGTCGTATGAAGTAATTGCACGGTTTATCAGATGGTTGAAGGGCTCGTATTGCACCACTGAAGGCCTGCAGTGAAGCGCAAGGGCGCAATAAAAGCATATTTGCAACGTTACTACTGTTTTTTCTGCTCTTGGTCTCGTTAAAACGTCTCAGACTTGTTTTGCTGTTCATAATTAGATTACCGTGTAACCTTTATTAGCCTGTCAGTCACAGGCGTGTTGCGTGTTTGTGTTGCATAACAGCGGCGAGTGTTGCTCACGTTGAGTTGAGCTGCTGCTGCTGCTTGTGGAGTTGTGATTGTAGTTGGGGAAAGTTTTCGCTGAATGTTATCTCGAACGTGTTTCGTTATCTTTACAGTTGTTTTGGCGATTAGGATATGTTGCTTAACTAATACATGCTCGCTGATTAAATTTGCTCATCTGGTTTTGAAGGATGTTAGTTGTTTACTACGTGCTCCTTTTTTGTATTAACGCGTGTTTCAGTTCAGTGGTCAGTCGCAAGTAAATACGCTTGATGATCTTAATCTCACACACACACACACACACACACATACTGGAGCTGAAAGCGCTATATTTTACCATATTCGTTATTTGCTCTTTACTTGTTTCAAAGCTTTGAGTTTTTTCCTATTAAACGCAAAACAAGATATTTTGAAGAAATCTGAAAAACCTGTAACCATTGACTTGCTCAGTATATGTTTTACATACTATAGAAGTACTATGGAAGTTTTCTATGGAAATACAGCTGTATTTTCTACTATGGAAGTTGGTGGTTACAGGTTTTAGTTTTTTTTTTTAATATCTTTTGTGCAAAACAGAAGGAAAATAACTCAACGAATACATTATAAAATACATTTAATATTGAATACATTTGAGGGTCAGTAATTAGTTTTTTAGAGGTGAACTATCCATTTAAGTATGATAACATTGTTTATTTACCATTCATGATATCAATAAACATCAGCGATCATTTTTTTAAATGTTAAATGGTCTTGTTAAAAGTAAAATAACAAATTGTGTGTGTGTTTGCTTGTCAGTAAGGTATTAAATTGATAGAGGTAAAGTTGGTTTTATATTCGGATATTCAGACATTCTCCTTAATAATATAATTTCATAAAATTATTATTTGCAAATTCTAAACAGGGAAATCATATAAGTAGCCAATGACTATCAAAGTACAACACTGCTTACAGTCAATTAGATAGTGTTAATGTTGTTTTGAAGTCATACTTGCATGCTAATTCCGATCGAATATTCAAAGTACGATGGTAAAAAATATATAGACATCTAAATAAACGAATGTGCGAATATAAAACCAACTTTACCTCTATATTAAATTGTTACTTTGTTTGGTACTAAGAAGTCTTTTGGTGAAATAAGAATGTGTGTGCTTGCTTAGCAGAGGAAAATCTGGGATTAAATAAATTCATTGTTAAAGTACATTTTTAAAAATAGGGTTATATTTAAATTGTTTAGTTAACCGTCCGTAGATATAACTAGTAGAGTTGCTGAAGCTTGCCAGAATTATGATTTTTTTGTTATTCATTTATAGCCATGGGCCGGTATAAGTTTCTAACGGTATGACAACTGTGGATTAAAAATATCATGGTTTCACGTTATTGTGTTTACTGCTGTAATATATGTTCGTTTTAAATGTCTGGTTAAAAAAACAAAAATGTTTTTCCCCTTTAAACACAATGTATTTTATTTTGAGAAACATTTAAAATATTTTGAAGCAGTAAACATGTCAGGCTGAATAATGAAAATAAATCATTGACTTCTGCTGTCTTCATTAGCTTCAAAAACACAGATTTTTAATTTTTTTTCCATTTTAGATTGCCTTTTTAGATATCTTTTCTGCGGGGATACTGTTGTCCTAAAAAACAACAACAACAAAAAACATAAATAAAAAATCTTGCACCTACCTTAAAAACGGTACAGCAGAAAATTTTGGCAGTTTTAAAACCTTGATTTTTCCAAACCGTGGTATATCTTAAGATTTTACTTTACTTTAAAAGTTTACTTTAAAAGTCATGTGATCAATGTTTGTATTGATTTATAACAGTACTAATGGTTTAAGTAAATTAAAATGAATTTAAATCATTTGTAAATACTAGATAAAAAAAAAGTGCAAATGTTCTCTTCAAAACTAGCTTAAGTTGAAATGCTTGAGTTGCTTAAAATCAAATAATATGTAGAAGAACTTTAAAATATGAAGTACATGTGGTGTAATTGATTTAATCAGTGTATTTTCCTGGACAAAACAGACAGAGCAGCGAGTGTTTATAATAAATATATTCATCCTGTCTCTCCATTATCACGAGGCCATAAATGCTGCATGTTTACCATTTATGAATAAAGCTGAAATGTCTTATTTTTAGGTATGCATGTTATGTGCATGCATTTATATTGTGCCCTGTTTTCCTCTCTGCAGGTGTGAGCAGTTGGGAGCTGAAGGCTTGCATATGTAAAAAATAATACACAGGAATTCAGAATAAAAATAAAAGATCAAGAATTGAGAGAAGAGTTACCCAGCAATAGTTGCGGCATTACAAACTGCCCAGAAAGATTACTTCCAACAGCGATTGCTGTTATTTATGCTGCCACAAATTCTTAACCGTAGTGTATTTTGTCTCTCTTCTCTAAGGAGGTTTGAACTTGCTGAGAGTCTTTTTTTCCCCTGTTGTTTTTTGTTGTTGCTTTTTCTGATGTTACAGGCACATTAGGGTGGTGTGCCATCTTTTAGAGCTCTTATATCTGGCCAGATATTCATCAGCCTTTATCTCCCTAAAACTGGCAGCTATTTCAATATTCATAGAGAGTTTAGATTTACCAAGTCCACCTCAGCACACAAAGAAACACCATACAGGTTCTGACAGAACCACCTCATTCCTGTTCCCCATTCAGCCCGGTCCTTTACAGTCCTGTTCTTTGGACAAGGTAAGCACTCCTGCACCCCAAAACCTGTTATATTGTTTTTTTTAATTCATAACAATACCTCACAGTTCTGTATGTGTATGTTGGCACTTTGCAGAAACTTTGAGCCCTCTGGACACACAGAATATGACTGCTGAGACACTTAACTTCGGTCCAGAATGGTAAAATAATTTTTTCAAGTATTAGACAGACTTCAGATTAATGATGCAAGGGTTTGCATTTATGGGAATGTGCAGTCATGATTTACATTTAAATAAATAATAATAATAGATATTTTAGCCAATATTGTTTGTAGTAGTTGACAATCCTTATGGGCCCAATGTGCTTCAAGCAAAGATATTTTTGATTCTTTTTTTAGGGCTAAAAACAAGTTTGAAATAGCTGAACAGCACTATACTGTTAATCAAAGTCTAGATCAGGGGTGCCCAAACCCGGTCCTGGTGGGCCAGTGTCCTGCAGCGTTTAGCTCCAACTCTGATCAAACACACCTGAGCCAGTAAATCAGGCTCTTGCTAGGTTTGGTAGAAATGTCCTGCTTAGACTGCATGCGTTTAAATGAATATGTAAAAATGTGCTGCATGTTTACCTATCAAGTAAGGAATAATTGACAATGGGCCATTGAATTATTTTAATGTAATGCACACTTCGAGATGGTGTCTCTGGTAAAGAAGATGAAGTCCCAGAGCCATATTGCATATTCACCACAGACCAATAACAGTCTATTTACTTGCCAAATGCAATTTTCTACTTGCGTTTGGCACCTTCTCAGTGTTAATATGCACTTCACACATGTATGATTAAGAGATGATGGTGTAAAACAAATTGACAGTGTGCTAAAGGAACACACTTTGTCCTTCCTTTTGTCAGGACTAATTTAGTGTTGTCATGATACTGGAATTTCAGTACCAATCGTTACTGAAATTTTAAAAACATCCATTTCCTGCTAACATTTAATCTCTGTTGAGCACGTTCTTAAACTGCTGATTGGCGGTTGTGTTTACATGCTCAACAGAAATGACTGTGATTGGCTATGAAGGTCATCAGTTCACCACTGTTTACCGAATGCAAACACAGATACATGCCACTAAAGCATTTCAAAATCATCTAAAACATATGTTAATCAAAATCATCTGGTCTGTCTAAGAGTTGACATACGAGCGATCCGATGATGAATCAGCTGATCTTTGTGGCTTTAAAATGCTCTAGTGGCGTATATCTGTGTTTGCACCCGGTAAACAGTGGTGAATCACAGTAATTTCTGTTGAGGATGTGAACAAAATGGCAAATAAGACATAAGACAAACCCCTCAACAATAAAAAGTTGCAAATGCTAAAGAACAAAGATGCAGTTTCAGAAGTTTTTAAAAACAGATAAAGTTGAAGCGTGTCTAATGTGGGGTGGAATCTTATTCCAGAGTTTTGGGGCGATAACAGCAAAAGCCTGATCCTCACTTTGCTTACACCAGGAGCTTGGTACAGAAAGAATAAACTGATCAGAAGACCTTAGTTACCTACCAGGATTATATACATGTAGGAGATCTGATAAGTAAGGTGGTGCCAGACCATTTAAGGATTTATAAACAAAAATGAATCATTTAAAATCAATCCGAGACCTAACAGGCAGTCAGCCCAGAGAGGAAAGAACTGGGGATATGTGCTCATGCTTGCCCTGTCAAAAGTCTCCCAGCCACATTTTGGACTAATTGCAATCTATACAGGGCATTTTGACTGATTCCCACATACAAAGGGTTGCAATAGTCAAGTCTCCCCAAAATAAAAGCTTGAATCACCTTCTCAAGGTCATTAAAAGAGAGAAATGACTTCTTTTGCCACAAGTCGTAAATGGAAAAAACTGGATTTAAAAATGTAATTAACTTGTTTGTTAAATTTAGAACAATAAGTTAAGAACGTTCTTAACAGCACTTAAATGTTATCGGGAAATGGACGTTTTTAAAATTTCAGTAGCGAAATTCAGTATCGTGGCAACGCTAGTCTGCTTTCTAACTAATGCAAGCACAGCTACAATAAAAAAAACAAGACATTGTAATATAAAGTTTTTGTTTTAGATCCTTATTCCCCTCTCGTTGGTATTCAGACATTTAGTGTGCTGTAAACATATGAACTGCCACATTCTGTTGCGGGTGAAGCTTTTTCCTCTCTCACTTCCCTATAAGTGTTGACAGGAGGAAACAGATGTTTCCCCTTTCTTTGTAGTTGTGATTATTATTTATTACAAAAAGATCTCCTCGTGTTCATATACACAATCTTGAAACCTGTATGTTAATGTTTTTAATGGGCTAATGCTCTTACCTCAGGCTCCGTGCACTATCCAGAGGGGCGAGTGTGACGTCCCCTCCCCCTTCCCCTGCAATGCCAAAGTCCAAGTTGGCCGACTACCGTTATGGCCGCGAGGAGATGTTAGCACTTTATGTCAAAGATAACAAGGTGAGAGATTCACAGCACCTGCAGTAAATGTCAAATTCTCTGCCCTGGCCATCCTGTCATCTGTGTAACTGTAGGGGCACATCATTACAATAGTTCAAGAACAACATTTTTATCTATCAAATACTTGACACAATTTT
The DNA here is from genome assembly GCA_903798195.1 of Danio kyathit. Taxonomy (NCBI): domain Eukaryota; kingdom Metazoa; phylum Chordata; class Actinopteri; order Cypriniformes; family Danionidae; genus Danio; species Danio kyathit. The sequence continues at coordinate 26,567,586 of LR812528.1, forward strand.
GTTTGTGTTGTTTAGATCCCTGAAGACATGCAGGATAAGGAGTTTGCTGCTATCCTGCAGGAAGAGCCTCAGCAGCCACTGGCCTTGGTGCCTCTGACTGAGGAGGAGCAGGTGAGTCCTTGCTTCTCTGTCTGCATTCATGCATACAGGCCTGTGTGATATTGACAGAATTTTTTTTTCCAATAATTAAACAATGAGCTCAGTATTGTGCTGCCACCTTAGCTGGTTTAAGCATGTAGTTTAACACAATTAAATATGACATTAAACCCATAAGTAGGTGGTGGCAACTTCTAATATTAATAGGCAATTAAAGGATTCAACCAGAAGATTTGTTCAAAATGGCTGTTTTCTTTAGAGATGTGTCGGTCTTGTATATTATTTGTCAATCAAATGTTTATTAATCAGCGGCCTTGTGTTAAATGGTGATATGGTATTCAGATTGACAAACATGTCTGGGATTTTGCTATTCAACAATGCTAAATATTTTTTAAATAGAATCCATTGAGACTCTTTATAGCAACGTATAAAAACCACCACCTGTTTGTAGTATATATGTATAGGTAGTATACATGTATACATATATACATAGACATACTCTAGTCAGCATTTGAAATGAATCAAAAGCTTTCATAAAAGTTGTCCTAAAAATATTCAACACCCATTCTTGTCCTAGGACAATTTCGAAACCTTGATTCACTTCAAAAGTGCATCATTTCACATTATGCTTTATTGTTTGTTTTGTAGTGCTACAAAATGCATAGTTTATGGCAGGGGTGTCCAAACTCGGTCCTGGAGGGCCGGTGTCCTGCTGAGTTTAGCTCCAACACACTTGCCAGGAAATTTCTAGTATATCTAGTAAGAGCTTAATTAGCTAGTTCAGGTGTGTTTGATTAGGGTTGGAGCTAAACTCTCCAGGACACCGGCCCTCCAGGACCGAGTTTGGACACCCCTGGTTTATGGTAATAACTTTTTCATACTTTAAATGAGCGCAATATTACATGCCATTATGGGGATGCAAACAGAAAAATTAATTACAACTTCATAAGAAAGTTACAGTCTTGAGAGTTCAGTGTTTACATTTTACATTTTATTTAGCCCTATTTTTTTATATTGAACCTGTAATAATTAGTTTTTGAAAGGTGTTTTATATTTTATTAGTATTTACATTATATCTTTTTAATCAAACATTTCCCCAGAATATGATTACATATGAATGAGTAAATTTGTGAATATATATATACTTTAAAATGTAATAAAAGAAATATTACATGTCCTTTTCCCAGTGATGGGTTGCAGCTGGAAGGGCATCCGCTGTGTAATACATATGCTGGATAAGTTGGCGGTTCATTCAGCTGTGGCGACCCCAGATTAATAAAGGGTCTAAGCCAAAAAGTAAAATGAATGAATGAATTACATGTCCTTTATATGTAGTCAACATACATATAAACTAGAAATGAAATGGAACTATATCATGATATATAGTGTTATCAGGGTGTGAGATGTATGTTGTGATATCAGATTTTTGTCATATCGCTCAGCCCTACCTCATTAGCATGTAAAATAACTGAGCTATTGTTCAGTACTGAAACCAATACATTTGTAATATTTAAGTAAATGCTTGGTACTGAATGGTCAGCATTTTTCACAACACTATTTTGAATAAAATGAGTTTATGTAAATAAATAATTGGTCCCCTTTTTCATTTAATTTCCTTTCCCTTTTAGAGAAACTTCTCCATGTCTGTGAACAGTGTGGCTGTGCTAAGGCTTATGGGTAAAGGAGGTGGAGCTGTGCCAACAGGTGTAGCTAGAGGTCGTGGAAGCACTCGAGGAGGTCGAGGTGGGTTTGTACCATTGGCAGCATGAGTTGGGAACAGAACTATGTGGTTTAAAATGGTCACAGTTGCATTTGATGATGTTAGTCAAAAAAAATAGTATATCAAACAATACTCTTTTGTTTGTCTGCAGGGAGAGGCAGAGGAGAGGCCGGATTCTACCAAAGAAGTGTGGATGAAGAGGTTGGCTTTGGCCGAGGACGAGAGATGCATCGCAGCCAGAGCTGGGATGACAGGTGCGTTTTGTAGCTTCTAGTACACCACCTGACAAAAGTCGATCCCAGTTGTAGAAAAAAATAATGACGTAACGTCTAGTTGATCATTTGGAAAAGTGGCAGAATTTTTGCCAGAGATTTTTCTGATTAATCATCTGTTGAACTGCATCCAATCAGTCTTCTGCAGTATTTGTGACAATTGGGAACCCTGCATTGACCCAAGATTCTCCTAGAAATCAGTCAAGTTTGGTGAAGGAAAAATCATGGTTTGGGGTTACATTCAGTATGGTGGCGTACGAGAGATCTGCAGAGTAGATGGCAACATCAACACCCTGAGGTATCAAGACATTTGTGCTGCCCATTACATTACAAACCACGGGAGAGGGCAAATACTTCAGCAGGATAGCGCTCCTCATACGTCAACCTCCGCATCAAAGTTCCTGAAAGCAATGAAGATCAAGGTGCTCCAGGATTGACCAGCCCAGTCATCAGACATGAGCATTGTTGAGCATGTCCGTGGTAAGATGGAGGAAGCATTGAAGATGAATCCAAAGAATCTTGATGAACTCTGGGAGTCTGGCAAGAACACTTTCTTTGCCATTCCAGATGACTTTATTAATAAGTTATTTAAGTCATTGCAGAGATGGATGCAGTCCTCCAAGCTCACGGGAGTCATACACAATATAATTTTTTTTTTTTTTAAAGTCAGACCTTACTGTTCTAATTAAATAATTAAAAATCGAGGCATGATCATATTTTATTTTTTTAAAATAAGTGTAATCTAGAGGCCTTTTCCTTTCATATAAGCCACTTCTGAGACCAAATGATCGACCAGGAGTCGAGTTATTATTTGTTGTTCCTAAAACTTAAATAGGCGACAATAATTTTGTCAGGTAGTATATGTCACTATGTTTATATTGTGCATTTGTGCAATCCATTAAGAAGTTGGTTAAGAATGAGTAAGATGACAGAATAATTGTGAGATAAGGCTGGGTGATAAATCATAATAAAACTAATTAAAAGCTGCGATTGTCATTCACATCTTTTCAGGAAAGCATAATTCTGTAGTAAATCTGCTTCAAAGACCAGAGGACGCCCTCACATGAAAACTCCTGAAAAAAATACACCATGAAGAAGAAACTCTGGAAATTCCCATGGCTATTTTTAAATAAATAGAAGATTTAACTGCTTTCTCCGATTCAACATGACTAATAAGTACATGACTATGGAATTCTCACAAAAGGATTTATTAGAAACGGATGAATAAATATACAGGGAGTGCAGACTTATTAGGCAAATGAGTATTTTGACCACATCACCCTCTTTATGCATGTTGTCTTACTCCAAGCTGTATAGGCTCAAAAGCCTACTACCAATTAAGCATATTAGGTGATGTGCATCTCTGTAATGAGAAGGGGTGTGGTCTAATGACATCAACACCCTATATCAGGTGTGCATAATTATTAGGCAACTTCCTTTACTTTGGCAAAATGGGTCAAAAGAAGGACTTGACAGGCTCCAAAAAGTCAAAAATAGTGAGATATCTTGCAGAGGGATGCAACACTCTTAAAATTGGCAAGCTTCTGAAGCGTGATCATTGAACAATCAAGCGTTTCATTCAAAATAGTCAACAGGGTCGCAAGAAGCGTCTGGAAAAACCAAACCAAAAACCAAGGCGCAAAACTGCCCATGAACTGAGTAAAGTCAAGCGTGCAGCTGACAAGATGCCACTTGCCACCAGTTTTGCCATATTTCAGAGCTGCAACATCACTGGAGTGCCCAAAAGCACAAGGTGTGCAATACTCAGAGACATGGCCAAGGTATGAAAGGCTGAAAAACGACCTCCACTGAACAAGACACACAAGCTGAAACGTCAAGACTGGGCCAAGAAATATCTCAAGACTGATTTTTATGGACTTTTATGGTTTTATGGACTGATGAAATGAGAGTGAGTCTTGATGGGCCCGTGGCTGGATCGGTAAAGGGCAGAGAGCTCCAGTCCAACTCAGACGCCAGCAAGGTGAAGGTGGAGTACTGGTTTGGGCTGGTATCATCAAAGATGAGCTTGTGGGGCCTTTTCGGGTTGAGGATGGAGTCAAGCTGAACTCCCAGTCCTTCTGCCAGCTTTTGGAAGACACCTTTAAGCAGTGGTACAGGAAGAAGTCTGCATCCTTTAAGAAAAACATGATTTTCATGCAGGACAATGCTCCATCACATGCGTCCAAGTACTCCACAGCGTGGCTGGCAAGAAAGGGTCTAAAAGAAGAAAAAATAATGACATGGCCTCCTTGTTCACCTGACTGAACCCCATAGAGAACCTGTGGTCCATCATCAATGTGAGATTTACAAGGAGGGAAAACAGTACACCTCTCTGAACAGTGTCTGGGAGGCTGTGGTTGCTGCTGCACGGAATGTTGATGGTGAACAGATCAAAACACTGACAGAATCCATGGATGGCAGGCTTTTGAGTGTCCTTGCAAAGAAAGGGGGCTATATTGGTCACTGTTTTGTTTTTGAATGTCAGAAATGTATATTTGTGAATGTTGAGACGTTATATTGGTTTCAATGGTGAAAATAAATAATTGAAATGGGTATATATTTGTTTTTTGTTAAGTTGCCTAATAATTATGCACAGTAATAGTCACCTGCACACACAGATATCCTAAAAGAGCTAAAACTAAAAACAAACTAAAAACTACTTCCAAAAATATTCAGCTTTGGCATTAATGTGTTTTTTGGGTTCATTGAGAACATGGTTGTTGTTCAATAATAAAATTAATCCTCAAAAATACAACTTGCCTAATAATTCTGCACTCCCTGTATGAAGTGAATTATGAGTAAAAGCATATCAGTAACTGTTGTGTTTTTGTTACATGGTTTCAGTTGTAGAAGAAACAAAGAGCCATAGTTCACAGAGAAGCTACACAAAACATCTGTTATTATCGCAGAAAGATTATCTTAACTTTAATTTTGAGGGCATTAAATTGTCAGCAATAATGAATGCAATATTGCACATCTTGTCAGTGCATTATGACTAAATGCTGCTCCATCTGAAAGCATTTGCTGGAGATTTAATACTGATTAAACAACCTGCTTTACTGACAAAATGAGCATTTCAATTAATCGGCCAGGCGCCAATATGAGGTGTTCTTATGCGCTCTTGTACTTAGTGTGATATTTGCTATTTCAGAGGTGAGAGGCGCTTTGAGAAGCCCTTGAGGCGTGAGGCTGGCCGTGGAGGATTTGAGGATGGTGGAGCAGTAGGAAGGAAGGACTATGCACGCTCTGACAGCGATAACTGGCGAACTCTGCGAGAGGAGCAGGAGGAAGAGGAGGCGGCAGCAGAACCTGGAGGAAGCTGGAGGATTGCAGGAGGTCGTCGCGAAGGTACTTACTTAGTCACGTGTTTTATTGCTAATATTTTTTTATTTATTTATTTGAATTGACAAAAATAAAATTTTCATCTAGATGGGGGTCCTCGTTCAGCTGGTTGGCGGGATCACATCAGTGGGGAAGGCCGTCGGAGGAAGTTTGACTTTGACTTCCGTGATGGAGAAGGTGGGCGGAGGAGAGCAGGAAGCGAGGGAGGCGAGGAAGAGCGAGATGGCCTGCCTGAGTGGTGCACCGATGAAGAAGAGGGCGAGATGGGAACATTTGATTCTTCTGGAGCCTTCATGTGCATCAAGGTTTGTTAGTTTCAGTTTTTCTTCAAATAGTATTTGTTGGAATGAAATCTAATATGCCTTCCTGCATATGACTATTTAAATCATAGGTCTCAAATTCAATTCCTGGAGGGCCGCAGCTCTCTGCACTGTTTTGCTCCAAACCTGATCAAACACAGCTGATCCAAATAATCGAGGTATTCAGAAGATTTATGAACACCTTCATTAGTTGGATCAGCTGTGTTTGATCAGGGTTGGAGCAAAACTGTGCAGAGCTGCGGCCCTCCAGCAATTGAGTTTGAGACCTATGATTTAAAGCACATGCCTTTGTTTGACTCTTTCAACTGTTCAACATAAAACATGTTATATTTTGAAGAATGTTGGAAACTGGTTGCCAGTGGCTTTCTTTGTATTTTTTTCCTACTACGGATGACTAAGATTTGCCAACATACTTCACAATATCTTCTAGGGCTGGGCTAATAAACAATATCATATCGAATCGCGATATCATTTTTGCGATAATGATGATAAGCTCTGGACATTTTTATTCAATATTGATGGTAAGTGGCAATCACACATCAGAAATAGGCAACAACAGGAACCTATAATTGTGTTAATATTAGAGATTTACCAATGTTTTAACCGCTGAAAATGATCGTCTGGAAAGAAGTCAAGCGGCATCACCCAGTATTGTTTAGTGCACTCGTTTCACTTTCTCGTCAGCAGTATTTGACTTCAGTCAGGTTTGGGATACTCTTTTAGGAGTGGAAGTGAGAATGCATATCGTTATTGTTCAATATAAAAAATAATGATGAAGATTGCATTTTTGCCATATCGCCCAGCTATAATATCTTCTTTTATGCTTAACATTTAAGTTCCAGTTAAGTAAAATGAAACCAATGCGGTTTGTGCAACCCTTCAGAAAAACTCCAGAGATGCAATCCTTGAAGACCAGGAACTGGAGTTTGAGGCTCTGGAGGAAGAAGAGGAGTGTTGTCAGGAAAAGAAAGACAGCCCTGCTGATAAATGTAAGAAGTTAATTTCAACTCTCATGATATTATTCTGTATCTTGCATTCTTAATTTGTCTACTCTCCTGCTATTTTATGAACGTGTCTCTTTTCATTTTAACTTTCTTTCAATTTTTTTTCTAGTGGAAGAGTGTGAAGCAGCCACTGTGTATGATGGTGACAGGAAGTCATCATCATCGTCTCCTCATGCTGTGTCTGCTCCTGCCACAGTACTCCCTTCAGAACAAGAAGCCCCCAAACCCATAATCGCTCCTCCCCCAAAACCTGCTCCTCAGCCAGCTGAAGGTACTATTTCTTTTCCCTTGCTTAATTTTTCATTTATTGTTTTGACTATGCAAAACATTGTACATTAAGGCTCTGTTTACACTAATACGTTTTAGTTTTAAGTCCACGTTTCACCTAGCATTTCTGGACAGATCTCCGTCCACACTACACAGCTGAAAACGCACATCACATGACTACATACACACTCGTGCGCTGCAGCGTTTGTATGCGTCTGAGTCTGTGATATTTAATTCATCTTGTTGTCTATGTCTTACAACATATTCCCCTTACTTTGGTCTTTTGAATCTATTACTTGTTCTCAGTCAACGTGTTTTGGCTAAGCGCAAAGATAGGTTAATATATTAATTTATGTAACCACATACACTGATTCTACACATTTGTCTGATTGCTTGTCTTTGTTTCTTATAATGTATAAACTTATTGTACGTTATACTTTTATAATGGCCATTATTGATTATTAAATTTGATATTCAGCAAAAGAGACAGGTTATGTTTCATATTTTTCAATGAAAATGAAAGGAGGTAGTTATGTTATAGGCTCTGTTTTGTTATAAATATGCATACAGTGAAGATGACGGTCATATAAATATGCAGCTACACAATGCCTTAACATTTGTTTTTGTTAATATTAAAATAAAAATAAGCAGTTCCTTATATCATGTTTTCATTTTATTGTTGAGATGGTGAAACAACGTAGCCAGGGTAATGTGAATGAGGTTATAAAGTACACCGTTCCCTTTGAAGATTCACTTGATGTGTCCTCGGGAGTTTGTCAGATCTCCGTTTTCAGATGTTTTCCCCTATTCACACAGACACTGAGCAGCGGCATTTTAAAATGAAAACGGCCTCTTCAGCGTTTTCAAAAAGCTCAGTTTTCGGTGCTCGGAAACTCTGGGGTAGTGTGGACGGAAGGCGTTACCGTAGCAAAACAAAAACATATGAGTGTAAACGGCACCTAAGACAGTTTTGTTTTATCAGATGCAGTTCCAGCAAGTGGCACCACCCTGCAGACACACAGCTCCTCTCCTCCCTCATCCACTGCTACTGATCTTCCAGCAGTAGGGGGAGACACAGAGGAGGAAGACGGCATGAAGCACCTTCAGCAGGTCAGTTTGTGTGTGTGTCACTTAGTTTTGTTGCTATACTTTGGAAAGAAGCACAAACTAAAAAAAAAAACTGATTTTTAAGGAGGCTGAGAAGATGGTGGCGTCCCTGCAAGACACGTCTCTTGAAGAGGAATGTTTCACTCACACTCTTCAGGAGAGCCACATCTCCGCAGCACACACCCACACACACCCAAATACACACACACTCTCTCACTCCACTTCACACACTCTACCGCACTCCGCCAGCGCCCTGCCACTGTCTCATGAATCTGCAATGAAGTGGTTTTACAAAGACCCTCAAGGAGAGATTCAAGGTATTGTATTACCACGTCAGTTTTCATAACAGTAGTGTTTTTTTTGAATGTATATGTTAGTCTAAATTGAGCTTGTGTCTTACTTGCAGGTCCATTCACTACTGTGGAGATGTGTGAGTGGTTCCAGGCAGGGTATTTCGCCATGAACCTGCTGGTCAAGCGTGGCTGTGATGAGGGATTTCAGCCCCTGGGTGAAGTGATCAAGATGTGGGGGCGTGTGCCTTTCTCTCCTGGACCCTCCCCTCCTCCACTTCTGGTAAGAGACAAGGTGAAATATTCAGAAATTGGTTTCATCAAACTTTGTGCTGTCTATTAGCATTAAGCCACATATGCCAAGTTCAGACTGCACAATTTTTAAAATAGTCATGTCAGAGATGTTTTCACACTGCATGACTGTCTGGGGTAGCGTTTCGTCAGTGCTTTTACACTGCAAGATAGATCGGCAACAGGAAGTTTCACACTGCATGACTTTAAAATAGGTAGAATCACCAACAACTTTGTCTCGGTCTGCACTCTACGTCTCACAACCAAAAACATGTGAAAAGTGATATGGAAACAACGTGAGGTCATGTAGTATATCTTTTGTTATTAACTACATAATGAGAAAAGAAGCCTTTAGTGGGGTGTAAAATTGACTTATTTTGCACATCAGATGCCATGTCAAACAGTCAAGGGTGTTCCTGCCAAATTTACACTAGTTTTTCCTCCATTTCTTGGGTCCAAATAGACTGAAAAGAAGCGCTTTTAACTTTTCCCAAACCTCTTGCTGGCCTGCAGATTCCCATACTAGTGGATGCTGCTCTCTCATTGGCATTAGGTAATCGCTGATGTTATTTTCAATCAGAACACATTTCACACGGCATGATTTGAATCGCAGATAGCTCCAGATATTTAGCATGCCAAATTTCTCACGGGTGTTGGCGACTCATCTGCGTATTTTCTCAAATTGCGTCTTTGATAGTTCACACTGTGTTTACCTGTGATTTCAGGCATTTGTCTGAGATTTCTCAACCTGTCGGCGAGTCAGAATCTGGGCTAAAATCATGCAGTCTGAACTTGGGTTAAGTGTTTTGTTTCATGGTAAAAGCAAGTCTTAAAGGGATGATTCTGGAAAAACTCACTTGTTTCAAACGTGTCCGAGTTTTTTTCTTTCTTTTGAAGACAAAAGAAGATAATTTGAAAAAGGCTGAAAACGATTAACCATTGATTTCCATAGTATGTTTTTTCCTACTTTAGAAGTCAGTGGTTACAGGTTTCTATTTTTTTTCTAAATAACGTATTTTAAATACTAAAATGGTGACTAAATAGTGAATACATTTCTTTTTTTAGGTGTGCTATCCCTTTAAATTGCTTATTGTTTTTTGAAAGTAGTTGTCAGAGCTTTAACCTCTTGAACAGTGCTTCAACATTTATGTAGCATTAAACAGGGTGTCCGCAGAGTCTTAAAGTCTTAATATCTTAAATTTCAGAATCAAAAGGTTAGGCCTTATAGTCATAAATTCTCTGAAATATTGTTTGTACTTACCTGGTGAGGACACTGACCTTTACCTGGTGTTTTAAAGTTTATTATAGTTTTTAAAACTGTCTTTTTTTTTTCTTTTTCTTTTTTAAAGAAAAGTTGAAAAAATGTTTGTATACAAGTAGAGTTTGCTTGTGTTGACATTATTTAAAATATGTTGAAGTATAAGTCTGAAATTTTATCCATAATGGTCTTAAAAAGGTCTTACAAAATCTTGAATTTGACCCCGATTAAATCTGACCCAAATTCTATTCCCTTTCATTGACTTTTTCACATTGTCATTTCTCCATTGTCCATCTACTCCTTAAGAATAATAAAAAAGGTTTAAATATTAAAGTTGTTACCATTGCTTCAGGGGAACATGGACCAGGAGCTGTTGAAGAAACAGTTGGAACAAGCTGCCACTGCAGCCCTTTACCAACAACTCCAGATGAGATTTCAGCACATGAACAGGTATTACTTGCAATTTTATGCATTAACTTAACACTTATGTCCTGTATTATCTTAAAGCCAATTATAGCCATTCAAAATAAAACATTTGCAAAGAAAAACATGTTGTTTAGTTTATCTTACTTCACAACATATTTTTGCATGTAATGAACAGGTGAAGGAATGAAAAGTATATGATTAAACGGATTAAACAGAAATTATAGAAGTGTATACAAAAAACAATAAAAATCAAGCCTAAACCAATTTATTTAAAGACCATTTAAAAGAGAAACGAGCGGAAATGTGTTAAGCAAATGCTCAACTGTATCTCTCATTCAGCACAAATCTAAATATATTTGCATTCTTTAATTGCTTGAAGTTCATTAGATTATAATTGCTGGAAAATCTTTTTAAAACCACTTTTAAACCAATTTTAATAACACTTTAGATTTAGGAACACGCATTTACTTTTGCCTCCAAATTTACTGCTTAGTAATAGTTATTAAAACAGTTGTTGTAGCAGTTTACTTTGGGTTTGGATTCATGTAGAATAAAGCACAATATTCTAGTAAATATTTGTGAAGGGAAAGTGAGAATAAGACCAAATACAGGACTACTTTTCTAGAAAAGATAATACATGTACTGTATTATTGAATAATGTCTTTGTGTAGCAGGTGTAGCGACACTGGCATGATGCCTGCGATGAACAGGTCCATGTCAGTGCCAGACACCGGGCCCATGTGGGACATGCCTACCTCAGTCTCTCAGCAGTCAGGTAATGCAAGCTGTACTAATAATGTGCAATGGGCAAATTTGTGAAGTACCGTTATTCATACCATTGCCTTTTTCTTTCTTTTGTGCACATTTTGTAGGCGGTGAGACCAGTCTGTGGGACTTAACCATGAGTAACTCCACTCAGGGTTCAACTCTTGAACATTTGCAGAAAGTATGTCCTTTTCAAATTGAAATACCATTCAACATATTCTTGAGTATAGCAAACTAGTTTTCACTGGTCTTAGCTCAGTCAGATTATACAAGCTCTTGCCATCATCCATCCATTTTTGTTTGTCGTTTTATTTTATTTTATTTCTAAGTGTTAAACAATAATATTGTGTAGTTTTGCTACCATTTATGGGTGGGAATCTTTAGGGATTTTCCAATCTTTTGGGGATTCCACTTCTGAGAGTCAAGATTCAATGCCAAAATGATTCTTTACCTACAGGTTTCCTATTAATTCTACTGTACATTTACAACTTTACATTTAACCATAATTGGAGTTTCGATGCTTTTGTTTAATGAACGGAATCTCTGTGTTACGGTACTGTACAATTAAAAAACAAATTCTTTTATTTTAAAGAATTATTCAGGACAAACAAGCTCTGAATGTAAAATAATGCCAGATTACAAATAGCAACTATGAAGAACAAACAGATAATATTCTCAAAATAAGAGCATTATGTTAAGTTTCATTATGAAAATGTTATGGGGAAATTATACATGCATATATATGTACAGTTGAGGTCGAAATTATTAGCCCTCTTTATTAAGATTTTTTTTGTTTTTGCCATGATGACTAAATAATATTTGACTAGTTATTTTGGAAGATTTTAGCATTTTGTTTAACTTTAAAACAGAAAAACTGCATTCTTTGCATCACTGTGCTGTAGTACACTTACATTTACAAATCATGTCCAGTACATAACAGGTTGCACTATGAAACGATTAAGCAAACCTTCGTTCATCTGTAATGGAGTGTTCTGTAATGGTGACCTACAATTCTGTTGTATCGCACAACCGACGAGTAGTGCAGCACTACTGAAAACTCTAAAAACTGAATAACAGACAAGGCTTTGCAGTGTCCACGCTTTGTCTGTAATTCATAAGTGTATCCATCTGTCTAAATGAAGTGAATTTGGCAGCATACATACTAGGGGTGTAACGGATCGCAACCCACTGTTCAGAACACACGTGACCCGCAGATTAATCATTTTTTTTTGTTTGTAGATTACTCCTACATTTGTAACGATCGCAGAGAGATCGTCTCTCACGTCATTCAAATCACATGTAGGAAAGCATTTAGGCTTTCCTGTAAAATATAATTATGATGGAAGACATTGTGGTAGATTATTCGGGATGTGTTGGGTTTCTTAGAAGGTGTTGGTTATTAATTTGTGGGTTATTAATGATGTTTTCTGTCTGCATTAAAGCATTAAGTGTAAGTTGCATGATTAACCATTAAAAGATCGGGATCTCAACACCCACAAAACAAAAATAATAAATTTGCATACGTTTATTAATCCTTCCAATCGTTGCATTGAAATCTGTGTCTGATAAACACAAAAATCAAGAAAGAGATTCAGTCTTTAGTCTTTTTAAGTTAGTTATGAAGTTACAAGCAGTCAAATAACAGAATTACTGGGATAACAGTTTATAGTTTAGATATAACCACTGATGTTTATGGTAAAGATTACAATCATCGTCATATGCATTTAACTTGATGCTCAAAAATGAAATTTGTAGGCAGCAATTACATTATTTAACCAAAAGGTGGCGACAATCATCCATCAAAAATATGCTACTGAATAATTCTTCAAAAAGGATCCATCTAGCAATGAAACATGAAGTTTTATGAGTGAATAACTGAATCATTTATTAAAAATGAGACTAAAAATAAATAGGGGTTGTACAAATTATAATAATAGAGTTATACATTTAGCGTCTTCAGCAACAGTAGTAGTAACAGTGAATTTTTCACAGTACTGAACATTTTACAATTTATTTTTATTCAGCTGATTATTTCTTTATTTTATTTTTTTTTTTAAATATGTTTTTGTAATAAATGGGAAGCAAATGGCATTTGTCGTCTCCCCTTTTTGGCTGATCGGAAAAATTGTCCGATCCGTGTCTAAAAAATCATAATGTGATCTAAACCGTGAGATTTGTGATCCATTACACCACTAATACATACATTTGTCAATCAAGGCTTATAATTTTTCTGTTATAGTTTTTTTCTTCTCCCACCCCTACTACCTTCTATACAAAATCTGTCTGTATGTGTATAATAATTATCATACTATCATACTATGCCGCATGCATAAAAGCTTAAGTAAACAGGGCTATAAAGTTACTCCTAGGTGATCACGTTTCATGTCCAATGTGTAAACTTCACCCAAATCACACTACCATTAATTGAGCGTGTCCCGCACATGTGTTAGATCCAGCAGGAGAGGCGTGAAGCTGAACTCAGGGTGAAGCGTGAAGAAGAGGAGAGAAAACGGAGGGAAGAAAAGCGCCGGCAGCAAGAGGAACAGAAAAGGAGAGAGGAGGAGGAGATTTATAGAAGAAAGCAGGTGAATGGCTTTTCACAGATTTGGGCCCTGACTGTTGCACTATGAAATGATTAAGATGCGTAACGCATTTGTATGTTTGTGTTTGACAGCAGTGCCGCCAGCAGCAGGAGTTGATCATGAAGTTTCTGCAACAGAGCCAGCAGCAGAGCATGTCTGGGAGCTCAGGGTGGAGCGGAAGCCAGGCAGGAGCTCTGTCTTTGGGTAAAGCTACAGGAAAGAGCATGGGACTCCTGGAGCTGGAGGCAGAGAGACTTCACAAACAGCAGCAGCAGAGAGCTCAGCAGCAGCAAAGGGTAATACATCTTGACGTCTGTGTAAAGCTACATTCGGCAAAATGGATAGCAAGTTGTTTTGGGGCTTATTAATAGTGCTTAATATGTCGATGGCCATATCAGTGTAGTCAGTAATATGTTTTCATTTACTTTTTGATTATTGTTGGGCTGTTTTTAGTTCCATGTTATCCCTTTCATGCTCGTCAACTGGCAGTCACTAATATTAAAGTAATAATATGCATGGGACGATAACAGGTTTAAAGTTTACCTCGGTTTGGAGAACTCAATGTTTTAAAACCTCTAAAATCTTTTCTGATATCGTTCCTAAGCTTTATGTAAATTTTTCTTTTTTAATGTTTTTTATGAATATTTTATTTAGTTTTTTTAGGGAAACCTCGTCTCCAGCAGAAAAAGATCATCCACATTAAAATATACTGATCAGCCCACAATTCAGGAAGCATCTGAAAAACAAATCGCTTGTGCAACAATATCCAAGCATGCTATAAACCTGAACAGTGCTGTGGCTTTATATCAAAAAAAAAAAAAAAAAAAAAGAAAGCTATCCAAAGATGCATTTTCAAGTTGTAAAGAAATCTGTATTTTTTGAATGAAGATAGCAGACGTCTCTTTCAGCAGAAGACTTCATTAAAATTAAATATATTGGGTTCAGTGGGAAAATATTTGTTGTTTTCTACCCAAACATTAAAAAAAAAACATATATTAGAGCAGTAATTACAATACCGTAAAACCGCGATATTTTTATCCAGGGTTTCATATACCGTCAGAATCTTATACCAGCCCATGCCTAGTCACCAAGCTGTATCTGTCAACTAAAGCCTGGTTTATACTCGACGCGTTCGATAGTTACCTTGAGTGCACGCGGCGAATGTGACATCATCGTTGTGTTTGTGGCGGTTCGCTTTGGGTGTGTGCAACAAGATTTCAGCTGGCGGAGCGCACATTTTTATTTATTTTTTTAAACTCTAGTGAACAGTTTGCAAGGCGCCGCATTTGAGTTCAATATGAATCATTATGAAGAGATTTTGTATGAAACGGGTACGCCTGTACAGACATCTTTACAGATAACCAGATGACCAGTAATTCTTGGCTACAAATTGCACCAAAGTGGAAAAGAAAGAAAGTTTTTGTTAAAAAGTTTGGAAAAACCTGAGGAATAAGTTAGTTAAAGCTAAAAGAGGCCATGGCAAAAGTGGAGACCAAGGTACAAAATATATTATTGCCTTTTTAGCATAATTATAGGACAGAAACTAGCCAGACAGTAATGTCAATTGTGGAATGGGCTAAAAAAAACATCTTTATTTTTTAGTAAGTGTACTTTGTTTGTGCTTTTATTCTTGCCATAATAAAAAATATATATTTGTAGAGTAACCCATGTTCTGTTGTCATTAATATTTTAATAAACTTTAATAGGTAAAACTGTCTGAGATATGAACAAAAGCAAGTGATGCATCAACGTTTGATTTAACAAAAATCTTCAATGGTTATAAAAATCTGTATAATCATTAAAATAATTACTAAAAATAAATAGTTGAAAATGTTGAATGATATGACGTAGTTCCGGAAACGTTCTACTTCTCTGTTTATCCATCTGATTTTACGGTCAGTTTCTTTTGAGCGCCCCCTGTCATTTTAAAGAATATCACAATGGTGAACACGTCAAGTATAAAAGCCTCGTCTGTTTTGTGAGGTGCGCACTCAGTCAGCGAAGGTCCGCGGCAACTATGGCAGGAAAATGTCACTTTTAAGAGCTTTGGCTCCTAAACCATGAGCATGTTCTGCTGTTTCTTTTGATTTATTTTCAAATTCTGGGGTATATTAACCATTGTTGATCTCATAATGGCTAATAAATTGATAAAAAGGATCTTCAATCTCAGACCATTTTAATATTATGAGCTCAACACCACTTTATTTAGTTTGTTCATTATTGACCATGGAAATTCAGACTTTTAGTCAAAGAAGTTGACATTTGGCTAGGATTGGGAACCCTGAAAAAAGTTACCACCCAACAAATTATGGATTATTCATGCACTTTATGTTAGAGGGAAGATGTTGGCAGTATGTTTTTCACCATGATAAAATACAAAAAGGAGGATGTCAGATTTGTACTTTGTAAATTATTTTGGAAGATTATATATTTATAATTATTTTCCTTTTTTTTGTGTAGTTAAAACATTAAAATAAAATCAGTTATTTGCGTTTTGTAATAAGCTTTATTTAAAAATTTGACTTTTAAATGAAATTTGTATTATAGCAGCATGAATTTTAGCCATCAGCTTCTATATACAGTATAAAGGTATATTGCTTATCACTTTGTTCAAATTTCCATGTTCGTCGCTAGTTATTTCTGAAGTGTGCTTTTTGAGCAGTGTAGTTTAGCTTCCTTGTGTGAATTACTTTTATTGTAGATTTGTTGCCTTAATTGCCCGTGTCTTTTTGGTTCAGCATGGAGGTTTGACAATGGGCCAATGGAATGATGGGCCATCAGGGATGTGGTCAGGATCTAGCATGGATGGGAAGGTCGGAGGGGGCAACCCTGCTATGGGCATGTGGGATGAGGCCATGAAAAATCAATCCAGCCATCGCAACATTGGCCTGAAGAACAGCCGCAGCAGTCCCTCTCTCAGGTACTCAAACTTGCACTTGCGCAATCTTCTTTGCCCTTTAAACCAATGTACTTAAACACCGTTCACTCTAAATGCATCTGTGCTCTCAGTGATCAGTACATGCTGAATCGTCGTAAACGTACGGATGATGAGGAGAGACTTCTCAAGCTTCTTCAAGGGATGAAACCTCAGGATGGCTTCACCACTTGGTGTGAACAGATGCTCCATGCTCTCAACACCTCTGCAAATAATGCTTCTTTGGATGGTAAGTGTGCTTCTCTTTCTGCTGCTTACACTTCAGAGTGAAATTATATACTCTCATGCCTTTCTCTCTGCAGTGCCCACCATTGTGGCATATCTGAAGGAAGTAGAGTCTCCGTATGAAGTTCACGATTTTATCCGCATTTATCTGGGCGATACCATTGAAGCCAAAGAGTTTGCCAAGCAGTTCCTGGAGCGCCGTGCCAAACAGAAAGCAAACCACCAGAGACAGCAGCAGCAGGTTTCTGAACGAGTCAGTTCATTTTCTCATTCTTAAAAAGTATATGTTTCTCTATTACACAAGCGAGTCCTAAAGTACAGATTTTTTTCCACAGCTGTCTAAGGAAGTCTCTGGACTGAACATGAACTTCCCCCTGCAGGTAGTTAAAAAACAGCATGCCATAAAATGATGATGATTTCAATAATAATGTTCAAACATGCTATAAATATTACTTGCCCTTTTTGTTTTTTTTTAAGTCTTCCTTTTTTCTTTTTCTCCTCAGTCAATGTTCCAGGCAGCTCACATAAGTAAGGGCGGCAGTGTGTACGACACTCAGGGAGGAAAAGCGAAGAAAAAGCCTAGCATGATGCTCCACTCTGACCCCAGTATCCTCGGTTAGCATGCATGTTCGCCTGAACACTCACGCACCCCTGCTCGCTTACATTCAGCTTTACCCATCAGCATGCATACATTACCCAGAATAACCCTCAAACTCTGCTGTTGTTTTAATCTACGTTCTGGCGCTTTGTCAAAATCTTGCCGTCTGGGTATTGAGATCTTCATCTACAGAGGGCGGATCTGTTTACTGATGTCCTTATTGAAAAGCATTTTCTACCTTGCTTCAAGGAAGGCAAAAAGTGCAAGGAATGTTTATGAATTAGTCATTAGTAGATTCCCAGATGGGAAATTCGGTGTAGAAAGTGACCCCTCAACTCGTGTTCTCCTGTTTCCCCTCCTCCGCAGGCTATTCATTCCTGGGGGGAGGTGAGCTGGAGCAGGTGGAGGATTACTGACCCAGCCCGTCTACTTGAGTTTACCTGAGGCCTTAAACCTGGAGCAAATCAGCAGAGGAATGTGCACTGCTCAGTGAGGGAAGGGGCGGGGCAATATTTGCCGACGCCCCCTCTCTCTTTCTCCCTCTTTCTCTCACTCTGCACTGTGAGAGGAGAAGAAGGAGGTTATTGGGAGGTTAGGTGAGAAGAGGAAGATCCTCTTTCACCTCCCTTCAGTAAAAGCACCTTACCTTAACCATTGCACTTTAATGTTTTCATATTTGAAATGGAGTTTTGTCCTTTTTTTACAATGCAAAAAAAAAAGTGTGAATATATTGTTGCATATATTATGTGTAGAATATTTGTATGAGTATACATACGAGAGGTAGGAACGACGCGGTTTCCGCCGTATCGAACGCGAACCGTTCTTAGGGGGAATTAGAGTCAAGCATTTCTCCTAAAAGACAAACACTGTTGTATTTTTATGTTGATGGTAAAGCTATAAAAATATGAAATTTGAAAACTTGAATATTTGCACTTGTTTAACAAAAAGAAAAATACAAAAAAAAAACAAGAAAAAAGAAGTTAGGGTAGCTTATGAGGATTTTTGTGAGTGCGTGAGCGAGATGAAGTCTGCACAAGTTTTATTGCTTACTGACCTGTATAAAACAGATGCCATGCTTTTATTTTGTTCAACCCAATTTTTGTATTTCATTGAGCATGTGTGCTAAAGTGTGTGTGAGAGAGTGTGTGTGCGCGCGTGTGAACAGACAGAGGTAGTTTGTTTTTGCTCTTTTTTTTGTACATAGCCTCTTAAAGAGACCAATAGGACAGTCAAGCATTGCGTTTTTACCCTCCAGTGTTTCCAAGCATGACTGAGGTGCTGTTTTGGCCCGTTTGGCTCTGTTCTAAGAGGGCAATCTGGGTTTGTGTTTGGTGTATAAATGTAGCTTCTCTGTTTGTACACAAACTATTCTTCGCATCTACCCCTGTCATTCATTTTCTGTCCATGATGTGAACCGTTGCCTTCTGTCCGGAAAGTGTTGATGTGCATGTGTGGATTCTGTTGACTGAGACATGTCAAGAGGATGCTGTGATCGTGTATGTATGTCGTTACTTTCTTTTTCGTTGCTGTTGAAAAAGAACGAATGATTTATTTTTTTATTTTTCTATACAAAGTATTTGAACTTTATGAGTTGGAGCACTTTCTAGGCTGCTACCTTGTATTTTTTTGGATAATGTTTTTTATTTGTTAGTTTTTTTTTTATTTGCCTCATGAGGATGTTGTATTATGAATGAATGTATTCCAAAACAAACTATGTATAACCGTGCATCTAACAACAAGGCAAGAGTGTCGAGACAGGACACCACCTCACCATTCGGAATATGCCTATTATTTGAGGTCAGATTCTGGGGTGCTCATGGACTGTACCAAACTCTTATGGTCTCCAGCTGCTAGTGCTCTTCCAGAACTTTCTCACAGCATCCGGAGATTCAGAGTTTGTCTCATGGCATCTTGATGGAACAGTCGTTTTTATGACGTCTTGTTACTTGCGCTCTTGATACAGGGCCATTGAGAGCCAAGGATCTGCAGTGTGTAGCAGTAATTTTTCTTTTGTTTTTGAAAGACAAAATCTATTTTTTTCCCCCCAAAACACAAGTCTTGGGGTGGAAATATGTGATGATTTGCATCAAAAATGTTTATTCACTTGAATCCTCTGAAAAGGAAGAGACTGAGGATCAGGAAATGTTGGTACTTGATCTGTAGAGAAAAAAAGATTCCTGCTTCAAGCTCATTTCATTCTCGATTCTGACTGGATTATATTTTTGTAAAAAAAAAACACAAAAAGACAAAAACAGGACTGAAAACAAGCATGTAGAGTTGGATATCAGCACTAACTCGAATGTCGTCCTAGAATCTGAAATGGAGTGGCAACCAGCTGCATTTAGTGCTACAAACGGAGAGCAAGACGGAGGGAATATACATGCGGATCCATTTCATCCACACCAAAGGGATGAAGTTTTCTGCATTCTTTGAGCTGCAATCCTCTTTGCTCTCTGCAACACTATCAAATGAAGGAAAATCCTACAGCATTTGGAAAAAAGTGGTCATTTTGAATGTTTGATTATAAAAAACCTTTATGCCTTTTTTTGAGAAGATTACTGTGTGGAGAAACCACAGATTCTCACATCTATCAATCATATTTCTTCAGAAACTCCCTTTAAGGAGTTTAGATGTGATGATGATGATTGTTTGGAGAGCAGGAGATGGACTGAATCAAACTCTCCTTGTTTCTTCACGCACTTCACTTGAACTTAATCTCAAGGACACTGGCTTGTCATGATTGCTTGATGATACAATGAGAACTTGAGAAAGTATTTCAGCAATTGTTCACATGGCAGCGTTTATGGATGCAAGTGGAGCCGCTGAACTGTAGAGATGCAGGTAAGATGATATAGGTACAAACTTAAGCATTTTAAATCCAATTAAATGTTGTGGTTTAATATTGTTATTTTTTTTTTTTTCAGTTCTTTGAGGATGGACATAACCTAGATCTCCATGTTGGGGCTCTTTAATTGGATTAAGCAAGAGACCACAACCTTCTCCTCTTGTCTTTCTCTTGAGAACGGGACCCGCAGACTGACTAGGTGTGGAGAGAGACTTTGTATGTGTCTGTAAAAGGACACTCGTACATTTTTCCGGCTCTCACTCAAGTGAGATGTGGAAAGGATGTCCTGTAAATAATGTAAATCGTTTTGGTCTGTTTGAGTTCTGTCCATCTTAGGCCATCATTTTGGGTGTTTCACATGCCTTAATTGTACAAAATAGAACTGCCCTGATTGACATTAACATAAAAAAAATACTTATTAGAAAAACAGCACAGGCTATATGTACACCACTCGCTCATCTAAAGGAATCTGAGCCTGGCTGAGGAGATTTTCCCCCTACATCAACTTCACTCATCATACCAGGCTGTGGGACATTCCCACAGTATTTTCTGTGTATCGTTGGTATGTTAATGTTCAAGTGAATATCTGCAACTATTGAAATGTACAGATAAAAGTTGATGAATATTGGTATATACTGAAATCTGAAAAAGAAAGAGGTAGTTTACCTTCCTCTATCAGTTCGGCATTTAAATTTTGTGTTAAATGATTAGATGGGTATGTAAAGAACATGGGAATAGTTTTACTTTGAGATGATCAAAATATGTTAAATGAGAAAATAAAATTTTTAAACGTTGAAGCTGCATTTAGTCATTTTTGTTCATCAGCGGCGGACTTACTAAGCGAAGTAAGCAGCTGCATAGGGCCCCAAGCAATGCCAAGCAGCCTATATTAATTATATAGTTCTTTTATAAATTTTTTATCATGTTGTAAAATCTGTCTATAACCATTGATATATATATATATATATATATATATATATATATATATATATATATATATATATATATATATTTTTTTTTTTTCATTCATTCATTCATTTTCTTGTCGGCTTTGTCCCTTGCGGGGTCGC
Organism: Danio kyathit; assembly: GCA_903798195.1. Lineage (NCBI taxonomy): Eukaryota > Metazoa > Chordata > Actinopteri > Cypriniformes > Danionidae > Danio > Danio kyathit. The sequence goes on from LR812528.1 coordinate 26,588,999, forward strand.
CACAGCGGAATGAACCGCCAACTTATCCAGCACGATTTTACGCAGCGGATGCCCTTCCAGCCGCAACCCATCTCTGGGAACTTCCACACACACATTCACACTCATACACTACGGACAATTTAGCTTACCCAATTCACCTGTACTGCATGTCTTTGGACTGTGGGGGAAACCGGAGCACCCGGAGGAAACCCACACGAACCCAGGGAGAACATGCAAACTCCACACAGAAACGCCAACTGACCCAGCCCAGCCGAGGTTCGAACCTGCGACCCAGCGACGTTCTTGCTGTGAGGCAACAGCACTACCTACTGCGCCACTGGGTTGCCCCATATATATATATATATATATATATATATATATATATATATATATATATATATATATATATATATATTCATTTATTTTCTAAACAGTTTAGAACAAAACAAGCAAAAATAAATATATATATATATATATATATATATAAAATAAAAATATATATTTTTCAAAAGACCATAGAAACAAATAAGACGTACAATACAAGTGTCAAAGGTCACCGAATACAATCTTAAACACATTCGTGTTTATGGTTGATAAATTGTTGTTATATAAAATGTTGTTAAGGCTTACGAAGCAAAGATCAACAGGCTCCACATATAAATAAATAAAAGCACCACAATAAAATTATAACATTTCCTTTCAACCATTTACCCCAGTATGCAGACATTTTATAGGCTTGTTGTCTCAAGGAAAGTGTCAGTACTTCCATATCATACACCTTTTTTACAATATCATGCCATTCACCTACAGATGGAGGATCTTCCTTGAGCCATTTCTTTGTAATGGCCTTTTTGCTAGTTGTTAGTAGTGTATTAAGAAGATATGCATCATTTTTGGTACTTTTAAAGAGTAAATTCCCAGGTATACATAGTTTTAAAATTACATTTTAGATTTAATCCCATTATTTCATTTATCTCTTTATTCAAATCTTGCCAATAGGTTTGTATATTCCAAACCCAAAATATGTGGAAATGATCAGACAATACATTTCCACATTTTCTCCAGCATTCACCATTTTTTTTTTATCTCTAGTTTGAAAGTATTTTTATTTTAGGTGTCATAAAAAATCTGATTACATTTTTTCAAATAAATTCCCTTCTTGAATCTGAATTAATTGTGATCATCTGTGTTTCCCAAATAGTTAACCACTCCTCTTTTGTTATAATTATACTGGCTTCCTTTTCCCATTTTTGTTTTATATACATTGTTGTGTGTTTCTTTGTTAATGTCAGACAGGAATAAATTCTTAATACTAGTTCCACGTTCTTTTTGTAAGTATCTATGAATACCTGCACTACTGTTGTTTTTATGTCTACTGAATCTCTTATGTTTTTATTGAAGTAGTCTCTAACTTGAAGGTAACGGAAAAAGTCTTGTTTATCTAAGTTATATGTATTCGAAAATTGTAAAACTTTCTAATACATTATCAGCAGTGATGAGGCAGAAGGATGTTATGCCTTGCAATCTCCATTGTTTAAATCTTAGATCTAGTTTTGCTGGTTTAAATTGAATATCATGTTCAACCCATCTTAATATCTTTGCTTCTTTTTTCACTTTTAGGATTAACCATTAAGATTTTAATGTTATTACTTTTTTTTTAAACCAGGGGTTCCTCTTAAGATATATGTTTTAACATGCAGTTTATTTACAAAACAACAAAACAAATCTACAGAGAAAGAAATATCTATAGAGAAAGAGAATGTTTTGAGTTTCAATGCTTGGGCCCCATACCTGGAATTGCTTAGGGCCCCCAAATCACTGCCTCTGTTGTTCATCATTTGGCAGTTTTGTCATGCTTTGCAGCTGTTCTCCACTATGAGGCAGTACATTCACATTTCTTCAGATCCTAGGAGAGAAGCTTGAGTGACATGGCAAACGATTCAATAATCTAGATGATGATAGGTCTCAAATGTTTGATATTTAACTTTTTAAGATGAACATTAGTGTTCTTTTTAATTTTGTTTTCTTTAGGTTCAAATTGTAGGCGTATCCAATGATTATACAGGTATGATTCCCTAAACAAACCAGTTTTGCCCTTTTGTGCTATCTTTAGAGGCAATTTTTAGAGGCATAGGGTTTAACTAAACAAACCCTATCCTGATACGCCTCGAGCTACTAGCCTACAGTGGAGGCGGGTTGGACACACCATGTTTCATTTAAATACTTCAAGCCCTTCCGACCCCGCAGCCAATATGCTTGATTCGTTGTCCGATAAGCTGTAGTGACATTTAAATTTGAGAGTACTAAACAAAATCCTTAAGAGAGAAGCTTTTCTCAAGACAATCACAAACTCTGCCAGTCGCCATCAAACGCGCTTACCACCAGCAGTTGTTGCCATGTCCGCGTATTATAAGCAACTAAAAAAGCGACACATTTCACCTGAAATAATTAAATATTACTATTATATCAAAATTAGTCATTTTGTGCCAGTTTGTAATTCAGCCTTTTTAAATTTGGACTTTATTAAATACGTGTTTTATTGATCAAATTAAACTGTTACGTTATTTACAGTTAAACACTATAATTGAATAAATTTTAGTAAATATACACAGTCAGTTAATTACTATTTCGGTTAAGATCGTATTTTCAAACCTGGTTGATTGTTTCTCTGGGGATCTGGCAACAATGCCGCCGGCGCGCGAGTCAAAGCTCGAGACTTTGCAGAGCAGCAGAGAATCGGACGGAGCGAACGGCACGCGTTGTTTCTGTTGACCACAGGAGTATCTCGTTTCTTGTCTCTTATCTTTCGACGTCTATTATAATCGACTCATCGATTATTGTCACATAGTTCCTTTAGTGCCCCAAACCGGTTGTGTTTCTTGTTTTTCTAGTCGAACTGTAATTCATTGGGTAAGTGTTTTTGGACATCCTCACCGTTGTTTCAGGACTGGACTTCACATTTACGTGAATGTTTTGGATGAATCAAACGTTACGTGAATGTTTTGGATGAACGAAAAGTTTAATTTTGGACCTCAGAAACGTTTCTTGCACCAGCACTGACGGACGACACAATTTAAACACTTCTGTGTGCTGAATGACTGAGTTATTTGTTCAGGGTGGATGTTCAGTGTCTCATCGGGAGTCAAAATACAACTTCGGGTCCTTGATAGAAATGCTAATGCTGCGGTTAATGGAGAAACATTTCTAAAAAATCACCCGCAGTGGACCTGGCGCCCCGCATCAGTCTGCATGCACTTCAAAACCTTCAACTTCACCACATCCACAATCATAACATTGTTTGAAATTCACCTCAAATCAGATTCATACATTGAGCATATGGCACTGCCTTCTCAATTCTGACAGTACTTGGGACTTTCATTTGAGGTCATTGCTTGCTTTGAATGGAACAAAGGAGGTTGATGGTTTTTCTGAATCTGATTTCTTCCACAAACATTCAGAGATTTGAGCTCCGGGAGTTTCAGATGTGGATGTTGCGGTCACAGCACCTCCTCAAGCGCTGAGGGATCTAGTGAAGTTCAGCCCTCCACTAGTCTTTTGTCTCTATTAGGTCCCATTCATTTGTCTTATAAGAGGAACATGGGAATCCAGACGAGGGGAGCCTGGGTGGCCATGGCGTTCTCGGACTGGGTCAGTGCTTTGGGATTTCTATTAATCTTCCTGATGGAGAGTTTAGCAGTGGATGCGACCAACATGGAGCCAGTCTACTGGAACACTTTAAACAGAAGGTATGTGGTCAATTGAAAATTCAGATGCTAATTATACAGTAAGTTAAATCTTATAAAGACTAATTGTGAATCAAATCTTCACCAATTGGGTAGGACTTAATTATTTGTATTTGTTGTTTAAATATGAAAACAAGAATATATTATTTGTCAGACCTTATTAAATGTTTTCCAGGTGGTAACCTAGAGCAAACTAAATTTTATAACCAAGAAGGACAAGTAACTTTCAAAAAAATGAAGATTCTGAAATGTGATTTTTGCAGTTATGCCATATAGGAACTATTTTGGGATGCACAGAGAACTTTTCAATGGAGAGATATTAAAATATCCCCTTTTTTCTTTTTTATGAAGTTAATTTTAGTATTATAGTAAACCTTTTACACTAAAGAACCTTTTATGGAATGAAAAAATGTTTTATAGATGCTAAAAGTTCTTCATGGAGCATCAATGTCAATGTTTTACAAGAATAAACTTAAAAAAAAATATCAAGGATATTTTTATGGTCAGTAAAAAATTTTTGTAGGGCTCCAGAAATTAGTTTTTTAAGCTAAGGTTTTTTTTTTTTTTTTTTTTTTTTTTTTTGGAGCATATGATTTCTCGATCAACTTTTAAAATTTCTAATTTATTATTTAAAAAATAAAGGGAAAAAATCATGGAAATAGGCCAAAAAGTGTGGGAACTTCACATGCAAACTTAAACCAAGTTGGGACAGGGGGTGACTTTGGCCTGGGCCGCAGTCTAGTTAACGGTTTGGACAGACACTCTCAACTGAGAGAGGCAATGGGGGCATTTTCCGGCTGGCTGCCTCCCGATTATGGGTCGCGTGCATGCCCTCCCTAGATAAGGCATTCATGCTTTACCCACAGTGACACAATCTGCAAACCCACACAAAGGTCCTCCAAATTCTGCCTGTGCTGAGGATGCTGTCTGGACAGCAGGAAAGGAGAAGCCACTTTAAGAAGAATGTAGTGAGTGAGTGGGTGAGGCACAGAATCAGGAGTTCCCTTAACCCTAAGAAGGAGAAGAGAATTTAAGTGGAAGAAAAAGTTCTAGTTAAGCATTTAAGTTTAAATAAATGTGTATCGGGATACTAAGATCTGTATATTAAGCTTCATTCTAATAGATGTTACAGAAGTATAAGAGATGACAAATAGACCTTAGACAGAAAAGATAAACATGGTCGGCTAAAAGAGAAATAATTATAATCATTTTAAACCGAGGTTGAGCAAAATGGATGCTTGAAATTGAAGGGTTTGGGTAGATAATGTCATATATAAGAAGAGATAGAGAAAGTCACTCATCCATATGAAATAAATGTTCGTCTGATATCTGAAAAGGTCATTGTGTTTACTCACACCCCACCAACCACATCTCTCTCAGGTCACCTCACTCTTTTCTTCCACTCCTCCTCTTCTTTCTCTCTCTCTCACACTGACACATGCAAGATTCAACTGAACATTGCAACACAGAACATCTGATTCGTTCTTTGACTATCACACAGCAACATTCATTTTGATTATGAATATTCCATGATGGAAAAACATTGTGTAGAATTTATTTTCTTTTCGTGAAGAGTTGATTAGATTATGATATATAAAAATGACAAAGAAAACAGAATCGATCAGAGTTTGCTACTTGGTGTTTTTTATTTTAGTCTTTAGTTTTGAACCGTTTTTTTTCTGTCAGAGTTAAAATATTAGGTTTAAATATTATTGCCAAAATCTGAAATTAATGTAAAATGCCTGTCTGTAGGTTTGTACACCCAACATATAACTTTTAAATGATTTTGATTATTTATACTTTCAAATTGCATTATGGGACCGTGTTTTCTGCTCCAACAATTTTGGATTTTGAAACTATATATAGGTATTTTTTAGGGTATGTTTTGTATTAGAAATAGTATATAAATTCATAAAATAACCAAAAAAAAAAAAGTTCTGGCAACATATTATTATTATTATTATTATTATTATTATTATTTATGTGATTATTTTTTTGTATTTATTTTTTAACTGTAATTCATATGAAAACTGAGATAATATATTGATTCAAACTACTAAATGTCAATATTAGTCATGTTATTGTTTGTCCAACAAGTACATCAAAAGTGGAGGTAAAAATCACACTCACAATGCAGATCAAAAGCATAAATAATTGGAAACACCAATAGCAAAATTCAGTAATCTGTTAATTAATGTTTTTTTAACTGTGTATGAACAATTGGCACAAAAAGGACCTGCTTAATACAAAATAAATATTTACAGTATGCTTTGGCATCATTACAGTTACATAAAATATAGTAATACAATGGCCTATTATTTAATCTTGCAAATAACAATTCAACTTCTCAAGATCAAAAGTATCATTACATTTGTGGCCATTATATATACATTATATATTCATTTTAGTCTTTAGTTTTTAACCTTTTTTTTGTCAGAGTTAAAATGTTAAATTCAGATATTATTGGAAAAATCTGAAATTAATATAAAAACGTATTAAGGGTTATACGCCCAACATATAACTCAAATTATTTTGTTCATTTACACTTTCTAATTGCATTATGGGACCGTGTTTTCTGCCCTAACAATTTTTGATGTTTAAACTACACATTTATTATTTAGGGAATATGTTGTATTTGCAATAATATAAAATAACAGAAAAACTACTGGGCTGCATGGTGGTGCAATGGGTAGCGCACTTGTCTCACAGCAAGAAGGTCACTGGTTCGAGCCTCGGCTGGGTCAGTTGGCATTTCTGTGTGGAGTTGGCATGTTCGCGTGGGTTTCCTCCGGGTGCTTTGGTTTGCCCCACAAGTCCAAAGACATGTGGTATAGGTGAATTGGGTAGACTAAATTGTCCGTAGTGTATGAGTGTGTATGGATGTTTCCTAGTGATGGGTTGCAGCTTAAAGGTTATCCGCTGCGTAAAACATATGCTGGATAAGTTGGCGGTTCATTCTGCTGTGGCGACCCCAGATTAATAAAGGAACTCCGGCGAAAATAAAATAAATGAATGAGAAAAACTACTGCAGCATATATATATATATATATATATATATATATATATATATATATATATATATGTATATATATATATATATATATGTGTGTGTGTATATCAATATCAGGGTGTCCACGGGGTCTTAAAAAGTATTAAATGTTGATAAATCAATGTAGAGAAATTTAAGGCCTTTAAAAGTCTTAAATGCTTTTTGTTTTACAAGGTATTACATTTTATATAATTTTTGATTATGCAATGCATGGTTGTATGCTAAAGTTTGCCTGAATTAAATCTGTGAGTATCAGGATGCTGTGTAGTTTATGAAATTAATGAAATCCTGATTTGACATCTTGCTGCTTTGTTTACTGCAGTAACCAAGGCAACACAATTATTTCTGCAGTTCTATAGGCGCCAACCTGCTAAATTAGCAAGATTTAATAGATTTGTATTCAGAATATGAATAATGTTTTAGTTTTGGATTAGTTTCTTACATTAATGTTTAGTAAATATACTTTAAGTTAAAATCTCGCCGGTGTTTCCGGTTGAAACATAAAGTGATTTTAAGGGCTTACAATGTATAGAAAGAGTCTTAAAAAAGGTCTCAAAATGTATTGAATGTCACTCTCTGATTCCTGTATATACTCTGTATATATACAGTTGAAGTCAGAATTATTAGCCCCCCTGTTTATTTTTTTCCCCAATTTCTGTTTAACGGAGAGAAGATTTTTTTTTTAAACACATTTCTAAATACAGTAGTTTTAATAACTAATTTCTAATAACTAGAATATTGAACTAGATATTTGTCAAGACACTTCTATACAGCTTAAAGTGAAATTTAAAGGCTTAACTAGGTTAATTAGGTTAACTAGGCAGGTTAGGGTAATTAGGCAAGTTATTGTATAACGATGGTTTGTTCTGTAGACTATCGAAAAAAATATAGCCTAAAGGGGCTAATAATATTGACCTTTAAATGGCTTTTAAAAATTAAAAACTGCTTCTATTCTAGCCAAAATGAAACAATTTCTCCTACTACTTGATTCAAACTACTAAAATGTGAGTCATTTTATTGTTTGTCCAACAAGTACATCAAAAGTTGACCATCACAAAAGCATAAACAAATGAAAAACATGAATAATGAAATTCAGTAATCTGTTAAATAATGTTTTTTTTAACTGTGTATGAACAATTGGCACAAAAAGGACCAACTTAATACAAAATAAATATTTACAGTATGCTTTGGCATGAGTACAGTAACATAAAATACAGTAATACAACAACCAATTAATTAATCTTGCAAATAACATTTCTATTTCTCAAGATCAAAAGTATCATTACATTTGTGGCAGTTAGCATCCATAAGTTCACCCACATCCAAGTGTTACCAACTGAAAAAAAACTTTCAGAGAAAGAGTAACATATTTCAAAGAAAATCAGATGCTCAGCTCACAATAAGACCAGAAAAGCACATTAAAATGTGAATAGGATGGGTTTTGATAGTTGATGAAGTTGACTGGCAAACTCTCAAAGGTCTTGTTAAGTCATGTAGCACGCCTCGCGTCTGGAGAAAACCATTAGTATCTCCACAGAGCTTGTGCTGAGAAAAAAAAAAAAATTCGTTGAAACGGGTCGGACAGGTTATGGGATGGAGGGCTGCGTGGGAGGAGAGGAGTGGATTTCGGCCCCTCGACGAGCGTAATCAATGGCGAGCACAGACTGTCTCCATGCATCGCTCCGGGGGAAGTTGTTGTACAAGTCTCTGCCTCAAATGAACATTAAAAATTTAATCCTTCATAGCTCCCTCAATATTTAATGAATCAGCTGCTAATTGGAGACAGATAAAAGCGTTCTTAACTGGGTTAAATGTTTCAAATTAAAACATTTTAAGGGTAGGAAAAGATACTTTGGAAAACTGACAGACTTGAGAGAGTGTTCATATCTTCAGACTTTTGACCATTCTACTATAGTCGTGCTAGGTTTTTTCCTTTTCTTTTGGCGAGTCTGTGATTGATTGGTTCTCTTTGGTGAAAGATCTTGTATAGAGCCTTTCTAGAGACCGAGAGCAGAGCGAGATTAAACATTGTTAGTGAAAAGAATGGATTTAGGGTTCGTAAATGTGCTTCACGGTACAAGGCCCTCCCACATCTCCCAGCCATTTGTGCGCGAGAGAGTGTTTTTTTGAAAAGATAAGACCTCGCGGAAAATGCTACATTGTTAAAAGAGAGCTTGCGATTGTGGCATTAAATGGACTGAAAATGGAATTGTACCACTTGACCTCAGTTTCCAGGGGTGTGAGAGTGGGAGGATAATCCTCCACACAACACCCCTCCATTAGTTCATCATATGGGCTGCTCCATCATCATCAGACAGGCAACAAAACCATCTATGAAGGGATTACTACCTCTATACACACTTTCTCTACTGCACTTTTCCTTTCCGGGGTTAATGTCTTTCTCCCTTTCTGTCACATTCCCTTCACCTATTCATCTTACTCTTTCTTTCTCTTTCCTCATTCATTACCTCTTTCATTTGTGTCTCTGCTCTCTCTCTCTCTCTTTCTCCCTCTCTGGGTTTCTGTCTTTAATTTCTCACAGGCTGCTCTTTCTTAGCTTCTAGTATGAATTCTATCACCGATAATTCTTCTACGATTTCTTTGGGGAAGTAAAACGAGTTAAATCCATACAGTAAGGCGATTAACGTGGATCAAATAGTCTACACTGTAAAAATTAAAGGTTTCTGGAGGCACCTTTTGGGGTTCTTCACATTGCCACACCGGCGGAACCCTCTAAAGAGGGTCTAGGGACCTCTAGGCACCCCTTCAAAAGGGGCAGTTATCTGAGGAACTTCAAGGGTTCCTGGAGGAACCCTCTTATTAAGAATGACCAGGAACCACCTTGAGTGCTTTGAAGCACCATTTAATTTTTTTAAATGCTTGTTTTTCATATCCCTCTTAATTTATTGTTTATGCAAGCATGTTTAATCATAAATTGAATATCTATCTATCTATCTATCTATCTATCTATCTATCTATCTATCTATCTATCTATCTATCTATCTATCTATCTATCTATCTATCTATCTATTCTACAGTATCTATCTATCTATCTATCTATCTATCTATCTATCTATCTATAAAAAAATACATCACATTTTCAATAAATAATCACTTTTATTAATCAATATACATCACAATTACATTCACATAATATAATTAATAACGTAATATACATTTTAATGCAAACAATCAAATTTAAATAATGTCAAGCAATAACAGCCAGCAACATCTTCAGCTGTCCACTGCTTCACATTGGAGGTGTCCCTATAAAAGTAAATTAAAAAGTAGTTAACCTGAGAAGTTATGAAAACAAAAGAAATTCACAACATTCCCAGAGCCATTTTTTTTTACTTATCAAGACATATTCACAAAAGATATGCAGAACACTCATTCAAAAAGATAATGCACTATAATTTTGAGTGTACTGCATATGCGATATATTTTTATTATATTCAGGTTGTAGTTATTTGCTTTTTAAAATTAACCATAAGTTTATTAAAAACACATTAAATAAAGAGAAAATTATATGAGTTAAAAATGTAAATAAATTATGCATAAAGGTCAAATATTGTTTTTGGACTCGATTTAAGTGGCCTCTGAAATACAGAAATTAATAATAGATGTAATTACATGCAGATGATTAAAAAAGTACAATGTAAAAACATGTATATACAGTCCTTAAGTGCATTGTACCATATTATTAATTTAACTTTAAGTACTATAGTTAAGGTGCCTTAATATAAAGTGGGTCTGGTTTTTTAAACCATAAAAGTAAAAGTAAAGCAGTCAGACAAGTTTACATTATTTTGTGAATTGATTTCTACTTTAACAAAAATATATATTACAAACTTGATTAATGTAACCATTTTGAAAAAAATGGCATGTTTTACTGTAGTTTTTAGAGCTAGGGTGCAGCTATTTTGGAATAGAGTGGAGGAACTATGACGTCAATTTGTATGCAAAAACCCGGAATCGAGTTAGCATTTTAGCAGTTCCGGCTCCCTCGTCCCAAAGTCAATGGGTTTTTTTCAAAGGGATTTCAGTTAAATCGCTTAAATAAGGTTCGTGGCTAACACAAACTCAAGATACTTTCACGTTTTATTCTACGACATAAAACACATTAGTTACATCACACTTGCTTCTTTAATAAGACGGTTGCTAACAAGTTGCTAACGTTAGTTGCTACGCATTACGATGTTATGGGCATACTGCTTAGCAATGCAGTCTGTCTCTTTTCTGCTCTCAGTAATGCAAATGTGTGAATAAATGTGTAAAAAAAAAAATACATACATATTAACTCTCATTTTAAGGTGATCAAAGGACTTTTTGTCGGGTTTTTTCTTCATCTGAACACATTTAACTCTGTCATAACTGCAATATTTACACTCCTCCTTAATTTATAGCACATGTGACTGTAAGGGCTGCTTTTCGCTGTACTTTGGACCAAAAAAAAATAATACTGAATGTTGCTCTGTGTCCATGATGGAACTTGCAGGCATTTGATAGACTTGTCCTTCACGCTTAATTTCTGTCATCTATTACTAAGGTAAGCGGGCTGTGTGCACGCGAGCGATACACTTATTTAAATGTGTCTTATGATAATACTGTGCGCACATTTATACATGCAGTTTTAAAACTTTTACAACAACCGTAAAGCAAAACAAAATGCATTTCCCACGTAAAAACTATCCAAAAGACATGTAGGTCTATGTGTTTTTGCATATTTATTTGTTTATAATATATAGCGTAGATTATAAACCGAGAGAGTAAATCTTTGTCATGGATCATATTTCTAAAAAATAAGCTTGAAAAGTTGTCGTTAGCAGAGTGGTGCTGACGTCACAGGCGAGCGCCCCAAAGGCACTGTAGTCAGTTTATAGCCTAATGTTAGCTTTTCAGTTCTTGCGTTTGCATTTTAGATCCAAAAGTGCTAAAAGTTGTATTTTCGGGTTGGACAAAACGTGTAAGTGTAATGAACTGTGTTAGAACACAGAGCTTATTATTTGCAATCTTCGAAAAGCCTATGGGAAAATATTATGGGGATTTTATCGAGGGAACCAGATTTATGCTAGCAGCCGATTGGCCTACAAGGTGACGTCATAGTTCCTCCACTCTACATCGCTGTGTCTGATGTCACGGGGTTGGTACCGTTCCCTCAGCTGAACAGATACAGTGGAAGTAAAGGACTGAACACGGAGACTGGAAAGCCTAATTTAACACAATGCGTGAAGTTGTGGATGTGCGTCGCAGAGCTGGTGCAAATACAAGGAACAAACTTGTGTCTAATATTCATTCATTTATTTATTTATTTTCGGCTTAGTCCCTTTATTAATCTGGGGTCGCCACAGCGGAATGAACCGCCAACTTATCCAGCATATGTTTTACGCAACGGATGCCCTTCCAGCTGCAATCCATCACTGGGAAACCCATACACACTCATTTCACACTCATACACTACGGACAATTTTAGCTTACTCAATTCACCTGTACCGCATGCCTTTGGTCTTTTGGGAGAAACCGGAGCACCCGGAGGAAACCCACACAAACACGGGGAGAACGTGCAAACTCCACACAGAAATGGCAAATGACCCAGCCGAGGCTCGAACCAGCGACCTTCTTACTGTGAGGCGACAGCACTACCTACTGCGCCACCGCGTTGCTGTCTAATATATAAAAAATATTTATACCGTATGTTTACTATTTTTCTTTTTTTAAATACTGTTCGTTTGATGTGCTTTGGTCCACTCTTTCACACTGGTGCACCGCTGCCTGACATGGTGATGTACATTCAGACTAATGCAACGATTAAAATGATCTCTCAACATTGAATATGAAGGACAAAAAAACCTGCGATGTGAAAAACTGCACTGATCTTAGTTTGGTTTGAACATGAACAGAAGTGAGGGGCTGTATAGTGAAAAGTGAAAGTACCCACCTCCATTACGTCAGGTACCTGATCTTGTTGAAGACATTGAGGGCAGTGAGGCAGCGTAATATGGAGAGTGGACCAAAGCACATCAAACGATTGGTAAAATGTATTTTTATGTTTTAGACATAAATGTAATGCTTGTATTTGCACCAGCTCTGTGATGCACATCCAACACTTCACGCATTGTGTTAAATTAGGCTTTCCAGTCTCCGTGTTCAGTCCATTACTTCCACTGTATCTGTTCAGCTAAGGGAACGAAACCGACCCCGTGACGTCAGACACAGCGATATTTCAAAATAGCTGCACCCTAGCTCTAAAAATATAAACTATAGTAAAACATCCTCTTTTCTTCAATAATGGTTACATTAATCGAGTTTGTTTAATATATTTTCACTAAAGTGGAAATCAATTTACAAATTAATGTAAACTTGACTGAGTGCTTCACTTCCCCATTAAAGGGTCAGTTAACCCAAAAAATTTATTTCTGTCATCATTTACTCAACCTTCACTTGTTCCAGTCCTGTTTGAGTTTCTTTCATCTGTTGAACTGAAAACAGAAAACCTAGAACCACTGTCTTCCATAATTTTGTTATAATGGTTATAATTTATTATAATGGTTAAAGATTTTCAGCTTTAATCAAAATATAATGTTTTGCGCTCAACTAAAGAAAGAAAATCAAACAGGTTTGGAACGTATTAGGGGTGGGTAAATGATGACAACATTTTAATTTACTTTAAACCATGTTTATTTGTGAGGTGGTATTAACTAACTCACTACTCTGTAAAAAAAACTATAAATGTGATTTTTCACTTACTAGTCAAACAGAACGAAGCATCCTGGAGATGTTGTCTAACAGGAATTCAGCTCCAGCACTGCTGGGGTGCAGCCAATCAGCATGGGAAAGCCTAGGACGATCCCAGAAAAGATTCCAGTTGTTAATAAAGATCAGCTTTTGTTCTTCACACCATGTTAATAGCCATTCATTCAGAGCAAAAAGTCTACTGAACCTTTCATGTCCACAGCAGTAAGTAGAAAGCTGTCCAGAAATGATGATCTGCATTGCAAGTGAAGTGTGTCGGACCGTCTTAATCATGCTACTAAAGTCCCTCTGCTACCTGGATTTGATACAGCAAACTTTAGATTTGTAATCCATATCTGTCACAATGATTTACACCTAATATGGATACATCAGAAATAAGCAAATGAGAAAATAAGTTAGTGATTTTAGACACTTAAAAAGTTTATTATTATTATTAGTGTTACCCAGCTGGATAATGATTTTTAAATAATATTGTTTGTTAAATTAAGAAATGTATTTCTTAATTTATTTCCAATTCAGTTACTTAAAAAAATACTTACATTTAAGGTGACTCAAACGGCTGTTTGAGACAGAACACTGAACAATTTCAGGGTTTATGTGGATGTTCTGAGAAGGGGGGAAAAAAGGCTATGTAAGTTATTTGTGTGAATGAATAAAAAAAATATTGAAGTACATAACTTAGACACAATTTGTCACACAGGTAACTGTTTCAGAAACGCAAATAATAACAAATGCGTAATATTACCTACAAAAAATATGAAAGAATATTAGCATCGCAGCTAAAAATAAATCATAAGCAACCCCGCTAAATACACTTTTCACACACTGTATATGTAAGGCAAGAACAAATAAATAAAATAATATATTTGTGGAAAAAAGCCGTCTAATAAGCAGTATAAATGTATAACGTTATCTGATTAATTTGAAATTAACGGTCGTTTGCAATGGCTTTCAGGGAGGCTTCGTGTTCAGCGACAATAAAATATTTCGACATAAATCAATATTTTACATCAAATTATTTATATTTGTGTGAGGTAGACGTGTAATTTGAGTGATTATGTATATCCAGCCGATTGTTATTATAGCAAAATAATACCCTTATCTTATACAACAGCAATCGTTTCGCGAGACGTTCATAAAACAGCTTACACGACATAATAATGCGTGTAAGTGTAGATATTTGTGTGCAAATCGTATCTAATTTGTATATTTATTTTGCCAACTTACTCACCTTCCGTGTGTTAGAGACAGCCGTCATGAAATGGAGGAAGAAGCTGTTACAAAGTGCTGTTTGAAAACGCTCCTCCGGCCTGCACCTGCGCGTGCACGACGACTGAAGAGATTCAAGTGCGCGCGTCCGCGTCATGTTTATATTATTTTATTAGTCCCGGTTAATTTTTTTTTTTTTTTGACAACACAATTCATTCCATTCCATTAATCCAAGAAACAGATGAAGAAACATTTAATTCAGAAAATTAAAAAGGTACAAAATGCTGCGTTCATTAGCAAGTTATCCTTGTTGGTTTATCAAAACAAACTGGAGGAATACTTTTTATTATTAAACCAGAGCCCATAACCTACATATTTAAGTTTAGTTATATCTTAATTATTTTTCATGAGGGGATTTTTGAAGGACTGTGTTATATAGTTTTATTTTATAATAATAATAGTAGCTATTGTTATTAATATTATTATTATTGCAGCTGTTGTTGTTATTATTATGTCAAAATTCAAGGGTCTAATGAGGTCAAGTGACAGAAAATTTAATTAGGCTAGTCCCCTATAATAATTATCATTTTTATAATCGTACATGCCTGTGCATGTTTTTGTCTCTTTTTTTCCTCTGTTGTGGCTCATTTGTATTTTACCCGCCAAAATTACTTTTACATTTTCATATTTTTTCACAATTTCCTAGTCAGTCTCCTAACTGCAATCAAGTTAACATGTAGACTCTAATAAATGATATTCTTATGTTTTCACAGTGAGTGCCACAAAAAAGAAAAAAAAACGCATCAAATTTCATATCATTCTAAAAGCACAAATAACTAAGTAAATATTAAGTAAGTGAACATGCATCTCATTTTCTGGCTTCCATAATTGTCCTATTTAATTATCACAAAAAAAATCTCTTGGTTCCTTTAAGTGCTAGCTTTTAGAAGCTAGATCCACCAGGAACCATTATATAAGTTTACAGATCTTACTGTAACTCTTTTTTGGAATTTGAGTTACTTTAATAACTTTCAAAGTGCTTCGAGGTCTTAGTGTAAGGAAATAGTGACTCCAGAACCTCAGTATTGACAAAAAGTGCTTGAAGGATCCCAATTACTGCAAAAGGGTCCTGCAAGTACTGCAAAGACTGTCAGTGGTTCCTCAAGGAACCCCTTTTTGAGAGAAAGAGCTTTGAGGCACTTAAAATACATTTTGAAGTTCCTTGAGTACTCAACAGGGTATTTGAAGCACCTTTACTTTTTACAGTGTAGATACTTTGAAATGTTTGAGTTTTCAGACAAATCTGACACTTTGGTCTCATTAGTAGTTATAGGAATTCATACATATAAAGTGTGTTTCTTCTAGTTTTTATACATCCTGAAGCTATATATTACAGGTTTTATTCATCCAAAAAATTACTCCCCTTCATGTCCTTCTAATCCTGTCAGACTAAGAACATAAAAGAAAAGTTTCAATGCTCCTCCATTTAAAATCTGTTCACCCAAAAGTTTTGAGTTTAACAATTAAGGTTCCAGAACTACTTTTGAAATTGCCACTAAATTCTACCAACTGAGGCATCAACATTTGATTTGGTAGCAAGGCACTGCACATTAATACTAATAACAGTACAAGTTTTGTCTTAGAACTGAGCATGCTTGACAGTAGCTTGACATTAAGTATAGCTGGAATGTTAGTTGGGATCCAGATATAAATGTAAAACTGCTAACCATCACTGTAAAAAATGCTGTGTTCCACACAATTGATTTGTGTTAGGACAACATGAAGAAATTAAGTTCACTTATTAGGTTTTTACAAATTTAAGTGGATTGAACAAAAAACAATTAAGTTGTCCCCCCCAAAAAACTCAATAATTGCGTTGTTTCAGCTCAATTTAAATAAGTTTGAACAAAAATCCTTTTTTTTAAGTGATTGACATGCAGAGTAGAAAAATGAAACTCTGGAATTTAATGGTTACAGGGTTCCAACATTTTTCAAAATATCTTCTTTTGTGTTCAATCGATTAAAAGTAAATGGAACAAGTGAAGGGGGAGTAAATGATGACTGAATATTTATTTTTCTGTGAACTATCCCCTTAACTTGCTTTCTATTACATTTTATTTTATTTATTATCTTTAACTTTATGCAAATGAAGAGCGACTCTCTTGAGCGACAGCTAATAGGAGCACCAGTAGAGCTCACGTGATCCTCTCTCAGCTCGCTCAGAGGCCGCTCACATTCTCCGTGCTGTAGAACTACACAGACCTGCTGCACAGGTCTCGGTTTTTGCTAGATTGGAAACGGTTGCGGCCGAAAGTTAACGAGAATTTTTTAGATTATTTATAAAATTTCCCATTTATTGTATTTTATAAACGTCTACCCCAACCCTAAACCCAACCGTCAAAGTAGCAGAAAAACAGTGTTGTACTAAGAATTATTTATGCTATCTATTAAATTACCCAGTAAATTGTATTTTTAACCCCTACCCCTACTCCAACCCTAAACCCAACAGTTACAGTACTGTAAAAACAGTAGTTGTACAAGTATTATTTATGCTATCTATTAAATTAACTAGTAAATTGTATTTTTTAATGCCAATCCCTACTCCAAGCCTAAACCCAACCATCACAGTAATGTAAAAATATTAATTATTGTTATACAGTGTCATAAAAATGATGATATATTGATGTGCATATCGTACTTCTGGCCGGCCGCTTATCTGATCTAGACTTTACCACAGGTCGCCACCCAGAGCGACAGGCAGCTACAAAGTCGCTGCTAGTGTTAATGAGGCATAAGTAGGCCCACACGGAATCTGCGCGCGCAGAATTCTGCAGATTTTCCGCAGAATTCCGCAGATTTTTAGCCCATCATTAATTCTGTTTATTTACTTGAGTAAATGTGTGTAAATCTGAATTTATTCAGTTTTTAAATTACACATATTTCACATATTAAGGTTTTAGTTATGAGACTCCCAAAATAATTCCGCAGAAATCCGCAGATTTTTGCCAAAATTCTCAGCAGAAATTGCAAAAAACGTCCGCAGATTCCGTCTGGCCCTAGGCATAAGTAATATTATTGACTGAATTAGTGTAATGTAAGTAATATTACTTATGCATTTATATTCTTACTAAAGGTCTTTTGTTTTTGCACCAAAAACACAACTATATCATTAAACTGTAGTGTTGTTTAAGTAATACCGTTTCTTATTCAAATCAATACAGTATAATAGGTTAATAGTTGTATAAGTTCTATATAAATATCACACATTTCTGCCAACAGTGAAACCATGGTAAAATTTGGTGATTTGGGGGAACAAAAACCTTCTATTCTGAAGGCTTCAGTTGTTTCCCACATTCTTGTTGAAAACATGTAGAACTTTGTGGTTTAATTAGCCTTTAAAGTAGTGAGTGAGTTCTGTAATTAATTTAAACATTTAATTTTATAAATTAAAAACCGTCTTAGTGGTTTTAGTGGCCCCGTAAATGGCTAAACCTGTGAAACGGATAATTAACTTGGGAAATCTTTTCAAAGGTTTGCATTTTCAAGCCCCCAAGCACAGATGTTGTTTAAACAAATGGTCAAAAAGTATTAAAAGTCTTCAGTAACTCTAAACATCTTCACTACACATAAGTATTTGACACACATTATCCACAACACATGCTTGTCACATCAACACAAGTTGAAATGTCACTTTTTTATATTCTCCCTTTTCCATTATTCCGTCTTAGAAATGTGCATTTTTGCACAATAAAAAAAAAAGGTCAAATCATAAATGAGCAATTCCAGCATTATGGATGTGACATTTGCAATAAAAATTCCAAACATAAACTGACAAGGAAAGTATATAACATATTACATTGTTTGAAACACCTGTTTATATTTTCCAAAACAACTAACTACAGAGTTATGGGATTAGAAAAATATCAGTCTAAATATTTTTATATTTTAAATGAGAAATAAAATAAAAATAAAATAAACGTGTTATGAATATGACCAAAAACGTATGCGAGTTTGCTGTATACGACATACATTGTAGAAATTAATAACTGCACAACCCAAAAGAAATCATGCTCATCAAGAAGATAAGCATTGGCTCTCTATAGAACAAAAATAATTGATTTTATTTTATTTGACATTTTTGCATATATGAGGAAAAAGCTTTGTTATGGATGTGACACAACTTTGTTATGTGACAGATGTGAAATTGACACTTTGGTAAATCAAATATAATTGTTTGAAAACATTGACGCAGACATTTTTGAGTATTTTAAAGTATTTTAAAATGTAGAAACAGTTTCTCGATTTTGATGAATTTTTTTTTCATGGCAACGTTGACATTTGTATGGAATTGCTCAAATGTAAAAAATTTTGATAAAAGTGAAAAACTCACAATTTAAACAGTTCTAGAAGTACTGCAATGTTTACTGCAGAGGAAAAGGGATGCTGTATGCAAGCTTCATTTGTTACCTTTTAAGTTGGTGTTGATTTGGATCTTCTTTTGAAATGGTGCACAGCTCTGCATTTTCAGAATGTTAACTTGGATTATTGTTTATGTAGAAACATTTGAGGAATGAGATTCAAGCAGAATTCTCCTTTTTTAAAGAGTTATTTATTTGATTAATGAAGATATCACTTTTTGTCATGAAAGCCTTCATATTTATACCAACAAGCCTTCAAACATCATCACTTGACTTCTTGAGCTTTCAATTTCATTGTAATTTAGCTGGACCTGCCATCTTCTTGATTAAAACCTCCCTCTCTTGTTTCACTCATATTTCATTTTGCTTTTCAAAGGTGCGTCTCTGGCATGCCTTCAAAGCCCTGGCATGATCCTGCACTGTGTGTGGAAAGCGTAATTACAGTTTTAAGATTACTCTGATGATGGTTGTGAACAGAGGAGGTATTACAGTGGACTAGAGACAAAGATGGTGCTATACATCATCTGTTAACATCAGCACTCCTTGTAAAACACGTTTATGACGATGACGACAATGATTGTTTCTTTTCGCTTTGGCTGAATGTCATCTATGGATTGAGGCTGCACAAGATTAGGGTTATGAGGTTATCCAATTTATTGGAAAAAATCCCTTCTCTCTCTTCTTCCTTTGCTGTGTCACGTTTGCCATTCTCATGAAGATTGGACAAGCATTCACTGTTTCTGAAGGAGAAATGCAGATAATTGGCAAGCTTTGTATGAGAATTATGAACAATGAATTGTTAAAAGACACAATGAAGAAAAGTAAACAGACAGCAATGAGCATGTAATTGGTTTTTAGACTAGTTTCATGGTCGTCCTCATTTTTAACTCTCTTATGTCCCATAATCCCATTAGTATGCAAAAAATCTAATTGGTGATCAAATAATTCCTAATAAATTTGGCAATTAATTACAAAGACATTAAAAAAGTAACACATATTTAAGCCATATTTCATAAGGATGCTCCGATCAGGATTTTTGCAGCTGATACTGAGTACCAATTCCTTGTCATGGTGATCGGCCGATACAGAGTACCGATTCTAATGCTTCAAGCTTTATATGCAATAAGCACATTTTCCCTCTAAGTATGAACCTTACGGGAAGATCTCGCCTTAGCTAAGAGAATAAAATAAGCATGCTGCATGTAATACCTTAAACTCGTCTCTTATAACCATTTAGATGTGAACATGTGATGGCCAGAAGTAGCTTTACAAAAAAATCATGCATTCATTTGACTTCAGATTAGGCTATGTATAATATATGGGGGATGCTTGTGCGTCTTCCTCTTCTTGCACAAAAATTTATTAAAAGGTACACTGTAAAAAAATGCTGGGTTCCACTTAAATTCTTCATGTTGTCCCAACACAAATCGATTAAGTTAACTAAATTGTTTTGCAAATTTAAGTGGATTGAACATAAAACAATTAAGGTGTCCCCAAAAAAACCTCAAGAATTGTGCAAATTATGCTTATTTTAAAAGAGTAGTTTGAACAACCAGCCAAAATACTATTTTGAGTGTAAGTTATTTATAACAGCGCAAACTTTTCTGTAACCGTAGAAGTGCTGTACGTTATTTGTTTAACCTTTTAAAGTGACATGCTGACTGACTGACAGGTGCCTGATGCGTGAAACTAGCAAACACGACATGGCTTTTAGTTATAATGAACATAGTTTCCATAATCATA
The DNA here is from genome assembly GCA_903798195.1 of Danio kyathit. NCBI lineage: Eukaryota > Metazoa > Chordata > Actinopteri > Cypriniformes > Danionidae > Danio > Danio kyathit. The sequence goes on from LR812528.1 coordinate 26,609,893, forward strand.
CTTTATAGATAAAGGTCTAGGGCTCTGCATACAATGACTTTTATCTTGCTGGAGTTTATAGTGGTTTCACTTTACTTCAGGATGCATTAAAGCCACTCTTTAGGTCTTTTGGAGACATTCATAAATATTCCTAGCAATAAATATTCCTCGACTTGTAATACTGCGCTCACGCCAATTTGTCTTTGAAATAACGCCATAGGTAGTTGGTAGATCTGTGTAAACAGCCTGCCGCCACAGCTGGAAAAAATCCTAGAGGAAACACTGTAGACCGTCTGTTTTCTTCTTAATTGTAGTTATTTATGTGGGTTTTTTTTTTTGGTGTGTGTGTTTTTTTTTTGCCATTGAAAATTATATAATTCTAGACATTGAATTTAGATATTTTAAATAAATAATTTGGCAAACAACAAAAATAAACGTGATGTAAGTGTGTATATGTGTGTTTATTTATTTATTTTTTAGGTACAACTGGCAAAAACACTTTTATATATTTTATCGTCTGATAGAATTTTCCGACCTCTTTTTTCAACCTCTTTCTTGGAATGGAATGTGGTATATGCTCAACTGAAAAGGACTTTTTATTTTCAGTAAGCCAGCAAACTTTCAGTAAACTTCTGGTAAACTGTCATTCCATTACAAAACCGCTGTGTTTAAGATCTGGTTTCTTTAAAAATCAGTGATCTTCACTACCTGACTGAGATACGATATAAAGTGGGTCTCAGACCAGACAAGAAGTGCATTAAATCCCATTGTTCTGCACATTCAGTTCAATTCATCTTTATTTCTATAGCACTTTTACAATGTAGATTGTGTCAAAGCAGTCCAGTGTCAGTCCAGTTTTCAGAGTTTAAGTTCAGTTTAGCGTGGTTTAATTTTCACTGTTGAAAATCCAAACACTAAAGAGCAAATCCATCTATGCACAGCTCTACAAGGCCCAAACCAAGCAAGCCAGTGGTGACAGTGGCGGGGAAGAACAAAACTTTACCAATTGACGAAAGTGAAGGAAAAACCTTGAGAGAAACCAGGCTCAGTTGGGCACCACCATTTGTCCTCTGGCCAAACTTTTTGCGCAGAGCTGCGGTCAAGGCGCCAGGGGCTGGAGAACGCTGGACGTTCATGTCTTTAAAATATAGAAATGTATTTTACCACAGTATTTTCAATGGGAGTTTCAGCTAGGCATGGGCTGGTATAAGATTTTGACGATATGATAACCTTGGATAATAAAAATTATCATGGTTTCATGGTATTGTGATTACTGCTTCAAAATAAGTTCTTATTAAATGTTTGGGTAAAAAACAACAAAATTTTCCCCACATTGAACACAATATATTTAATTTTAAGAAATATTTAAAATATTTTGGACCAGTAGCTTTTGATGTGGAAGTTCCTTTTCTTCTGGAGATAGGATTGCTCTTAAAAACTAAATAAAATAGTTGTAAAAAGCATCTAAAAAAAAAAAAAAAAAAAACTTACATATACCTTAGGAACAGTATAACAGAAAACGTTGGCGGTTTTAAAACCTTTACTTTTCCAAACCGCGGTAAACTTTGAACCGATTATCGTCACATGCCTAGTTTCAGCACTCGCCTGCTTCTCCTAACTTTTCATCTCGTTTTGTGCTTGAACAACTAAATTACTGCTTAAGTCTATTTAACTAATTATATTTTTAATTTCATTACAACATCGAAAGCAATTGAAAATAGTCACATTAACCTTTCATTGGCAGTTTATTGGTTGCTGAAAAACACTAGCCGCACATAGACCCCTTTAATTTAAACACGATAAGTGTGTTGAACATTGGAGCCACACACTTCCGATCTGCGCCTGCAAAGATATTCATATACTAAACAGCCCACAGAACATTTCATCCACAAACTTTAAAAAGAATCAGATTTGGATGAATTCCCTCACGGCTCGGTTCGAACATGAAAACCAAGAGTTGAGAGAAGGCGAGAGAACACATGAAAAGTGAGTTGGGAGTTTTCCTCTCTCCCTGTTCCCTCCCCTCCCTCTCTTCCAAACAAAGGGAAGGTTATTTTTAGTGACGTTCATTTTTAATCATCCGAGTGTTTGGAGCTTGATGAGTCTTTTCATGTTGGGCTGAGGAGTCAGCAGCCTCTGGGCCCATCAGCTCCCTGCATGGAGCTCCTCGACCTGACCAGAACACAAGACCACCCAGTAGACCAGTTTTTTTGGTGCACAATATCTTACTGGCAGATCATAGTATTTGCTGCTAAGCTGGAGAATTGCATTATTATTTTCAGTATTGCACCATATTTGTTGTAATGTGCCTGTAATACCTTATCGGTCTCATGTGTCAGTGCAATCCAGTTTAGTTTTGACAAATGAGGTCTTGTGACCTCTGCATACTATTTAGTCATACTCTGTTGAGCTATTTTTGATCACAAGGACCAATCCCAGATTTACAGGGGTGCTAAACACCTTCAAACGAAAGCTAGAGCAGTAAGAAGCTGTAATAATAGGATTTTGGTAAAATACAATTGGCAAACGCTCAAATGCGCATTGAGAGTTTGTGTTTACAGCATTGAGCAAAGCAGCCAATCACAGACCTATCTGTTGATCTCCTAAATGCATTGGCCAATCAGAGGGTTTTAAGGTAGCTAGAACTTCGGCTGGTTCCCAAATCCTCTCATTATAACAAAGGATATAGATAGATTTACTTTTTGCTGTTAAGAGAAGCATTGGCCACATGCTGAAAAGTAAGGGTTTACTTTTAAAACGGCAGCGATTGGCATAGACATTATAATAGTTAAAGGGATATTCACCCAAAACAGAAAATTCTGTCATCATTTACTCATTATTCACTTGTTCCAATCCTGTTTTAGTTTATTTCTTCTGTTAAAAAGAAGAAGAAAAATGTTGGAAACCTGTAACTATTTACTTCCATACTATTTGTTTTTGCCCACCATAGAAGTTAATGGTCACCAGTTTCTAACATTTTTAGGAAAAAGGAAACTCAAAAAAGTTTAGAACCACTGGAGGGTTAATAAATAGTGAGCAGTTTTTCATTTTTGTTTGAACTATCCCTTTAATGATATAAAAATATCATAGATTTTATATTTTATATTTTATATATTTGGTTTTGATTTATGAGATATTTCCATAGGCATAATGTATTTTATTCTTTAAAAAATTGCTTATTTCCCTCAACCTTCACATGAAACCTGTGGCAAATTTTGAATGTAAAAACACCTGTTACGATTATGATTTTAAACCGTTTTAAATTACGAGGACACAAGACATGTCCTCATAAACCACCTCAACATTGTACCACCTGGCTCATGCCTACAGTTGAAATCAGAATTATTAGCCCCCCTTTGAAATTTTTTTCTTTTTTAAATATTTCCCAAATGATGTTTAACAGAGCAAGAACATTTTCACAGTATGTCTGATAATATTGTTTCGTCTGGAGAAAGTCTTATTTGTAATATTTTGACTAGAATAAAAGGTTTTTAATTTTTTAAAAAACATTTTAAGATCAGAATTATTAGCCCCTTTAAGCTATTTTTTTTCGATAGTCTACAGAACAAACCATCATTATACAATAACTTGCCTAATTACTCTAACCTGCCTAGTTAACCTAATTAACCTAGTTAAGCCTTTAAATGTCACTTTAAGCTGTATAGAAGTGTCTTGAAAAATATCTAGTAAAATATAATTTACTGTCATCATGGCAAAGATAAAATAAATCAGTTATTAGAAATGAGTTATTAAAACTATTATCTTTAGAAATGTGTTGAGAAAATCTGCTCTCCGTTAAACAGAAATTGGGGGGAAAAATAAATGGGGGCTAATAATTCAAGAGATTTAATAATTCTGACTTCAACTTTGTCATTATACAAATTTGTGTTCTCGTAAATCACATAAACAAGCACACACACACAAGCACACACACACACATCACATCAAAATTGATATATTTTTTATGTTTATTTTAAAAAAGAATATTGATTTTATTCAGCAATTATTACATTGATATAATAATAATAATAAAAATATTTTTGGGTGAACTATGCCTTTAAGTGTCATCTTTCCTATGGGATGACATATAACTATCTATATAATGTTTTGTCTGATTCCTGTGATTATGATTTTATTTAATATATTACAATGTAAAACCCAAAAAGTTAAGGTAACTCAAACCATTTGAGGAAACCGATTGCAACAAATCATTTAGGTTTAAAAAAGTAATCCAAGTGAGTACTGTGAACTTAATCCATTTGAGTAAAAGAAGCAATTTGAGCACAGTAAAACCCAATAAATGAAGAGAACTCAAACCAACTGAGTAGTGTAAAACCCAATAAGTTCAGGCAACTCAAACCGTTTGAGGAAACCGATTGCTACAAACCATTTGAGTTAAAAAAAACTAATCTATATGAGTACTGTGAACTTGCTCCATTTAAGTTATAGTAATGAGGTATTCATTCAACTTAATACCTTCAACACTGAGTTCAAAACTCTTTTCAAATTAGTAGAATTAACATTCAGTCAATTTTGAGTTAACTACACTCATTTCATTTGATAAAGTTGACTGTTGGGTTTTACAGTGTATGAAAAAATATCTCCTGTTTTACATTAAATAACAGCATTTGACTAATATAGCTGAATCAATTCCATTCATGCAGATGTGTTGCTTTCAAATGCCCTTTGTTTTATGTCAATGAAGTGGTTTTATTTATGTAGCTCCTACAATTGACAGTCAAATCAGAAAAGTTACAAATATTATATATATAATTTGTATTTTTTTTTCAGCCACACTGTTTTATTGATTTGCTTTGCATTATTACATTCAGCACCATTCACTGCTTGGTTTTAGGCTTTTGTGTTTGTGTTTGCATATATGTGAGTCACTGCAATTGTGGCATGCGGTTCTTCTCAGCCTCATGGTTAGTGAGTTTCAGTCCGTCAGACTTCAGGAATGTGTAAGTTATCTCCAGCCCTTAGCTAATTAAATAGCACTGATAAGAACATGAAACAACACTCTCTGAGCCCTTAAGATAATCTGGGTGCACTCAAAAGGTCTTGACCATCATAAACTACACACACACACTTTAATGACCACATCCTTTCTGTTGTTTTTTTAACATTAGTTGCTATTTACACGGAATCATGTTTCACTCCATTCATTCACAAATTCCATTCCACTGCATGTGCTTTATGAAATGTTTTACTATATTAAGCTTCAGTTACTGATAGGGCTGTGGCAATACCGTTCTTATTTGTATGGTTTTGATTTGATTTATTACACATTGCAATTTTGTATTCTCTTCGTTTCTTTTATAAAGTTGTGTGTTACAGACCTCTTGGCCAGATCACCCTAATAACTAGGGATGCACGATATATCAGCGGCCATATCGATATCGGATGAAAAATGCTATTTTTAATGTTATCGTTATTGGTCTGATATCAAAATTAGGCTGATATCTTTAAGCCAACAAATTATGTTATTGTAGAACTGCCTGCCTTGTAAGCACGAGAGAATCTCAAATGACTAACAATTGTACATTGCTGTAACACTTTTTTTATTTGAGAACATTTGAGCTAGTTTCAGTTCTTCGTTCTTTCATTATCATTTTATTTAAAATATATTTATCTTGATTGTTAATTAAATCCAGTTTTGTCATTTAGCCTATTATTTTTATGCAACAGTCAAATTGCTTGTTAGTTTGCTATGCGAAGAAAAGGAAATCATTTATTTTTGGCATGCTGATTTATGTGAAATTGTGAATATAGGTCTACATAATCACCTTGAATTTTTGGCTTTGAGTAGGCTATTCTAAGATCAGTTCAAACTTTTATAAAATTTTTTAAATAAAATGAGTTGTTCACTGTACAAAAATCTTATATATATTTATCGGCTAATATATCGGTTATTGGCCACCAAATCTAAAGATTTATCGGTATCGGCCCAAAAATCCATATCGGTGCATCCCTACTAATAAGTTCTTAATCTCAGTATTTTTTTTACCTGGTTAAAAAAAGAAAGATATATTATTGATTAGTCTTCAATATTTTATTTCATTAGTTTTGTAGTCATGAAATCCACATTTAAATGTAAATATGTCGTTAATATTAATGAAACAAATTTAGATATTATAAAACACGTTTACTTTAGACATGAAGTAGAACACATAATTGTTTAATTACTTTTTACTTTTAGTAACACTAACAAGAAATCATACATATGTGAATATAGCATACACAAGATAAGCACAAACTGCACAATAAACTTGGTTTAATAAGTTATAGTTCACATAAAACATATGTTGTTATAATTTAACATCATTTTTAAAACACACTGCAAAACCCGAAAAGTTAAGGTAACTCAAACCATTTGAGGAAGCCGATTGCTACAAACCATTTAAGTTCAAAAACTAATCCTAATGAGTACTGTGAACTTAATCCATTTGAGTAAACGAAGCAATTTGAGCTCAGTAAAACCCAGTAAATGAAGAGAACTCAAACCAACTGAGTACTGTAAAACCCAATAAGTTAAAGCAACTCAAACCGTTTGAGGAAACCGATTTAGAATTAACTTTCAGTCAATTTTGAGTTAACTACACATTTAATTTGACAAAGTTGACTGTTGGGTTTTACAGTGCAGTGAACTGTCATCAGGTTAGTAAAATGAGCTGTATTAGAAATGTTACAGTCAGTAGAACTTCTGTTTGGGGGCCATCAAAATTAAATCGCAAATAAGCAGACAGTCTACTAATACTGTAATAATAGTTGAATAGATGTTGGACTTGGTGAAAACAGAGCCTGAAGGAGATGAATAAAATAAAGCAATAACAATATATTCACATTGGTACCATTTCCCCTCAAAATCAGTACAGAGAGCAAGAAAAAAGCTTTGTTTACCGCATTATTTATGAACAAGATTTTTTTTAAGGACATTCTGGCTTCAACTTCAGGGTACGCACACACACATAGAAAGTCATAGGAAAGGAATGGAAGTACACCCAGTTTAGTGCAATTACAAAATTAAAATAAAATAGTCTCATTATATAAGCTCTAAATAGAGGCTATTTTCCACATTGCAGCACTGAGGTGAAGTGCAGTGGTTCACTACTTAAAGGGACAGTTCATCTAAAAATGAATATTCTGTCATCATTTACTCACCTTTCACTGGTTTCTACTCTTTTTGAGTTTCTTACCTCTTTTAAACACAAAAGAAGATATTTTGAAGAAAGCTGGATAATTGAAAGCATTGACTTACACACTGTAAAAAATGGTGTGTTCCACACCATAGGGTATGCACAGCTAGTGTTTCTTCCCATACTGATAAATTTCCAGTGAACGGTTAATGTGACTTTTTAAAATTTTATATGGTTCCTTTTACAGCAAAAATGTTGCAATGTAATTAAAATATAATCAGTTAAATAGACTTCAGTATCTATTTTAGACGCACGTGCCCGTCAGGAGCAGCAGACGAATGCAGAAACTTCATTGAAAATACTGGATTAAAATAAATGTTCATATTTTAAAGACATAGCGCTGGAAAATTTAATTTAATGCAGTGCTTCTTGTACATTCGGAGACCCACTTTATATCATATATCAATCAGGCAGTGAAGATCGTTAATTTTGTAACTGCATATAGTTCACCGGAAGCGTTTGAGCCAGGTTACTGCAAAATTAAAAGTCCTTCTGCATACTTCTGCATATACCCTATTCCTTCATGTTGTCCGTACACATAAAGATTAACTTAATTGTTTTTACAAATTTATGTGGATTGAACGTAAAACAATTAGTCACCTTATAATTATAAGGTTCTATCTGACATTTTTGTCAAAATTGAGTTATTCACATATTCTTATTAAATGACAACTTATTTACATTATGGGATGTTTTTTTTTTTATATATATAAGTTGTTTACATTTTAAGATTTTTTCTTTCAAAGTCGAACTCTAGCCTGGCTCTATAAGGTTCTTTCTGTGAGCCAATCAGCATTTTGAATGCATGTACGAGGACTAGGCATGGGACGATATCCCTTTTCAAGGTATACTGCGGTTTGGAAAAGTCAAGGTTTTAAAACCGGCAAAATTTCTGTAATACCGTTCCTAAGGTATGTGTAAGATTTTTTTTTTGGTTTTTTGTTTTTTTAGGACAACAAAATCTGCAGCAGAAAAGATATCCAAAAAAATCTGTGTTTTTGAAACTAACGAAGACAGCAGACGTCAATGATTCGTTTGAATTATTTAGCCTGACATGTTTACTGCTCCAAAATATTTTAAATCGTTCACAAAAAAATTAAATATATTGTGTTCAAAGTGGAAAAAAGTTTTTGTTTTTTACCCAGACATTTAAAAAGAATATATTTTTGAGCAGTAATCACAATACCATGAAACCGCGATATTTTTATCCAAGGTTATACAGTACTGTCAGAATCTCATAACGGCCCATGCCTAACGAGGAACAATCAGGATCGCTTTCTTTGTCATTCACTGGACTGCTCCGTTGACAGCGGGAAAGACCAGAAAGAAACATAAAATCAGAGTCGACAAAATAATGCTGCGCCACACAAAATTGAGAAGAAACCTGGAACTGAGAAGTTGTGTGTAAATGTGATGATTTAGAAGCGTTTTTTTTGAGATTGAGATGAAATGGTCAATTTTATATTGTTGAAAAAGAAACAGTTATTAAAAAAAAATGTAATATATTAAATGTGAAATATTTGTATTTGTGTATATATAGTCAGTGAAACATTTTTCAGTGTTCATTAAACTCATTTGCTCATTGTCTTTCTTTTAAAGTCTTTAAATTTGATATTAAGCCTTGAAAGGCAAATACTTAATTTAATGAATGGGACATATAATTCAATAAATATAATTCAATTGTTCATATAAAGCATATAATTTAATAAATATTACCATATTAATTATATAAAATTAACAGCTTTATCATTTCAGTTTTACTGTTGTAATTTGAGTTTCCTTGTTAAACTTCATTGACTTTAAATAACTGCTTTGATGGTTGTTGTGTGATTCTAAACTGAGCATTATAACGTTCTTGTTAGGTTTGCTTTAGTTTAGCTTGTTTTTGTTAGATTAGCTTGAGTGTTTTGCCATCTATGTAATTGTGAGTTTTGTAGTTTCATTTATTTGTAGTTTAATTAGTTTAGTTTAGCATTTAGGTGAGACAAATGTATATGTGTGACAGATCAAAGATGAGGCAGGAATCACTTCTGAATTTAAGCTTTTTTTACTCCATGGTTTTCTGTTATTATTGTTACATCTTTTGTTTAAACCATTGAGTAAAAAAAGCTTAAATTCAGAACCGGTTCTTGCCTCATCTTTGATCTGTCAAGCACATTACATTTGTCTCACCTAAATTTTACAGCATCCCTTTTAAACATCATAAACTCGTAACTATACCAATTGAGGGTGTGTGAATAGTTTGTATATTTTCATTTTTGGATGAACTATCTATGTAAGTTTATTTGAGTTTCAACTCCATCAGCCTTTTGTTACTTTAATGTGGCATGAGAAATCTTTTATACCAGTGGTGAATCAATAATGAATATGAAGCTTGCAAATTCATGTCCTGTCACGTTGACGGTATAGTCAGTGATTTGTGAGGGTTTAGAATGCAGAGTTATTTTTCCCATGTAAAAATGCATTTCCTAATTTTCCATGTAAATGAGGATAAAACATCCGCAGTTCATGCCACATATTTCATACTTTAAAAAATCAGTTTCAGATGGCAGTGTATTAAAATCAGAGTTCATGGTTTTTTGCCAATACATAGACATTCCTTTCACTTGATTGCCTGTTTCAGTTTCACTGCGAAAGAAGGTTTGATTTCACTCAAATTTAGACAAAAAAATAATCTTTTCCATGAATAAATATCTTTGCAAAATCCACCAACCCAAGGGAAAATTTAGCGTTGTCAGACCTGATAACCACTGCATGAAACACACAATATTTGTGCATTCGCTTGAACTATGAACAGACAAAGACTGTCAGCTCCTTCGACAAGCAAAGCTGTTTTTTTCTGTAGAGGGAAGAGAAATGAATTCAGCTCGTCAACTAGTGATCACATCACAGAGAAATTTTGACATGCTCAAAAGCCTTTGAAAAATCAGCGTAGTGTATAGTCAGAAACAGATGCGTGTTACATTTGCCTCCATCAGTAAATGGTATTAAGCTGCGATTGGATTTTTGTCCTTTGTATTCCGGGGTGGTCTTGGTAATGGTCGCCGTGTCTCGTATGCCTCAGCAGGGGTCTGACAGCTCTCTGATAGAAATGTCTTCTGTTCGGACTGAAGGAAAACAGTTGGGATCTGCAGGGTGGTGGGATTTGAGGTTAACAGATCCATTTGCTTGGCTGTAAGAAAAACAGAAGTAAAATGAAATGTACCGTTGTCCTCTGCTGTGAAATTAAAGAGGTCACACTCTTTTTAAATACGTGCTATGTTAGTCACAGTTTCATGCACCAAAACCATCATAATTTAGTGTTTTATGACCATTTTCTACCCTCTCTTTGACCCTTTTAACATTGACAGTGGTTTGCAGCAGGCAGAAATCATTCATTTACAATGAGGGTTGGTGATTTGAGGCAGCGTGAGCTTTTATAGATGGTCTGTCAAGTAAAAAGTACTTGAGCTTTGAAAAATGTGTCTAGAGATCCTTACTTTTGAACGCAGAAACCAGTTCTGTGTCAATGGCTACTTTAAGCTTGATTTTCTCCTGGATTTGATTAATATTTGATTAAATCACAAAAACATTTATTTGTACATGTCAAATATAAATTTTTCAATTACTAACAGATCTATTTTGCAGCTTGTCTATAGTTGTACAAGTAACTTTTTTCTATTTTTTTTGTATTATAATTATACAAAATCCTTACACAAATGATAGAGAATATTATTAGCATTGCATACTATATTGTTATCATATAGGCAAGACTAGGGCTGGGCAAACTGCAAAAAAATTATCACAATATCATGTTTCATATCATTCGAGATCGATAATTATTTAAGATTTTTTTCACAGTACATTTAGGAATATTAGGATTTTTTTATTTTTTATTTAACCACTAGGCAAATAAATGTATTAGTCAAAAAAAAAAAAATATTTAAACAAAATATCTCATCATTTTATAATAAAATAAACATAAGTGTTAAAGAAACTCCTAAACTTGATAAATAAAATATTACAAAGTGTATGCAAAGGTAAAGCGTAAATACTGAACAATCAAAGCAAACTTTAAGGTTTGATTAATAATGATACAGTAAACCTCAAACTCTGTAAACAAAACAACTTATGATAATCAAATCTGAGCTTTCAAGTAAAGGAACCAGCCTTTATATTCAAATACATATTGCAACATTACAAATTGTGAAGTTGTATAACTATATTACCCCTATGCTAAAAACTCTTTCAGATGGAGTGCTAGTGGCTGGGATCCACAAGAAAAGAAACCAAAAAGCCACTCTGGTGACATCCTTACATTCTTTTTATTTACAATCTCCTCACTGCTGCTATACAGCACTCATTTTCGCATGTGTTGTTATTCTGACCTGAAGTGACACGTGCACGTGGATTTCTAGACCATTTGGACTTTGCGCTTGCGCTCTCCTGGCGTCACTTGTAACTAGGTGACCATCAACCATTTTTTCATAAGATGACAAGTGGACAAATCATTGCCGCAGCACTAATGCAAGTTTATGGACAAAAGTAAAAAGCACTGCAGTGTTTGGATGCACTGTGTTTGTCTGAGGTAATTAGTCTGTCGTTATTACTGAAATGTGTATATTCCATACAAAGTGTGAAGCAGATTGGTTAGTTCTACTTACATGAATCGCGGTGCGCTCACGGCATTCAGAAAAGTTTAGATGTATTCAACTAGGTGCGGTTGGAAAATTTGCAAGTGTAACGTGTGTGCGCCGCTTGCCCAACATGTGCGCGTCGTGCAAGTCGCGTGCCTCCATTGTAAATGACAAACTTACATCCTTAACCTTTTTTGCATTGCTTCCAAGGCACGCGCTCATCAGCTACATGTTAATAAAACAATAACGCTTCCTACTGAAACTACATAACAAATCTTTTATTTTACTGATATTGACAATGGTGTTCTGTCAATAAATATACCAATATACCAATTTTATCACCCAGCCCTAGGCAAGACATATAATTTCAATTTTATATAATTCTGATTTCACAATATATATTTGTGAAAAGATCAAATGATCACTTAAAGTTAATATTTTAAATAAGTTAATTTAGCTAATACTAATAATATGATGTATAGAATGAACTATTGTTATTCATTTGACCATAGTCTTAACTCTAAATTAATTAAAATTAATAACAATAGTTTGTTCTATACATCATAATATTGTAATGACTATATTCACTTAAATTGACTTTCAAACTTATCGAAAGTTTGTTTTTTGAGGAAATTGCAAACAAAATTACTAAAACTTTTAAAGAAACAGAAAATAATGTATTTAAATTATTTTTGTTTTCATTTCATTTAAATTTTCATATTTTTATATGTAATCTTTAAGATTATAAACAGCACATTCTTCACAAATTAAAAAAAAAAATCAACTCCTTTTCAATCCGTTGCATTATCTTTCTAAAAACGAACTTCGAGAAGCCCAGCATGAGTCTCAAGGAAAGATGTTGTGTTGGTGTGAGTGAAGTGAGTGCAGTTTTTGTTGATGAGAGAAAGAGAAAAAAATCTAAGCTTCTGATGGCCTCAGAAACTCAAGGGCGACCCAAAGTCACTCCATCTCAGCAGTGCAAGTGTAAAAGAGCCTTGGGATTCAAACACACCAATGAGAAACATCAAACCAACAACAACAAAAAAAAAACTCAACGATCTCTGAGAGCGACAGACAGTATGTAATCAGGTCAACCACCTCTAACCTTTATCTAAACAGCATGTGGTGATTTGACTAACCAATGGCTATCCAGTTTAGCCAGTAAAGAATGCCAGATTGCCCTCCTGTGTCTTCAGTCAGACACAATTAGTTAAATATATCACAGAGACAAAAACAATTAAACAAGCATCTATAAATAACTAAACACACAGACAGTCTGATAAACCCAGTCCATCGTATATGGTCAGATTGTGTGTGTGTGGTCATCATAATTCACTGCCTCGGGAAAATTGCTTGGTTCGATGAGCAGCGCCATGTAAACATCAAAGGCTGTGTGTGTGTGTGTGTGTGTGTGTGTGTGTGTTTTGGACCAAACAGTGACAATCAGAGTTTTCTTTTGATAATTTAAAGGGTTAGTTCATCCCAAAATTACAATTCTGGAACCATTTACTCAATCCCCTATGGCATTCAAAGACTTATGTTTAACTTCAGAACATAAACGAAAAACATTGTAATCAAATCTTTCAAATTGATCAATCTGTGATGCTTTAAAATGTTCCTAAAAGAAATCCATATGATTCAGTTGATTTGATCAAATTCTTCTAAAAACACTCTTTATATTATGAACAGATCAAATGTAAGCTTGATTATGTCTGCTTGATGTGAGGGAACAGACCTCATTGGTTCATAAAAAAGCTTGACATCATTGGTTCTCACACATCAAGCAAGCATGATCACCGAACTTTAACGTAAGTGCACAATTATTCATCTTTTTAATTTGGTGTGATTGGAAATCGAGGTTATTAAACCCTAAATGTTGTTTTGATGCTTATAGAATTAAAACATTGGTGATGCGTTGTCTGAAAAACATAATAAAAGCATGTAATAGATGCAGTTTTTTTGTTATTTTGGCAGATTGTCAATTTATTCTCCAAATGACCACATTTTATTTAGAATTATTTTTACTATAGAATTATATTATAAATTATAATATTATACTATATACTGTTACACTATAAATATTATGATATTAATATTGTACTACTGTTAAGGGCTGCACAATTCTGGTTAAAATGAGAATCACGATTTCTTTGCTTAAAATTAAGATCACGATTTTCTCACGATTCTGTTGAGTAGGCTATATGAGTATGTTATTATATATAGAATATGAGTAGGCTATTATTATTGTTATTCTCAAACATATGGTAAAACAACAATAATAATATAAAGCCTATGTGCAGGTCTACTGTTGGTTAAAATGCTAAATTTTGTATAGACATGGAATGGTGGACTTGAACAGACTTTAAATTTGTCCTTTTTGTTAATTCACAGTAAATTGATGACATCAGAATACAACTATTCATAATTCAGAAGTTGAATTATTATGTTTGAGACATTTGCTTGTCATTTGTCATTCACAACATTATCAGACCATTTTTATCACTGGTAAATGAAACATTTGTCATTATCAGATTCCCTCTTTCATTATATTCAACATTATATAGGCTAGAGTAGTTTAACTGACACTGTAAACATTTATTTACATGCACAACTTTTTGTGTTTGCTATGAAAGAAGAAACATATCAAATGCTTGTCATAATCATAACTTTAAAATGCAATATGATTTCGATGCGATGCACTTTCAGTTTCACTTTCACTGCCGAGTGCTGTTCATGTCATGGCTGCTGTCACTTTGAGGAAAAATCATACATAGAAATCATACTTTCCGCGCAACTCCCAAACCTTCACTCTGTGCAACAAACGAAACGTTTTTTACAACTTTATTACCTGTTATTCACAGCCTATGCAGTTTCTGTTCACTAAAGTAGACATGGCAGGCACGCACGTGTCCTCTCAGTAGTAAACAAACAGTGCGTCAGCTCATGCATGATTTCGCGGCCGTGAATACGTCATCATTACATTAAGACAGAAATGACATTTTTGGGTGAATTGTACCTTATAATACAGTATGTGACACTTAACACCATTTGGAGGTGTCCATGTTGCTGAGCAACGTATATGAAACAATGAGAAGACTTCCGCATCCGCCTTTACGATTCTCTCTTGAAAATATAATGGGCTGAATCGTAGAAAAGCTGAATTAAGATTGTGTGTAGGGTCGAATCGAGATCGCTATTTTTTTTCGATTAGTCGTGCAGCCCTACTACTGTGATATTACTATAAAACTACGCTAAGTCTGTGGTGCACAAAAATGTTGGAGACGCTATTTATTTTATTTTAATTGCATGAGCTCTATTAATTTAATGTTGGTGGAACATTTATTGCCCTCTTACCCTTAATTTGTGGCACATTTTTGTTGCATTTATGCAACAACCGCTGTCAGTTTACGCTAATATAATCTATTCATCTTAAAAAGCTATCATGAAAAAAGAAAGTGATTTCTTCAAAAGATGTGGATTTTTTTAGGTTTTGAAGCATCGTAGCTTAGGGTGAACAGACTGTCCATTTTCACAAGACTATGATTTTGCATTTAACGGTTATCTTAAATAAGTTTCTTTTTAGCTGTATGTTCATTTATAAAGCTATTTTTTCATCTTTGCATCAAATTACAAAAGAATTATTACAACTTAAGCAAGGTATTGCAGCAACTATGGGCAGGACAGCAAATATATTAGTTAATATTGTTCGCTCTTCTGGCTACAAAAGAACAAAAAACAAAAGAAAATTATTAAAATTAAAAGACATTAGTAAAGAGATTTACATCCAGGGTGCGCTCTGCATGTCACAATATAATTCCTTCCAGAATTATCTCAAATGACCACCTTCATACCACAGAATACATTGTGAATATATATATATATATATAACACAGAATACAATGTGAATATATATAACCATATATGTATACACACATTAGTATGCATTTATCTATCAGTTGAGCATCTTCTATTTGTCCATAGCAACAAAATCAGGTCTTCTAACTGAAATATATTCAACCCATTTCCTCCATTTTGCCAGGAATATATCCTTCTTCAAATTAACTATAGAAGTGATTTTTTTCCATTGTATAGATCTCAATAGATGCATCTATCCAATTATTTAAGGTTGGTCACTCTTGTTTGCGTGTGATTGCTTTTTTTTACTGGCAGCCATGAGAGCCAATGATTCATTTTCATTATTTAGCCTGACATGTTTCTGCTTCAAAATATTTTAAATGTTTTTTTAAATGAAATATATTGTGTTCAAGTTTTAGTTTTTTACCCAGACATTTAAAAAGAACATATATTAGAGCAGTAATCACAATACCTTGAAACCATTATATTTTTATTCAAGGTTATCATACCGTCAGAATCGTATACTAGCCCATGCCTAATTCTAAAATGTTTGAAACTACATAAGAATGAATTAAAATTACTTTTTTTTTGTGGTAAACACGCTTCAAAGCAACTGGTTATTAAATTTCCATATCTGCTCTCAGTCTGAACCCAAATGAATTGGCCAAAATCACATTGGCTTTTGGTCTTGTGTTTGGTGTTACAGACTCTGATTGAGTCCCGAATTCACCGTATTAATGGATGCGTGTTGATCCACAGATCAGGAGCATTTGTTCTCACATGATTTTAACTTTTCTCCTAGCTATCTGGCTGACTAGGAGGGTTTTTAGATCTCGGCCTGTACTATGGTGTCTTACAAACCGTGGTGTGGTTAATTGGAGTTTTGCTTGATGTCTCGGCCTGATGGAAATGTCAAGCTTTATACACTTAGCATGAGGGGAGCGGGGTCTACAAAATGCCTTTATCTGCAGTGGGGTTATTTATGAGGGAAATTTTCAACTTCAGAACAAGATTTTTTTCTCTCTGAATAGAGCTAAAATGTCAGTCTGGTAAATGCCACATTTCTTTTTTTACTTAGATGGAGGTATAGGAGCTTTTACTGCTGTGCCTCAGCTTTTGGCCTTGATTTGACTGAGAGTGTTGTATGAAATACTGGATAATTCCTTGTTCTGCTCAAAGTTATGTTTTTTTTTTTACTTTATGTAAGTATTCACATATTTATATGTCCACTTATATGCCATTTCAAGGTGAGAGTTCTCCTCTACACATTCTTTTTTGCTGATATTTTCTAAATAAAGCTAAAGTAAAGCTAAATAAGTTGTCTATTCCCAAAAACAAATTTCCTAAAATTGTTGGTAACACTTTAAAAGAATGGTATATTCGTTAATGGAGTTACTAATGTGATTAAACAATGAAAAATACATTAACTTCAGTAGTTAATGAAAGTAAAGTGGTTAATCATTAGTTCATTGACTGACAGTGCATTCAAGGGCTGCACAGTATTGGAAAAATTTAACTTTGCAATATTTTTTTATTTTGCGATACAAATACAATTTCACCGGATGACTTAATATCTCTATTCAATAAGAATTTATAATATTAGACCAATTGGGATGATTCTGCAGTGGAAATGCATCTTTACAAAATCTAATAAACAATCCATACCATTTTTGTGGTCCCCTGACACATTTTCGTTGTTGTCTGTGCTATTTGCAGTGCATTTCTGTATCTGCATGTGTTGTGAATATTTTCATGCACATGTTTAGTCAGAGATTGATGAATGAATGTTTACTATTTGCATCTCCATAAAATCTAATAAACAATCTATATACAATCTATATATCTTATTTAATATGAGTTGAACCAACACAGTTAAGTTTTTTGGAACAACTTCATAGTTTTATGTTCAATCCACTTAAATTTGTAAAACAATGAAGTTAACTTAATTGATTTGTGTTGGAACTGCATTAAGGAATTGTGTGGAACCTGTCCTTTATTTACAGTCTACTTCTTATAATTATAATTTATGAAAGTAATAACTTGACTTAAATCCTCAAAAGTCAGATGCTTTAATTGTAAAGTAATAGTAAGTGTTACGCATGCCTATATAACACTAATACAAATTAGTTGGATGTGCGTAAGTTCCCTGAAGTGACAGCATTGATCAATAATGTAAACAATGTTCAGTCATGATTATGCATGATGTGATGTTTTGCTAATTTCAGTAACAACTCTGGAGGGACCAGCTAGAGACCTTGTATTTAATTTTAGAATTAAGCGAGTAGCGCACAAACACAGGCTGTTTTCTTTTCTCTCGAGACTGGCGCTTTAAAAATAAGAATGTAAAACACACTGCTTATTAATATCACGATGCAGAGTGTTGCAACAAAAAAAGTGAGTGCTAGGGATTTAACAGTGACTATTTTGATTTTTGATTAATGTAATCAGAATATGTCAAACCCAGTATTTGAACTAATTGCAAAAGCTACAATCAAACATTACATACATTCATACATTTTAAAATAAATAAATACAGGGCGGCACGGTGTCTCAGTGGTTAGCACTGTCACCTCACAGAAAGAAGGTCGCTGGTTCGAGTCCCGGCTGGACCAGTTGGCATTGTAAATGCCAACCAGCGTGTGTGTGAATGTGAAAGTGTATAGGTGTTTCCCAGTACTGGGTTGCGGCTGGAAGGGTTTCCGCTGCCTAAAACATATGCCGTTCATTCTGCTGTGGCGACCCCTGATAAATAAGGGACGAAGAAGACTCTAGGACATAGTAGGTTAGACAAAAATATCTGTGGATGCTTATGATTATTTCTGTAATATTTATCAGAATATAAACATGGTTTTGAGGTGTTTTTTAAAGAGATATTTCACCCAAAAAATAATAATTTCTTCTTGATTCTTGACCACTATTAAGTGGTTCTAGACTTTTATGAATTTCTTTCTTCTGTTGAACTCAAATAGAAGATATTTGGGGGAAAAAGCAGCTATTGACATCCATACTAGTAACAAAAATACCATGGAAGTCAAAGGCTGCTTTTTTCAACATTTTTCAGAATATCTTCTTTTGTGTTTATAACAAAAAAAGATACTGAAACAGATTTGGAGGATGTAAATATTATTGAAAATTTATGTCATTAAGCAAGACATAACAAGATTAACAAGAACTCATGTTCGAACAAATTTGACAACACAAATATTTACACTGCAATCCAAACAAATGCTTTTTCCACTACCTCAAAGTGGATAAGCTCGATACATTATAGACCCTGTTTAATCCCGTATTTTGTGCCATCCGCTTGTGATCGGATTGTCTAAAACTCTCATGCATTATCAGGTTTTCCTATTGTAGGCAAAATGTGACTTCCACACATGCTCATTTTCATCACATTGGCACGCACAACCACACATATGCCCTCTCACACACTCTCCAGAACCAAAGGGCATGTATGTTTACATTTTGGGGTAAAAAAAGAAGAGGTATGAACAAAAGGGCAGTTTCAGCATCAGGCAGGCCTTACAGTTTCACATGCACATACACGCGTGCAAATATCAAACTGTCAATCTCAATTTTCAAAGAGGCGATCATTACTCATTTGTCTATCATCTCTCTCTCTCTCTCTCTCTTTCTCTAATATTTCAGGTTTGGAGATGAGCGAGGCTACATTCTCTACCCTCAGATAGGAGATCGCCTGGACCTCGTGTGTCCTGCCACAAGTCCCGCGGGGCCGAACTCTCCTCCTGAGTATGAGTTTTATAAACTATACCTGGTGTCCACACGAGAGCAGGCCGACAGGTGTGAGGTGATGGGGGCTCCAAATCTGCTGCTCACCTGCGACAAACCCAACAGCGATATGAGGTTTACCATCAAGTTCCAGGAGTATTCGCCCAATCTGTGGGGTCACGAGTTCAAGAACTTACGAGACTACTACATTATTGGTAAGTACTGGTTAACATACACAAGTCCAAATAACAAACAACCTGGATTGCTGTCCATAATCATATAGGCTTCTGAAAATGTTCTTGTTGTGAGTAATTGCCAGTGGTGGAGGTAACGAATTACATTTACATTAACATTAAGCTGAGTAATTAAAAGACTACTTCGTTACTTTTAAAATCACAATTTGTACTGTAATTAAATTAATATTTCAACCACTGACTTCTGTAGCCAATAAAACAATCTCATCTTAACGGACCAATGAAAAGCCTGGTACGTTATTTGAACCGAAAAACAAGTTGCAAATTTACGTGAGCTGACCGTCATCATTCATTAGGTACAAGTTAATACTGTTTATAAAGTTACAAAAGTGTTTTCATAAAACACAATGATAAGAAGACTTGCAGCTTAATTTTTGTGAGGTTGTTGGTTCAAGCCCCAGCTGAGTCAGTTGACATTTCTGTGTGGAGTTTGCATGTTCTCCCCATGTTGCCGTGGGTTTCCTCTGGGGGCTCCGGTTTTGATTCATATATAAACCACACCTGACAGTTCAGTTAATGCTGTTTACACGGTTTCAAAAGTGTTTAAAGTATCGTTAAATGTGTTATGTAAAATGTGTTTATTGCCTCTGATTCAGCAATTATGGATAATTCCACTAATACCAACAGCTAAAAAAGTATTATGTACTCAGTAATTTGAGTAGTTTTTATGAAGAGTAATTTGTACTTTTACTTAAGTAGTTTTTAACACCAGTACTTTTACTTGTAATTGAGTACAAATTGTTAGTACTCTTTCCACCACTGGTAATTGCTAAACCTTTTATCATGGTATACGTTATTATCATGATATTGCTGCAAAAAATAATATAACAGGCATAATAGCTTAAAGTATTATATTCATTTATTGTAAATACAAATTAACTAATTATATAGCTAAAGGATTATAAAGTACAACAGGTAACATTCTCTTTGTTTCCTTTTGCAAACCAGCCGTTCTAACGTTAGCTTGAACTGTTAGCATAAAGCTGTACAGGGCAGGTGTGTCGCGTCATGTCACATAATGATTGACAAGGCACTGAACCAGTGACTGCACAGAGAGCAATAAAACAGCAACCTGTCCAATAAATGATAAAGGTCACCATATGTCGAAGAAATCATGCAGCCATTGGCTAAATTTTCCATCAATCAAACTACAAAGTAAGTTACTGGCTAAAAGTGACTGACAGATAGCATATGCAGAACGTCAAAACACGCGACTGCTTTGTTTAGATTTTAGTAACTATAACTTTGACCTTTTATTCAATTTGTGATCTTGTTTTATTTGTAACACTGTAAGCTATGACATCGACTTGCTTTTTACTACAAAGATGTCGTTTTCGCACTTTCGTAAACAATGTAAACAACAGGTCACCGGAAGAAACGGTGACATAAACAACACTATTGTGTCGGTGGACTAAGGTGGACTAAGGCCCAATCCCAATTCTACCCCTTAGCCCTTCCCTTTACCCATACCCCTCGTTTTGTGCGTTCCCGTGAAGGGGTAGGGGTAGGGGAGATGTACTCCGTATCTAATATGCATGTTCTGTACAACTTGCACACATTTAGCAAATACATTTTTTATTTTGCTTCCCATTGGAAAATAACTAGTTACAATGGCTGCTTGAGGGGTGTAGATTTAGGCCCCGTTTACTCTAATACATTTTAGTTTTAAAACGCATAAGTTTTGCTACGGTTACGCCATCCGTCCACACTACGCCAGAGTTTTCGAGCCCCGAAAACGGAGCGTTTTGGAAACGCTGGAGAGGCCTTTTTCATACTAAAATGCTGCTGCTCCGTCTCAGTGTAAATGGGGGAAAACGGAGACATCTGAAAAAGGAGGCGGGGCTGCAGACATTCACCTATCTGATTGGGGCTTTTTTCTCAATATTAAGTAGCCTTTACACAGTTCAATCCTGCATCCTCTTCGTGTAAGTTTAGACCTCACAAGTTTGATATGAAAAACAAACTCCCGGGGCCTTAGACTGATGTATAGTTAGTCGAGAGTACTTTTGTTCTTTTTGATGTAATCTATTTGTAAACACTGACATGTTAAAAAACAGTGTCCCAGTGTGTCCAAGTCCTGATGCTGGAGGTTAAGTCTCATTAGTAAATGTTAGTTAATGCATTAATCAGAATCAGAATCAGAAAGAGCTTAATTGCCAGGTAAGTTCACACATACAAGGAATTTGTTTTCGTGACAGAGCTTCTACAGTGCAACAGAATTACAGAGACAGGATTAAAAAACAGATAATAAATATATTTTAAAAAGTAGTGAGTACAAATATACAACCAACAATAAGAAATTAAAACCAACAATAAGAAATTGCCCTATGATAGCTTTATTTTAAAGTATTTAAAAACAAAATAATTTTATTAGTTATTAATTTCATTAAATAAAATTACTACAACTTTTGATTTGAACGTGTTATTAGGCATTAGCTAAGAAAATAGGATCACCTAAGATTATTAAATGTGCTTTTGTAGTTGTCATTACGTTGACTTTAGTTAAACTAACTGATTGTTAACAAATTGAGCTTTGCTGTTCAGTGTTTATTAACAAAATATGTAAATAAACACTGAATTTTCAATGATGTAGGTCAGACTAACATATGAAAAGTTAATATTTGAAAATTAATCGCTTATTAAGTCTTCAAGCATTTGATGCGACCTTTGCCAATACAACAATCTAAATATATTTTTAAAAGGCTGAAGTAAGTTTTTTGTATTTTGAAGTGCCCTCGATATCAATATTATGTATGTTCATTATAATGATACAACGGGGAAAATAAGTATTGAACACATCACCATTTTTCTCAAAAAAAACATATTTCTGAAGGTGCTGTTGACTTGAAATTTTTCCTGGATGTTAGTAACAACCAAAGAAGTCCATATATGCAAAGAAAATCTATCTAATTAATTTAGAAATAAAGATATGCCTAATAAAATGAAATGACGCTATAAAAGATATAATTAGATATAAATAGATATAAAGGTATTGAACACATGAAGAAAGTGAGGTGTAGAAATGCAGTGAAAGCCCGGACAGCAGCTTAAATCTTTCTGTAGTTATGCAGCAACCCTCTGCCTTTCGTCATTGTAAATAAATATTAGCTGCTTCAGTCCAACATCTACAGTACATTACCAGGATGATGAAGATAAAACAAGAGTAGACATTTCAGCAAGACAATGATTCAAAACACAGTCAAGGAAACTCAAATGCTTTCAGAGAAAGAAAATAAAGCTGTAGAATGGCCTGGCCAATCACCTGACTTGAATCCAATCGAAAATACAAAATAAAGATCAGACCCACAGAACCATCAAGATTTTTACACTCTGTTGAACTCAGACCTGAGCAATGCATGTAACTTCATTCTCCATATGAAAGGTGGCTTTAAGCTGCCGTCTCCAAAAAAGCATTTTCTTTGAAGTATTAAATACGTTTCAGTCGTTCAGTAGTTTCTCCTTGTGTCATTTTGTTGTTGTTTTATTTTTATGTTTATATTGTTTTGGGTTTTTACCAAAATCTGGTTCAACTCCATGTCAACAGCTCCTTTAGAAATATTATTCCCAGGAAAAAAACATGACGTGTTCAATACTTATTTTCCACACTGTACATTGTCTGTATGTCTATAATCATATTTTTGTGTATACAGAATGGGAACCAAATGTTAGTATTGTGTCTCCATTTTCTTTTTCTTTTTAGCCATTATTAATGTTGTGGCTATAATGCCATGCTTGGGTTTAATATCTTCCAGGCTGCTCTTACTCAAAGGCTCAAGCTTAGTCATGTTTAATAATCCCATAACCCCAATTTTTTTTGTCACGCTCTGTTATAACTATTCTTAAGGCCCTGATATACCAAGCCAATGGCTGGTCGTTGTTGAGCGTTGGGCAGCTTAGTTTTTACGGTGTGTTTCACTGTGTCTGCACTATAGTCGGACCACATCAGGGGGGTTTTGACCCATTTAGCATGTTGAATAGGACTCTGTTGGAGATGGTGCCATTTGTGAGAGAAAGAACTATAACTGGCTGTTTAACATGAGTCACATGGAATCAAGAAAGTTGCCATTATCATGGCATGGCTGCAGTTTAATTAAGACAATTTGGATAAATAAATGTAATGTATGCATTAAATCATAAACTCCTAATATTTTCCCGGTCATTGACAAGATTTTCAGTCATTTATGACACAACTCAACTTGTCATTGACTAAATCATCACACATATTGGTAAAGACAGCAGTTTTTATAGCACACGATCTTTCCCTGACTTTCACAATGTATGTAAGTAAATCATTTTATTTATTCACATCCATCAAGAAGGTTTGGATTGGTTGTGTGTTGAGGCTGTATAATAAGCCATTGTAGTTCTCCAGTTGACTGACATTAAATATGAATTTGAGAGCTTTAATTTACAATGATTCATTATTTAAAAAAGGCTCAAGCCCAAAAATATGATTTGAAATAAAGCGATCATTTCTTCTGTAAAATAATTGGAACGGACAAACATTTTAGGGAGCATTTGCTAATTACCCAAGTGCAATAATAACACACGTCAGCCGGAGGGGTTCAGTCCCGTCAAATTTACCCCACAGTCGCTCCACCAAGAGATAAATCCATCGATAAAACACAGAGTATGTGAGAGTGTTACTGTTTGTTCCCTAGGGAAATCACTTTTAATTAACCTGTGTTGGCAGTTGTTAATTTCTACAATATGTTCGTAATGAGAAAGAGAAACACAGAGCACCGGGTGCTGTGCAGTTTTACACACGCTTGTGATTATGTGGGTCTTAATTGGCTGTAATGGGCCTGTGAGACTCAAGGGCATTTAAGAGCAGCTAGACACAACAGCCCTACCAATAGCAAACACATAATGTGTCTTTTCCCAAATACAGAGGAGATCAAAATTAGGGGACAATTTATAATTGTTTTTCTGAAATAATGTAACCTTTAGCGTTCCAAAATGTTGTTGGATTTTAATTGTGGTTAACAATGCCTGTAGCAAGTTGTTTCACAAAATAACCAAGGCACTTCAACAAAAATCCTTTTTTTGTGAAAAACACAGTGTTTACCCATACAATAGGTTTCTAAAGAGCGAAAATAAAGCTTCATATAGGCATGGCCAACTGTCGCCATTTTGTTTGCGTGTCATCGTGCCGACTGGGGGTTACCAAAAAGGGGCAAAGAGATGGAGAATTTCACTCACCTGGGAAATGGAGGCCACTTGATTGGTTTGTGAACACAATTAAGTACACACAGCATACCATATTATCCGATCATCCTAGAAAATAATTCCAAAAGGCAATTGACCGTGTAAAGCGACAACAAAACAGGAAACAAAACAAAAGTACTATGTATATGCCGAGTTCATCGGCTAATCAGCCGGAATCAGCTAAGGTGAAGTGACGGCGACTGGCGAGACTTAGCTGTCACTCAAGTGGTCTATGCCCTTAATTATGCAGACTTAATATAACTTAATATAAATGAAACGGATGAGTTATAAAAAAATTGACCCCCTCACAGTTGTCATAAGTGCAATATTAGCTATATATACACCAAAATCGTTTTTTGTACCAGGCTGTAAACACCATCTTTTCTGCTGTAAAGTTGGCTATTTTAACATTGGGGTCAATAGAAATGTGCTTTATTATGGAGCCAGGCCTAGCGTAATTTCAATAAATTGCAGTTTCAGTTAATTCCGTATAGCTTCACGAGGGAGAGGGAGATGTTGCTGTTTGTGTTCAACTTGGAGAACAGCATTGATTGTAGGACAAAGAATGATCATTATAAGACATCATTAGTCTCTCACAGGACATCATTAGTCTCTCAAAAGTCATCACTAGTCTCTCAAAAGTCATCACTAGTCTCTCAAAAGTCATCACTAGGATACCAATGAATGACTATAATTGGTTTCTTAGCATAAACTTTTTTCAGTCTGGTTTATATCAGGACTCTGTCCTGCCATTTCATTATTTCTGTGTTTTCAGGCTCAAGGAACTATTCTAGCTGTTTTGCTCTGTGCGGGGGCTCATAGTCATGCATGAAAATTGTTGGCTGATTGGGTGATAACTGCAGGAAAGAAACCACATATTGCCAAAGGAGCTTATGTTATGTTTATAGGAGCTTATGTTTCCCATTTGGACCCAAATAAATTAAACTTGCTTTCATCACTACAGTAACACAACATCTGTCCACACAACACGTTCTTCACAAAGGTTTTTGATTCTTTATGCTGATCAGAGGTTTGTCACTGTGGGTTTTCTGTCCAGTTTTTCTCTGTAGCACCAAACTGAAGAGCAATTCTAGCTAACTCATTGTCCACTGTGATTATCTGCATTATCTTGTCCTCTTTTTCATTTGACGACTAGTCATTTTGAAGGCTCTGAATGAGTTAGTTACATTGTAATACTGCAAAAATGAAATCACAGATTTGGAATGACCAACTTCTCTTGGTAGGGGTTAAAGGATCATCGCTTTTTACCTTTAACTGAACAACCTGCTGTCAGCAGGTTTCAGGCACTTAAGAATGCTCACAATCTTTACGGCGCTTCAGAATATATGTAACTCATGAAAAATAGATGGGGCGTTATAAAACTGCTCTTTTACTCCATCAATTCATCAAATAGGACTAAGCAGTGACCTCAAAAGATAGGAAATCGAAGGATGCTCACCAATTTTGATCTCCACCATATCTATACTCTTATCTATGCTGTTATAAATCACAGCCGTGAACTATTTATGTGTTTTAATACAGCATAAAAGCACAGATGATGAGTGTGGGTTTTAGCGCTTTGGTCCTGGTGTGTGTGGATTGGAGTGATGCTTTTAGCTGCTGGTTGTTTCCCCTGTGATCTGCACTGTTTGAAGCCGAGATCTTCTCCTCACTGAGTGTGTATCAGAGTGTATCAAACGCTCCGAGCTCTTTTGTCAAAACTTTGATCACTGGGCGCTAACTGAGTTCCCAGGGGAGCACTTTACCCTAAAAAGCGTTCGAAAAAACCTACTGCATTAGAAATCCCTCTCCAAAAACCTCCCTTTCGCATTCACGTTCGGCGAAGCGCAGTCAATAATTCACAGTAGCTGCATCGCTGGAAGATTAAAAGTGTTTTACCTTGGCCTTACATGAACGTCTTTGTTTGTCCGTCCTACAGCTACTCGTCAGTGTGTGTGCATGTTTATGCGTGTGTGTGTTTGTGTCGCATTGGTTTAGAGTTGTGGTGAGGGCTTGTTAATTATTGAAAAGGTCTCGTTGGATTATTTATCAAGGTTAAGCTGAAATATTAGAGATGAACTCTGCTCCCACCCTACCCAAGGTGTGTGCATGTGTGCATTATGTATAAGCCCCCTAGCTTGACGTCACAGTGGGATACTGCAAACGAGTGACATGACTAGGCATGGTACGATAACCGTTTTCAAGGTTTACAGCTGTTTGGAAAAGTCAAGGTTTTAAAACCGCCAACATTTTCTGCTATACTGTTCCTACGGTATACGTAAGATTTATTTTTTAATATATTTTTTAGTTTTTTAGGACAACAGTATCTCCAGTAGAAAAGATATCCAAAGATGTCGTTTTAAATTGTGAAGAAATCTTTGTTTGTGAAACTAATAAAGATAGCAGACGTCCATGATTCATTTGAATTATTTAGCCTGACGTGTGTACTGCTCCAAAATATTTGAAGTGTTTCTCAAAATAAAATATATTGGCTGTGTTCGAAATCACCTACTACTCACTAGGTACTGCATTAGAATTTGAATGGACTACTCGACCATTTGAACGCTCTATACAATACAAGGGCATAGATTTGCTCTTGACATTGGTGGAGACATACATCCTTAGAGCTGCATTGAACAGCACAAATTCTGTTTTGCACTTTTAAAAACATGAACAAAGTACTTAATAATATAAAATAAACTCTTAATAATACAAATAACAATCACGTCCCATGCTGCAAAAGTCAATTTACATGATTTTACTGCAGTCAGGCTTTGAGGAGGTATGAATGTAGAGAAATTTAGAGAGGTGTGTGACACAATTGAACTGTTTAATCGTGATTATAGTTTCTCATAATCATGGAGGCCAAAATCCAAAGCGAATTTTGATTAATTGCACAGCCTTGGTTAATAGTATTACGGTGAACTCGCAGCAAACTTGACTTTATGCATGTGTAGGTTACTAAGGGTCGATTAAATTATTGGTAGGGACATTTCAGTAATTGGTGGATATTGGTGGGGACACGTCCCCTCCGTCCATGCCAATTCTACGCCCTTGATACAGTAAGAATTTGAGTAGTAGGAATGGAACCCGGACGTACTACGGATGCTATTTTGTCATCATCACATGACCTACCCGCTTCACTCCCTTTCATGAATTCTCTTACGGTGCATCATGGGATAGCATAGCATCCATTGGATGCGCACTTTAGAATCTCACCAGAAGTAGTAGATCATCTGGGTACTTCTCGCATACTGTTTTTTTTAAATTCTATTCAGACATACTACTCGGCTCTCATACTGTTTTTAGCGTACTATATAGTGTGGAAGTATACGATTTCAGACGCAGCCATTGTGTTCAAAGTGGAAAAAAGATCTTGTTTTTTTACCCAGACATTTAAAAATAATATTTTATAGCAGTAATCACAATAGTGTAAAACCATGATATTTTCATCAAAGGTTATCATAACGTTAGATACTTATACCGGCCCATAGACATGACACATTCAGGAAAATGAACATTTTCTGTTTTAATCAATAAAATAGGCATTGTCTAAAAGCTAAATTTTAGATGAATTAATTTTTATATTCAGATTTGTTTTAATGTATATCCCTTATTTAAATTAAAATGTTTGTATTTAAATCATTCGAATTTTAAACTAACGTGATATGTTCAGACATTTTTTAAGAATTAAATTTTTAAATTGTTTATAGATTTGACTTTTTTTTAAGATCTAAGTTACTTTTCAGTTTGAATCTTTTACACTTCACTTTTTTCTTTTACACTTCACACTTTTTTGTCACCCTGTTCTGACTTGCCATGTAGAAATGTGAGAGGTTTCCTGATTCTTTCCACACACACAAACAGATACACATACACACACGCACACACACACACACACGCACACACACACACACACACACACACACACACACACACACACTCAAACACACACATAATCGCATCCCATTACACATACATATTTTTAGCGGTAACGTTTAGCATACCTTGCTGCCTAGTTTGAAGCCATGTCCAAATTAAAAACGTACGGTTTAATTTCACACAGATGTCGAGTCCCAGAGTTCAATGCTGGTGCTCGTGTGTTTGTGTGCATGTTTGTGTGCGTCTGCCATGCTGAGCCAGTGAGTTTGAGTCTGATGCCTATGAGTAGTGACAGGTCCCTCCCGAACTAGGTCAGCAATCAGAGCCCCGCGACACACTATGCTATGTGTGTGTGTGTGTGTGTGTGTGTGTGTGTGTGTGTCACTCCCTGAGTCTGTGTTTATCCCCATGAATGCGTCCATTTGAATTTCCAGCTCCGTTTCGATTTCTGCATGTGTCGGCCTGATCTGTGCGATCTGTGTGTGAGAGAGGGTGTGTGTGTGTGCTGATAAAATCGTGCTGCAGGTTTCAGGTTAATGGGATATAGACGCTTTAACACTGTGATTCATTAACCTTGTGGCATCTGCAGCTGCGCTTAAAGTCATTAAGTCCACACACACACACACACACACACACACACAATCACACACAGTTATACATAAACAGAATGTATAATTGCAAAGTATAAATGTATAATTAAAAATAAAACTAAATACATTTGTAAATACATTTTGTCTATTACAGTGAAATGGAAAAAGGAAGGCATATTTCTAATCAAAATCTGATTGATAATCAATATTCATTTTACAAGTAGCAGACGTTACTCAAGCCACTTACTCCTGCTCAAGAAACTTTTCTGTTTCTAATTAATGTTAAAACATTTTAACCCAGATAAGTTAGCGTTTCGTTTAAACAAACTTATTGTCAGTTACGAAAGTCACTATGTCAGATTATGCATTTTTAATTTTTTTTTATTTTGATAAAATCTTGACTTGTCGTGGGTATCAAATGTGCTAGACTACACGTTCCTTCACGATCAGTCAGTCGGTGAAGTCTACGACGAGCGTTATTTCCCAAAGCAGTCACAAGTGTTGCTATAACAATATTTCTTATCTTAATTTCAATCTTATGTCAATCTCAATAAACACTGATGCTTGCTGACAACTAGGCTACATTATTTCATTATGACATTGATAGGATCAAATGTATATTTCTTTTTTAATATTAAGATATTTTCTTTTAAATCTAAACTTTTTCAGCCATAGGTTGCTTATTTAACATTTCCTCATCTGAACTTGCCGTGAGGGAGACGGTGAAACTGAAAGCACATCACCAGCAAGGAAAAATCAGATGCTCAAGACAAAATCTTTAAAATAATGACAAATAAAAAAAAAATGCAAATATATGACAGAGGTTTGTGATAAAACAATTACAGTGAATCAATAATTAAATCCTTATTTTCCGTGGAGCGATGAACAAATCATCCACCCGCACAGCTGAGTAGTGGATGGGCACAAACAAAAATATAATTTGTATATTTTTCTTGGAAAAAATATCTTTTTGAAACTAATTTCGTTTGGTATGATTTTTATCTTTAGATAAACAAGAATACCAAATAACCTCTGAGGTGAAGTGCTTCAAAACAAGTCTGCTATATGCTTCAGCGCCAAAGCACAAATTGGTTTGTTAAATAAAATAAAGTGTAGCTTAAATAAAGTTTAACTTAAATATTCACAGTTTCAGAGAAACTTATAATAAACTTTTCATTTTTAATGACAAAATCATCCATTGTTGGTGAGATTCAAAAAGCAAGACAGGCTTTTACAATGTATTAGTAGCACTGAAGTATTTCCAGATTATCTCGGAAGAACAAACTCGGTTGGAAGGTTGGAAACTCATTGTGGGAATGAAGATGTCTGCATATTTGTGCCAGTCTGTCAAATAAACGTGCTTTAACCACTTTCTCTAAAATAATAAAGTGTTTTAAGTTTGCATATCTTATCCACCGTGACCCACCCATAAGTAAATATGTAGCCTATTTTTTGATTACCTGACCCACGTATTAACGGCAGCACCTGCGGATATAAATGATAAATGATGTGCTCCTATTGTCCACTGTTACCCATGTGACGGAACTCGTTGTAAAGATCAGAGAAAAAATTAAACATGTTAGACTTTCTGCGATGGTGTCATGAGGCTACACAGACATGGTATCGGTTGTTGTGAACTACTGTATGCCACATTACACAAGAAGAAACGATTGAATCTTGTGTCAAGACGCCCAGTTGTTGTTTACGACTCCCTATGACACCCTACGTCAAGGAAATCATGCCGAAATCATGAAAAAATCATGTAACAACCCTGCTAATCTTTTCCGGAGCAGGTTTTATTCTGGGTCAGAGATGGCAAATCTAAAGTGGATCAATCATTTGTGAGTAAAGTGACATAAATATCTGATGCAATTAAGCCTCTCCCAGTCCAAATTAAAGTCTTTTACACTAAAAGCATTTTTGGGTTGCTAATAATGTATTTATATTATATAAATTATAATGATATACTCAGGGCTTAATTTGTGCCGGAACAAGGTGGATCCGGCACCTCTGAAATCTGATCCGGCACCTCAGTTTACCGATCCCCCTCCTGACACGCACCCCGCCCCCCTCTTCGGTTTCTTCCCAACTCCCCAACCGTCTTTTCACTTTCATCCACGACAATCAAACCGCCCCACCCGCCTTCACTTTCGTCCGTGATATACAAATTAAGCACTGGCTCTATACTAATATATTTAAATAGTTTATAATTGTCAAATAATAGAAATCATGGCTTTAAAATAAAAGTTACATTAAAATACATAATATATAATATAAATTTATATACATATAAATTTGCTTTAATATATAATCACTTTAAAATGAATCATGTGAGCTGTTTTTGAACCTACATTATTAAAATCATTCTGTTGGATTTGATTTAAAGTTCCCTTGAAGTGCTTTGAAATATAAATTTTCATTCAATGTTTGACAATCTCAACCGAAACAGGGTGGCACATGGTAGTAATAATAATAATAATTCCTTACATTTATATAGCGCTTTTCTAGACACTCAAATCGCTTTACACAATGCGGGGGGATCTCCTCATCCACCACCAGTGTGCAGGATCCACCTGGATGACACGACGGCAGCCATATTGCGCTAGACCACACACCAGCTGATTAATGGAGAGGAGACAGAGTGATAAAGCCAGTTATGATATGGGGATGGTTAGGAGGCCATGATGGACAGAGGCCAGTACCCTAAACCCCTACTCTTTTTCGAAGGACATCCTGGGATTTTTAACGACCACAGAGAGTCAGGACCTCAGTTTAATGTCTCATCCAAAAGACGGCTCTCGCTGAGCAGTATAGAGTCCCCATCAATATACTGGGCCGTTAGGACCCACACAGACTGCAGGTTAAGCGCCCCACCACTAACACCACGTCCGGCAGCAACCTAGCTTTCCCATGTGGTCTCCCATCCAGGTACTGACCGGGTGCAGCCCTGCTTAGCTTCAGTGGGACCTACATAGTGTAGGTCCTCCCTATTTAAAAAAAACAGCCAATAGTGTTTTGTTTCATCACAGCTCTGAGAGTGAGAGTGATTGAGCTCAAGTGGATTAAATGTAACGCAAATGAGAAGTCAGATACTAGAGAGCATTTGATTGGTTGTGTGAGGTGATGTGAATATAAACCGCTGATCCATTTGTGCGGAAGTGACGAACTACAAGCTTTACATGTTTTTATCAGTTTTATATCTTCTAAATGCGAATTTTGTCATTGTTTTGGAGCACACTAGCTTATAAATATCTTAAAACGATAATGCTGTTACTAACTGATACATTTCATGGGACCTTTAAAGGGCCATGAAACCCCCCTGTCTCAGCAGGGTGTTTTCACACCTCTAGTTTGGAAAAAGTCAGGAAAGTGGACGTGTCCAGCTCTGTTTAGGTGGGAGTGTCGGGGGAGGGAAAGAGGGAAGGATTTGCAAATATGGGAGTTTCCGTTTGGGCACGCAGACGTAGGGGAGAAAGACAGTTACTGTGTTTACATGGACATCAGTAATCGAATTACTTGCCAAATTATTAATTTGTCGACTTTAACTGCAGTTTGGCACTTTAACTTTTTATTCAGGAACATTTTCTGCATGTCGCCCGTGACAAACAAGATATTGAAATCGAGGAACTGCTGGAAGAGTGGAGTTTTAATGGTATGTTTGATACCGCACGGCGAATGGGAGAAAAACATCCTCTGCATTTCTCGGTAAGATGCACTCGGTAGGTAGCGTCAGAAAGTCGTGTGTGTATAGACTATCCTATCACAAAATGCGGCGAAAATCATGCACGACGGGAATAGTTTGATTGTGTTTACATGTTTACACTCGGAGAGCAGCATTTACAGCGGATCTTTCAGTTTATAATATTGTACTATAACATTGCAGTGATATTAACATTGTTACGCCTGCTGCTCACAGGACGAAGAAGGCACGGATTCACAGGAGTACAAAAACACGTATATTTATTATATAACACTTACGAGGATTACAGGACGAACAGGGCTTGAAGGAGAACAGTGAGACACGTAGACATCAACATCGACAATACCGGACCAGGGACTAACTGAATACAAGGACTATAAATACACAAGGACAGGATGATGACAATGACACACAGTTGGATGACACAGGTGAAGGTGATGAACATAATGACATGGCGGGAACGGGAACAAAGGAGCACATGGTGAGGATCACATGACGAAAACAAACACACGAGGAAGGCAGGTTGTAACAGTACCCCCCCCCTTTAAAAGGCGCGCCCTCGCGCCTAAAAAAAAGGAGGGGGTTAGAGGAGAGTCTGTGAGGGAGGAACTGGAGTGCGTGGAAAAGAGGAGGAGGCCAGGGAGGAGTCACAGGAGGGAGGAACCAGGAGGTGAGTTGGAGGGCGTGGAACAGAGGAGGAGGCCAAGGAGGAAGGAGGAGCCAGGAAGGGAGATGAAGCAGGAGGAGGACCCAGGACACAGCCAGAAGGACGGCCCAGGGTGGAGTCGACGGAGGGAGGAGCCATGGAGGAGGAGTGGTCGCCGACTCCAGGGGGCCGACCGTGGGAGACGCCGCAGATGGAGGTGGAGCCCAAGGAGTCGATGGAGAGCCGAAGGGTGAAGGTGACGCTGAGGTTCCAGAGGGCCGAGGTGGAGCGGACGGCTCACCCGACCGAAGCGACGACACAGGTCCGGATGCCCGCGGTGGAGCCAGAGCGACAGAGGACCGAGGCGTAGCTGGAGGGAAGGAGGAGCTCAACGGAGCTGGCGGGATGGAGTGATGAGGCGCAGCCGGTGGAGCGGAGTCCAGAGGTGGAGGCAGGGCGACGACTGACCAAGGCGGAGCCGGGGGGACGAGGGAGCCTGGTGGAGCCGGTAGGCTGACGGTCCAAGGAGGAGATGAGGGAGGAGAGAGCCAACGTGGAGCCGTTGGGTCGGAGGGCCGAAGCGGAGTCCGTAGCTCGGAGGGTGAAGGAGATGACATCGGGTGACAACCTCTGTCCAGCGAAACAGGTGGGCAGGCCCGCAGAGATACCTCCACACATGTTGTTGGAGGGTGAGCTGGGGGACTGGCTGACTGTAGCCGCACTGGAGAGGGCAGAATGGCTGTGGATGACGTCAACGAAGATAAAGAGGGCGGGTCGGGTGGGGTGCTGCTCATGACCCTGGAGCTTTCGTCTTCTGGGAAGAACGGGACTGAAGAAGGGCTGTCTGGGAACAGCGGAAGGGGCTTGACTTCGCTCCAGAAGTCGATGAGCAGCATTTCGGGGTCCAGGGCCAGCTCACCCTCTGCTGTGGGTTGGTGGGCGGGACTCACGCTCGGTCCCTCGATGTCCACCAGGACTCCCACATTCGGCGATGTTGCCGGCTCACACACCTGGTCAGACGGGTAGTTGAGCTCCTCCTGCTCGGTGGTGTTCCGCTCTGTCGCTCTCGATGGCGATGGCTCACACACCGCGGGTGGCTCTCCGTCTGCGGTGGGCTCTGGCGTACGCTCCTTGCAGATGGTGGGGCTGGTCACTGGGTCTGGAGTGGCACTGACGTCGAACGGTGGGCGGTTCCTCGCCAGTGTCCACTCCACATAGGCGGCGAGATCGCCTCGAGGACCATCTTCGGACGACCGTGCTCTGCAAGCGGAGTTCAAATTCGAGTTGTAGAACCCGCAGAGCACGTCGTCCGGCCAGCTGGATCTTTCAGCCAGCATCAGGAAACTGTTTGTATGGTCCTCGAGGCTGTTTTCCCCCTGCCTCAACATGAGGATGAGGAATTCCGGGGTGTGGAAGGAGTCCATTGGGGAAGGAACACGAGGGAGATGAAAAATAAAACACTGGGGGCAAAAAAGACTATGAAAATAAAACGGAGGGAAAACACGCCGCAAACTTTTGGTCCGGTATTATGTTACGCCTGCTGCTCACAGGACGAAGAAGGCACGGATTCACAGGAGTACAAAAACACGTATATTTATTATATAACACTTACGAGGATTACAGGACGAACAGGGCTTGAAGGAGAACAGTGAGACACGTAGACATCAACATCGACATCGACAATACCGGACCAGGGACTAACTGAATACAAGGACTATAAATACACAAGGACAGGATGATGACAATGACACACAGGTGGATGACACAGGTGAAGGTGATGAACATAATGACATGGCGGGAACGGGAACAAAGGAGCACATGGTGAGGATCACATGACGAAAACAAACACACGAGGAAGGCAGGTTGTAACAAACATACTGTAAACTTAGTAACTTAATCATTTTGACTGAGGTATGTCTTTAAAAACTGAAAGAACACTGCTGACAATACGAAGTAACTTTGCCATCTGGGTTAAACAAAGGGCACTGCACTGCACTGCACACACTTATCAAATCTGTCGAGACAGGACAATCACACTGGAACGGTGCTTTTTTTAAAAAGTGGCAAATGCGGATTTCATCATTTCCAGATGCGAAAAGCTCGCGGGTAAAAAATGTTCCTTACAAATGCATTTCTGTCACGCGTCATGTGCACTGTAATCCACACGTGAGTCCAGCAGCGCTCTCATAGAGGGAAAATGAAAACAAAACCTTCGTTGCAGCACACTAATAAATGCAACACTGACGACCCATGTCTCCAAATTCTAGTTCTTTCACTTGTTTTGGCAACACAACGTGGCAACTCTCTGTCGTCTAAACACTGTAACAGGTTAAACAGTCTCCGAAGCTATCATGCATATTAATGAAGTTGCACCGCATACACAATAGAGCGCGCTGATTGGTTTGAACAAAGTCTTTCTCATGAATTAATGCCGCACCCTCAGAGACGTCACAATGTTCTCGCAGGGACAGACAGCCACTCTCCACGCTGGATTTACACCCAAGTATATCATGGCTGTGACGCAGCTTCAAAAATTTGTACCAAACCGGAAGAACCAATTTGCTCAAAATAACGCAAAAACAACCAATTTTCACTTTTGAGTAAAATAAATGTGTCCTAATAGTGTTTATAGCAGCATGGGACACATATATGACTGTCAACAGCTCAAAAAATGTGTTTTGGTGTTTTGTGACCCTTTAAATTGCCTTCTCAAACTTTCACTACATCAACAGTGTTTATTTTGCCTTGTAAATGTATTTAAATTCATTATATTTCTGATAATGAGATCTTTGGTCTTCAAAACAGAGAAGTGACATACGCTGACTCTCTCACAAGAAATGATTAATAAGTCTGTCTCTGAAAGTGGCTAAAAGTGGACAAGCTCAAATCATCTTAGACCTCATTCATTTACACTTATATTTACCATCATCAACTTGATGAACAAATTTACTCTCACCTGGCCTCGTGAACCATTCAAAACAACTCAAATAAACATGTGAGCTTCATAAAAACTGTGGCCAGGGTGTTTATTTCATCAGATGAAGATTTGATTTGATCGTACGTTTCTAAACTTTCCACATGGCTAACTATAATGCTCACAATGACACACACACACACACGCAGTAGGGTGAATAAAGACTCTTTTGATGGATGGACGTATGAGCAGAGGGAGGGAGATTACGGTGTGAGGGATTGTGGGAATTCTCTTCACCAGCTGTTCACTGGAGACGGAGAGAGAAGATGAAGGGATTGAGCGATGGATGGGGAGTGAGAAGGGCATAGGGGAAAGAGAATGGAGGATTCGGGTTGTTTTGTGGGTGAAGACTCGGAGAAGAAGACATGGAAATATTATAGAACAAACTCAAAACGCCACCAGAGAATCAGGCCTGTTTAAAATAAATTGATGCTCAAAATTCACAATTAGAGTTAAATATGAATGTGAGGAAGGCTCTTATGGATATCAAGGCATGACTTTGATCAGGAGTACCGTAAAAATTTTACATGATTAAAAGCAGTCATTCACATATTAAACGTGATTCCATCTGATTCACATTTCCTGAATGTGAGTTAATACTATAATAACTATGCTACATCATTTTTCATTCATTCATTTATTTTCCTTTGGCTTAGTTTCTGGTTATCAGGGGTTACCACAGCAGAATGAACCGCCTACGTTATTTTATTAGAATAAAAAATATATTTCTGGGTGTCAGCAGCAGAAAACACAAATAAAACCACAGAATCTACACTGTTAAAATAAATGCCTTAATTTTCTAATTAACCTTAGTTTATTGAACTTATATTATGTTCAACTGACTTAAAACAACTTGCATAACATATAAAATTAAGTTAGAACATGATTAACTTTTGATTAAGTTTAATAAGTTACAGTGACTTAAAACATATGCTGTCAGAACTAATTGATCATATATTTTTTACATTGTAGTTATGAATTTGACAACTTTTTATGTAATTAAGTCATCATATGGATTAATATCTCTGAATATTAAATTACAAGAGACTATTTAAACAAGAGGTCTGCATGCTATGTGTCTGTGTTAAATGAATAGCATACTGTATAAAAATGAATGTACTAAAACCAAATATATATATAAATGGCTCTATCTATAATAGTCAAACAGTGACTTTAGGAATTGATTTGAATCAAACGTGACCCACATGAAAAAATACTATAGTAATTTATAGCAAATAGGCTACTATAATCTATATTTTTAACCATGCTAAAAAATTTGTATTGAACTGTATGTATTATTGTATTTACAACTCTTAATGAGTGCTACAGCGTACTGTACTATGAACTATTATAACTGATCAACTGTAATAAATACTGAAGTATACTTAAGTTTTTACTTCAGTAAATGGTGGTGTGTAGTAGCATAATATTACTAGTTGTAGAAAACATAGAGTATTGTGTAATTTGTTATTATTATTATTAGATTAGATTAGATTCAACTTTATTGCCATTACACATGTACAAGTACAAGGAACCGAAATGCAGTTTAGGTCTAACCAGGAGTGCAATAGCAGCAAGTGCAGGATACAGGTATAAGTTATAAAGTGCAGTTATAGAAAAACTATGGTGATATTTACAAATGGATGTTTAATAATATAATTTAATAATAAGGAATGTTTAATAATAATAATAATAATTATAATAATAATAATAATAACAATAATAATAATAATAATAATAATAATTATTATTATTATTATTATTATTATTATTATTATTATTATTATTATTATTATTATTATTATTAAAAGAGTTGTTGCATTACCATAGTAAACCACAACTGAATAATTCCAGTGAATCACTATAGCGTGGGTGTCAAGGCATGACTTTGATCAGAAGTACAGTAAAAATTTTGCATAATTCAAAACAATCATTCACATATTATACGTGATTTCACCTGATTCACTTCAATTCTCAAATTTCAAATATTTATTTTTGTTAATATTGTAATAACTATGCTACATGATTGTATTGGAATAAAAAAAGATGGTATTGTGGCTACAGCAGCCATATAACTAATACACAAAATCACAGAATCTAGTTATAAAAACAGAATTTGTCAAATTTTGGGTTTAAAATTTTGTCAAATCATCAAATCAAATCATCATATAGATCAATATCTATGAATATGAAATTTATTCATTCTTTCATTTTCTTTTCGGCTTAGTCCCTTTATTAATCTGGGGTCGCCACAGCGGAATAAACCGCCAACTTATCCAGCATGTGTTTTACGCAGCGGATGCCCTTCCAGCCGCAACCTATCTCTGGGAAACTGAATATGAAATTACAAGAGAATATTTAAATAAGAGGTCTGCATGCTTTGTGTCTGTGTTAAATGAATAGCATAAAATAATGAATTTACTAAAACCAAATATATATAAATGGCTCTATCTATAAACTCTGTGGCAGTCAAATAGAAGGGTAACAATATTAAATGGCAAACTTGAAAATCCATTTTTAATCAGTGACTTTAGAAATTGATTTGAATCAAACGTGACCCACATGACAAAAATATTATAGTGATTTATAATAAATGCTACACTGTAAAATGTAATAAGTTGAACTAATAAGTGCAAACAGTTTGTATTTACAACTTCTTAATAAAGTAAACTTCAGTACTGTTGACTCAAAAATAATTAGTTGTGTTAACTTCTTATTAGTGTTACATTAATAGGAAAATATTAGGAAACCGATTGCCTTAAAATGATCAAGTAAGCTGAACTAAAACATTTAAGTAAAGACAAAAGCAAATACCTTACTTACTTCCAGGGCCGTTTATTTAACGAAGTTCATTTTTAGCCGCACCATGTTGGTGTTTCATTACATTTTATATGTACGAGGTGGGCTCGTAACGCTCAACCCCCAACCTGGAGGACCAGGACATACACACATACACTACGGACAATTTATCTTACCCAATTTACCTATAGTGCATGTGTTTGGACTGTGGGGGAAACCAGAGCACCCGGAGGAAATCCATACGAACACAGGGAGAACATGCAAACTCCACACAGAAATGCCAACTGACCCAGCTGGGACTCGAACCAGCAACCTTCTTGCTGTGAGGACACAGTCCTTACCACCAAGCCACCGTGCTGCCTCTAATTTGTGATTATTATTATTATTATTATTAAGAGTTGTCACATTACCACAGCAACTACAGAATGACCACAACTGAATAATTTATTTACAATACATTGCTATAGTACTTTTTCATGTGGTGAGCTACCAAATAATCCCCATCCCTAAAACACAGTAATAAAAAAGTCAGTTTGAATTTTCATATTTAATTTATTTTTGTGATGGCAAAGCAGCCTTTACTCTACACTTGAGTGTTACATTAAATGCTCAAAACCTTTTGTCGGATGAATTAGGTCCTTAATACCATACAGAGCCTATGTTATTGTGTGACCGGGTTAATTCAGAGTCACACCTGTTTGTTAATGTATTCAATCCCAAACACTGACAAAAATATATAATAAATTATGAAAGCGGCCATTCACATATTCTGCTAGGAATGACTGCGTAATGAGATTAGGCTTGTTTTCTTGTAAAAATACCAAAAAATGTAGACCTAAAATAAGGCAAATTTACTTCACAAGCAACACTGTGTAATTCAATTGAGACTTGTTTTCACATAAAATGTACTGCACTGGCAGATGTTTTTCAGTTGTTTATACATATGCTAGTTTCCACAAAGCTTGAAACCTTGATTTTTCATAGCTTCTTACTTCAAAATAATGACGGAACATTCATTCAAAAGGTATAATTTCCAGACTTTGTGCAATACAATTTTGGTTAGCGTTAGCATTAGCATTATGATCTTATCCAGACTGTTCTGTTGTGTTGGGTTGAAAAGGGCTTGCAGGGCTCTGTGTGTGTGTTGTCAGGTTCTATTTCCACATCTCATCCACCTCATTCCTTCCAGACCATTGACACACTTCTGAGAGGTACTATTAGTCAACCTATTAAGATTGTTATCTCAGAGGAAACGAGACGGCTCTTCTTCAAACTTCAGTGCCTTTGTGTTTGTATTCGTGGACCCAATCCATTTGAATTTCCTTCTTTATTGATCGTGGTAGGATGTGATTTTCAAATAAATGAACAGCTAAAGTAGTTCCAGGTCTTGACCATAGTTCCATATCACTATGCTGAATTTTTTCAGTGATTTCACAGCTTACGAGTCAAGAGTCAAGCTTAAGACGCAAAAGTCAAATCAAAACCAAAAACAGGCTGTAGATGAGATGAAAACTAGTCCTACAAACAGAAACTCTTTGAGCTTGACAAATATTTTAAAAATACAAAATTTTAATTTCTTTAGGTGCAGTAAATACAACAATTATAGATTTTGGTTGTACGATTATAGTCTAAGGACTCGGTCACCGTTTCACGGTTATCACAATTATTATACATTTGTTCATTTCAAAACACTACTAGTTTAGAAAATCACATAAAAACTCCTTATATTTTAAAGTATTTTTTTTATTGCTGCTCAGTAACCAAATTATGCAGCACAAAATAATAATAAAAAACCAACAATAGTCCATTTTACTTTGGACTTAAAAAGAAGTAAAAAAAACAACGTTTTTGGCATTTAAACATAAGTAATAATTTTACACTGAATATAAATGACAAAACAATGAATAAATAAATTAATTAAAATAAGAATAAATAAAAAGTAATGTCTAATGTAAATCTAAGCATCATTTTAGCTAAGTCTTTCCCTTTTAAAGAAAACAAATGTAGTCAAAGGCTGCTGAACCTCCGTCTGAAAGACACTTTTGATCAACTATGTTATGAACTTATTTTCATTTTGAATTTTATTTTTGTCTTTGGAGTAGAAATGTGTATAGTCGCTCCCAATATGCGTACAAGAAAAGAAATTAACTTGCGCGCGCAAAAGACGCAACACGTAAATGGCCCTTAGTTAATAGCCTCAGTTATAGTTAATCCAGTGTGCGTTGGTATTAGCCTCGGTGTACAAGCTTGGAACTTTAAACTAGAGCACAGTTGGCATAACATTGTTTTGTTGCAGCAGTTTATTCTATGCAGAAACGCGGTGTTCAGAAGCTTTAACCATTAATTAACCGTGACAAATTAAAGCACAGTTAAAAGTAAAATCGATTAATCATTGCATCTCTAGTAACCAAAAAACTGAATAATTGACTCCTGTCTATTAAAATATAAGAAAATAATTCACACTAGAGGTGGTTTGGGTGTGCATTATTTACTAATCATTTCATGGTATCTGAAATGAAGGTACGTTCTGTTGTAAAGTTAACTCAATCTCAAATAAACTAAAAGAGTTTAATAATTTAGAATTTTTTAATAACTGGTGAATCAAAGTAACTAATCGAAGAACTTGTGCAATGAAATCTAATCAGATGAAGGCATCTAAATTTATTATTTATTATAAAATTATTTATTATAAGTCTTATACAAATAATATAGCAATATTTCTTCTTGTTGTTATTAATAATCTACATTGATATTTAATCAATAGTTTTCATATATTTAATCAATTAGCAAGTACTATAACCAATTTTATATCCAAGAACACATAAATCATCTTCACGGAACCACCAATCTGACTGAAATCCAAAACTGAATGTGTTTTATAAGATTTTATATTTTTTTGAAGAAATATGTTAGCTTGGAAAGTTTACGAAGGCCACGTATGAAGTGCTCAAGTTGAATGAACGATTACTGTTTTACCTAAATTATGATTTACAAATCATAAACAAACATTTTAAATTCCCAGCAGGCTTTGTTTGTTCAATTATTAGAGTACAAGCTACATCAGACAGAACCAGACGGAGAGTAGAAGCTTGTTCTCCAAACCTCCATAGAAGCAGACTTGCGAAAGGCCAAAAGTGGCTTTGAAGAATTCACAGAGTTCAGCAACTGAGAATAAAACATAAAGTCAATCATATCAAGAGTTCTGGCCTACACGGGGTGGTGGTGGTACAAAAGAAGCCATTACTCAGAAAGAACCATGTGGGGAGAAAAAGAAAGCATAATGCAGACCTAGAAAAGATTTGATGGTGAGATGAGACCAAGGTTGAGCTTTTGAACAGAATTCAAAGGTGCAGATCTCACGCTGCCCACACCTTAAAAACACCATACCTGCAGTGAAGTGCGATTGTGTAGCTTCATGCTGTGGGCCATTTTTGACCAGCAGGGACTGGGCATCTTGTTAAAATGGACTGAAGACTGTATTGTGCCAGAAAACAGCGAAACACTGCGGGTGAACCAGAGTCGCTGCTGAAAAACTGGAGCTTGCATGCGATCTTTGGATAGAGAGCACATGCAAATAAAGATCTCCCTGTTGTTTCCTTTTAAAATGATTTTCAAATAGACAATGTGGCATTAAAATAACTAGATTTGCATTTTCAATCGAAAAAAATGTTTGCACGACATAAATCTAATTTCACATCCAAGTCTTCGCACAATGAAATTTAGCTTGCTTATTTCTAAATGCATCTTGGATCAATACAACACATGTATTGCAGTGATCTCAACATTTAGATGTTAAATGTAGAACTAGGGCTTGCATCACTACAAATTATTCCAATTATTTCATATATGGAAGGACTGCACAGTTTATAGACTTTTTTACAAAGTAACATTGCCAACTACTGGCCTGGTGCATAATAAACCTGTATTATCCCCTCCAATCAATGTGAGCAGCCCAGGCTCATTGGAACTACTGTATGTGCCTCACTCACATTTTTTCACATTCCCACATTTTTGTGAAATGTAAATTGCATTGCTCCGAGTACATTTTGTTGCACGTTTCCGATAACAAAGCTACTAGAGGGCAATGTCTACATTTTTCCAAATCTAAAATACATTACTTAGTAGGGCTGCACAATATATAATTTCAGCATCAATATTGCAATGTGCGAATTCGCAATAGTCACATTGCAAGATATCCAACTTTGAGTTGAATTATAGTTGACCAGGAGCTACAGAGTTGTATT
Source organism: Danio kyathit (assembly GCA_903798195.1). Lineage (NCBI taxonomy): Eukaryota > Metazoa > Chordata > Actinopteri > Cypriniformes > Danionidae > Danio > Danio kyathit. The sequence continues at coordinate 26,653,565 of LR812528.1, forward strand.
TAAAAAAATATATATATTGAGGTTATATAATGTCCATATATCACAGAGTAAGTTGATGCATTATCATCATAAAAACACTAATTACTTGAATTTGCAAGAGATTCTCATATAGGTTACATCAAAATAAATCCTAAGTAGCATATTTCAGATTCGCACAAGTGTAGACAGCACCCTCTAGTGGATTTGTCATCTGAAATGTGCAATAAATTGTACCCAGAGCAATGCATTTTACTTGTTTTTATACTGTATTTATATGGCATTTATACAATTTATGCAACAACAAAAAAGTTTTTCATACTTGTTTCATACTAGTTGAGAAGTCCAAATATCCACATTTCAAAGTGAAAACAAGATTTTTTTTTTTACTTACCCCACTGGCAGGTTGTTGTACTTGTTTTAAGGAAAAACTCTTAATTTTGACGTATTTCTTCTGAAGTTAAAATAAAACTTTTACTTTAACAAAACTTTATCATTTTACTTGATGTTTTAGATATTTGGACTAAATACGAGACAACGGAAAGTAAGAAAAACATTTTTTGCATTGCGGTCATTCAATACAGTTAGATTCCCCAGAAAAGCATCAAATAGAGCTATTCAAACCATCTTGTGAAACTGTATTCATATCACATCACAATATTTATTGCAGAAAAATAAAATATTGCAATAGCAGGTTTTTCTATATCATGCATGTTTAGGGTACATTTTGTACATTTATATACCCAACGAGAAGTGTGGAGTTTGGTTAAACCCAACCATTAGTGTTTTCAAAAGCAAACATAATAGTAAAGAACACTGCAGCCAAGTTATTTTACCTTGATTTTACATTACATCCCATCTCAAACCTGAGCACTCTGCATCACAAGACCAACACTGTACAAGCATACAAAGAAAAGTTGTCCATATGGAAAAAGATGGGTACAAACAAAGTCCCTTTAAGCCAAGTCATTTCACTCGGTGGCCATCTTTGAAACGCCTCTCGGGAAGTATGCTCGGGCATTCTGTTTGAATAGGGTAACATCAAATTCTCCAAAACTGTTTGCCAAGCTTATGATTACATTACATATTTGGAATCACCGATAAAAATTAACATCATATGTCTCATAAGTTTCATTTCTAAACGTTCGAATCAAACAAAATCTGTATTTTTAGGGTGCCCGAGCTAATGCGCATGAGTACTCAAAATGAACAAGATCACGACACCAACCTCATTTATGGCCGTGTTACACTTGATCATCTTTTGAATAATGATGATTTGATCATGCTGCTCTTCTAAAGTAATTCACAACTTGGTCTTGATAGCGAATCTCCTCCAGAAATGACAGCGACTCTTTGTTTTCAAGTCTGTGGGCGTTTCAGTAATTGCCGTCATGTTATGTGTGTTTGGTAGGACGGACTGTACCTCACGTTTGTTTCATACCGATTACAAAACCAAAAAACTTTTGTTTTCAAGTGCACTTGGTTCATTAAAAAGCACAGATTTCAAGCTTTATGTGGATATATTTCTTATGTCTGTGCAGCAAGTATTTGCTAAGATTCCAGTGTGTTTGTTGACAGCCAAACTGTCGTAAAAAGCACACAACTGGTCTGAGCTTCTTCCCGGAGAAACGTCAGTCTATAGCAATCGATGATTGGCTCTTGTACTAGTAGGCGGGGCTTCATTCACCATATTGACCATTACACTTTTCCCCATTTAAAACTATACGAGTGACACGTCTTGTGTATTCTATAGTCTTTGGGACAAATAATAGACAGTTGTTAAGTTGTTTTGTGGTATTTATTTGGTGTTGTGCAAAAAAATGCACGAAAACAATCCGTTATTTGTCAATAATATGTATCTGTAAACATCATTAGTGTGAAAAGGAACTAAAGTTTCAAGGTTTGTCCTTGAATTTCCTCATATTTCTCATTTATGCTGCTCAAATTAACTTGGATGGCTTAAAAAAACTGAATAAATTATCAGCATAATAACTTTTCTCCCAATGACATTACAGGCTTTCCTCCAGTTTATAATGTTTAAATAAATCTACACAAATCATCAAGTTCTAAAGGAAACATCAACCTTGAAAAAAGGTTTCGGCAATAGGGATGATGCTTTCATTAATTATGAATACACTCTCAAGCACGTTTTCTGACAGTTGCTGATGAATGAGGATTACTGCTGTCTAAAATATGCATATTTCATGAGGTTAATGTATAGCACTTTAGCGCACATCAAGCTGTGGGCAGATCCATGGAGATCCGCTGCGGTTCCTCATTTCAGCACCGAGTTCATAGAGTTTCTCTGTGGTCTTTAACTGTTCCCCTGCGTCTCCACCTCCACGCTGCAGGCTGCGGGCTGACTCAGATGTCAGAGCGCGTTATTTCAGCAGGCTGATTCTCAATAATGTGTCTTTATCTGGCCTCTTTGTGGCACAGGGGTTTGGTGGTGGGGCCACACTGGGATTCGGATGAAGGAGGAGGCATTTTGGGGCAATAATGAGCTCTAGTTTTGTTAATGTAGGACCCTATGATTTCTGCCATGTGTAAAACCCGGATGGAATCCAGTTGTAAAAATGGGATTTAGTGAATGATTGAATCGAAAGTAGGACTGTACGCCTGATCAAATTTGGATGTGGACCAGAGTATTATGGAGGGCCAAACCTGCAAGCTATAACATTGTCTATCATTCAGAAGAGCTGACTCTTATATTCTGTGACTCTCAACCAATATTGAGTTGAATCTACACAACTGCCGCCTTCATTTCCATGTTACAGACTGGAAAATAAAAAGAAATCCAAACAAGAATAAATGAATATGGAAATAAATGCTTAAATAAATGCAGTAATTAATGAATAAAAGTTTATTTATTATTTTAATTTATTTTAACTGCAATATCTGTTTTATTAAGTCACAAATAATTTTTCTAATTTTATACATATTTATTTATTTATTTATTTATTTATGTTTTATTTTCAGGTTTGGTCCTCCATCGTGTACGGGCATTTTACACTACAGAGGCTATTCAAATATGAATTTAAATATGAACAGTGTGATATAGTTCAATTCACATACTCATACATATGGAGGGTAGTTGTTGCCAAAACTTTAAGAACAAAATGTATGTAATTGAATTATGTCACAGTTTCACCACAATGAGATGATATTATGGATCTAATGTTGACTGCTGTGCTTGTTAATTGGCTGAAATGGTCAAACTGTGTGGTTGACATAATCAGAGTTCACTCTTGTTTAAAGGGGTGGTCCAGAGTGCATTTTTAAGGCCTGGTTGTGTTTTTGGAGTGCAAAGCGATGTGTGCTCATGCTTCATTTGTAAAAAAAAATCAATAAAAATCATGTTATTTTTTCATATATCTTGCCTTGATTATATACAGCTACTCAGCTAACATGAAAACGACTCATATGTCCTAGTTCCTCTGAAAGCCCGCCCTCAAGAGGCTCTGATTGGTCAGCTAACATAATGTGCTGTGATTCATCTATTACAGCACATCTGGCCATGTCCCTTTGCTGCACAGGGTGTATGCTCGTAGCTTGAAGAGTTTATGACATCATTAACCCGGGTGTATTTTTTTTGTAGTCCCCAAACTTTGTTCACTGTAGGCTTCGCTAAGCTAACTCTGTAAAAGCCAATGTCCCCCTTTGCATTGTACTTTGAGCGTATTACAATTAGAGATGTTGTTTATGTTGACACATCTACATTACACATGAACTAATGTTTAAAATATGATATCGTAGTGGATCACCCCTTTAAAGAATTTTGGCCCCAACCATCCTCCATACAAGTATGCGTCAAGCTTATGTTGTTTTTAATGGCGCTTTTGTCCTGCTAAACATGGACATTATGATATAAATTTAATCGGCGTTGAAAAAATAAAAAGGAATTCCAAAGCAAAAAATAAAATACATGCATTTAGAATTTGAAAATATAATAAGTATTATACATACAGTCCTCAGCATAAATGAGTAGACCCATTACAGATCTCTGTTTTAAATTAATATTTTCTATAGAAATGCTTTTCAATAATATATTTGTGTATTAGATTAGTCAGTACCAAAGCCAAAACTAGACCTAATTGAACAAAATAACTTAAGATCACGGTACAAAAAAATTAGTATGTTAGGGGAAAACATTAAATACAAATTTAAAAAAGACGATCAGGAGAAACCTTTTTAAAAAAAAATCTGATTTATCTGAAATGTGTAGTTTGCTATTAAATTTTCAGCAATACCTCATTTGAATTTAAATGTATTATCTATTCCTAAAAATGTTTTGGTGACCAACCTCTTATTTTAAAGAATATAACTGTTTAATAATAAAACCGATTTGTTTAAAAACAAAATCACTTTAGGACACTTTTAGTCCCTTTCCACACCACATATTCTCATCTCCAACATCTCCACAGATTTAACACTACTGAATGTGCAGTTTGTATGTGCTGTGTAGTTTTGTCTGAGGGTGTGTGTTTGTGTAAATGTAATATTCATGTAAGGTTTTTTTTTGCAGTGGTTATCTGATTGACAGGTGTGCTTGCTCTTAAAAGTAGCTTGAAAATTGCGGCAGTAGGTCTGTTTCCCTGCTTCCTCTCCTTGTCCTCGTCTCTCCATCTTCTCCAAACATTACTGACATGAACATGGCCTAGAAAAACCTTTAGCATCTCACTCTTGTTTAGCTTAGATTGTTCCTTGGAGTCATTCCTTGCTCTCGCTCCACTTCTCTCTACCTCAGTGAATCTTATGAAACCTGTCAAAAGCATGTCCAGGTCATGTGCGGCCACCATAGAAAAACAAGGATAGAACTGCTAAATTATATTTTTGCATTAAAGATGAGTGCAGAATCTTTTTTTAATTACATAAATTAATTACTTTTGTTGCTTTGTTAAATTGCAGATGCTTAAAAAAAGGTTTATTATTATCAAAGAACATATACACTAACTGGCCACTTTATTAGGTACACCTGTCCAATCGTTTGTTATCGCAAATTTCTAATCAGCTAATCACATGGCAGCAACTCAATGCATTTAGGCATGTAGACATGGTCAAGGTGATCTGCTGCAGTTTAAACCAAGCATTAAAATGGGAATGAAAGGTGATTTAAGTGACTTTGAATGTGGCGTGGTTGTTGGTGCCAGACTGGCTGGTCTGAGTATTTCAGAAACTGCTGATCTATTGGGATTTTCACGCACAACTATCTCTAGGGTTTACAGAGAATGGTCTGAAAAAGAGAAAATATCCAGGGAGCAGCAGTTTTGTGGGCGCAAATGCCTTGTTGATGCCAGAGGTCAGAGGAGAATGGCCAGACTGGTTCAAGCTGATAGAAAGGCAACAGTAACTCAAATAACCACTTGTTACAACCAAGGTATGCAGAAGAGCATCTCTGAACGCACAACACATTCATCCTTGAGACAGACCACACCGGGTGCCACTCCTGTCAGCTAAGAACAGGAAACTGAGGCTACAATTCACACAGGCTCACTAAAATTGGACAATAGAAGATTGGAAAAACGTTGCCTGATTTGATGAGTCTCGATTTCTGCTGCGACATTCGGATGGTAGAGTCAGAATTTGCCATTAACAACATGAAACCATGGATCCATCCTGCCTTGTATCAATGGTTCAGGCTGCTGGTGGTGATGTGGGGGATGTTTTCTTGGCACACTTTGGGCCCATTAATACCAATTGAGCATCGTGTCAACACCACAGCCTACCTGAGTATTGTTGCTGACCATGTCCATCCCTTTATGACCACAGTGTACCCATCTTCTCTTCTGATGGCTACTTACAGCAGGATAACGCACCATGTCATAAAGCATGAATCATCTCAAACTGGTTTCTTGAACATGACAATGAGTTCATTGTACTCAAATGGTCTTCACAATCACCAGAACTCAATCCAATAGAGCACCTTTGGGATGTGGTGGAACGGGAGATTGGCATCATGGATGTGCAGCCGACAAATCTGCAGCAACTGCATGATGCTATCATGTCAACATGGACCAAAATCTCTGAGGAATGTTTCCGGTATCTTGTTGAATCTATACCACAATGTATTAAGGCAGTTCTGAAGGCAAAAGGGGGTCCAACCCGGTACTAGTAACGTGTACCTAATAAAGTGACCGGCGAGTGTATTTGAACAATCCTTTTTAAAAAGTAAAATGAATTCATTATGGAGAGAAGAATTTTTTTTATATTTTAATTTTTTTGGTAGACATATCCTACTTATTATTAGAGTGAAATGTGACCTGGACTGTCTCTCAGTCTGTCTTTTTCTTATATTCGTCTCTCTTAAATGAGTCTGTGGCCCTTCACCTTCCTCATCTTCTGTCCTTCACTCCCTCATGCTGCTCTATTTTTTACTCCTCATCTTTCTCCATCTATTATCTGTGCCCGTTTTACATCATTAAATCTTAATGTTGCCCTTGTGGAAATGTCCATTAAAAGCAGCACCAAAAGTACAAAACACAGGGATTCACTTGAATATTTGACTAGTTCTTGTAGTTATTTAACCATACTTACAAGACCCTTATAAGAGTCTCTCATCTGAACCGCAAGGCAAGTTAAAGCACCTAAAACAGCCTCGGATAAAGCGATAATTCACCCAAAAATTAAAATCTACTCACCAATTACTCGACCTCAAGTGGCTCCAAACCTGTATGAGTTTCTTTGTTTTACTGTTAAACACAAAAGAAGATATTTTGAAGAATGTTTAAAACTGATAACCATTTACTTCTGTAGTAGGAAAGAAATACCATGGAAGTCAATGGCTACAAGTTTCCAGCATTCTACAAAATATCATGTTTAGCATTCAGAAGAAGAAAGAAAGGCAAATAGCTTCAGGGGTAAGTAAATAATGACAGAATGTTCTATTTTGGGTGAACTATCACTGTAACTAGGAAGGAGTTATGTCTTTTTTCATTAGTTGTGACTGGATTTGTGACTCTAGCTGTGAATTTACGACCTTGTTAAAGTAATAGTTTGGTATTTTTGTGATTGTAGAAGAGTCTGAGTTATGTCTCTGTCACCGTTTCGGTCTTGTGCACCGCAGGAGTCACGTTTTTGTGTGTGTATGTGTGTGTATGTTCCTACCCTGAGCTGCTAGAGTGGTTAATCATTAAAGTAGGAGAAGTGTGTGTGTGTGTGTGTGTGTGTGTGTGTGTGTGTGTGTGTGTGTGTGTGTGTGTGTGTGTGTGTGTGTGTGTGTGTGTGTGTGGTGTGTGTGTGTGTGTGTGTGTGTGTGTGTGTGTGTGTGTGTGTGTGTGTGTGGAGATGTCAGACAGGATTAGCTGTTAATACCTGTCAATTGCTCACCAAAGATGACATTTAAGATTACAGCAGTGGGATTTCTGGCCTGCTTCCATAAGGATTGGTCCTCCTGTCACTCACTGTGTGTGTCAGCCAGTCACATGCAGCCTTCAAGACCAGTCGAAATTATTGTATTTGAGAGTTGGACGTCATCACACACATGTCTTGATGACCAGTGAAGATGCTTGGAATTTTCTTTAAGCGTTGCCTTTCAGACTTAATTAAATAATCAGATAAAAATTGGTATTGGTCAAAATTAAACACCCCATGCAATTAGCTTGACAAGTGTGCTTCCTTTTTTCATTTCTTTTTGATTTATTTACTGTATAAATTAGATGTTAGGGCGATATGAAGGACTTTATAAAAATGGCAATTACAGATATATCAAAAAACAAATTTATTTGTGTTATTAGTGTTATATTATTAGTTGTATTCGTGTTCCTACTGATATTTGACATTTTCTTAAGGTGCGTTCACACCAGACGCGGATGAAGCGTCAATCGTGAGTAATTTACATGTTAAGTCATTGTAATATGTGAATAGAAATCCTGTGGCGTGATTCGCACGAATGAGGCGGCTCGAATTGAGTGTTTTGCGAGTTTGACGCACTTAATGTGCAGACAGAAGCCCCGCCCATGAAGCGAATCCGTGAGTATTGCGAAGTGGATTTGATGCGCGAATGAAGCGAGTAAACTCAAAATGTAAACTCAGAATGCAAATAGCATTATTTATTCGCACGTGTCTGGTGTGAACACAGCATCAGTCTGCCTACAGTATATGAGAATAAAAAACTAGGAAAACTAGAAATTGTTCAACCTTGACCTTCTGCTTCACAGAAGTAGAAATTGAGGTAATACAAAGGCTAAACTCTCTTATTCATTCATCACATTGGGTAAAGCTATGATTTGAGGAAATTTGAGAAAATAGACTATAAGCTTAAGTGGCTACCAGAAAATAGCAAAAACATGGAAAATGCCCATTTCCATCATCAGCCATCATCACAATTTCTAGCGAACTGGAAGTATTGTGATCAGCCTCTCCAGCACTGTAAATGTGCGTTCACACCGAAGGTAGCTAGAGCGTTAAAGTTTGCTCTGGCGGCCCTGGCATCAGCACTGTCTGCCTTCACAGCTCCAGCGGCGAGAGCGTCAAGATTCACTACCTTATTCTTGTATTTAAAGAGGCCGTTGTAGCATATCAGCAAACCACTTACATTCCCACATAAAAAAACGTGCTTTCTTGCGTGAAAATGTTGCGCACCTTTTCATCAAATTCATATAACTATGGAAGACCAAGTTGTTGTGTGTGCTGCGACTTTGCTCCACTTATTTAATATGTGTCCATATGTCTGAAATATTCCGAAGCAGCAATACTGTTTTGTACTGCCGCATGAGATTCCCTCTTTTTAAAAAAACATATGTAACATTAATGCACATCAGTAACTTGCCAGTTACTTTTTATATTCAAGTCCCTGTAAGAAAACATTGTAAATAACTGGAAATCTGGCAACCGCAATATTAAAACCTTTGGGAACAACTTTGGTTTACAGGACTGTGTTCTCTGGAATCCTCTCAAGCGGTGCACTTTACATTCTGATTGCTTGCTGCCGAACCTCGTCATAGTTCATTACCATAAAGTTACTTGATTCCAACTCTCTTCGCGCCACATCGCTCCCTGTCGCTAATTTCTGCCGGCTCCCATTGAAAATTAATGACTTCTGTTTACTTTGTGCTCCCACCACCTTTGGTGTGAACGCACAGTAAGGAGAATGGTTTAACAACCGAAATAACAGCCAAAAAGTGTATGTGCTTTTTGTGTACATGTATATATGGTTTCATCTGTTGCTGTAATTGTTTTTTATAAATTTTGAAAAAAAATTGTAGTATGAAAGGGGGGTGAATCATGATTTGTTCATTAAAAATATATTCGTTTGCAGGTTTCACACTCAAATTTGTTCATGCTTTAGTGAAACATCCCAGTGTTGTTTTGGAGCCCGTCGACTTACATTGAAGAATTATAAGCTGCTTTTTCCACACAAATCATCTGCTTTTGTGTTTCGCAGAGGAAGGGAAGGTTTTGGAACAACATGATGGTGAACAAATGATGACAGAATCTGAACAATCCCTTTAAGCCATCCGTCCAATCGCTCCACAGCTCATTGGAGCAAAAGACCAACTGTTCCTCATAAACACGCTCACTTAGTGCATCACATCTGTGTAGCGGCAGATGAAAGAGACATGTTTAACCACAATCCACTGCTTGACAAGACTTTATGTGTTACAGATCACAGCAACAAGCCTGAAAACTAGAACATCTGAACTCTTTTGCAAAGTTCATTGGCTTCCCACAGTCAAAAGGATTTGCTTTAGGTCCAATGAGGTTTCAATCTCTTAAACAAAATAGTTTGTTCATATTTTCCAGCTTCGGTACATGCTAAGGAAAGCTGTTTGATGAACAAGCAGTGTCTTACTGTACTTGCCTTTCAGTTTGGAATACTGTCGAATATATTACATCACTTAATTAATATTCATAAGCCAAGCTAATAAGGTTCATAATGAAATTCCTTTACTTTTCAGATCATTTCCTATGCCCTTGTGTTCCATCAAGGTACACTGAGTTGCATTTAGAGTGTGTTCACACTTTGTATGCTTGATTGGATTAAAAATCACCTCTGGTATGATCGCTCTGTTCATGAAAACCTTTTTGTGTGGTTTGACAGAAATATGAACATAGCACAGAACAAAGACGTCATGTCATCTTGTAGCAGATCTTTATTTTTGTGTGTTCATAGCCCTCTCTGAGCGGGTTTCTGACATGAACACAACCTCTCTTGTCAGTCACTGGTGTGCACCTATAGACTAATGGAGTGAGCTTTACTCAGATAGCTTGTAATAGCTGGCCTGTTACATGCATTATCATTCGGGTCACGGCACCAATATAACCCCAACAGTTCTACTTGCCTTATTCTGTGCAGTTTTTGCACAGCTGGAGGTGTTTTTAACAAGGACACTGAAGACCGCAGCTCCAATGCCAGTTGCTAGTCTACCTCTGGAAGCCAGATTAGTGAGGTTTATTCACATCCTTCTGTCATGCTGGGTTCACACGAGATGTGGAACGAGCAAATAAATTGCGCTGTTTGCACATAGACGTGTGAACATTTTGAGTTTACTTGCTTCATTCCCACATCAAATTCGCTTTATTCGCGCGTCAAATTCACTTCACAATTGACGCATATTCAGGTAATGGGCAGGGCTTCTGTCTGCACGGTGGCTCTAGCTTCATTGCTAAATGGCTAACAGATTTTATTGAGAGAATAGCTGTGTTTATGTGCTTCAGGAAAGCTGAAAAATAGAGTATATTTGTTTGAAGCCGTGTCTGAGTCCACTAGATTCTTTCAGAGGTGCACCCAGCTCTGTGAGTTCATCAACTCCTCCAGAAACTATACCTGGATGTACCTCCAAGTAAGCCGAGCCCAGTTTGATGAGCTGTTTCTGGTGTTGGCAAGAGGATTTCCCCTCGGGACACCAACAACAGGCACTATGTCATAATCACGCACCTACAAGAGCAAGCTCCTGATTGGTTACGCGACGTGAATGTCCATTGAAGTTCAGATTTTCCAACCCGAGCGATTCGACCGAAACACGCAAAACGCTCAACTCCCACCACTTCATTCGCATGAATCGCGCAGCAGGATATCTATTGCATTGACTTAACATGTAAATCACTCGCGCTAGACGCTTCATCTGTGCTTCATTCAAGTGTATCGCGCTGCAGGATGTCTATTCGCATTTTTGCATTGACTTAACATGTAAATAACTTGTGTGATGCTTCATCCGCGTCTGGAACGCAGCATTATACTCGTACTACTAAACCTCATTCCCACCTGGGTCACGGCACCAACACAACCTTTCAAGTTTTGCTTGCTCTGATTTCAGCTGGGTTTAAATAAACTCTTCCAGCATGGGAGAGGTGGGCATGCTAACAAGATGCCTGAAGACTGCAACATCTAGTGCTAACTGCTAGTCTGCCTCTTGATGCCTGGGAAGGGAGGTTTATTTTCTCCCAGTTCCTTGATTTTACTACTTTACCCATTTTAAAAGCTTGTCTTAGCTGGTAGAGATGCATAAACAAACATGGCTTATACAATTTGTCCAGCACAGAGCATGGGTTTGGATCTTTAGTAAAAAACTGTCCAAGCTTTTATATTTATTTGTGATAGTGATAATTTTAAAAATGAATGTATAAACGTTATGCATCCATGACTAAATGAATCAGAACTGCACTGTAAACGCATCCTTGAAGACATTTCTTGTGGTGTCCTTGGACAATCTGACCCTGGCATGGTTTTATCGGAGATATTTGCTTTTAATGAAAGGCCTTTTCTGTAGGTTGGAATGCATTCACAGATAATCTCTCACACACGCAAAATGTGTCTCATATTGCGTGCTGCCCCCTTTAGGCCTGCCCTGGCACAGCTGCCAGATAATGAGGTCATGGAGGCCCTCTTGCCAGCAGGAACTTGAGCTTACTTAGGGAAAATTACTCTGGGTTTGTGCAGCCCAAACAGATTGTGCTAATTCCTAGTGGGCTGAAAAGGTTGACTTGGTCGCTGGCCTGATTTGTCGGGGGTTAAAACCATCTTTTCGAGCTGTTGTTGCTCCCATCACTGGTCATCATGGGTCAATCCCCCTTTCACAGGTGGGGGTTGTGTAGGGAGCAGGGGAATTTTGGGAGAGAGGCAGAGCGGGTCAGCGTGTGAGTTTTTTTTTCAGAATGTTCTTTGACTGTTTTCTTTTTTCATGTCCACTCCAGACATGCTTTTCTCTACATCACCGCAGATCATCATCTCAATTACTGAAGTCATCCGTTGTGCTCTCTTGTCTGTGATTTTTTTCGACTGCCGGGAGAACATGTAGACTGTAAAGTCTGCACTGCAGTGTGTGTCATGTCTGCTTTTCATCTTCTTTGTTAAACCCACGGCCTCTTGTCTTCCACAACCATCATCAGAACCTTCCAGACTACTGTTTTTCTACGCCTACACACCTCCGCTTATCCTCTTCCTCTTTCCTCACTTAGCTGTTTGTAGGGATGTCAAAAGTACAGGTTCTTCGGTAACAAGTCAATGATAAACTGCAGACTCAATGTTTTATAGACTCAGTGTGGCAGACGGCAGCTTTCAAATGCAATAAAAATAGGCTAAATAAAATAATAAATGTGTAAATATACAGAATGCACAAAAATGCTATATGAAGAGTTCTAGAAGCCTCTAAATGCTGTCTGAAATATGTTTCTACTTTTTTTCCTGCTTCTGTATTTATGTTATTTCACTTTTATAGTGATAAATAGGTTATTTTTCATTTACTTTAAAGTGAAAAACTGTACATAAACAAATAAGGCTGAGGAAAAAATGCAAATTTTAGAATAAAACCGTTCTGAGATCATCAGAACTCTTTATATATACAGATGAAGTCAGAATTATTAGCCCCCGTTGAATTATTTTCCTTTAATAAATATTTCCCAAATGATGTTTAACAGAGCAAGGAAATTTTCACAGTATGTCTGATATTTTTTCTTCTGGAGAAACTCTTATTTGTTTTATTTTGGCTAGAATAAAATCAGTTAAAAAAATTTTAAACACAATTTTAAGGTCAAAATTATTAGCCCCTTAAAGCTATATATTTTTTGTATAGTCTACAAAACAGACCATCGTTATACAACAACTTGCCTAATTACCCTAACCTGCCTAGTAAACCTAATTAACCTAGTTAAGCCTTTAAATGTCACTTTAAGCTGTATAGAAGTGTCTTGAAAAAATATCTAGTCAAATATTATGTACTGTCATCATGGCAAAGATAAAATAAATCAGTTATTAAAACTATTATGTTTAGAAATAATAGAAAAATAAACAGGGGGCTAATAATTCAGGGGGGCTAATAATTCTGACTTCAAGTGTGTGTGTGTGTGTGTGTGTGTGTGTGTGTGTGTGTGTGTGTGTGTGTGTGTGTGTGTGTGTGTGTGTGTGTGTGTGTGTGTGTGTGTGTGTGTGTGTGTGTGTGTGTGTAAAAGTGTAAAAGTGTAAAAGTGTATATACCAGGGTTTATACGGTCATGGAAAACCTGGAAAAGTCATGGAATTTTGACATGGCATTTTCCAGGCCTGGAAAAGTTTTAGAAAAACAGAAAAACCCACAAGTTTTGGAAAAGTCATGGAAATTACATTTACATTTAGTCATTTAGCCGACATTTTTGTCCAAAGCGACTTAAGCTACGGTCACACTAGAGCTTGAGCTTGCAAAATTCTGTGGTACGGCGCTGCGAAAAGGGGCGGGGGATAAAAAATATGATTAGACATTAATAAAAGTGAGCGATTGCTCCATATTTTACATTTCTTATTTTAAATTATCTTCTATTGGTCTCACGCAATCATCTGATGTGATTTGGCAGGTAAGAATTCACCAAGCTTGAACTTTCGTATGCAGTGAAATGCGAAACACGTGCTCTCGTTTCTGGTCTGCCGCATTCGCATGCCTATGAATGGAAGTCTATGGAACGAAAAGTGCAGTATGATCGCGGCTTTATAATAGAAGTAGTTTTACCTACCATTACTAGTTTAACAAACTATTAAGATTATCTCAAATCAGTTTGACAAATATCTGTATATTGGAATGGAGGTTAGTTGTTTTTACTTCTTTTCTTTTCTTGGCCAGTGGCATGCTCTCACATTATTAGTGCTGTGTAAGCATCATCTATTTTACATAGATATAAAAATAAATTTAACTATATTAACTATAAAATAAACTATTGCGTGTTTTATGATATGCTGTAATAAATTTAAACGTTTCTTATGATTTTCCACGTATTCTGACAGTACATGAAACATTAGGTCATGAAAATTGACTTGAAAGTCCTGGAAAAGTCATGGAATTTTTGTAGTAAAAATGTGTATAAACCCTGATATACACATTTGTTTTAATGTTGTATAAATTTAAAGTAATTGTAATAACATTTATTTTTTAATTAATCTATTATTTATATTAATATAAATATATATTTGGTTTACTTTCTAAATAAAGGTTTTATTTTATTATTGTAGCAGTTTTTGATGTGGTATTAAAACTATGACATTTCACTAACATTACTATCTATTAGGGATGCACTGATTATTCGGCCACCAAAAATGGCCCAAACAGGCATTTCCGGTTTTCAGCCGAAAGACTTTTATCACCAAAACAACACGGCCAAAACAGTATGTTGTGATGATGCAGATAGTAACTGCAGCCTGCACATGTTGTCTGAAGCAGCATGTCTGCGGTGTGTCTGTTCTGTCTATTCTGATCTTCTGCACTTCATCGAGACATCGCGACAGTTGATCCGCTATATAAAGATCATTACTTGAATGCGGAAATAAAGCAGAGCGCACGTGAAATGATCCAGACCATGATGGATGGGGAGAGACTGACTGCTCGTTCACATGCACACGCAAGCAGAGCAGCAGCAGTGTCTGCGCAGTGCATAGGGACAGCAGAAGCAGTGCGCAGGCGTTTGCAGCGCTTACCTGTCATTCATGTCTTTTCAGGTGCAATCAGTCAGAGGACAATAGCCTAGATTGTCAGCATGATGTATGCCTATAGGTTAGTTATAATAATATTTATACAATGTAATTATAATGATATTTATACAAAATAGCTAAACGGATAATAAAATTGTTTTAAATTTGGTTTTGTAGTTCAAACCCAAACAAATATTTGTTGCATTTTTAATCATTTAAGTTAATTTGATTGACTATATAAAAGTCTGTCGAGAGTATTGGTGCATTTTTGGGTAAAATTGCTACTTTTTACTGTAATAAGTGCCCATCCCCAGAAGTTATAACCCATTGTTGCAATGTGCTATAAATAAATCTTTTCATAATTTGTAGTTGATTTATTCTTTAAAACTTTAATATTAATTTATGCAATTGCTATGCCTTGATTTTAGTACACAGTCATAGCCATAAATGCAATAGTACGAATAATTGGCATTATATATTTCACTGTTTCGGTTTTGCTCTTTTTCTGTTTTTGGTTTCGGTCAAGAATTTTCATTTCAGTGCACCCCTACTATCTATGAAGATTTTGGTGTTACCATGTTCACTCTGTTCTTCTTTCTGCTGATCCAGATCAGCTTTTCTGAACATCTCTGAATTTCTCCAGGGGCGAAAGAGAGTGAGGAAGGTGAAGTGCACAATGAGAGCCATTAGGTGATGGATCTTTTTTTGTTCTACACCTCCAGTGTGTTCACTAATGACTGCCGTGAGCACTAAAAAGGTCATGGTTTTTGATTCACTCTATGAGTGTGTGTTAGTGTGTCTTTCGGTGTGTGTTTACATGTGACGATGGGTGAATATGTGTTACATTTTGCATAATCTCTAAAGATTATGCTTTATTTAAGCCAGTTTGGTGAATGTAATATTTAGCTAAAAGGCGCTCTGGATG
The DNA here is from genome assembly GCA_903798195.1 of Danio kyathit. Taxonomy (NCBI): domain Eukaryota; kingdom Metazoa; phylum Chordata; class Actinopteri; order Cypriniformes; family Danionidae; genus Danio; species Danio kyathit. The sequence continues at coordinate 26,669,334 of LR812528.1, forward strand.
ATATCCAAACGGTTTTTAATGTTTGCTAACATTTTTTTTTTTTTTTTTTTTTTTTTTGCAACATTGTAGATTTAATTGCAGTTGAGCTCCATGGACAGCACCGGTTACATGTTGTTGATAACATCAGAAAAATGTCACAAAATATTTAGGCTAAAAATAATAAATAATAAATGTGTAAATATACAGAATGCACAGTAATGTGCTATTAGAAGAGCATGAAAATGAAGATGCAAAAGGCTCTAAATCCCATCTGAATTTTTTTTCTATTTTTTTTTTTCACGCTCCTGTGTTTATAATCAGTTATTTCACTTTTATAGTGAGGAATAGGTTATTTTTCAGTTACTTTAAAGTGACAAAACTGTACACAAACAAATAAGGCAATTTGGAAAAAATGCTAATTTTAGAATAAAGTTCTAAAATTTACAGCACTGAGAACCCTTTATATAGGTGTATGTGTAAATCTGAACTCTGAACATCTGAGCTCTTTATATATGTGTATGTTAATGTAAAAGTGTATATACATTTGTTTTGCAAGAAGGTCGCTGGTTCGAGCCTCGGCTAGGTCAGTTGGCATTTCTGTGTGGAGTTTGCATGTTCTCCCCGTGTTTGTGTGGGTTTCCTCTGGGTGCTCCGGTTTCACCCACAGTCCAAAGACTGAAGACAGTCCAATTAAATGAACTAAATTGGCCGTAGTGTATGTGTGTAAAAGAGTGTGTAAGGGTGTTTCCCAGTGTTGGGTTGCAGCTGGAAGGGCATCCGCTGCGTAAAACATATTCTGGATAAATTGGCAGTTCATTCCGCTGTGGTGATGCCTGATTAATACAGGGACTAAGCCGAAAAGAAAATGAATGAATGTATTAATTTAATAGAACACATGAAATTACATTTATATTAATTTGTAATTTTAATTAAATTAATTTTTAATTTAATCTATCATTTATATCATAAATCTTTGGTTTACTTTCTAAATAAAGGGTTTTCTTTATTGTTGTAGCAGTTTTTGATGTACGTAGTATTAAAACTATGACATTTCATTAACCTTACTATGTATTATGGTTGCACCGGATTTGGCCACTGAAATTTTTTGTCCAAAGATGGCCCAAAAGTGCATTTTTTTTCCCATTTTTTTATTACCAAAACAATATGGCCAAAACAGTATGTTGTGATGACGCAAATCAAAACTGCAGCCTGCACGTGTTGTCTAAAGCAGCATGTCTGCGGTGTGTCTATATTCTGATAGATCTATTCCAGACCACGATGGATACGGAGAGACTGACTGCTCTTTCACGTGCATGCGCAAGCAGAGCAGCAGCAGTGTCGGCACACTGTGTAGGGACAGCAGAAGCAGTGCGCAGGCAAAATAGTTATCCTAAAATTTTTTTAGTTAATTTACTCACCCTAGGGCTGGGCGATATGGCAAAAATGCAATCTCGATATTTATTTTCCATATTCAACGATAACAATACATATTTCGATATAAGTTGTTAATACTTCCAGATTTAAAAGAGTATCCCTTACAATGACTGAAGCCACAAAAATTAGAAGGTCCAATAATATGCATAAAATAAATTCGGTATATCTCCCTTTTAGATTCCCATTGTTGCAAATTTGTGCTGTGTGATTGGCTCTTAAATCAACATAGAGCAAAAAAAAGTCCAGAGCTTATCTTTGTTATTGACATAAATTTTATCACAGTTCGATATAATATTATTTATCGGCCCAGCCCTAACTCACCCTCACGCCATGCAAAATGTAGGTGACTTTTTTTTTTCTTCACGAGACAGTAAAGATAATTTTTAGCTGAAACTATGATTATCTGTGATTCTAAAAATGCAAGTCAAAAACTACTAGCACTTTTAAGAGTGTAAGCTTATATTAAAGGTGCTGTATGTAAGTTTTTGATTCTTCTAAAGCATAAAAATACCATAATATATTTGCAGATATTTAAGAAACATCCCAAGTGAACATACTTGTTTAACTGAAAAACAATGCTGAAGTCAGATACTCTGCTTTGAAAATGTTTTTTCCGTGCCGGAACACTGTCTTTGTTTAGGTCAAGTTAACCTGCAGAATGCCAGTTTAGTTAATTATAATTCAGCACTCCGGGTTGCCTTGTTGGAAAACAGCGTATTTCATTCATTCATTCAGAAAGGCTCTGAAAGCATGCGCCCGTGACCGAAATGGACAGTATCAGACGTCGAAATGAGACAGATTCAGTTCCACATGAGGTTATTAATTAGCAAATGATATAAATATTACGAACGTAAACATTAGGTGAGCAGGTTACATTGTAATCTCGTGTCCTAACAACACGCAAACAGCAGTTTGACTCTTTGCACCAGACGAAACACGACAAAAATATAAATACAGCCTTTCAGAAGCACAGAATAAGCACTCACTCACGAAACGGTAAGGTTTAGAATCCATTCAAACTCACATTGTTAGCATTTAGCACTGAATAAAACACACGAGGCTTACCTGAGGTGCACTGTCATAGGTTTCACATGTTGAGCTGTGAGAAATAGAAACCGTTTCTAATATCTCAATTCGAGGTGTTGGTTAAACTAAAACTCCTTTTAATATGGAACATAATTCCTTCTATCGCGTGTCGTTGATTTTATTTAGAACACGGTTTAAATCACTCACTCTTGTACTCAATCTCTGGCATCCCACGCGTGCGTTTATTTTGATCTAGGAGTGCAATACCCAGTTCAACCACTGGGTGTCAAACTTACATACTGCACCTTTAACAATCCACAGATTGCAAGGTAATGATAATGTGTTATTATAAGTGTTATTTTCTTGCACAGAGAGATTGTTTAGCCTTATTTCAATTCAATTCATGTTTATTTATATAGCGCTTTTCAGAATGTAGATTGTGTCAAAGCAGCTTCACATAGTTCTAGCAAAGTGCAGAATTCAGAGTTAAAGTTCAGTTTAGTTCAGTTTATTGTGGTTTAAATTTCACTGCTGAAAGTTTACAGCTCCACAAGTCCCGATCCGAGCAAGCCAGTGGCAACAGTGGCGAGGAAAAAAACATCGAGAGAAAGCAGGCTCTGTTGTGCACAAATATTATTCTTCTGGCCAAACTTCCTGTGTGGAGCTGCAGTCTAGGTGCCGGAGGCTGGAGAAGCTGGACGTCCATCGTGGAGAAGCTGCAGGTGTGAGTAACAACTGGCAGGTGGTCAGGCTGGCCCACAGGATCATTGCGGAGACTCGTTTGTCATTGTGGTCTTTCAGGAATCAGTCTCATGCACTCCATTCCTCCATGACCACCACAGCATCAGCTCAGGATACGGCCTGGTCCAGGATTATGGATACCTTTATAACACTTCAATGTACTATCCAAAGCCACAGGTTTTCTTTTGTTTTGCCTGCATGTGTTTTTTCATTCTCTCAATGGATCAGTAGCAGATGACTTGCATTTTACTAATCACCAATGACCACGTATTCAGCTAAACATCTTGTTTAATGTTCTTCATAAAAGAAAATGTTACATATTGTATGACGAAACAAAATTTGTGGGTGAGTTATGCCTTGAATATTTAGATTTAATTAAATCAATCCAAAGTGGCACTAAAGAGTTTTATAAGGGTATAAATAATGTCTATTTAAAATAAAAGCTGTAGCTTATTATCATTCATTCATTCGTTCGTTTTCTTTTTGGCTTAGTCTCTTTATTAATCCGGGGTCGCCACAGCAGAATGGACCGCCAACTTATCCAGCATATGTTTTACGCAGTGGATGCCCTTCCAGCTGCAACCCATCACTGGGAAACACCCATACACTCCCATTCACACACATACACTACAGACAATTTAGCTTATTCAATAACATTCAACACTTTTAGAAACAGGTCATTTAGAAACAGGCAGTGTTGTGCAAGTTACTTCCAAACTGTAATACATTACAGATTACTTGTTACTGTTATTTAAAAGTAATCCCTTACATTACAATATTACTGTCTCAGAATTGTAATATGTTACATTACTCTTATATTACTTTTTAGTTACTTTCACCAAAATAACTCCAGAATTAGAACTTATTCTAAAGTGACCAAATGTACTGCAGAGCATTTTACGTCCAGTAGAAAGCGATATGATGTAGCATAATGACTGTGACCTATCCAGGCTACTAACAATATAGTATATAACTGGCAACGTGAAGGCTTAAGACAATGCAGGAGAGGATGACAGTCAGATTCACAAATGATCTGTTAAAAGTATGGTAGAGGTAAAGTGGTTATCTGGCAATATCTGTGAATATTCTTTCATTCATTCATTGTCTTGTCGGCTTAGTCCCTTTATTAATCCGGGGTCGCCACAGCGGAATGAACCGCCAACTTATCCAGCACAATTTTACGCAGCGGATGCCCTTCCAGCCGCAACCCATCTCTGGGAAACATCCTCACACTCATTTACACTCATAGACTATGGACAATTTAGCCTACCCAATTCACCTGTACCGCATGTCTTTGGACTGTGGGGGAAACCGGAGCACCCGGAGGAAACCCACGCGAACACAGGGAAACGCCAACTGACCCATATCTGTGAATAGCTTGACTATATTCATATTAGACACAACAGGCCTATATGTAAACTCCAATGCCATGACAAAATGCAGACTTCTTTTCTCTTCTTATTGTTGCCATTATTGTGTTCACTTTAAATTCAAGTGGCTCACAACACAAAACTGTCCTGCACAAAGTGAGCATGATGAGCATAGCTTTCTCAATATAATGCTCGTGCACCGATTGCCTCTGTGGACAAAACTGCTTGTGAGCTCTTAAATATACGCTGCTCGCATGCAAATTTTCTAACGTTCTCTCAAATATGCACTGCTCACGCACAAATTTTCTTGCGCGCTCTCAGTACACTCGCTCAGTGAGATTATATGCAGACTCGCAATTTGTCTTGTGTTCCCTCTTCCTTTTGTGCTTTTTGATATGATTTATATTGGTGCACTATTTATTAACAATAACCAAAATACTAAAATAAACTTACATATACATTTTTTTATCTAATAAACCATAACCTTTTTGGCTGTGTTATATGATGAGATATTTCCAGTTTTAAACACGAAAAGACAGAGAATAGACGTTGGATGTAAAGAATACGTTTTATTTTAAAAACATTTAAACATCTAAAAGGTGCACCATACTAATCAAATAAAAAACATTTAAACTAAAATATAACTAACTCATGCAGAAATGTAACTGATAGAAAATATGGATAAACTTGATAAGGTATTACTGTATAGCCTACTGTACTATTCACTCTTCAAATAAATGTCACTATAAATCCCATTTTATCATGGCAACTAAAATAAAGTGAACTAGTCTCTGCTGTTTTCCACATTGTTGATAAGATTGTGCAGGACATTTTGTTCGTCATCCTCTTCATTTTGAGGAAAAGCTGTTCCACAGGGCCCCTGAACACACATGCTGGCATGTACTGCATGTACTATAGTAAAGTACTTCAATTAATCTGTTGTGGTAATACTATAGTTGCTATGGTAACACAAGTGTAATGTATAATAAATGACCCAATGCTGTAGTGTTTTTTTACAACATAGGGTATAATATACTACAATTCACCACATTTTACTGTAGTAAACTTTGTATTTCATTTTATGAATTCACTATTCTTAATACTACAGTATGCTGAAGCATTCATTAACAAGTTGTAAATATTACTAGCCTAAAACAGTAGTATACCTAACTCTCAAAAACACTTGTATTTATTATAGAATTTACCTTAACCTGTAGGTAAATAGTGCAGCAATATACCTGTATAAACCATATCAACATTCTTGGGATAACAATTTAACAGGAGGATCTCTGGAGAGCAAAAGCACAAAAAGAGGAAACACAAGGCACAAATTGTGAATCTGCATCATCTGACGGAGAGAGCAGATCATTCACACGTGAGCAGCCCAGACAGTGTTTTGAGTGCACGAGAGGAGTTTTGTTCACCACACCGGCGCGTTCGCTCGCTCGTATTACATGAATGCGCTCTCGACTTGTAATACTTATGACATTTGTCAGTGAAATAACACCAAATGCACGTACGTCCATCTCGCGAATGTCTTCTGTCATTTCCATCTATTTGCCGCTTTTCCGCTGCGCGTTAGGGCTTAATGTTACTGCGAACCAGGCTGAGCCACTAGCCCCGGACCTCAAGCTCAGAGGCTGAAATCATTCCGCGTTCAAAGAAAGAAGTTCCAATAGCCAGAGGGAGATTAATGACAACACACACGTATGTTCACTCACCACGAACAGAAAATAGATCTGCGGTATTTTTTATTTGTTAATGTCTTGCGGGCGAAAAGTTTGTTGTAACGCACGCGTTACTGAACATGTACCGAGTAAAATATTACTGAAAATGTAAAAGTAATGCCTTACACTACTGCGTTACTGGAAAAAGTAATATGTTACTGTAATACATTACTTTTGTAACGCATTACTCCCAACACTGGAAACAGGTGATTAATAATTATATGAATGTAAACTTTTGGATCTCATACAGCTGTCCCCCCACTTTTAAAATGTCCGCTACGCCCCTGATGTCAGTACACAACACACATACACAATGAGAATTTATATAAGCATATTAACACAAATATGAGCTTGACATTTCTGCTATTAAACCTTTCAAGTGCTTTAGACTTCCACTGTAAGTGCATTGTTGTAAAAAAATGTTTATATATATATATACAGGAAGACTCTAAAGGACTTTCTATGACAGAAGGCATGTCGCAGATGTTGTAGATGGAGTTTAATTTGTACCAAATCCAAACCATCCCTCTCAAATCTTAAATCTGTGGGAAAACATCATTCCCTGGCGAAATTAATCTTCAAATTCATTAGCCAACTGGCAAATTCATAGCCCACCTCAGCCTTAGTTCCTTTGTATCATAAAATACAACAGTTTCCCTCAAGCAGAAAAGCTATTGAATGTTTACTGGCACCGCAGTTGGCATGTGCTTTTCAGCCGCCTGCCGTAATGTTTTCCTAAGAACGTAATAATCAGAAGATATTTCGGAAGGGAAGAGTCTTTGTACACAAGCGCCGCTGCAGATTAGCCACGACGTGTCATTCAGACGTTTAATAAAATATTGAATGGTTCGAATGCAAAGTGTTTCAGCGATGGAGAATTCAATATCGCCTCACGAGTGGGCTTTATATTTGCCAAGGAAAATAAGTTTGAAGATGAAGCTCTTTGTACAGTTTGATTGTTTGAATGCAGTATTCAGTGCGTGGATGCTGAGTTATTCAGACTTACATGGATGAAGTACTGAGTTTTTCAGAGAGGCGCCTGACCTATGAAATATTTAGTAATGTGAAGGCTGGAAGATGCGATGGCGGAGTGTTCCAGAGACTGTGTGTGTGTTTGTGTTTTGAGGGATGATTGTATACATGGTTAAAAGGCAACATAGTTGAGTCTCTGTTATTCCTGAGAGACAGTTTCCTATATACAAAGCAGCCTGGAGACAAGCAAGTACTAAATAGGCAAGAAGCAATGCTAGAAAGAACCCAAGCAAGCTGGCATACAGGATTACTTTAGTCGGAAAGGAAAACCCCCAAAAAACTGGGACTTATATAATAAAACATACACATTCTGGTACATATTTTTAAATAAAAATAGAAAATATTTAATTTCATGAAATATTTTATCCTTTTTAATGAATTGTTTAATTGATTTATCAGCATTTCATGCATTTAATTCAGTTACCATTTGTAATTAATTGACAACAATAATATTTATGTGGGTTTTGTATCGTAAAACCAACTAAATTCAAATCTTATTAATTTGAACTTCATTAGCCTGAAAATAAACTGTTCCGTACAAATAATGCTATGGCATTTATTACATGGGCATTTTTTTTTTTTCAATGGATGCTGAGTGAAAGCAGTGCTCAACCTTCAGAAATTGTCTACCTCAGAAGGTCAGAGTAAATATTACATGAGCTGTTTGTTTTCTGTTCAGTTTATCAGGTTTGTGGATTTTGCAACTCTTTCAGAAAAATAATCAGATTTCACTGATTTCATTTCATAAATACGGACATTAAGTAAATATCTAAACTAGAGTTGTTTAGAAAGGTTGAGCTTGATAAATGCACTAAACACCTTTTAATTTTCTTTTTTTTTGCTATTTGGTTTGTTGAGTTCTATATGTGAGCATGCTTAGCTACTTCTTTCCCCCCATACATTACAATGTGTCCCGTTTATTTTAATTTAGAAGCAAAAAACCATGGTTTACCATGGTTTAAAGCATGCATCTATTATAAACAAGAGTAATTTGATGGAATATTAAAAAAAACTATTTAATGCAAATTTAGTATGATCACTTAGTACTTTATATTAGAAATGCATTGAAATGTAAATTCTGGGCCAAAACCGAAATTTAAAAACTCTGGATGCACTTGGCTAAAAACCAAAAACAAAAATTCTTTGTATTAAATATTATTCGTAATTTTGTAAGACTTTTGAAATTTAACTCAATTACTGATTAAAAAAAACAGAAGCCATTAAAATGACCATTTTATTTGTAGTATAATTTGATTGAGAGTAAATGTGTGGAGAGGCGTAATTTTACCAGCACAGTAGTGCTATTGCAAACATCCGGAATAGGAACTACACAGGAACAAAGATTATAGAATACACTTTATTCCCTTTATAAAGGGACTTTGATAGAAAGGTCCTGTTGGCACGTTATTTGAACTGACATTTCTTTTCTGGTGAGCATGTGCGATTCATGTATAAATTGTAATGTTATGTACTGTGTGCATTTATTGTGTATGGCCTTACACCCAAAGCACTTTTCAATCATCTCTCCACACCAGTCTCCACGAGGTCTCTCCACATCATGACCAGTGTGCAGCATCCACTTGGATGATGCATCGGCAGCCACAGGACAGTGGCACCAGTGCGCTCACCACACACCAGCTATTAGGGGAATGGACAGACAGTGTTTAGAGCCAATTCGGTGGATGGAGATGATTGAGAGGCCATGATGGGTAAAGGCCGATAGAGGGAATTTGGCCAGGACACTGGGGTTACACCCCTACTCTTTAGTGCCATGGGATTTGTAACGACCACAGAGAGTCAGGACCTCGATTTAACGTCTCATCCGAAAGACGGCGCTCACTGACAGTATGGTGTCCCCTTCACATTTACTGGGGCATTAGGACTGCTGGACTTGAGCACCCCCTGCTGGCCTCACTAACACCACTTCCAACAGCAACCAAGTTTTCCCATGTGGTCTCCCATCCAGGTACTGACCAGGGTCAGACCTGCTTAGCTTCAGTGAGTAACTGATCTTGGGCTGCAGGGTGTTAGTATATGTACATGAGCAGAATATCCCCAGTGCAGAATATTGACGTATGTTGAGCTTTAACTGTTGCACGTGTGCAAACTAGTCAGTGGTGCACTCCACCATTGTGCTATGCAAATGAATGGATTTCCAAACACAGTGCTTTTCGTATCCAGTGTGAAAGCCACTTCACGCCAAAGACTGAAGGGAGAGTGAAACCAGCACACTGGGCACTCACATTGGGGCACAACATAGCCTTTTTTGGCTCAAATTGATGACCAAAAATTCAGTGCATTCATACTTTATATAATTTGATAAGTCAGAACAAATTGTTAATTTTCATTAAAAATGACGTGAAAATGTCTTAGTCTCAGAATGATGGAACATTATTTTACCCAAAAGAGATAGAAATAGACATTTATTTAAAATGTGTACATTTAATTTAATGATATCGTAAAAAATGCTTTTAAATCTGTTTGTTTAAATTAGATTTGTCTTGTATTTGACAGACATTTGATTTATAGACTATTTTGAGGGATGTAAACAAAAACAATGGTCCCAACCTATTTCCTGTTTTACATTTTTAATTTCTATAGCTTCCGAGAATCCAAAAAAGAGCCACATACTGATAAATAATGTTATGATAGCTGTTTTAACAATAAGTTATGATTGAATTGTCTTGTTACAGTTATGAAATAGTTTGATAACAAGCAGGAAATGTTCATGGGCCAATGACATGACCACATTGAAATGGTCTATAACCTGCTGATCTTCATGATAGGTTATGTTTTGTTGGTTTATTCAGAAAATCGTACAGTTATGACAACAGGAAAACATAGATTTTTGCCTCTGATGATTAATAAAAAAGTAATGGACTCCCCATGTGCACTGCATTCGCGTAAAGTGCCAGTGATGCAGTTATAGCTGATAGTTGAGCGAGTGGCTGCACATCAACGTGAAGTAATGGAGAGTCATAAACCACTGTTTTATTGCAGAGTTCCAGTCAGTCGTCATTAAACATCATCGGAAATGCTGAAAGAAAAAACTTTGACATTAATGTTGATGTTGTTTTTCTTTCTATCTCTTTCTCAAAGCTACTTCTGATGGTACCAAAGAAGGTATCGACAGCATGAGAGGAGGCGTTTGTGTGACGCGAGGGATGAAGCTGGTTCTCAAAGTGGGACAGAGTGAGTATCTACACCTCCAAATGCATATCAGTGAATTTACTGAGGAAGATTTTAAGTCAAAAATCAATAAATCTTGCGTCAATCAGTAGATACTTGCACACCCATTGACAGAAAAACAGCTTCTTGAAACATTGCCGTTGTACTCAGCAGTGCAAGCAAACCATGCTTCCAAGACTTTATCAATAAATCTTTAATAAATATTTCCCAGTAGTGACATCAAAATGAAATAATCTGTGTAACTCAGAGTGCATCACTTGTGTCAGTTGTTATGTCAAATAAATAATTAAAAACAATCTCAGAGGGAAATTTACAGCTCATACATTCTCCTAGTTGCAGTTGAAGAAATTTGACTGTAGCAACCTCTGCTTCTGCTGCATGTGACGAAAACACACATTCATAAAATTCCCAGAAATTGCCAAGAGTGTGCAGTATATTCCTTAGAGCAGGGGGTTCCAAACTCAGTCCTGGAGGTCTGGTGTCCTGGAGAGTTTAGCTCCAACCCTAATCAAACACACCTGAACCAGCTAATCAAGCTTTTTTCAGATATACTAGAAACTTCTTGACAGGTTTGCTGAGGTAATTTGTGGCTAAACTCAGCAGGACACCGGCCCTCCAGGATCAAGTTTGGACACCCCTGCCTTAGAACAAACCAAATGTGCACTGAGCAAATTTTACCAAACAATGTTAATGTTAGAATTAGAAATATACATGCTATAACCCATCATGACCTGCCCCTTTTTGATATCTTCGATACTATTACTAGATTCGCCCCTTACTGCCAATTGGCTGCATGTTTTCGGACTATTCTAACACTGTGATAGGAAGCATTTTTGAAATCTTTCTTAATGCACATTTAAATGTACAGTATACCACATTTGTGTCACATTTCACACATTTCAATAAAGTGACAGAAAGTAGGTTAACTCATTAAAATTTGTGTAATGGCCAAAAATCTACAGCAGCTGTGACGATCAGTTTATGCCTAATCCAAAGCCAATTATGACTTTACTCCAATAAAGGAAAACAGGTAAACATGTACACGGTCAATATCAGCACACTTTCACTCCTGTTTATAATCAAAATCACTGAACCATGCATCAAAATATGCTTGGTGTTTTTTATGATGTATTTTGTTTGTTTTTTCTAGCTGCATATGGCCTTCCCCCAAAGCCCAAGCCTGATCCAGGGCGACCCAACAGCAAAAATCCAGGTAACAACCAGAAATAGTACTTGACACCACTTTAAAATAGTGTAATAATAAAATAAACATTTACTGATGATTTATTCACATTAAAACGGGTCACACACTGTGGACGCATCATGCTGTGCTGCGTTGACCCATTTTTTATATTGTTTTCTATATATTGCTGAGCAGCATGAACAAATGCTGAATTGCAGAACCGCAGTGCGAAACCTCATAGAAAATAATTCTAAAAGACGTGGCATGGCACAACTGATGTACGACTCCCTTAAGGCCATACAGTAAAGTTTTCTCCAGTAAAGCATGAAAATACAAAGTTCTGCCATGAATCTCTGTTATCCAAACTGCTTCCGACCCCATCATCACTTCATGAGCAAAGGATTGGTCACCAGCCAATGAGATTGCTCATCAACATTAAATTACCTCAGTGTTGTGTACTTTAGCAATCTGCAGCATGTTTTTAGATACTCTCCTCCACCCCATCTCCACCTGTGTATAGATCTGCACTGCACCAATAATCAAAGCAGCAGCAGTGAAGCAGATCTTTGCTGCCAAGATCAAACAAACATACTGTTAGGACCATAACTATTTGGACATCGACACAATTCTAACATTTTTGGCTCTATAAACCCCAACACAATCAATTTAAAATTAAACGAACAATATGTGCTTTAACTACAGACTGTCTGCTTTAATTTGAAGGTATTTACATCCAAATCAGGTGAACGCTGTAGGAATTACAACAGATTGCATATGTGCCTCCCACTTGTTAAGGGTCCAAAATAATTGGACTATTGGCTTCTAAGCTGTTCCATGGCTAGGTGTGTATTATTCCCTCATTATCCCAATTACAATGAGCAGATAAAAGGTCAAACATATAGTTACGTCCAAATATTAATGGACCTAACTTTATGCATATTCATTACCATACTAGATCTCGCCGAGTTGTCATGACAGACCTTTGGTTGAGTCATAAATCAGTCAGTAATGACAGGCACTTTGAGTCACAAAACATGTTCAGACATGTCTAAATTGATACATGTGGCACCTGATAATTAATTGAGCTGTTATAAAGCAAAACAATCAGTCTGTGTAGAAATCAAAGTGTACAACATTATATTAAATTCACAACATCGGCAAACAGTCACATGTTTATTATTTCTATTTGTTTCTATTTATATAAAGGATGTGACTCTGGTCAACCTCAAACTTAATTCCCTGTAAGCACAATAGCCCATTATGTCATAAACAACAGCTCCATTAAATATTCAAGCACTTTGTGGACTTCCAGAAATGTTCATACTGTTTTGTTATGGTGTTTGACAGAACTGTTGCATTATTCTTGTCATCTTTTAACATTTTAGAATTTTAGAAGACATCATATGACAGCTACACTGGATATATGAGATGACATTTCTGTTGATGTTTAAATTTAATAAATATGTTAATTGGAAGATCATTTTTACGGTTACTAAAGCAATATTTTTTTTAATTAAAGTGTACATTTGAAAAAAAACAGTATGTTTTAATCAGACATGTAAAAATAAATGTAAAAATGTGTTTTTGAAATTAAATGTAAAAACCTAACAAAAAATGTGAGCAAAATAAAACAGAAAATAAAATTTAAAAATAAAGGATAATTGAAATGTCATTAATGCTACATAAAAGATAAAAAAAAAAACTAGTAATAATTTAATATGTTAACTTGGCTTTAAAAATGTAGACAACAAGTACTGTATTATATTTTGTATGATATAATTATTATGTTTTATTATAATATAATATGCTACTCATAGCTATAAATAAAACAAAATGTTTACAAACATTATAAACATGATTTAATGTGGAGTGAGGGGAGCTAAATTATAAGGAATGAAAAAATAAGTATATAAAAACAAATTATTGTGGAAATTCACTATTAACAAAATGTATTATAAATGTCAAGCCAAGCAAACTTATTTAAATATGCACTATACAAATACTCGGATTCAGCATAAATCCAATGTGTGTGTGCACTTTACTCATATTTTGCTTACTTGATGGTAATTTATTATATAATCACTCTGGAATTTAAATCACAGCAGGCTTCAGATTATAAAAGATGGGACTTTCATTTCAGAAAATATGATACGCGTTTTTAACAGTCAAAATCCTTATGATGTCGGTTTCTAACTGTCTTTATGTATTAACCTTGATTCCACATGGTATACATATGCGTCTGTTGTCATATTAATGCACAATCTAGTGTACTTAGAACTGCATTATTTTCATTTTTCAAAGGCTTAGACCGCACTGTTGATCTCCATAAGGCAAACATTTGAGTAACCAGCAAACATGAGGCATTTTTGAACACAAGCTGGCTAAAATCAAAGCTAGTTAAGGATTAAAATATAATATAATCTAAATAATACCAGGATGTTTGTTTTAGGAGATAATTTCAGAAAGAAAGCGAGGACGTCTGGTCCGTGCGAGCACATATTTATCTGCTGTTTTCCGTTTCAGATACTGAAAGTGGCTCTAAAGGGGGTGAAGCCAGTGAAAGTGGTGCTGTGTCTGCGTCTAACATTGCCCTGATCTCCGGCGGTGCAGCGGGAGCCTTCATCCTACTGATTGCCATTGTGATTGCTGTGGTTTGCTACCGACGTCGGAAAGCCAAGCACTCTGAAACACATCATCCTGCCCTCACGCTCTCCTCTCTTACCCCAAAGAGGGGCAGCTCTGGTGGGACAGCGACGGGGAGCAGTGGGGGCAACAATAATGGCTCAGAACCCAGTGACATCATCATTCCCTTGCGGACCTCTGACTCGGCCTACTGCCCCCATTATGAAAAAGTCAGCGGCGATTACGGACATCCTGTCTACATCGTTCAAGAGATGCCCCCTCAAAGCCCTGCTAATATTTACTATAAAGTATGAGATCAACAAACACAGAAAACACATGCTGACTCTATAGTACCTCCCAGACACACTGTGTGTCCAAGCGACTCTATATGTTAGAGCCTGTTACTAGAACTTGAACCTGAAGTTGAGTTGATGGTACTTTCTAGAAAAGCAGTAAATCCTGCTTTTTATGTCATAGCAGCGTGTGTGCGTTTATTTACACGTGTGTCTTTGTGTGCGACATGAGGCGGTATTTGGATTACTGACTTCACATGTGCTCCGGCGCAAGTGAATGCACGTCACACACCTGTTCGAGATGAGTTTATACGTCCATTCTGATGGTTGGAATTATTGTGCTTAACCTCAAAACCAAACAATAGAGAATGAGACTTTTAAGTGGAAAAAAAAATAACTATAAATAATATAAGTACTTCATACATTTATACTTTAGGGGGAGATTCACTAAAGGCGCGTTTACATGAAATAAAAACTGAAAACATCATGAGTACTTGACAGCCATAACAACTATATTGGACTACAGGACCATATTTACGCAGACATATAGTGTTTCTTTACAAAGTTGCCACCTACTGGCCTGGCTGATGTAGTACAACTTTGATTTAGTCGTTTTCCCAGATCTGCAAATGAGGATCATTTGACACTTCTTCAAAAAAGTGCAAAGGAAAGACAAGTCCGTTTTCAGTACATTGTTGTCATGTAAACAAACACTAATTGTGCTAGCTGCTTGCGTCGTTTATTTGCACTGGTCAGGTTATTTTACCACCACCACATTCACTAAAGGAAATCTGGCAACAATAAAAGTACATTCAGAAGAACTCAATTTTAGGCTGCATTCTGACCTAGCATAATCTGCTAAAGTAAAGAACTGTACTCCAAAGCAGTGGTCCCAAAACTTTTTATCATCGCGGACCAGTCAACGCTTGACAATTTTACCGGGGGTGGGGGGTTCGTAAGTTGCTAGGCGACCATCAACCATTTTCTCAGAGACTGACATTGCTGTCACTCTGATACAAGTTTTATTTATGGAGAAACATTACAAAGCACTACAGTGTTTGGGTGTTTTGTGTTTGTCTGAGATAATTAGTCTACCGAAATGTGTATATTCCATACAAAGTATGAAGCTGATTGGTCAGTTCTTGTCACATGACTCATAGTGCGCTCACGGCATTTTTTAAATTGGGTGCATTGGAAGGCGCAAGCCCGTCACTCCACTTGCACGCACAAGCTGCACACCTCCATTGGAAATAACGAACTCGCATAAACTCTAGAAAAGACGCGATATGCGAACGTCATTTGCGATTTCCAGCAGTTGATCTTCTTGCACAGACATGCTGGATTCACCTGATTTGTTGACACCTGGGTTGCAGATCTATTCCTTGGCAGTTCGTGGGTCCTTCACTGGGCCTTTTCCCTATAGCAAAGAAACTTTCCAAAGACGTCTGTTTCTTACTCATTTTGCTGTTTGTCGGTGAAATTGGGTGCTCCAGTGACCGAGATGTAAGGGAGAGAATACTGTCATTTTTCAAAATAAAAGATTTTTTCAAAATAAAAGATCGTTCAGACTCAGATAATAAATAAAACGGAAATAATTAATGATTTCTTGTGTGGCCCGGTACCAATTGAGCACAGTGGCCCGGTGGTTAAGGACCACTGCTCTAAAGAATTGCTTAGAACTATACAAGAGTAGGGGCAACGCAGTGGCGCAGTAGGTAGTGCTGTTGCCTCACAGCAAGAACGTCGCTGGGTCGCAGGTTCGAACCTCGGCTGGGCTGGGTCAGTTGGCGTTTCTGTGTGGAGTTTGCATGTTCTCCCTGCGTTCGCGTGGGTTTCCTCCGGGTGCTCCGGTTTCCCCCACAGTCTAAAGACATGCGGTACAGGTGAATTGGGTAAGCTAAATTGTCCATAGTGTATGAGTGTGAATGTGTGTGTGTGGAAATTCCCAGAGATGGGTTGCGGCTGGAAGGGCATCTGCTGCGTAAAATCGTGCTGGATAAGTTGGTGGTTCATTCCACTGTGGCGACCCCGCAAGGGACAAAGCCGACAAGAAAATGAATGAATGAATGAATGAATATACAAGAGTATCCAAATGCTTTAGAAGGCTTTTGAAATTTATTGTATCTACAAATGATCCAGTTTCTCCATCATTTGATCATCATTTCACAAATTTAAATTTAAATTCACAATCATTATTGCAATTTTTTAAACCGTTTTGGTTAGTGTCTTCTAATGCTAGGTTCACACCAAACCTGATGTAAATTTGCCTCTGTTTGCACATTTGCATTGACTTTATATGTAATTTACTTGTGTGAACGCTTCATTTCACTTTTGGTGTGAACTAGGCATAATGCGATCCAGAGAAGGCCATGGAATTAATATTCCCTGCCCTGATCCAATGATGAATGATCCAACATTTTTGGCATTGTCTACTGGATCCAGTATGTTTTGTGTTTTTCTATAACACGGCAGATTTGCTTTAAAAGAACATTTGCACTGCAATGTACATTTTTAAAAACATTTTAGCACAAATTGTGTGTTTGTTAAGCTGGATTGTTTGTGGTTTTTGAATGAGACACAGAGTGTACCACACACAAAACTAGCTGAAGCGTTTAGTGAATTCTCCCCTCTTTGTTCTGTTTTTCTCATTTCACCCGACTGTAAATGTTTGTCTTTTCTGGACTCGGACCTCCATCTGATTTATTTATTGTGCATCAAAGAAACAGTTTTTCATTCCTTCCACTTCATCAGCTTCCTATCCCAACTCCTCAGTACCCGCTTGTTTGTTTTTAAGGGTTGTTTTTTTTTTATTTTTTTTTATGCGAGCTGCAGGAATCGCATGTGGAGGAGGTGTAGACAAATGATGGACGGTTTCAGATCGAGACTCTTCCAAAAGGTTCCTGGTCAAAGTTAAGCGCTCCTAGAAAAACTCATCCACTCATGATGATTTGAGGGCTTCTCCATCTCCTCCCGGGCTTTTGAAGTACTGCGTACGCCATGATAAACTGCTTACTTGCTGTAGACACACAATGCCAAACTTATACACACTTAACACGCACATCCACATTACAGCGGTTTGTGTTTTCATCTTTTAACCCCAGCAGATGGACTCCAGCTGTGTGCCTGTATGTGTTTCAAAGCTTCGTGATTGTGATTCAGGCTGAAGACAGCAGGACTAAGAACCGAGAACTCGACTCACAAACTCTTGAGTGTTACACATCTCCGTTGCTTGGTTACGATCTCGTCTCGACTCTCATTATCACATTTCGGGTGATGTCTCCAAAAAAACATCACTGACATTCTCACCCCGTGCCAGCTTGAGGCTTCAGGTCCACCTGAGTTATATTACCGGAAGAGACGTGACATCATCACCTGATGTAAGAGGAGACTGTATGTTACTGGCTGGAGTGACCTGACCTTCATGGTTCAGACTGTCCATGTTGAGTTATTGTTTGACACTATATCAACAAATGGGTAAATTCCAGAAATCGCAGCTTTGTCTTTTTTTGTTCTTCACATTTCGTTCCTTTTGACAGTGTTGATTCGTTTGTATATTGAGTAAATGAGAATATTTTGAATGGAGGAAAAACAAATAGTTTTATCCAACCTACCCTTCTTGTGGCCATGGTAACTCTCGATGGTTACTGCCGATGGGAGCATTAGGGAATTTAACGATTGTGGCTCTGATTTCCCTTAACGATTCTATTGATAATTCCTATAGTACTTCTGAGGAAGACATATTTGAGAAAAAGAAAATAAATGCAATTTTTATTGCATCGCTGTCCTCGTCAATCTGTTGCCAAAGGAAGTTTAATCATTTTTTTCAGAGGCTTTTTTAATGGTGACATAAATGAAATCCAATAATTAGATCTAGCCATGTATTAAAAACACTAAATGTCACAAATGTGATGAGATTTCCTATTTTCATATTTTTAACAGTTTTTATAAAACATGATCAATTACAAATAAAGAATCTTCGTCTGCACATTGTCATATGAACCTTAAACCAAGAACTGTCTCACAAAAAAAATGTCTATTATTATTATTAATATTACTATTCACTTAAAGGAAACCATTCAGAATCATTAGTTTCAGTCAGAATCAGACTGTGTACATGTTTGAAGCACCAAATAGATATTTAATTTAACCCTTTAACTTCCCCGTCAAGAATAAAAAATTGGATTGGATTTCTTAACTACTAATGTTGCTAGTTAACAAGCTCAATGCATTTTTTTTCAACACATCCCATCATTTCTAAAATATCAGCCTCTACCAAATGGTTGATATGTCGGTTTATGGTAAAAGTACTGGAATTAATACGCATGCTATAAAAATCAGAAAAAATATGAAGTGTAAGACCAATTTATTTAAAAAAAAATAATCAAAATAAAACCTTTTTAAATACTAAAATATTTTTGAAGTATGCCATCAAATATTTCAGATTCTATTTTCTTTTTTACAATAAAACCAAAATCAAGTGGATTATGTTTGTTTGATTTTTTTGTAAACCAACAATGCTGTGTAGCATTCTTTAAATGACTTTAACAGTCATTATTTAAAACTGTCATAATATGGTCAACTATTTGGTAGAGCAGGCAGTTAAAGGGTTAAAGAGGTCATGAATTGACAAATCAAATTTGTTCTTGATCTTAAGAGGTCATAACACTATTAATTACTATTTTTTAACTCAGTGTAGCCCAGTTCACACCTGATATTAAATGTGGCTGGTTGTCTATCCACATAAGCAGTACAAAAACAATCTGGTTGAATGTGTTTTCATCTACAGTTGAACTCAGAATTATTAAACCTCTTGAATTATTAGCCCCCTTGTTTATTTTTCCCCCAATTTCTGTTTAATGGAGAGAAGATTTTTTCAACACATTTCTAAACATAATAGTTTTAATAACTCATTTCTAATAACTGATTTATTTTATCTTTGCCATGATGACAGTAAATAATAATTGACTAGATATTTTTCAAGACACTTCTATACTGCTTAAAGTGACATTTAAAGGCTTAACTAGGTTAATTAGGTTAACTAGACATGTTAGGGTAATTAGGCGAGTTATTGTATAACGATGGTTTGTTTTGTAGACAATCGAAATAAATACAGCTTAAAGGGGCTAATAATTTTGACCTTAAAAATGTTTTTTTTTTTTAATTAAAAACTGCTTTTATTCTAGCCGAAATAAAACAAATAAAACTTCCTCCAAGAAGAAAAAATATTATCAGACATACTGTGAAAATTTCCTTGCTCTGTTAAACATCATTTGGGAAATATTTAAAAAAGAAAACAAAAATTCAAAGGGGGGCTAATAATTCTGACTTCAACTGTACCTCTGTAAGTGGTCAAAAGTGGACGACCTCAAAGCATTTCCCAGTTTGCTTAAGACAAAAATGCATCTTAATGCCAGGTGTAAATAGTAAGTACAGAAAGACATTTTTATTTTGCTAAAGGATTTGACTTAAAAAGAAAAGACGAGCGTGGCCAGTGTATTGGATGCAACAGTAATGTCGCAACAGATGACTGCACATTTGCTTAATAGTATTTTTACATTGCATTACTATTGCTTTGTCTGTTGCATATCATCTGGTGTGTTTATGTTTTGAACCAAAATGACCCTCATTGTTTTTGGCATACATCACATAAGTATTCATTTATTATTTAATATACCAAATGATAACGCAGACACAGCAGTAACGGGTTCATTTCAAGTCTTAAATGCAGTACATGAATCAAAAAGGGGTCTAAAAAAACGCTTTCTAACATTATTTGCGGACCTCAGAAAACATTTAACATTTAAAAACTACAGAAGAAAATAAGAGATTTGTTAGGTGAATTATATCCATGAGCAGATTCCATTTTGTTTTTGACTTAATCTGTGAAATTATCTGTGCTTTTGAGTGAATGTTTTCAGTGTTTTACACAGACCTGTGTCATTATTTGCTTTTAGTTTCAATAAGAGTGATGCATTTTCAAACCACTGCCCCTTACAGGCCTGGAGGAACCAATACCAGGCCTACTCACGCTTTCTTTAGCATCTTTTTATCAATCTATACCAGGGGTGGCCAAACTCGGTCCTGGAGGGCTGGTTTTCTTCGTATTTTAGTTCCAACCCCAATTAAACACACCTGGACCAGCTAATCAAGCTCTTAGATATACTAGAAACTTCCAGGCAGGTGTGTTAAAGGAAGTTGGAGCTAAACTCAGCATGATACCGGCCCTCCAAGACCGAGTTTGGACACCCCTAATCTATATGTTCTCCTTCACACCAGCTTTACGTGACATACTCTACTGCCTGATTCCTAAGACATAAAGCACTTCCTCAACTAGCCAGGCCACGAGTTAGCCAGGAATTTCCCTCTTTGTCCAGCTTCACTTTTGAGCAAGGTAAGCCATCTGACCTGATTAGTGTTGACCTAAGCCACCTAAAGCTTTTCAGTACCTACCAAAAAAATCCAATAGTGACCACACAAGGATACCAAACCCTGTTTCAGCATTTTGCATAGTCATTTATTACTTCGTTTACATCGAAACATTGTCAACTTGCTTAATGCCTTGAAACTGATGTGTGATAAAGACTGTTTCTAACAAACTCTCAACAGTGTTTCTGTAATCTGTGCTGATTTTATGAAGCAATGGAACTGTTTGCTTTTACTTTCTTTCTGGTTTGGGATGATGTTGAGATGTTATACTTTGAGGCAATGTTGAATAAATGTTTAAAAAGATGTTAAGGGAAAATGTTTGGTGCACCTGTTGCTTGACCAACCCTCTCTCTCTTTTCTTTCCTCTCTCAACACACTCTGTCAAATAAAGATTACATTCCATGCAGTAAAACCCACTGATAAAACTGAAAAGTTGCCTGTGAGGTGTTTTATCATGGCTATCATTCACTCTTATTACAGAAATTCCCAAACCTCTCACGGGGTGTGTATCTTTCATCACATTTTCTTGATTAACGCTGGTTTTGACATTATTTGTTAAATCTGACTCTTTCCCTTGTCCCACACTCCACCACTGCTGTAACTCTGTTTGTCCAATGACTCGATGCGGTTCGCTGCTGGTTCATAATAAGTGCCGGATGACATCACTGGCATTTTAATGACACAATCACTCCCTTTTCCCCTCCCGGATTCATTCGCTCTGTCTTCCTTCTTGGTTCATCCCTCTATATCACTGTTTGATGTGTTGCCCCCATCAAGTCCGAGCTCTAAATCAAACGGGCACTTTGACAGGAGTCGTAAAAACCCCTCACTACCAAAACCCCACATCGCCCTTCTGTACAGTCGTAAGAACCGACGGCTGCCGCGTTCGAGCGTCTGTTTGTGCTTGAAACAGTCTCTGGCAGAGTGTGATAGACTTGTTTTTCAGCCCAATAACATCCACATTGCCGGCAGGCTGTCAGAAGACAGAAGCGCACACATGCTTTGATTCAAGATATTGTTACGTTTTATCAGTTTCGTGATCATTCGGGGTTTTTTCGCTTCATTCAGCCGGAGATTAAACGGGTGCCAGTCGAATTCAAATATTTATTCAAAAACTGCACCCGACAGATGCTTCAGTCTGAGGCCTTATTAAAGGCACTATATGCCATTATAGTTGAAGATGAATGCTGATTTTTTTGCTTCTCTCGTCTATACACACTGAATACTTTTCCATTTTTACATTAAGGGGATTGTTTATGTTGTCATAAAGCTCAGCATCTCGTCACGCTATTGGCATTTATCATTTTTAAAGTGCCACTCCCACTAAAAACAACTACAAC
This sequence comes from Danio kyathit, assembly GCA_903798195.1. Lineage (NCBI taxonomy): Eukaryota > Metazoa > Chordata > Actinopteri > Cypriniformes > Danionidae > Danio > Danio kyathit. The sequence goes on from LR812528.1 coordinate 26,691,696, forward strand.
TAGAAAAGTAATTCATAGATTAACTTTATGGCATCTTGATAAAGCCGAGTCTGAAAGTTTGACGTACACTGTAAAAAATTTCCAGGTTTTCACAACAAATTACTGTAATTTTTCACAGTAAATTACATTAATATCGCTTCACAGTATTTAACTGTGAAAATTCACAGTAATATGTTGTATTCATAATTTTATTGTGAAATTAAGGCAGGTAGCATGATTACAGCAAATTACTGTGACAATGGCTATATCTTTTGCACGTTATAGAAATTCAAATTTTTATTTTAATTCAACATAGAAATTAACTTTTATGCTAGTATTGGCACTTTTTGGATATTTAGAAATAACAGAATGTTATTGCAGACCCAAAAACGATTTGGCTACCAACATCTTTTTGGTTGTACTGCACCTTTATGTAATTTTATAAGGTTAACATGGAAATATAAAATAATATTTAATGAACATAACTTTGTGCTTAGCCAAAACATAATAAACTGGAATAAAATGTAATTATTTCATGAAACCAGCTGTTAAACAGCCAAAATTATTTCAATGTCAGGGTAAATGTCTGCTTTAGACGGATTCATGAGTATTGGGCACCTGTCATCGCCTGGAGGTCACTAATCTCAGAATTATTTTTTTATTATTTTTTTTAAACACAGATTAGAGTTTTAAACAACTATATTCTCGCATGAAAAACGGTTAAAACTTCATTTCCTGACGCATATAGAGCCATCGAAGACGGGGCGAATGTCACAATGTCTAGCCTGAAGACAGGCGCCTCTCGGCGGATACATGATCAATGAGCGCGGTCACCGCCTGGAGGTCATAGATCTCCGCTATCGACAAAACACACTTAAAATTACACACATTCTTTATATACAAACCACATATTTGAGTTTTAAAGAACTACATTCTCGCATGAAAAACTGTTAAAACTTGATTTCATGACATATTAAACGCAATATTTATAATATTATGCGAGTTTTCTCATCAGCCATTGCAACTTGCTCAGCTTGGTGCGAAATGAATCCTGGGAGAAAAAAATATTAATTCTCAAAACACTCCAAACTAACTTTTTTTCTTATTGTTAAAGTCAGATATATGTAATATTTTGAATGGTAAAGAAAAAAAATTACTTACTATATTGTAATCAATATCCCTTTTTGCACTGCTTCGGTTCAGTGCTCGCGTGACATTGAATCAGATTCAGATATTTTATCAGACGTGTTCATAAGCTCATACTCATCAGCATGCAGTTAGTGTACAACTAGTGTATATATTGCGTGTAACCGAGCAGTATGATGAAATATTAGTGAATTATATGTTTGCGTCTTGAAATATTATACAAAAAGGAATCGGTTTCAGGCGAGTTCGATTCTTACTGTTCACCTAAAGGAGCCGATTCATAGAACCGACTCGACTCGACCGCAAACAAGCTCCGTCACTACAGGCAAGGCAACGCCTGGCTGCATTTGGTTTGAACTGTACCTGCCTGTCGTCTTTTCATCCAACGGATTCATCCTCGGTAAGTGTTAAAATGTGACTTTTGTCCGTTAAATGATTGTTTTGTATGTATTTCTGTATAGTGCATGTCATTTAACAGAATTAACCAAGTAACTTTAGTTGTAGGTCCCACGCTATTAGTTAAACGGTTTGAGCGCGCCAATTTTTAAACAAGAAATTAACCGACGCCAGACGGCGAATGTAGTGTTTGTGAGGTATTAGACAGCATAACGTTTGTTCCTGAAAAAAGAAAGGTAATTTTCTTTAATTAACTTCGTGTTAACTGCATTCTCTATTTCAGTACAAGACTGAAGTAAAGGTGAAGTGACTATACAGTTAAGGTAAGCTCTGGTAAGGTAACTTTAAGGTTAGTCATTATGGCTAACGTTAATTTTGTTCACAAGTTAGTTAATTAAACTAAAAGCATTATGAAACAAGTCTGAACTGTTTTATTAAATGGAGCTGATAATACAATTCAGTTGAATGATTTCAAACTTACTCAGAGTACATGTTTATTGTCTATTTCTCACTGGTAATGTTAATGCATTACTAACATTTACTAATGAGAACTTATTGTATATGTGTCACTAACTACATTAAATTTTTTGGGGTTCAGGTGTACCTGATAGTTATTGCTGAAGTGTGAGGTGAGTGTACGTGCTGAGTACACAAATATAACCTAAAGTCATTACCCCAATCTAAACCTATATACATACATTAGGGATGCTCCGATCAGGATTTTTGCAGCCGATACCAAGTACCGATTCTTTGTGATGGTGATCGGCCGATACTGAGTACCGATTCTGATGCTTCAAGCTTTATAATACATGAAGCACATTTTCCCCCTAAGTATGATAATTTAGTGGAGATCTTGCCTCACCTCAGAGAATAAATGAAGAATGTTTCATATAATCCCTTAAACATGTCTCCTATAACCATTTAGTGTGGACATGTCATGGTCAGAAGCAACTTTACAGAAAATAATAGATAAAACAGATACAAAAAAATGGTAAGAAAAACAACTAACAAAGCAATTTTTGCATTCCATTATTTTGCTCTCCAACTAGCATGTCTGGTTCCTCTGCGTTAGTGATGCGCGGATGGCGGTTATATCCGCGGGTCGGGTTATAAAAAAATTAATTATGATTAATTGCGGGTGGGTCGCGGGTGGATGTAGCGGGTCACAGCCATTGGTCACAGCAGTTGAACAGCAAAAAAGCAGAGTGGACTTCGCAGAATGTGAAGATGAGACGCCCAAAATAATGAATGAAGTGCAAGAGTACAGTGCAAACTTCAGTTAGAGGAGTCAGAGGAAAATCTGCTATCGTTCTGGGAGAAACAAGATCGCTTATTTACACGACTGCAGCGCCTAGCAAGGACAAGCGTGTGCATTCCTGCAACAAGCGGTGCGCGCGAACGCTCATTTGGTGCAGCAAGCCGTGTTTTGGAGGCAGAGCATGTGAGCGGAGCGTGGAGCGGAGCGGGACTTTTACTTTAAGAGCGAAGAGCGCCCATCTGAAGATTCCTCTCCGCTCCCTCATCCGCTCAGAACCGCTCGCTCTACCCAGAATGACCTTTGATGGTTGTTATGCAAACTTTAGTTTAAGATCTGAAAGTGAAAGTTAGCATCTATCTATCTATCTATCTATCTATCTATCTATCTATCTATCTATCTATCTATCTATCTATTATGCACGGATCAGCTAAAATGTCACGGCGGCTTCATACTAATCATCCACCCGCCCGCACATATCATTTTATCTGATATAGCCTATATATCCGATCGTCACTTTAATATTTCTAATTCTGTGTTTAAGCATGATGATAGGTCAGCGTGGATCATTTGTTATTAACAGCAGATTCAGTGAGTAAGCTAATCTGCGCATCCCTTGCCAGAGACTACATGGAAGGTGCGTAGGATATCAAGGCAGCACAGGTCCACACATGCTCACGTAACCTCCAGTGGTATTTTTTGCAGTCCTTACGAATGTAAGAATTTAAAGTGCTTGTCTGGCTTTGACTTGACCGGCCTTTCGCGCACACATGATGTTTCATATTTTAGGTACCGGTCTTGTGGCTTTCATATAAAGCGCTTTACAGCTGTTGCATAGCCTATTACATACCCAGTAGTGATGCGCGGATGGCGGTTACATTCGTGCGCGCTGCGGACAATTCACGGGTCGGGTAATAAAATGTACATTATGATTAATTGCGGGTGGATGAGTTTAATTATATTATAATGATTTAATGAATATTATATATAATAATGATTTTTGCTTTGCATTTTTTAAACTGATGTCATTTATTAAAGCAGAATTGGAGGCGAAACCGAGAGAAACTTAAAAAGGGAGAATTAAAAACAAAAAGAAGGAAAGAAAAGTGCCTTATATAATTTTATTTAGTGTCTGACACATTAGGTATTGCATTTTAAATTACTGATTTATTTTAACATGCGAACAGCAGCATAGGCCTACAGCACATATTAAACAACAGAAACTCTTCAAGCACCAGCGTTTCCAACAGCATAGAAAAAAATATAAATAAAAATAATAAAATAAATAGGCCTGCCCCAGATGTTTCACCTAAATTACAAATTTAGATTAAAAAGAAAATACTGACCGAATCCTTTTTAAGGACCGGTATAGGCTTTCCCCCCATCATATGTTTTTTTTTTCAGCCAAATAAAAGAGGGCTACTTCAAATCGATCCTTCACAGAAAATTTTCATTTATTTAATGCTCCACTGCATATCTCATCACATACTTTTGTCAACATTTTTAATATAAGTCATTATTTTAAAGAGTATGACTTGAGCATCTTATTTTACCATAACTTTTGCGCTTTCTTTTTCTGTCTCGCTCGCGGTTCATGAACCGCATGATATGTTGACCTTCTTATTAGGCTACTAATAATTTTATTTATTACATATAGTATTGCATTAATTTGCATAGATATTTTATAGTTTATATAGCTATAAACTGAACGTCTCAGATTAGTGCGGAGTTATCATTATGCAAAAAATCAAGCTCCTCTGCGCTTCACGCCCGTGCGCATTCCATGACTAATCCTTCACCTGCTAGTCTGTTACGGACATGCAGACAAAATCACAGGCACAAACTTAGAATTGTTCACTTTAAGCTACATTATGACTAAGAATTAAAAAATCATTTTAATCTATTCGATTTGAATTCTGTATGTGTTCTTTTGTTCAGGCTTAAATACTATGAATTAATTTGTAAGTTAATTATTTCGTTTAATAGTTTTAGTAGGACTAATCCAGGAAGGAATCATTAGAGTTCATAATTAATTATTAAAATATAATATTATTAAAACAAGGATACGCATTAATAAGACATGGTCGTGAAAGCGAATTTGTAATTCGAATTATATTCAGAGCTTTGTAGTTTAAAATAGGCTAACAGTCAGTTAAACTATAGTTTAAGATAACACACACAGCTGCCTAAATAAATAGGCTATAAAATACACAGTTGATCATTTAGGCCTAATAAAATATTATTAAAAAACTGTACTGAAAGAAAAAAAGCACAAGAAAGAATGCCGCTTTTTGAAATTTTCATGCTCAACATGCTTTAATTTTAGACAGTTATTTAAGATTTTTTTGTTACAAAAGAAATTAGAGTTAGCCTACTAGAGAAATTTTATGTTGGAGCGGGATCTGAGCGGCATTGGTTTACCGGTGAGCGTGAGCGGAACATTAACTGAGCGCTTGCTTTGGGCAGTTAGCGACTGAGTGGAGCGCCGTCCATGGAGCGGAATGCTTAGCGGAGCGACACGCTGCTCAGCTCCGCTCACATGCTCTGTTTGGAGGCGACGCAGAATCGCCCGAAATCGCCCGAATCCACTCCTGAATCTGCTGTTAATAACGAACGATCCACACTATGTTGCAACAGAGGGGAAATAGTGTGGCCGCTTTAAGACTGCTTTGCTTTACGGGAGTTGTAGTCCATAGCGAGGGGCACTGTGGGTAGTGTAGTTCGACACGCATGCTGTGTGATGTGAGCTCTCGGTGTGTGCTGTGCGTGCGGTGAATTAGAGGGAGAAAGTTTTATCCGGTTTTGTTTTATGTTTACTACAGTTATTCCACCCGGGAGCTGTTTTGCACTGTGAACCTGAAAACACTGAAATAAGTAAAAGAAGGGCATGCATCGAGTACTTTAGTCCGTCTCATCATTTGTCGAGCATGAATTAATGAGCTGTTACTCTGCCGCCGGACATTGCGGAGAAAGTAAGACCTATCATCATGATTAAAACAAAGAATTAGAATTATTAAAGTGTCGATCGGGTGCGGATATATATATCAGATAAAATAATATGTGTGGGCGGGTGGATGATTAGAATGAAGGAGCGGATTCGGGTGACATTTCAGCTGATCCGCGCATCTCTACTCTGCGTGTAAACTCGTAAACAGACACCTGTGATCGGTTCATGAGATCGGCCAGATTGGCGAGTACCGATCGAGTCATAAAATGTGATTATCGGCCGATACCGATCTCTGGCCGATCGATCGGAGCATCACTAACATACATACATACATGTATACATACATACACATGTGTGTGTGTGTGTATGTTCTGTTGAGTCTTATTCTACTCTTATATTCATAATTTTTTGCAGCCACAGCCACTGATGTTGAAAAACTGATGCTACCAATCACCCCTCGCTTGATTATTCAAGGTAATGTTGATGCCTTCCTCATTTTTATCAGATTTTTAAATGTCAAGTTGTTCACAGATTTGTTGTGAGCAGTTTCATGTACAAACTCTTTTACTTCTTCCAGAAGTTCCTCCAGTACTTCCAGTAGTAGTAAATATTAGACTAAGATTTTTTAAACTATAGTCTTTGTTTTTATTAGCAATTTTACTGGGCATGTGTGTTTGTTTGCTTGGTTTTCAATGCCGGCGGTGCATGGAACATCAACTTTATTTCTACAAACAAATTTAATAATTCACAAACACCTCTAATTTAGTCTTTCTTTCCCCAGCAATAGAACATCAAACAAACAGTCTTATTCCTTGGAGGGTCGAGTGGTCATGGGACCTCACCTGGATTTCACAACTGGCTTTGGATCTGGTCTGAAATTGAAGTATCCTGAAGATCCCTTTTGCACTTTGGAATTTCAGGTAATGTCTACATTTAATATTGTACCCTGAGGGCCCTTGTTTTGGGGGGTTAAACAAGGAATGTATAGGAGCACAAGTGATGACTCCCCTTGTGCCCTTGTTATAAAGGGGTGTGTTGCAGACTCAATTTGTGTGTCTGTGCTGGAGACCAGAGAGGACGCTGTCTTTAAAAGGATGGAGCTCTTATACCAAATGTGAAGTTACCTATTCAGGTGAGTGGATTACATACAAGTCATTGCAGATGCATAAATAGTGGGGAATTTTCACTGGGCAGCTCAAATTAAGCGAAACGCAAAACATGTGGAAAAAATATTTGAAATATTTGCAAAAATTGTATTCACTTCAATCAAGTTTTTTTGCAATTATTTTTCCAAATATTCAACTCATGAAAAATTAGCTTGATGCAAGGAACATCCTGCTAGTATTCAAGAGCAAGTGCCATGATGCACATGTTCACTTTGCAATAAGTGTGAACCCAGCATTAGATTATACTCCGTAAACGGAAGATGTAAACCATATCAACTGTTTTGAAATGCTCTGCCTGGGTATATCAAAACCACTATTTGTTGTTGGACTATTTGATTGTGTGTTTGTGATGGAAATGTTTTTTTTTTAGATGTTTTTGTTTATATAGCTGTAGTTTGACTGAGCTAGAGTATTGTGATCATGTTCAAACTGAGCTAACAGTAATATTGCTCTGTAGTGCAGCAGTAGTGTCCCACTGAAGGTGGTGATTTGGAACAGACAACCTCATTTGTTGAATGAAGCTAACAGTATATCTGCCCTTTTGCTTATAGGTGCTGTTTGGGCATCATTCTGGAGACGGACGAAGTCAAAGAAGCAGAGAAGACATATCAACCAGCAAGTGTGTACAACTAGTAGGTAGTGCTGTCGCCTCACAGCAAGGAGGTTGCTGGTTCGAGCCTCGGCTGGGTCAGTTGGCGTTTCTGTGTGGAGTTTGCATGTTCTCCCTGTGTTCGCGTGGGTTTTCTCCGGGTGCTCCGGTTTCCCCCACAGTCCAAACACATGCGGTACAGGTGAATTGGGTAAGCTAAATTGTCTGTAGTGTATGAGAGTGAATGAGTGTGTATGGATGTTTCCCAGAGATGGGTTGCGGCTGGAAGGGCATCTGCTGTGTAAAGCATATGCTGGATAAGTTGGCGGTTCATTCTGCTGTGGCGACCCCAGATTAATAAAGGGACTAAGCCGAAAAGAAAATGAATGAATGAATGATTGACCTTGGAATAGATGACTGCCAAATTTTGCAAGCAGTTTTGACTCTCTCTCTCTCTCTCTCTCTCTCTCTCTCTCTCTCTCTCTATATATATATATATATATATATATATATATATATATATATATATATATATATGGGTGATTCTCACGAAAACTTAGTTTAAAAATTTTCAAACCAAATTTTTAAAAAATGTTTAAATAAATTTTTTGTTTTTGCAGATATTTGAAACAAAGTCTGGAGTGTTTGTCAACATTAATTTAAAAATATATACATATCATTTAGTGCCTTTTTGAGCATAATTTAAAAAATAAGTAATGAAAAATCTCATTACCGCAACAGTCTGAAAAATCAACTCTGTTAAAAAAGCGAATTCACATTGACATTTTAAAAAAGGGGATTATTAACCATCATGTACAGTTACTTGAGATTTTGAAATAACAATTATTTTTTAATTAACAGGGTTTTTTATTTTGATTGTTTTTTCTCATTACCGAAACACCCTACACAATTGACAACCCTTTTTTTAATATATTTTGATTAAACCTGATGTATTTTCAAAATGATGTGGCTAACCTGAAAGGACATAACTTGTAGATTATGCACATGCATTGAAAAGCAAACGATTAAAAATAAACAAATAATTAACACTTAATGAACATTGGTTGCGGTAATGATAAATAGGTTGCAGAATATAGGGTAATTATTTCAATATTGATTTTAGGTATACTATGTATGAGATAAAAATAAACATTTAATTTAGAAAAAACAACATTGAATTTCAAATATTTTATTTTTTAGTGCTTTAATAACAAAAAAAATTATTTCTAAGAATTATTTCCACTTGCTTGGATAAGCTGAAATGTGTCATCATCCCTACTAGATGGTGTGGTCTCTACAGCTTTAACCCCCTGCTATTCCTTATTTGGGAATCAAACTTGTGGTCTTAGCTGGTCAAAAAGGGATGGAAAACTGTAAATTACCAACTGTTGTTGTTGTTTTTTTAGCCTATTTAATCAAATGTATATAATATTTATATTATTTTGAATTTTGAGAGGGTCTTTATGCATTAATTAACATACATTTCCCCTATTGAAAACAATGGAATTTTTGTAATTTTTATTTTTAATAATGTTTAAATTAGTGCTGTATTTCCGAGTAGGGTCTGTCTGGGGACTGCAAGACAGGTGCATAACATGAAGGGGCATAACTTGTTGTAGAGGCGTAACTTGAAGTTATGGAGACCCACATGTCAAACTATGTTGTCGGCAAAATGGCGATGTACCCATCAGTTATTAACATCTACACCTACTCCACACCTAAACCCAACCATCACAGTTATTAATGCCTATATCTACTACAGTAAAACCCTAAATTCAACCACCATCTTTATTAACGTACAGCTGCAGAGGCTTTCATACTTGATGTGATTAAAGAAGTCAGCGAGTTGCTAAATGAATGAATATAATAATATGTCAAGTTAATTGGTTGTGGATAAATTTGGAGAAAACTCCTGAAAACATGTAGTGAAAATGTTCTCTTGTAAGTAATTCCACCATCTTGCCAATAACATCTCATTGTGACATCTCACATTGTTCAATGGGATCTCCATAACTGCAAGTTACACCTCTTTAACTTACTACAAGTTATGAACCTTCATGTTACGCCCTTGTCTTGCAGTCCACAGACAGATACACTTGGTATTTCCAGGTAAAATAGAGACTGTCATTTAAAAACAAAAGGCAGATTAGCACCCTCATGTCATTAAAAAATACATGCAATGGCATGGTCTAAACACTAGGTTCTTGTATTACGATCTCTACAATGCTGCTTGTGAATTCCTTTCTAGACAAGCTAAAATAATTCTTTCTGACAAGGTTTCGAAATTTGTTGTTTGACAAAGTGATTTGAAGTGTAAATTTTTGTATTTTGATGAAATTTTGTAGTTTGAAAAACTACATATGGCTATAGAGACTACACAAAAGGCTTAACATTTTGTATGATGCAGTGTGTTTGTGTTTCTCACTTAGTGTCACCCCTTTACACTTTTTTCAGAATCATAGTGAATTTGTATTTTTGCAAACAAAATATTTTCTAAATGTTCATATTTGACTTAATGTTTATTTTCTCTCTCACTCTGTGTGTGTGTGTGTGTGTGTGTGTGTGTGTGTGTGTGTGTGTGTGTGTGTGTGTGTGTGTGTGTGTGTGTGTGTCTGTGTGTGTGTGTCTGTGTGTGTGTGTAGATTAAAACTAAATTATCACTGTAGAGTGTTTTTTTTAGTAATTACACTTGCTATGCCATCTCCAAATCTAACCTCTCTCTTTCCCTCTTTCTGTACTCCTCAAGTAGTTCTGGGTTGTTGTATACAATTTTTCCTAACCTAGCTTTTGCTAAAGATTTTCTTTTTTTCACTTGCTGACTCTCTAAAATGAAACAAATCAAAGCAAAATATAAACAGATAGTACATTTTTAGATTAACATTAAATTCAAAAGAGTTATTTGAATCTAGTATGCAATTTACTTAAATTCTCATTCCTGAAACAGATATTCTCTCTACCGCAACTGTCCTTAAATGGTTGCGGTTTATGAGAAAAGAGTTGCGGAGAATGAGGTGCCTCAATATGTTTTGCTAATAATAGGGAAGCTATGATGATTTAGAAAAAAAATTTTCAGTGCATATAATTAAGACTTTTAAAAAGTTTGTTTTCATAAAAATTTGTAAATCTAACAATGATGTAAATGTAGAAAACTACCTGTTTCGGTAATGATAATCAAAAAGTCGTTTAACCATTTTGATTGGAGAAAATTTTACATTAAACTGGAGAAATAAAAAATATCTTCTTTTCTGGCAGCCATCTTGAAATAACTGGCCCATGTGCTTCTTTATTCAAAATTAAACTTTATTTAAACTCTTTATGTGTGTTTAAACAGTACTTTAAAATGGTTGCGGAGGATGAGAACATCCGTCATGGACACATCGTTTTTCAGTTTTTTTCTCATTATCATTATACATGAATATTCTGTTAATTATTTGTTCTGTCATGTAAGATAATCTATTAGAACAATTCAGTTGTTTTTATTCTAAAATTGTTATGCTAATTTGTTTAAATTACAACATAACACACATTCAAACACACATGGACACGTTTCGGTAATGAGAATTTCAGTAGAAAATGCCGTAAAATTATTAAAAATAAGTAAATTATGTTGAAATTACACATTGTGCTTCGTAGAGAACAGTTTTGTCTTTATTATGATGTTTTTTGTATTAACAAATTAGCAAGTTTTATATTTAAAATCTTAAGTGCCATGTTGTTTTAGTGGTTTCGTGAGAATAACCCATATATATATATATATATATATATATATATATATATATATATATATATAGAGAGAGAGAGAGAGAGAGAGAGAGAGAGAGAGAGAGAGAGAGAGAGAGAGAGAGAGAGAGAGAGAGAGAAAGAGCAAGAGCGCACTCTCTCACTGCTTTTTATTTGTATGTTACGTATGATGTCAGAAGATTTTTTATTAATATGTTCTTATAGTATTTTTCGGTTAAATGGAGAGAGGCTTCACCTTTTGAAAATTTTCTGAAATGTTTATACAGATGTCATTAAACTGTTAAATAAATGTGTAAAATGTCTGTATGTTTGTTTTTATTTTTATTTTAGAGTCTTCTTAGATCACCCAAAAATGAAGATTCTGTCATCATTTACACATTCCCAGGTTGTTTCAATCCTGTAAAATATTTTTGTTTTGTTGGACACAAAGGGAGATAAATTATATTTTTATTTCTATGTGTTCAACAAAAAAAAATCATATTTAACAGAATTGGAACAACCTGAGGGTGAGTAAATCATGACAGAATTTTCATTTTTGGGTGACCTAAATTTGCCTTGAAATTTTACAGCACCAAACTGTTAAATTACAATAATCCGGGATATAAATGTAATTTCACAATAATTTGATGTGACAAAATCATAGTAAATTACTGTGAACTACCTCACAATAATTTACTGTGAATTTACACACAGTAAATTACTGTGAAAGTAATGCAATTATTAGCCAGTAATTTACTGTGAATTTACACACAGTAAATTACTGTGAAAGTAATGCAATTATTAGCCAGTAATTTACTGTAAATTTAAGGTCAAATTTTTTACAGTGTAGTTTTAAAGTTTAAATCATTGAAGTAGCCTAGTTTTTAAGAGTTGGCATAGATAAGTACATTCATTCATTCATTTTATTTTCGGCTTAGTCCCTTTATTAATCTGGGGTCGCCACAGCAGAATGAATCGCCAACTTATTGCAGTGGATGCCCTTCCAGCTGCAACCCAACACTAAGAAACAACCACACACTCTCATTCACACTCATACACTACGGACAATTTAGCTTACCCAATTTACATGTATTGCATGTTTTTGGACTGTGGGGGCAACCAGAGCACCTGGAGGAAACCCACGTGAACGCTGGGAGAACATGCAACCTCCACACAGAAATACCAACTGACCCAGCCGAGGCTCGAACCAGCGACCTTCTTGCTGTGAGGCGACAGGACTCCTGTGTCATTGCGTCGCCCCTAGATAAGTACATATATGTTAGTATGTTTCTAGTATGGATCGGCATGGTTATTGCTAGAGGGTTAATAGGGTGTTCTGAGTGGTTGCTAGGCGGTTGCTAAGGTGTTTTGACTGGTTCTTAAGGCTTTGCTAGGCGGTTGCTAAGGTATTCTGAGTGGTTGCCAGATGGTTGCTAAGGCGTTGCTAGGCGTTTGTTAGGGTGTTCCCGATAGTTGTTAAGGTGTTGTTAGTTGGTTGCTAGAGTATTCTGAGTGGTTGCGAGGCAGTTGCTAAGGCGTTGCTATGCGGTTGCTAGGGTGTTCTGAGTAGTTGCTAAGGCATTGCTAGTGTGTTTTATATGGTTGCTAAGATGTTGCTAGGTGGTTGCTAGGGTGTTTTGAGTGGTTGCTTAGGCTTTTCTAGGCAGTTGCTATGGTTTTCTAGGTTGTTGCTAAGGTGTTGCTAGGCAGTTGCTAGGGTTTCCTGAGTGGTTGCTAAGGCATTGCTAGGCAGTTGCTAAGATGTTCTGAGTGGTTGCCAGGCGGTTGCTAAGGTGTTCTGAGTGGTTAAAAAGGCGTTGCAAGGTGGTTGCTAGGGTGTTCCAGTTGGTTGCTAAGGTGTTCTCAGTTGTTGCTAAGGTGTTGCTAGGTGGTTGATAAGGTGTTCTAAATGTTTGCTAAGGCATTCTAATTGGTTGCTAAGCCATTGCTAGGTGGTTACTATGGTGTTCTAGGTGGTTACTAAGGTGTTTCTTGGCGGTTATTAGGGTGTTCTGAGTGGTTGCTAAGGCGTTGCAATGTAAAGTCAATGGCAGTTTTTTTTACAATGGAAGTCTATAGGTCAGTTGCTAGGGTGCCGTAAGTGGCTGCTAGGGTGTGGCTAGTAAGTTGAAAAGTCATCAGTGATTGGCAGATTCGTAGTCTGACTTAAATGAGTCCAACCTTAAGTCTGTATGACAGACTGGCGCAAAGTTATGAGGTCATAAAATTTGGTCCAATGTTAAGTCAATGAGACTTTTCCGAATTTTCCGAGACAGTTTTGGGAAAACCGTAAGTCGGAAAAGATATAGCAACTTAATTCAGTATAGTTTGGAGGTTTTGAGTTAGTTTGGTGGTTGTAATATTATTGGTCTAGGAGGAGATGTGTTCTAAGAAGAAGAAGAAAAAGTTTATGTAGTATAACAGTATGTTGGCTTTCTCAAGCCACCATAGTTATTATTTATTTATTTTAAAAAAATGGCCTATGCTAAGTTGTTGATTGGAAGCTAGAGATAATTGTACTTATTGTAGGCCTGCTTACATGACACACATATTCCAACCTAGTGTGTTTTCTTATTGTCTACACATACACCAACACTAACACTTACAGCACAGGTGTGTTCCTGGAGGGCCGCAACGCTACACTGTTTCGTTCCAACCCTAATTAAACACACCTGATCAAACTAATTGAGGGCTTTAGGCTTGTTTTAAGCCTACAGATAAGTGTTGAAGCAGGGCTGAAACTAAACTTTGCCGGGCTGAGTTTGACACTCCTGCGTTACAGTAATCTACAGTTATATAGTGTGTCCACAGATATTTTGCCGTGATTTAAACACAATAGGACTCTTTTTTTCTTTAAATCTCCTGACGTTAAAATAGGATCCCTCCCATTTTAAGGCCCACCGAATTGATTGACAGCCACGTATTAACATGTCTCCATAGTAACGTGTATAATAATATCAGCAAGACTGGACGTGCACAAAGCAGCTGGGATTAAAAGATCTGTTCAGCTCTCTGTGATCATCAGTCATCATCAAATGTGATTAAGGATGAGTTTTACAAGGTTAAATCGTTTTTAAAACAGTGCATGTTTGTAATGAATTACAGCGATTTTACCGTCTTTATCACCACAGCTGCATGTCAGTACAGTTATAAAAGAAGATGTTTCAATCCTGCTTTGTGGATGTTAAATCAGGTTTATTTATGTCCATACAGCAGTGGATATTAACGTGTATCCTATCACATTTTCCGCACAAAACCATGCAAATTTAAATGCGTGCGCTGTGTGTGTGTCTGTGTGTATGTGTGTAAACTTTGTAACGACATTGTGTGTGACTCATCATTGTAGAAAGACTTGAATTAACTCAAGAAATACATCAATAACTATTAGGAAAGTTCTTACTGTAGTATTTCTCACAAACGTTACGTGAGGTCTGCTTCCTTTATGTCTGTCACTGTGCTGTTTATTTGATGCAGCCGAGGCGGAGATTGAGTCACACTTTGACAGGCACGTGGGAACAGTGGGCGGGGTGAATTAGCATTAAAGGCATACCTGCCAACACTCCCGTGTTTCCCGGGAGTCTCTCATATTTCAGACCCATCTCCCGTATTGTTCTGTCTCCTGGAAAACTCCAGGAATTCCACCCCCCCACACTCCCCGCTCCTCAGCAGTTTGGTACAGTCCAGCGTGAAACCAGGTGCATGTGCGCGTGCTCTTCAGTTCACGCGCAACTGCTCCGCTCTACAGTTATCGCGCAACCTCCCCACCCTTAAGTTTGCACGCGCCCCCACCGGTATTCAGTTCGTGGAATTTCTGAACCAAATGTTGGCAGGTATGATTAAAGGCACAGGCAACAAAAACCGCTACATGTGTTCAAAGCAGGAAAATCCAATATTCTAAAAGCCATAATACATAATCTGATGGGTGTTTTGAACTGAAACTTTACAGACACATTCTGGAGACACAGAAGACATCTGGGTAAAACAATGGGTAAAATAGGTGCCCTTTAAAGTTGTTAAGCTACTATCACAATATTAAAAAGCATAAAAGTAGTCTATGCACAGATGATTGGCTAAAACAATACATTTTTACTCAGCAAGTGCTTTATCATGGTTTGCATTTAATTATTTGTGTGAGTTGTTTTTCAGACCGACACCATGGCTGTCAGAAGCTCAGACATGCTTTGATTCAAGATATTATTATGTTTTATCAGTTTCATGATCATTGGTTTTCTTTTGCTTCATTCAGTCGGAGATTAAACGGGTGCCTTTCGAATTCAAATATTTATTCAAAGCTGCAGCCGACAGACACTTCAGACCGAGGCCTTATTAAAGCGACGGCCGCACCATATGCCATTATAGTTGAATTTAAATGCAGAATTTCCCCAATTCTCTTCTTAAGGCTGTGCGGGTGATTGACAGGAGGTATCATACGGTGTGTGCTCCTCTTCCTCTGAAACTCACCTTCACTCTGCTAATGTCCGCCTGAGGGAAGAGGGTCCGTCTGGGCCTCATAGATAGCAGAAGTGTGTGTGTGCCCGTGTTTGTTTTGGTTTGGCTGTTTGTGTGCGTGAAGAGCTCGCCAGTGAATTAAAGGGGGTTGACTGGAGGCTAGAGGTTAGCATTGAATCTTTTTGCTTGTCGTGTGTGGTGTGCGCCCTTCAAATTCTTCTGTTTATTGACCTGTACGTGCACTGGAGCTGGTCAGACATTAATCGCTTGCTTGAAATGCTACACACTATAGGTACTTTTCAGTTTCTACATTACTGTCACACACACACACACACACACACACACACACACACACCCTGGTGTGAAGTTGATATTGATATTTTGACACACCAGGAGTATTTTTGCTTTTTTAAATCACATGAACAGATTTTGAACCATCTGTGTACATCACACACACACTTTTGTTCATATTATAAAGCAGTAGCAAATGATTTTTTAACACACAAAAAGAAACAAATACAGTAATCAGCATTTGAAAAATTATCAAAATGTGTTTTTTAAATTGTCCTAAGACAAGAGTAATTAATAGTTTTAGCACAATTCTGATAAAAAGTTTTGATCCACTTTAAATGTTGACTACTGTACACACAAAAACACACACACACACTCTTATATAAATTCTAGTGTTGCAGTTTACGGCCTACATATGCAACATTTTAACCGTGATGTAATTTTGATTATCATGTGTCATTTTTAATGTTTTCTTTAGGCAGCAACTTTGTACGCCACACAAATAGCCAACATTTGCTACTTGACAAGACTATACTTTCTACGAAGGTTATGGTTCTATGGTGTTGACAAGAAAATCATGTACTCATTTTATCAGGCTGTATTTGAGAGTGTCATCATCAAGTAAGGTCTATCTACATGGTATGGCAATGTTTCTGTAAATCTGAAATCAAAATGTTTTAATATTATCAGAATTGCTATGAGACTGATAAGATCAGAAACCTTTACCAGTATTTAAACACTCTACAAGCAATACACTCTGAATCAAGAGAAACAAATTCTGAACAATCCATCTCATGTACTCCTTCCTATTTTATGATCTTTTACTTTCTGGTAGAAGATACAGAACCTTCCGCTGGAAGCAGAACAGACTTAAAAACTCTTTTATCCCAGTCTCAACTAGACTATTGAACACTGATTGATAGTGTGCCTATGTGTCTCTTGTATGTAATTCTTTTGCATGTTTGCTTATTTGATCATTTTTATTGTGTTAGAACTTGCTGAAGTGCTCGGTGAAAATTTCCCCTTGAGGGACCATAAAGTATACAAACAAACAAAACTTATTTTTAGCATGTTGATAAGCTAATAGCTTAATACTTGTAAGCAAATACAAATAATGGGTGATTTTATTTGGCATTCTGTTTATGTTATGTTCATTTTTTGTGGGGAAATAATTAGCATTCTCAAACATTGATTATACAAATGGAGTGAAGTGCTTGTTGATGTTGATGAACAACTTTTAACACTATGACTGCAACCGAAATCACACTCTCTTGAGTAGAGATGTGGGGACTGAATAAATTTGCAAACATTGAAAAAGTACATTCTGTATGAATGTGTGCATTATGAATCTAATCTGGAGGTTAAACATTCTCCAGGGTGTAATCCTTGTACTTTTGTCTATTTTTAAATTACTTTGTCGGGCGTCACGGTAGTGCAGTGGGTGGCATGATCGCCTCACAGCCAGAAGATCACTGGTTCGAGCCTCGGCTGGGTCAGCTGGCATTTCTGTGTGGAGTGTGTATGTGTATGTGTGTCAATGAGAGTGTATGGGTGTTTCCCAGTGATGGGTTGCAGCTGGAAGGGTATCCGCTGTGTAAAACATATGCTGGATAAGTTGGCGGTTCTTTCCGCTGTGGCGACCCTTGATTAATAAAGGGACTAAGCCGAAAAGAAAATTAATGAATGAATGAATGAATGTTGCAGTTTATCTTGAAAAATATTATTGTTAGTACTGATAATGGCTCCCTAGACATTGAAATATGCAGCATACTCCAATAACAGCCAAAAGGTACACATGATGTTCGCCACTAGAGGGCACATATTTACAACAAACAAAGGCTTATTTTGATGATGCAGTGACTGAATGTGTATTCACGGGGGTTGTCATTTACATTACATCCTATGGGACTTGGCTGTTTCTCAAACAGCTTTCTTTGAACCTGGATGTGTTTTTGATATTGAGGAAGTATCGAATACAGACTTGACCAAAGCACTCGCTGGAAGTACCCAATGTCATTGGGGCTATAAAGAATGATAGAAGCGTGGCATTTTATGTTCACTATTATTTACAGTTCAGAGAAATAATTTGTTTATCTCAGGAGTTTCCCCTTAAGGAGATGGTGAAAGTAAACATTTACATATTTTCTTTTATTAAAGATATAAACACAAGGAAATAAGTTATTTGTCTGCATTCTATTGAGAAACAGCCCATGTTTATGGACTAACCAAATCAGGAATCATCAAGTGTGTATGACATAATTAAAACGGTCTGTCACTAATTAAAATATCTTATTTCTCTGCATTTGAACATTCTTCAAAACATTTAGCATAATCAAAGGCTATAGAATACACAAGATATTTCACTCATATAGTTTTAAATGGAGAAAAGAGTCAATATGGCGAACGCAGCTCCGCATTCTAGTACAGGAACCAATCATTGATCACTATAGACTGACGTTTCTCTGGGAGAGGGTCTCAGACCAGATGTCTGTTCTTTACGACAGTTTCTGCAGTTGTAATTAATCCTCTGCTGTCAGCAAATATATCCACATGAGCTTGAAATCTCTACTTTTAAACGAACCAATACACTTGAAAACAAATGTTTTTTGGATTTATAATCTTTACGAAACAAACATGAGGTACAGTCTGTCCCATCAAACATATATCACATGACAGCAACTGCTTGAACACCCACAAACTTGTAAACAAAGAGGCCGCTGTCATTTTGGGAGGAGATTTGCCATCAAGTCCAAGTTGTGAATTACTTTAGAAGACCAGCGAAATCGAATAAGGCATTATTCAGAGGATGATAATGTGTAACATGGCCATAAATGAGGTTGTTGTCATGATCTTGTTCTCTTCGAGTGCGCGTTACATTAGCAACCTGAAAAAAAATGCAGATTTAGTTTTATTCGAACATTTAGAAAGAAAATTGAAGCAACAGTTGATGTTTAACTTTATTGGTGGTTCCAAATATGAAATGTAATCGTAATCTTGGCAAACAGTTATGGAGAATTTGGTTCAAACAGAATGCCCGAGCATACTGCCCGAGAGGCATTTCAAAGATGGCCGCCGAGTGAAATGACTCTCCTTAAAGGAACTTTGGTATAATGTAAGTACATACGTCAACAAAATATATATAACATCGTTCTAGTGGTTTTTAGATAAATTTATGAAGATATCTTACCTTTTTTTGCCTTAATTTTGGGTTCTCAAAATAAATTATTTAAAAAATCCTGAATTCCTGTACTTTAAAGATTTGAAGTAAATTATATATTTATTTTTGATAATCAACCGTTCTCTTTGATGATACGCCATCTTGTGGATTTAATTTTCCACCGACCATATCGTAATGCTTATCAAGAGAAGGTATGCAATGCTGCTTTAGGTAGATTTTAGAAGGCAATACAAGTTAACTACGTTTTAGTAGCATTCCTGTCGAGAGTGCAACTACCATGCTTTAAATATCCTGTCTCCATGCACAGCTCACTGGAATTTGGAGCAATAAAATCTAATTTTCATTATCATCCCACACAACTGAAAATACACTCACACACATCATCCGATTGGTGACAGAATGAGATTTGTGATCTTGTCAGGATTATCCATGCTCCGGTTTCTAGGTCAGGATTCCATCAGAACAGACATCCTCCCTGAGAGACACAGGTCACACACACACACACACACACACACACACACACACACACACACACACACGTATAGATTAGCATCTTCCTCTAGAGACACGCTCTGTGCAGAGACCACAACAGCTTTTAATTATCTTGCTTTCTCCCACACACTCATTTCAACAAGTACACACTGTCTCTCACACAAGTGCCCTCACGATTGTGCCCTCACACACAATACAGACAAAAGAGCACAACGGACTGCTTCCGCAAGGAAAAATCCCATTTAACGTCTCCATAGAGAAATTGATTTAACGTAAAAAAACTTTTTCAGGACAGACCTACAGTGAGCACTGAGTGGTTTTTAAGACGATAATATATGCTTCTATAAAGCCACCAGTCAGTGAAAGTTCAACTTGGTGCTGAATTCCCAGTGAAGTACTTCATTACGTACAATGCTGAAGACAGATCTACAAGTCTCTTAAGAGATATTTGTTTTGCATAAAAACTGTAGCAAGAAGAATTTTGGTTTGGTAAGTAATGTTAACTAATGTTAGCCCTGCTGCTGTTGACTTACGCGTCAAGCATGACCTGGGCACCATTTTAACAACAGAAAAAAACGTAAACATTTTTTTTTTATCTTAAAGTTTGGTGACTTTTTCTAAAATGATAATAATTTTCTATTTTCATTAAGGCTGTATGCATTTTGGGTACAACAGTTGTCCTTTGGGTCAATTTTGAACTATAAAAACATTTTTAGCCCTCAAAAACTAGCGGCACACACTTACACGCTCCCTGTGCATTTCATTCTTTTGCAAAAAAATTATTTGGCCAATCTTTAATAAAATAACCATAACCTTGAAAACCTTGAAGTTTTCTTCACTTCTAGTCACATGGAATGCTTTTAGGGCAGGGCTATCAGGGCCTGTTGGGCAGTATAATTAGTACCTGTAATTCAACAATATTATAAACAGTTAATAACTCAATTTTGTGATGGATGTCAAGTAGTTAAATGCAAGTCATAATTATGACAGTAACAGTCAATACTAGATTTTGGAAAGAAGTGTTACCGTTTGGAATCATCTAGGTGCCCTCGAGGACGAACTTGACCATCAGCCACCTCATCTCGGTCTCCATCTTGATTCATGGGAAGCAGTGATTCAAACGAATAAGGTATGATTCCATTTTTAAAATGTAGCTCCTTGTTCTTGTCATCTTCGGGCTTCTTAAAACATTTAGCACCAGAGGGTGCTGATGGTGATTCAGTTGGACACTGATTTCACATAACTGATTGCAAACTGCCATCTTAAATCTTCCTTTTCGTTAGCAACATCCGTCTTCTAATGATCTAATCGATTACCAATTGATTAAATCATGCACCACCCTATGTTTATTTCTAATTTCAGATACCATTTTAATCGGATATACTGTACATCATGATAGGGGAAAAGGGACAATCTTAACTTCCATTTCATGTCGATTTTAAGTTGGTTTGTATTGACCTTATTCTTCACATACGAGCGGGCGCAGCCATTTGAATCTCCTTGGCTCGAGACTTCCAGTCTCATTCACTTTTATTCATTTTTAGATGTTAACAACAGCTCGTTGTGCTGCTTGATGTTGCAAACTGATATTTTATTATTACATTGTTCTGCTTTGTCTGTATAGTCGTGGACACACTAGTTTGTAGAGTAAGTAGCTTGACCGTTTTCTGCAGTTTATTATTCCTATAGTCATTTCTCCCGTACACAACTGAATCAGAAGTACTAAAACAATCCCAAAAGCGATTGACTTCCGCATTTTAGAATAGGGCCAATACAGCACTTTAGGTTTATGTTTTCTTACAGCACCACATACTGGTCTGGCATGTATACTACATCGAGTTGATGTAGCCACAATTGTAGCTGATTTACTTCAAGGCTTTCTAAATGCTGAAAATACTGGGAAAATGTTCTACATCTACACTGTAAAAATATCTGTTAATCAAGTTTTGGGATTCAAAAGTGTTTTCTGTTTATTTACGGTTGTGAATTGCATTATGGAATCTTGATCTCTGCTTTATTGGCTTTTGATGTTGAAATTTTAACTCTACAGTTTGACAAAGTGACTTTAATTGACATTTTAGTAGTTTGAAATAATATAATGTATAAGAAATAATATATAGAGAAATAAGTGTGTAAAATAACCGAAAATGTACTGGCAGTTCATTACAAAGTTTTTGTACCATAATATATGACACTTTAACAATATATCACTTTAAACGAGTGTTTGGGAAAGTTATTTTTGAAAATAGTGCATTACAATATTGAGTTAATCCCCCAAAAACGTAACTAATTGCGTTACTTCACAGGTTTGATCTTTTTCAGAACTTACAGGTGTTTTTTTCACCTTTTTTTATAAAGAAGTTCTGCATTTAACAACCACCTATATAACCTATACCTTCATTTTACTTAAAAAAAAGTAAGCTAAAATTATATTTTGAGAACTTTTTGAGCCCAGAGCTATACATGCAGTATATACAGATTAATGAAAGAATGAAATGTGTTTGCTAATTTTGTACGTTTTGTGTTATTAGATAAGTAAATTCACTGTTCATTGAGATAAAGACTGCAATTAAGCCTAAGCGTACTACTAACATGAAATATTTTTTATTAAGGCAAAAACAGATTTTTAAAAAGGGATAAAAACATCCCTAAATCAAAGTGAAGTTTATTTATAAACTAATTTCGAGAGGATCACATGCTTATGATTGCTTGCGGCTGGTCCCGCTTATCCAATTTATGATTCACCAATCAGACGATTCCTAAACCACTAAATACCCTAAGGTCCATATAACAGCCATCTTCGTTTTGAAGATCCCCCCTTTCACCCCTACTCCTCCTCCTTTCTTAGATGGGTGGCACAGTGGCCCAGTGGTTATTGCCTCACAGCAAGAATGTCACTGGTTCTAATCCTTACCAAGCAGCCGATGTTTCTGTGCGGAGTTTACACGTTCTCCTCGTGCTCACATGGGTTTCCCCCGGGTTCCCTGGTTTTCTCCCACCCTCCAAAAACATGCAACTTTAGTTAATTGACTAATCTTTGCATTGTTTTTTTTTTTGTTTTTTTCTATGTCATGTTTCTTGCAGTTGTCAAGAGTTTTACTTACACATGATCTACACTTAATGACAATCCACTTCTTTTCTTTGATGAGTTCAAAATAACAAGAATCCATTGCAAAAATGTAAGTCTCTGGCCTGCCATTGTTTCTGTTCCTGGCTGTCTGTAGTGATGATGGGCAATTTGTGAATGTTTGCGTCTTCAGTACTAACATACCGGATACCCCCTCTGACTCTAAATAATCATATATCCTGAGTTATTGAGTAACTAGAACAGTACACTGACTAATCTGCTGTGAAAAAGGAGACATGATGATGATTATCAGTGCAAGCCGACTGTCTGTTCCCTCGCAGCACGCTCTCTCATTGAGAGACTTTTTATTCCGCAATATATTTTGTAAAAGCCAATTAAGCAAGGTAAAAAGTAATTTGCGTTACATTTTTTTTTAAAAGTAACTCAAACAATTTTAGAGGAGAGCAGGGTAAGTTGTCACACTTTTCATACTTTCTAACTTTTACTGAGCACTATATATCACAATGTAATAAATGACATACTAAATGAAAGAAGGAAGTTTCGGACACATATTTTGTATTCATTACATTTTCATATCTTATCTCATTACGGAGCTGTAGACTGTTGAATGGACAATGTGCACTTGTAAGAAATTGCCCCATCAGCGGGTAAGTTGTCACACTAGATTATCTGAAAATAAGAACGCAACTACTTATTTGTGTACTTATTGATTTTAATTGTTAAATTTAAAAATAAAACTTGAAATTTGAAATATAAACAATCATGCCTAGAGGATTTGGAAAACAAATGTATTTTAATTAATACACATTTAAATCAAAACATATTAACTGGCAAGACAAATTTACTTTGAATTTTAAACTCAAATGGAATGCTGCAGATAACTTGCACAACTTCCTCCAAACAAATTGATGCATTGTGTCTGATTAAGGGCAGAGTTGGTGCTGGGGCCTGGCAAGGTAGAGTTGATGCTTGGGCCTGGCAACGTACAGTTGGTGCTGGGGCCTGGCAGGGTAGAGTTGTTGGTGTGACGTGGCAGGGCAGAGTTGGTGCTGGGACCTGGCAGGGCAGGGTTCTGAATAGAGTGATCTGGATGGTGCAAGAATTATGGATGGTTTTAAGAAATTTATTTCTATTGTAAGGTTGAATCCCAGCCACCCTAAAGTCACCCTGAATGTTCAGAGAGGTTGCAGCCAGAGGATAGGCAATTGCCACAATCCCATGAATACCTTCCTTAATTCCTGCCTTTCCTTTTTTAATTCACATGTGACAACTTTCCCCAACGTCATTGAGAACTGCCCAAACTGACATTTGTGCTAATGTTGGCTAATGTTGGCTAAATGTTGGCTAAATGTTACTTTTTAGGCCAAAAAATAAGAAAACTGTGCTAACCTCAGATTAGAGCAATCTTGAACACATGTGAAGAGGAGGTGTTACACAAAGTGTTACACAAAGTGGCTATTTGATTTTTAAGATAGCACCTCTAGTGTTGAAGTTATGAACAGTGTGGCAACTTACCCGTGTGACAACTTACCCCGCTCTCCCCTACTTATTTTAAAAAGTACTGCGTTACTTTACTTGTTACTTTGGAAAGTAATATTAATACGCAAAGTGCGTTACTTACTGTATAACGCGTTACCCCCAACACTGCTTTAAACTATTAAAAATGTTCATAAAAGTCATTTTTTATAACTTTTTAAGGTTAAAAGTTGTTGGAAGAAAGATCAAGGTCCCATAAAGTGAATCAAAAGCATAAAGAAAAAATAAAAGATGAATCACAAAATATGGAAAACTGCTAATTTACAGATTTTTTATAATGTAGTCTACTAAACTCTCAGCCTCACACTAGAAGCTGTTAATGTATTTTCTCTAGATCTACAAAGGTTGTCTGAATTCTCCTCAGATACACGTGATTAGTATCCCCCAGCTCGTTTAGACAAAGAATACAGTCGCAAAAGTGCATTTCCCCCCACCAAACTCCCTCTTTCTCTCTATATCCCTGTTTCTCTGCCGAGCTGGATTTAAGATGTGAATGAACTTCGCCCGGTCCGTCCTGTTCCTTTCTAACTGGTTATTGTGCTTGGCGTGGCCTTTGACCCGGGCAGTGTGTGGAATGTGTGTGAGGGGTTTAGAGCGGTGCGGGTCAGGGAATAGGGGCTCACTTTTTGTTATTTCTCTTCACTAAACAAAACCTGGCAGCCCTCAGACAAAAAGATACAGGGACGGCTGTGCACAGAGCCAGTGAACCATGGCCATGTGTGTGTGCAACAGAGAGAACATTTGTTTTTGAAAGGGGGAGTTTGTAGCAGAAAGAGCAGGGATTTATGAAGGTAATAGTTGTGCGTGTTTGGATTTGAAGGAGCGTCGAGAGGCTTTCAGAGGTGAAGAAACTGGTAATGGCTGATGAACTTGCATAACTCTCTCCTCGCCCTCATAAAAGCACAGACTCAGACTTCCGTAGTGTCTCACGCCCTGTGTTTTCTGAAGTCTGAGTAGTAACGTAAACTTGGGATTAAAAAAAGTCACTGAGGGCAGTTGAAGTTAAAGAGTGGATTAGGTTTTAAGTGTAGATCTGATTAAAGGGGTTAGTTCACCCCAAAAATGAAAAATCACTCTTTATTCCAAAACCCATATGAGTTCTTCTTTTCTATTATGGAACAAAGAAAATTTAGGATTACATTTGGGATTTTAGGATTAATCTTCATTTTGCTCTCCATTTACTAATTATTATTTTTATTATTTTTTTATTTTTTACTTGGCAAAAATACTAATACACAATATACTGTATATGGAACCATAACAGATATCAGTCAATATATTTTTTGACATATAATTAGATTTGGCAAGTTAATTCTTTATATAATCTTTATAAACTCTAATCTTTCATTTGTTGTATTAAATCTTGGATAATCTCAAAATGAATGAAATGAACAAAAATATTCTACATTTTCAGTAAATCATATATTATAAATTGTAGACAAGAAACTTACAATTAAAAAATAAATACACAAATAATATTTTGTTTTGCAACTTACTCATTTAAAGTTAGTGAATAGCCTAACGCGCACACACACTCAAACAATTATAACTAAATATGTAATTAAAGCTACATTTTGGTGCAACAGGAGTATATTTGTGTCCATTTTTATTTTGGCTTGTTAATTATGTTTGTCTGTTTTCTATGGAAGTTTTTTCCTAGCAAAATTCAAATGAAAATTCAAATGCTTAAAAGATCAAATGATAAATCAAATGCTCAAATTATAAATCAAATCCTCAAACTGACATCGCAAATGATGAATCAAATGCTCAAACTGACATCGCAAATGGTGAATCAAATCCTCAAACCGACTCCACAAATGATGAATCAAATCCTCAAACCGACTCCGCAAATGGTGAATCAAATCCTCAAACCGACTCCGCAAATGGTGAATCAAATCCTCAAACCGACTCCACAAACGATGAATCAAATCCTCAAACTGACATCGCAAATGGTGAATTAAATCCTCAAACCGACTCCACAAATGATGAATAAAATCCTCAAACTGACATCGCAATTAAGGAATCAAATCCTCAAACCGACTCCGCAAATGATGAATCAAATCTTCAAAACGACTCCGCAAATGGTGAATCAAATCTTCAAAACGACTCTGCAAATGGTGAATCAAATACTCAAACTGACATCGCAAATGATAAATTAAATCCTCAAACCGACATCGCAAATGATAAATCAAATGCAAATGAGGTGTCAATCAACTAGCCTGGGCGGACCTTTAAGGCGGAAGAGTTTGGTGACCATATCTATGGGTGACAACTAGCTACCCGTAGCGCTATGACTGCGTTCGAAACCACATACTCAAAACATACACCGGAAGCGCCGCGCCATTCATTTTAGAATTCTAAACATACATTTCTATCGGTCTACGCACACCGGCACCGCAAGTCTGCGGCTGTCCGCGTCGCCCAGCTTGAAGAGTAGGTACAGTAGCCAAATCTTATGTATGAACGCGATCGTAGGCTACGTCATCCGCCAAGTTTACCTTATTATGTGACTGACGTTACAAGCGCAACTTTAAATTAATGGCAGGTTTAATTCACCTTAATTTAAATTAATATTTTTATTACAAAAGATATCCTTGTTAAACTTCACCTATTTTGTTGTTATCTTTATTGTAACATTTTTCATCCACAAGTAGAACATGCTTAAATCTTGTTTTCCTGACCTGTTTGATTATATAATCATATATTTTCATATCAAAAGAAAATCCATTACATTTGTTCTTTTTGCCGTTTTTGTTAATTGTTAAAGATACAGCAATGTTTCCCTAAGCCTGTATGAAGTTATTATTTCTGCATAATGATTAATAATAATTGTTATTAATAACAATCCCATAATAATACAAATAAAATAGCAAGGACAGAAGCAATAACACCTAATAGCATCAGTAACTTGACTACCCTACCTAATAGTTTTTATCAGCCTTCCCAATGTTGGCACATTGGTACATCTGCACAAAGACGTCGGACAGCTGCTTGAAGATATTCCTTTGGAGAAATGTTACACTCGAAATATGTAAGTATTTACTTTAGACTGTAAAAGCCCACCCCAACACCTACAAAAATAATAAATGCTGTTCACACACACACACACACACACACACACACACACATATATACATATATGCCACAGCTATGCATGAATAGTCACTAGACAAATGTAGCTAAGGTGAGTACATCTTAATTTTCAGTCAAAATATGAAATACTGTATACATTATTGAAATTATTAATTTATTCATCAACAATTAAAGACAATATTATTCATTCATTCATTTTCTTGTCGGCTTTGTCCCTTGCGGGGTCGCCACAGCGGAATGAACCGTCAACTTTTCCAGCACGATTTTACGCAGCGGATGCCCTTCCAGCCGCAACCCATCTCTGGGAACTAAAGACAATATTAATGGATGATTAAAATATTTAATAATAGTAACCATGATAAATAAATACAAGTCAACAAGACATGAAACTAAGCTTTATTCAAACAATCATGTATTTCAGACAAAGCCCCATGTTCTGCTGCATCTCCACACAGTTGGGCCAGTTCTGCAGGACTTCACTTGTTTTTTCCATCACATCCCTCAGTGCTGCAGTCAGACTGGAACAGAGTTGTGACATGAGGCTGTCCATGCATGAGAAACCGATTCATACTAAAGATGAAGTGACCACACCAGCATCTGGCTCAAATGAGGACACACAGGCAGGTGGAGGGATGCAGGGTCTTGTCCACGGCACTACAGCATCTTCAACATCTCCTTCATCATTTTCAGCACACTACAGTTCTCCATCATCCTCACTGCACACACCAGTCTGAGGACATTTCAGATTATACAAAGCACATAATAAAGAAGTCATTTTAACAGCACACTGTCATTGAGTTCTATTGTAAAATGGAAGTAATAATATGATCTTACTTCATGTTTTGGATTTAGGTTTTCCCTTTTTTCTGCAAATGCCTGTTTCCTTGCCTTGCAGGTCCTGCTCCAGCCCAGAAAAGGCACACAAATCAACATTAAGGAAATTGTTGTAATAGCTGTTTGAAATTACAATATTTTGTTAAAAAATATATGATGGCCATGCTACCGGTAGCATTTGTTCAGTCACTCTGCACCAGCTAACACACAAACACATGAGCTTTCTTCTCTATAACAACCAGACAAGAGTCACGTTACCTCTGTGATTTGTGTGCTCAAAATGACATGTTCATAAATTTATCACCAAATGAACAGAAGAAAACATTAGATGTATTAATATTACATGTGCTGTATCTAATCTAAGCAGTATTGACAACAGTGAATTCTACATCAGCACAACACATCACTCAGACGTCTGTTTAATGTTATAATATGCTGATATACCTCATATTTTTCTGTCAGACATTTATTAATCGTTTTTATGTAAATTCACGTTTGAAACGTAACGTCATGTACTTACAGAAGTTCCTACATGATGTTTTGCAGCAAAATAAATATACTATAAAGCATCTTTACACTTTCAGTAATTCTCATTAGCTCAACTATTGCGATTTTACTGTAACTTAGGGAACCGTCTTTCTGGTTTTAATTACTTACATGTCAAGATGTCTGCATCCAATTTTTCCACAATGTGACGTATCATCTTCTTGCCGTATGCTTTTTCGTGGCCTGCTGGGATAGATGTATCCATCTGATGAACACTTCAGAATGTGGACAGAAGCAGTAGGTGATTTCTCGCTTTCTCTTTCACGAGTAAAAACTTCTTTCTTATACGGACGTCTTGTAATAGGGCACGCAAATCTGAACGCCATGAAAAAGTCATAGCGCTAACGGTAGATGTCAACAAACTCTTCCGCCTTAAAGCTCCGCCCAGGCTAGTTGATTGACACCTCATTTGCATTTGATTTATCATTTGCGATGTCGGTTTGAGGATTTAATTTATCATTTGCGATGTCAGTTTGAGTATTTGATTCACCATTTGCAGAGTCGTTTTGAAGATTTGATTCACCATTTGCGGAGTCGTTTTGAAGATTTGATTCATCATTTGCGGAGTCGGTTTGAGGATTTGATTCCTTAATTGCGATGTCAGTTTGAGGAATTTATTCATCATTTGCGGAGTCGGTTTGAGGATTTAATTCACCATTTGCGATGTCAGTTTGAGGATTTGATTCATCGTTTGTGGAGTCGGTTTGAGGATTTGATTCACCATTTGCGGAGTCGGTTTGAGGATTTGATTCACCATTTGCGGAGTCGGTTTGAGGATTTGATTCATCATTTGTGGAGTCGGTTTGAGGATTTGATTCACCATTTGCGATGTCAGTTTGAGCATTTGATTCATCATTTGCGATGTCAGTTTGAGGATTTGATTTATAATTTGAGCATTTGATTTATCATTTGATCTTTTAAGCATTTGAATTTTCATTTGAATTTTGCTAGGAAAAAACTTCCATATTATTCATTCATTCATTCATTCATTCATTCATTCATTTTCTTTTGGTTTAGTCTCTTTATTATCAAGGGTCGCCACAGCTGAATGAACCATTCCAGCATATGTTTTGTGCAGCGGATGCCCTTCCAGCCGCAAACCAGTAATGGGAAACACCTACACACACACGGCCAGTGTTAGTTTATTCAATTCACCTATACCGCATTTCTTTGGACTGTGGGAAAACCGGAGCACCTGGAGGAAACCCATGCAAACACGGGGAGAACATACAAACTCCACACAGAAAAGCCAACTGGCTCAGTCTAGACTCGAACCAGCAACCGTCTTGCTGTGAGGCAACAGTGCTAACCGCTGAGCCACCGTGCCGCCTGTCTGTTTAATTAATTAATTAATTAATTAATATATTTATTAATTTATTTATATATTGTCTGTTATCTATCTGTTTATTTGTTTGTTTGTTTGTTGTTGTTGTTAGCCCACTGTGGAATAATAAGGAATTGATTATATGGCATATTTCCATCAAGTCAATCACAACTTTTATTTTGACGTGTTGTCGCATAGACGTTTGAGCTCGTTTAGCTTCTACTGTAAGTGTATCGAGATCGTTATTCTTTCCCAGATGAATCGGTAAAAACGGTGAAGCGACTCACAGAGCAGCTCTGGAAATAAAGTCATGTGTTTACACCATCAGTAAGACAACAGACACGGAAAGCAGAACCAGCGTTTTAGTGGTGAGTAAATGTTGACAGAACTTTGTAGCGCACTGACCTATTTTATACAGTCGTTGGCACTGACACGCTGCACTTTTTTGCAAACAAAGAAACAAACAAATATAGGCTATAATTAAAATATATAATGTACAAATCGCTAGTTGCAGATTTTTGGCCTTACTTAAAAAATGTTGGTTCTTTAGAATACAAGGAACTTTGTTTCTTTTCATTTATGGTCGCTGTTTATCAAATACATTAACTTATAGACACTGTAGCCTACCATTCACATCCAGTCAGTCATTGAATTTGCTGCCATGTCATATAATCCAAGCGAAGATCAGTGTTGGGGAAAGTTATATTTGAAAGTAATGCATTACAATATTGAGTTACTCCCCAATAAAGTTGCGTTACTTAGTTACTTTTTTATGGAAAGTAATTGGTTGCGTTACTTTTGAGCTACTTTTTCATACATGTCTGAGGCTTGATCTCTTTCAGAACTTACAGGGTATTTTCTTCTTCTTTTTAAATAGAGGAGCTCTGCATTTAACGACACACTGTATAACCTACACCTTCATTTACCTTTAAAATATTAATCAAAAAAGATTAGACTAATGTTACCTTCTGAGAACTTCCTGACGTTATACATGTCGTATATACAGATTAATAAAAGTTTGCTACTTTTGTATTTTTGTCTTATAGACCCTTTTCACATTTCCTGGTTTCTCAGTAGCGTAAGGCATCATAGTTGGGTTAACTTAGAGCGTAGTGAATCGGAGAGTACAACAAATAATTTTTTACAATCATATTTGCTGTAAATAATTTTTTACAATCATATTTGCTTCATAAAAGAAAAATACCACGATAGTTTTATCAAGACTTTCAGAAAATATTGTGAGACTGACGACAGCCAGAGGAGAGAATAATGTCAAATTTACTCTCAGCCTGACAGACGCTGCATTAGAAACACCTCGCATAAGCGCTAATTCATTTTTTTGTAATTTTACACGAAGATGATATAATACATTCATAAATGCATATAAATGTTCATAGTCTTAAAAAAATATCTAAATATTAAAAACTGTCAAGGATTTAAGATTATGATGACTTTAAAACACGTCATAAGTCTTGTGAAAAAGGTCCATTAGTTCAATAAAATCACTGTGCATTGAGACTATCCCCTTTTTTTCCATGTAAAATAATGAGAGTATTTGCGTCACAGAAATGAAAGGCTCTGCCATCTTTGTTTTTGTCTGTTCCCTGCTGGGAGCATATTTTCTCAATGAGTGTGATTCAACGTGATTACACTCATTTTAATTCAGCAAAATATTTTTAAAAGCATATTAATTAATCTAAAAAGTAACTTGAGTTACATTTTAAAAAAAGCAACGTGTTACTTTACTCCTTACTTAGAAAAGTAATATTATTACATAACTCGTATAAAACAAAATCAATGCCAAAAGTATTGAAATAAAAAGCTTGTCGAATAGCACTAACTGAAAAAATAATACATTGAATTAACAACTGCTTGCATTTTAGTGACTTAAGTTTGTAATTTAGGTCCTGAAACTTACCACAGCTGTTTATTTAAGCTGTGAATATTTCAATTCAAAACACAATTTCATACTTAAATTCAATACTTCATATTCAACTTCCAGATTCATTCATTCATTCATTTTCTTGTCGGCTTTGTCCCTTGCGGGGTCGCCACAGTGGAATGAACCACCAACTAATCCAGCACGATTTTACGCAGCGGATGCCCTTCCAGCCGCAACCCATCTCTGGGAATTTCCACACACACATTCACACATACACTACGGACAATTTAGCTTACCTGCATGTCTTTGGACTGTGGGGGAAACCGGAGCACCCGGAGGAAACCCACGCGAACGCAGGGAGAACATGCAAACTCCACACAGAAACGCCAACTGACCCAGCCCAGCCGAGGTTCGAACCTGCGACCCATCGACGTTCTTGCTGTGAGGCAACAGCACTACCTACTGCGCCACTGCGTTGCCCCAACTTCCAGATTTCACTTTCAAAATATTCAGTTCTGTTTAAAAATACAAAGTATAATATTCAAAAGTTAATTTTATTTCAGTTCAAGAGTTCGCTTCCATAAACTCAGTGGCTCAAATTCGGCTGTTAAAATTTGACGTTACATCCGGGAACTGCAGGAAAAGCAATAGATTGCAGATAGCAGATTCGATAGATTGCAGATTGCTTTTTTTTTACCAGCAGGTGGAGATGGACCAATTTAAGGTTTTTAAACTAGGTGAGGAAAAAAGCTAATAACGGCACAAAAGTAGCACTTAATATTAATATCAATGTACTGGACATAATAAAAGGATTATGAGGCAAATAAAAGGATTATGAGTAGGCCTAAAATGAGTAAATGATGTTTTGGACATTTATATTTGCCCTAATGTAATGAAAGCCAGCTGGGGATAGCATAAACTGGGGTTGGGTCGATAGACGATGCCATCGCCGATGGCAGGTAGACATCACGATGCTGAGCTGGCATCACAATCCTCAGCCGTATATGCGCACGTCTGAGCTCCGGGCAGTCACTATGGGGGCTTTGAGCACAAAACCCCATAGAGCAGTGCACGTCGGACAGTTTATCAAGGATGTACCGCTGGATCGCGTCTCACTATACAGTAGTTGTTAAACGTTATATTTAATTAATCTTGTCTCTATCTAATGACTCTTCGGTCTTTTGAATCTATCAGGTTACGTGTCACCGCGTCAGTACACTGCTTCAATCTTTCGCTTTCATGCTTGTACTTAGTAATTTTAGCGAAAGCCTCAGATACTGTTGGTTGGTTCCTGTTGGTTGTGCACTTTACCAACCAAGTTTGTCGACACCATAATAATGACACAGATTACTCTGACTATTCATGCCAGAGTCTCGCGGAAAAAAAAAAGTGATTTGTGTGTAACTTATCTTAATTTATTTATGATTTGGTTTTGGGTAAAACAAAGACCATGCAGGTCAGGTAGTTGAAACGGTAGGCTACAAATAATTAATTCGTTATGAATTAATTAATTTTTCATTAATAATAAATTCACTGCCGCCTACAATGACAATGCCATTGTCCATCGTGATGTTTCACATTAGACATCGTACAATGCCAAATTGGTCGACATCGCCTAACCCTAGCGTAAACCTCATTCCTCGAATCTCAAGAAGTGATCAAGCGATCTTTCGCCTCATCGTTAAGCGTCTCCCATTCCAGTATCGCAGGTTCACCCCTCTTCAGACCGATAGGGTTACATGCACATAAAAGTGGTGAAAAAGCAATCTGCAATCTATCGAATCTGCTATCTGCAATCTATTGCTTTTCCTGCAGTTCCCGGATGTAATGTCGAATTTTAACAGCCGAATTTGAGCCACTGAGTTTATGGAAGCGAATTCTTGAACTGAAATAAAATTAACTTTTGAATATTATACTTTGTATTTTTAAAAAGAACTGAATATTTTGAAAGTGAAATCTGGAAGTTATATGAGGTATTGAATTTAAGTATGAAATTGTGTTTTGAATTGAAATATTCACAGCTTAAATAAACAGCTGTGGTAAATTTCAGGACCTAAATTACAAACCCCGGCAATTTAATCACTAAAATGCAAGCAGTTGTTAATTCAATGTACTATTTTTTCAGTTAGTCCTATTCGACAAGCTTTTTATTTCAATACTTTTGGCATTGATTTTGTTCCATAAACTCTCGTTACTTGTAATGCGTTACCCACAACACTGGCAATGATCATAAATAGATGTAAACAGGTATATGAGGTGACATTCTTTTATAAAGTACACTTTTTTTTATAAATATAAATTATAATTATATTTGTAATTTATGAATCATTACACCTTGTAATTCATTTTATTTGATTATAAATATTTGCCTTTATGATTCCTTTATTGTACAGTTCCCTTTCCAATCTCATTCTGTTCAAAAGTAATTAGTGGATAGAATGGATCCTACTTTTTTTCGTTTTGCCCATCCAAACTCCAAGTCTTTTCAACAGAACATGCTGCCAACTCATTTACTGTTAGTAGATTGATTTAGTCGCCAAATTGATGATAATGACTAATCTAATAATATTTGGCTTGTTTTTGGCCTTGGTTTTTAAGTTTCAGTTGTATATTTTTCTTGTGAGAGTTGTCAACACACACAGCAGAAGATGTGGTGTAACTCAAGCCCCTAGACATACATTGGACACAGAGCCTCACATATTTGCTGACTCTTGAATCTGAGCTGTTCAAAGGAACTCCAGCTGTCATTGACTGACTTTACAGTTCCACACACACATACGCGTACACACACACACACTGGGTCTTTTTCTTTCCCTCATTCCCTCTAAAAGGTCAGTGTTTGCCATAAGCGCAGTCGTGGCCTGTGTGTCATGAACTCTGTGTGTGTGTCTCTCTGGTCCAGGAGGCTGAATGTCCCTCTGGACGTTCGTCTCTGGCGTCTCTGTTTCTCCTGTCTCTCCACATGCCCCGCGTCTCTTTTCACAGTGTTTTTTTGAAGTCCTTGCCTCTCTGCAGTGTGTTCATCACCTCTATACACACACACACACACATTGCAGCTATTTCTTATTTAAGGTATGAGAGGTGTTATATTGTGAAGTCTGGATTCGTGACTATATTCAGAATGAGCCTCGCTTCGCTATATCGCTCTACGAGATTACACTTATGAACCTGTGAACTGATGGATAAAAAAAAGAATGATTTAGAGGTTTTTCAATTTTACAACTGAAGGAGTGAATTGTCCCTATCAGATCATGGCGGTGTTGTCACTATATCTGACATTTGGTCATATTCAGATCTTCAAATCGTGTAAGCATTTAGTTTTCTGTGATGTTCGACATTTTGGCTATACATTTGCCAAGGAAAAATATCACTTTTGGAAAAAGTTTACGAGGTTTAGTTAAAACTGTAGTTTTATGCAGATAAATATTATTGTATGTAACATTCATCATCTTTCCTTATATATATATATATATATATATATATATATATATATATATATATATATATATATATATATATATATATATATATATATATATATATATATATATATATATATATATATATACATACACTCATACACTTTATTAGGTACATCTAGTACCAGGTTGGACCCCTTTTGCCTTCAGAACTGCCTTATTCTTCGTGGCATAGATTCAATAAGGTACTGGAAATATTCCTCAGAGATTTTGGTCCATATTGACATGATGGCATCATGCAGTTGCTGCAGATTTATCAGCTGCACATCCATGATGCAAATACCTTGTTGATGTCAGAGGTCAGAGGAGAATGGCCTGACTGGTTCGAGCTGATAGAAAGGCAACAGTGACTTAAATAATCACTCGTTACAATCGAGGTATGCAGAAGAGCATCTCTAAATGCACAACACGTCAAACCTTGAGACGGATGGGCTACAGCAGCAGAAGACCACAGCGGGTGCCACTCCTGTCAGCTAAGAACAGGAAACTGAGGCTACAATTTGCACAGGCTCACCAAAATTGAACAATAGAAGATAAGAAAAACGTTGCCTGGTCTAATGAGTCTCGATTTCTGCTGCGACATTCAGAATATGGCATCAACAACATGAAAGCATGGATCCATTCTGACTTGTATCAACGCTTCAGGCTGGTGGTGTAATGGTGTGGGGGATATTTTCTTGACACACTTTGGGCCAATTAGTACCAATTGAGCATCGTGTCAATGCCACAGCCTACCTGAGTATTGTTGCTGACCATGTCGATTCCTTCATGACCACAGTATACCCATCTTCTGATGGTTACTTCCAGTAGGATAAAGCGCCATGTCATAAAGCACGAATCATCTCAGACTGGTTTCTCGATCATGACAATGAGTTCACTGTACTTAAATGGCCTCCACAGTCACTAGACTAAATCCAATAGAGCACCTTTGGGATGAGGTGGAACGAAAGATTCGCATCATGGATGATGCATGATGCTATCATGTCAATATGGAGCAAAATCTCTGAATAATATTTCCAGTATCTTGTTGAAAATATTGTTACAACCCTGGTCTAGGTCAAGGACGTAACATAAATAATACACTTGACAAATAAAGTTAACTTTTCTGAACCACAGAGTCGCATGCATTTATTTGTCTTTTTTTTGTCGTTTTCCTTTTTTTATCACCCAAAATGTGAAGCCTATTCCCTCGGAGAGGACCCATCAAAAAATAACAAACAAAAAGCACACTCTACCTAACTACCTACACCTTACAAAGTAAACAGAAATAAAAATACAATACCAAACCTAACCTCCTACCTGTTTATAAAAACAAGAGAATATATGTACAGTAAAGAAAAGGTGTGGAATCCAACCCCTACTGCTTCAAACCGTGTATGTATATACAGTACAATATTTTTACAGTGATGACAAACAAAGCCAAAAACAAATCTTACAGGGAGGGAAACACTGGAGGGATCACAACAACACGAAAATAGTTATACACATCACAGGATTACACAACCAACAAGTATCGCCAACAATATTTCTCCAACAACAACTTCAAACTAGACGCCAACCAACTCCCTCCCGGCTCTCCCCGACCGTTCCACTTTTTAAAAGAAGCCTGATGTCACTCCAGCCAATCCTCAGTGACGTCGTCGACGTCATTAGGGCGGGACCTGTGACAAAGGACAAAATGGGAGAGAGAGAGAGAGAAAGAGAGAGAGACGAGGGGGGGACACAGATACACACACACACACACACACACACACACACACACAGACAGACATGCGAACGCAACACTATGCCATGAAAAATTAAGGCAGTTCTGAAGGCAAAAGGGGGTCCAACTCGGTACTAGTAAGGTGTACCCAATAAAGTGGCCGATGAGTCTATATCACACATTAATGTTATTATTGTGTGTGTCTGTCACTGATAATGAATGTGATTTTGCATAGTCTATTTGTGTGCTTGACTCTGTATAGTAATCGCTGATGACTAGAACCAGCTTTACTGACAAAATGCACATAAATTCACCTTTGATTAATCCTCCAGCCCTAAGCCACATTTGACTTTAATGTATAATCATGTGAGGGGTTCAGTTATTAATTATTTCATCGTGTCATCTGGAGGCTTTATTGAAGCAGTTATTCTTTAGAGACCTCACACTATGAAGAATCATCATGGCGGGATACAGTTAAATGTTTTATTTGTAATATTTTCACAGTTATCCATTGTCAATAAATTATACAAGCTGGACTGATGTGCAGACGTGTTATGTCAGATTTCCTTCTGTTCCTGAATGAATCCAGTTCACTGTTGCTGCTTCGGTAGTTTGTCCGAATGCATTTGTGTCTCCTGACTTGCGTGATGTTGTGTGTTGTGTGTGTGTGGTGGACTAATGATTCCTGCCTGTGGATGTGTGTCTGTGGTGTAAGTGTGTGTCCATGTCTTCCTGAATTTGTCGTGGCCTGTCTGAGTGTTTTCCCTCTGTCTTGCTCTCGCCTGTCCCTCTCTCGTTAGTGCTGTGTATTTTATTTTAAGGATGAGGTAAACACATTGTGTGTGTGCGATTGTGTCTCTTTCCACATTAGACGCATGAGGGAAACTGTGGGCCAGATGAAGGGACCTGGGAATTTGGAGTGTTAAAGTAAATATTTACAAATCAGACAATCAGCAGAACATGGATACCAAAAAGAGGTTTACTTGTGCGAGAGGTCTTGTGTGTTTGTGTACGTTTATGCCAGCTTGCTATATGGGATTGTTAATTTGTGTTTGTGTGAGAGAATGTGTGGCACAGACACTCTAGTTTGTCTTTGTATCCAATACGCACCAGCTGCCATTTGTATTTAGAAAAGTGTGTGTGTGTCTGTGTGTGTGTGGTGGTTTTGGTTTGGATCTTTGCCCTAGATTTTATACTAACCTAGTTCAGTCAGCTGGAGTGTGTTTCTCTCCCCCGGCACATCAGCAGAATTAGCCAAATTTACCCAAACACTCGCAGCTCCCTCTAACTGTGTCAGTTGAAGGACAGACAAGCCTTCTCTCTCTCTCTCTCTCTCTCTCTCTCTCTCTCTCTCTCTCTCTCTCTCTCTCTCTCCTCTCTCTCTCTCTCTCTCTCTCTCTCTCTCTCTCTCTCTCTCTCTCTCTCTGTCCGTTCCTCCATCCGTCCATTAATCTACCTGTCTGTATGTTTTTTTTATTCCTCCATCTATACATTCATCTGTTCTTCTATCCATCCATCTGTCCGTCCGTCCATAAAAACCATCCATCCATCAATCCATGAATCTGCCTGTCTGTATGTCCATCCATTCATCCATAAGTCTGTCTGTATGTCCATCCTTTCCTACCTCCATCCATCTATCCAA
Organism: Danio kyathit; assembly: GCA_903798195.1. Taxonomy (NCBI): domain Eukaryota; kingdom Metazoa; phylum Chordata; class Actinopteri; order Cypriniformes; family Danionidae; genus Danio; species Danio kyathit. The sequence goes on from LR812528.1 coordinate 26,730,433, forward strand.
CAATCCACCTGTCTGTATCTCCACCCTCTTTCTTTCCTCCATCCATCCATCCATCCGTTCATCCATCCATCTGTCTGTCCGTCAAAAAAACAATCAATCCGTCCATCCATTCATCCATCAATCTGCCTGTCTTTCTATCTGTACGTCCATCCATCCAACTTTGCGTATGTCCACCCTCTTTACTTCCTACATCCATCCATCCATCCATCCACCTGTCTGTATGTTCACCCTCTTTCCTTCCTCCATCCATCCATCAATCCATCCATTCATCAGTCCACCTGTCTGTATGTTCACCCTCTTTCCTCCATCCATCCATCCATCCATCAATCCATCCATTCATCAGTCCACCTGTTTGTATGTCCATCCCTTTTTCCCTCCATCTATCCATCCACCTGTCTGTATGTCCACCCTCTTTTACTTTCTCCATCCATCCATCCACATGTCTGTATGTCTACCCTCTTTCCTTCCTCCATCCATCCATCCATCCATCCATCCATCCATCCATCCATCCATCAGTCCACCTGTCTGTATGTCCATCCTTTTCTTTCTCCATCCATTCATCCACCTGTCTTTATGTCCACCCTTTTTCCTTCCATCCATCCGTCCGTCAATCCACCTGTCTGTATGTTTATCGTTTCCTACTTTCATCTACCCATCCACCTGTCTGTATGTCCACCCTATTTACTTCATCCATCCACCTATCCATTCATTCGTTCCTCCATCCATCCGTTTGTCAAACCATCCATCCATCAATCTGCCTGTCTTTCTGTCTGTATGTCCATCCATCCACCCTCTTTACTTCCTCCATCCATCCATCTGTCCGTCCAACCATCCATCCATCCATCCATCCATCCACCTGTCTGTATGTTCACCCTCTTTCCTTTCTCCATCCATCCACTTGTCTGTATGTCTACCCTCTTTCCTTCCTCCATCCATCCATCCATCCATCCATCAATCCATCCATTCATCAGTTCACCTGTCTGTATGTTCACCCTCTTTCCTTCCTCCATCCATCCATCCATCAATCCATCCATTCATCAGTCCACCTGTTTGTATGTCCATCCTTTTTTCCCTCCATCTATCCATCCACCTGTCTGTATGTCCACTCTCTTTACTTTCTCCATCCATCCATCCACATGTCTGTATGTCTACCCTCTTTCCTGCCTCCATACATCCATCCATCCAACTGTCCACCTGTCTGTATGTCCATCCTTTTCTTCCTCCATCCATTCATCCACATGTCTCTGTCCACCCTCTTTCCTTCCATCCATCCGTCCGTCAATCCACCTGTCTGTATGTTCATCCTTTCCTACTTTCATCCACCCATCCACCTGTCTGTATGTCCACCCTATTTACTTCATCCATCTGTTCCTCCATCCGTCTGTTTGTCAAACCATCCATCCATCAATCTGCCTGTCTTTCTGTCTGTATGTCCATCCATCCATCCATGCATCCGTCCATCCACCTGTCTGTATGTCCACCCTCTTTCCTTCCTCCATATGTCCATCTATCCGTCCATCCTTCCATCCATCCATCCACCTGTCTGTATGTCCACCCCAGGGCCGTGCAGAGGCTTTCCAAAGGGCATGTGCATAGTAGAATATCAAGTGGGAGACCGCGAACTGAAGAGCGGGGGTAGGAGGGGCACTTACATTCATTTTGGAAGGGCACTTTATATCCCGGACTCAAAAGGGCATGTACACTGCACAGGTTGAGCCCTATGTGTGCACGTGCCTGGTCCACCCTCTTTCCTTCCTCCATCCGTCCATCCATTCATCCATCCACCTGTCTGTATGTCCACCCTCTTTCCTTTCTCCATCCATCAGTCCATCTGTCTGTATGTCCATCATTTTCTTCCTACATCCATTCATCCATCTGTCTGTATGTCCACCCTCTTTACTTCCTCCAACCATGCATCCATCCATCCATCCATCCATCCATCCATCCATCCAACTGTCTGTATGTCCACCCTCTTTCCTTACTCCATCCATCCATGCATTCATCCATCCATCCGCCAACCATCAGTCCACCTGTCTGTATGTCCATCCTTTTCTTTTTCCATCCATTCATCCACCTGTCTCTATGTCCACCCTCTTTCCTTCCATCCATCCGTCCGTCAATCCACCTGTCTGTATGTCCATCCTTTCCTACATTCATCGCCCCATCCACCTGTCTGTATGTCCACCCTATTTATCCATCCATCTATCTGTTCATCCATTCCTCCATCCGTCCGTTCATCAAACCATCCATCCATCAATCTGCCTGTCTTTCTGTCTGTATGTCCATCCATCCATCCATCCACCTGTCTGTATGTCATCCCTCTTTCCTTCCTCTATCCGTCCATCCTTTCAATCATCCAACCACCTGTCTGTATGTCCATCCTTTCCATCCATCCATCCATCCATCCATCCACCTCTGTATGTCCACCCTCTTTCCTTCCCTCCATCCATCCATCAATCCACCTGTCTGTATGTCTATCCCTTCCTTCCTCCATCTGTCCATCTGTCTGTATGTCCATCCTTTCCTTCCTCCATCCATCCATCCATCTGTCCATCAATCCACCTGTCTGTATGTCCATCCTTTCCTTCCTTCCATTCATCTGTCCATCCGTCCATCAATCCATCTGTCTGTATTTCCATCCATCCATCCATCTGTCCATCTGTCCATCAATCGACCTGTCTGTATGTCCATCCTTTCCTTCCTCCATCCATCCATCCATCCATCCATCCATCTGTCCATCTGTTCATCAATCGACCTGTCTGTATGTCCATCCTTTCCTTCCATCCATCCATCTGTCCATCCGTCCATCAATCCACCTGTCCATATTCATTCATTTTTTTTTTTTTTGGCTTAGTCCCTTTATTAATCCGGGGTCGCCACAGCGGAATGAACCGCCAACTTATCCAGCACATGTTCTACGCAGTGGATGCCCTTCCAGCTGCAACCCATCTCTGGGAAACATCCATACACACTCATTCACACTCACACTATGGACAATTTAGCCTACCCAATTTACCTGTACCACATGTCTTTGGACTGTGGGGGAAACCGGAGTACCCGGAGGAAACCCACACGAACGCAGGGAGAACATGCAAACTCCACACAGAAATGCCAACTGACCCAGCCGAGGCTCGAACCAGCGACCTTCTTGCTATGAGGCGACAGCACTACCTACTGCGCCACTGCGTCACCCACCTGTCTATATGACCATCCTTTCCTTCCATCCATCCATCTCTCCATCCGTCCTTCAATCCACCTGTCTGTATGTATGTTCATCCTTTCCTTCCTCCATCCATCCTCATCTATTTATCTAGCTGATTAGGTATCCGTCTGTTTGTTTTTCCATTTGTTCATTTGTTTGTTTGATAATCTGTCTGTCGCTAGAGAGTTGCTTGGCCGAAACTAAGGGGTTCAGTGTGGTTGCTAAGGAGTTATTCAGAATCGGTTTGACTGTGTTTATCCATCCATCAATCTGTTCATCATGTTTTTTTTCTGTCACGTTTTTATCACTTTGATTTGTCTCATCAGAATTGTATACTAACAAGAATCTTTTTTATATTCATAATCTTTTATATATATATAATTTATTTATTCATTTATTTAAAGTTCTGAAGTAATAAAATTCAGAAGAAACTAATGAAAGTGATAAAATTGAGATACTGAATGCATTGAGAGAAGATGAAGTTCAGGTGATCAGAGCGAGTAAAGGAGAGCAGCGGGAGATTCTTATCAGATAAATGTACATGTCTGAATCTATGACAACCAGTCACCTGGCAACAAGATAGACAAAAGCTTGGTTACCTCGGAGACCAAATGTGTCTGTCTGTCTCTTGAAAGAGAAAATTGTTCAGTGGTGGTGTGCGTGCGTGTGTGTGTGTGTGTGTGTTGGAGAACAGTTGCAGAATTTCTTTCAGTAAATGTTTGAGTGCCTGCAAAGCAAACAACTCTTTATTCCCAGTCTGCATTCCTCAGTTGTCTCACTATATGGGAGTCTCAAGCTAAACTGTAACTCATTCAGTAAAGTGCTGTACAAGCAGTGATTTGCCTTATGCTAATGTAAACAAATTATATCTACATACTTACAGTCCCACTTCATTTCAGGGTGTTTCATGACAGTAAATCACGTGATAAATCAGATCCAGCTCCATTAATGGAGCTTTGTTCTAGTCTTTGGTATAAACAAAAACGTTTGACTCGGATTTATATTCTGTCTACATGAATAAAGCAAACAATAAATCGCTTTTAATTCATATTAAATATTGTGACAAACATGGGAAACAGGAAATATTGAAGAACACTTTTATCTTATGATTTATTAAACATTAAAACTTAAACAATAAACCTGATAATGTTTAAAAATGTACACACCAGTTTCATATTATGTTTTCAGGAGCATTAAGAATAGATTTAATGTTTTATTATTGCTAGGGCAGTTGCTAAACTGTAATAAAAAGTGTTGCTGCAGTGCCTTACATATTTAAGTTGGATCAAGACATTTAAACTTACATTACATTCCTTTAAAGAAAATCTGGGTATACTTAGGCATAGTCAAATAATAAGAGGTATGGAAGTGGCCATACCGTGAGCCTTAAACATCATTGTTTTCTTGTTCTTATGTAAATTCTGCAAGTCTAAAAGTCAGGTGAAAAAGAGTCCAATCAGAACACAATACAGACTGTTGCAATACTCACGGGTGGGCATGGGTTGATAACTGGTTTCAGGGTTTACTGTGGTTTGGGAAAGTAAAGGTTTTAAAAATTGCTATAAGTTTCTGTTATACCACTCCTAAGGTATTTGTAAAGTGTTTTTTTTTTTTTTAATGTTTTTATGTGATGTAAAGAAATCTGTGTTTTTGAAATTGATGAAGACAGCAGAAGTCAATTATTTATTTTAATTATTTAGCCTGACATGTTTACTGTTCCAAAATAGTTTAGATGTTTCCTAAAATATAATTGTTGTTTTTTCTACTCAGACTTTTAAAAATATCTTTTTTTAGAGCAGTAATCACAGTACCATGATAACGTGAAACCATGGTATTTTTATCCAAGGTTATTAAACCGTCTGAAACTTATACCGGCCCATACTCATGAGTAGGGCTGTGCGATTTGGGCAAATATCTAATTGCGATTCAATTTTTTTCCTTTTATTTTTTTACTTATATTTAATAAAAAACATTTTGACAGATATTGCGATTTCGATTTGATTTGCGATTTAATTTTGTAGTCAAGCTTTAGCTCAATAATCTGTATTGTAGCTTCTTACTGCGAAAATGCAGTGAGTTTTAGTTTAAAAAAGGTCCTGAAAAGATATTAACTTTAACATTTATTCAAGTTTGTTTTTAAATATTCCAAAATTAAACAATTTTTCTCTAGAGCAAGCTGTAAGCGCAAATAAAATTACCTTACTTTTCTGTAAACAAGTTTAACTCAAATTAGGGAGATAGTGTAACTTTATTATAAAAACAAAAACATAATAAATATAAAAGTACAGAACACTCAGCAAACTACGATTGTGATTCGATTTCTATTAATCGCACAGCCCTACTCACAGGATACACTCTCAAAATTTGCATGTACTTTAGGTTATGCTCTTCATCATCCTGACCTGACGAGCAGCCACATTTTGAGAAACAATATTAATTCTTCCTCCCTTATTTTTAAGCTTATCAAAGTTTATAGTAAACTTAACATGGATGTGGGACTCTTATTTTAAAAATTGGAGACTCCGCAAAGTCCTTTTTTTATGTGTTACTAAGCAATGACTACACCATGACTGTGTATACATTTGCGTTATAACTTCAAAATACAACACAATGCAACTCTGTCAGTCTCTTTTGTTGAGTTTAATTATAATTTTGCCTATGTTTTATTTTAGGTTGCTCTGTCTGGTGGCTTATATTAGATAGCTCACTCACTTCATGTTAAACCAGTTAAGTTATAAAGATTTAACAGGGCATCTACTCCGCTTCTTAAAAATATTTTTTGACAAATGAAGTATGAATTTTTTGCATGTTTACTTCACAATTATATCATGTTGTGTGTGTGTGTGCGTGTGTGTGTGTGAGAGAGAGAGCAAGTATTAAGAGCTGCGTCAGAGATGAGCTCATTAATATTAATTACCCTTCCAAATATGGTCAATAACGACCTTCTGATTCTAGGGGTATTTTATGAAGTAATAAATAAGAATATAAAACCATTTATGGAGTTTTTTTTAACCTACCTAAACCACATACCTGTAGATATCAGAGAACAATTTAACTTCATCAATGGAGTAAAATTGATTTTCATATAACTTTTATTAGTAGTAGTAGTAAACTTTATTGTGCTTAACAGAAAATTTGTTATGGACATAACCATATTGCTGCAGACATTCCATAAAACAAACAATAAAAACAATACAAAATACAGTAGTTACAATAATTAGAATGCTAATTAAGATAAAATCTTGTTAAATAAACCCACAGAAACGCGTACAAAGGATTTCTTATATCGGTTCAACCTACACTACATCTCCTACCAGAGGGAAGCAGTTCATAATGTGAAAACAAAAAACCAGGTGGATCATTCAGAATCCTTTACACCTGATTAAGGACACAATTCTCATATAAAACTTGAGGTTTCAAATAATTATTGTGCCTTTAGGACATGCATCAACTTAGATTTACACTGTACAGACAGGTGTTTATTTAAAAATGAAGCTGAAACTTGATTAACTTATTTTAATAATAAAAACGTGTGTCAAAGTCAAAGTCAGCTTTATTGTCAATTCAACCACATGTACAGGACATAGAGAGAATCAATAGGACATACAGAGAGTCGAAAAGACATACAGAGAATTGAAAGAAAGAGAAGCCGAAGCGTGTGCCCACGCCACCATCTTGAGTGATCAAAACCACATTTGATCATTGTCATCATCATATCTAATTGCCAGTATTATTTTTTTACAGTACTTTGATTGATTTTGCTTTTTAACTAATCCTAGAATACAATATTCCAAGATATATTCATAAAATGATGTTACAAAAACACAGAAGAAATATATTTTTGTCGTTTTAAGTTGCCTTTTGATCTCTAATTAATTTGGCTGCTCTGGTTGAAACCTTCCTGACCTCGAAAGGCATTCTGAAATTGCTGTTCTCATGTTCTGCCGAGACTGATCTCTCTTAACCTATCAACAGCATGTCTGCCTTTGATTTCTATAAGTAGTCGCTCATCCACAAAGGTCAAAGTTTATTAGAGAATCTTGCCAAGGAGACCAGCTGAACAAAGAGTTGGTGACCTTCAAAGCTGTTGACTGCTAAATTAGGAGCCATTCAAATATCTGTTTGACCAGAGTGGTATTTGGAGATGTGATGACTGATGAGATCACGAAGAGACAAGGGTAACTTTCAGAGGATTAGGGAAGAAAGCACACAAGACACTTCAGCGCGTGACGTTCTAGCAGTGTCCCAGCACTCACTTTTGCTCGGCTCATGTCTGTCAGATTTTAAATAGGCAAATATAATCTAATCTTTTAAATTAACTTTGCAAATGAAACTTGCCTACTGAAGGAAAAAAAAACTAATTTCACATAATCAGTGGATTTGAATGATTGCTGTAAACAGTTAAAGGTTTTTCCTGGTAATCATCTGTGTAATTTTAACGTCTGTGTCAAACATTTACATTTCAGTGTAAATTGTATTGTGAATTTTTGAGGACACTGAAAAGTCTGAAGACTGAAAGCTCTTGTGATGTAGCACCTAAAGCTCTGAATATTCTCTAAAAGATCCCATTGTTATATACTGTGGCAGAAGTATTTACATTTTTAACATTGTTTCTGTGCATTGATTCCAACATTGGTGTAGCACCTCCAGCTCAGCATAGCTTTTAGAGGTGGGAAACATCCGAGTCCCAATAATAAGATATTGTCACGGTGAAGATATTGTTGTCATGATACAATATTATGGCTTTATAAAGAATTAGTGATTATTCTTCAAGTTTTAAATAATGTTCCTAAAGGAAATCCTTAGCAACATCAAAGGGTGAGCAAATAATGAGTAAGTTTTTTTTTTTTTGGATGAAAACCTGTCATAAATGTTTTAGCACTTTCTGCAGTCTAGGTAACCCCCCAAAAAAAGTGGACTGTAAAGAATTTATTTTTATTATTCAGCTAAAGGCTGATTAATATTCTGCATCGAGTGATCGGCGTGACCCACGGCGCCTGCCTTACACGTTGTCGCGCATTTATACTTCTGTGCGCTGCTTGTGTTGCTCTGCAATAACACTTCCGAAACGCTAGCTGGCAGTAGGTTGCATTATGTTTTTCTGTGTCTTGTTTCTTCTCTGGTGTTTTGTTTGTTCTGAACTCTACCTTAATGTATAAGTGGCTCAAACTTGCTCATTTTGAGCCAGGAACCGGCGGACATGCAACAACTTTAATCGTAAGGTAAACACAAAACAACAGTCTCCATCTGGAGCTCCTTCACAGGACTCGACACTTGTAAACACTCGCTCCAACGGGTTCACACGGCTCTCGGTCCCACCCACACTCGTCAGCGCTACCAAGTCAACCAATCACAGAGCTTTCACTACATGTCGTTGCGACGTGCAGTTAGATTTTTTGAGAGATTTGCCTCAGCGTCGGTGACGGCCACTGCGAGGGCTATGCGACCACGCGCAGGCTGCGCAGAAGCATACATGTGCGCTTGATGCAGAAGTATAAATCAGCCTTTAAAAGAACTGTACTTAAAAAATACAACAACTACAACAACTATTTTATTTATAGGATTTTTAAAATAAATTTGCACAAAAAACAAACAAGCATCCCCAACACTTATTTCCACTTTGTGGCTTTAACAGAAGAGGCACATATAGTCTGCAAAAAGTCCTCAAGCGTCATACAAATGCACAGCAAGGATATGTACTGTACTGTACTGTTTGAATTGCAGGATCAATTGTTATGTGGTAGTCACTTTCGGCTGCTGGTCAGGACACAGGAACCTGACCCGTGGCTGAATTTTAAGGATATGAGATTTGAATTTGAGAAATTTTATGAGCAGTCAGTTGCAGTAGGCATAGGCATACAGTCTTTTTATTAGAATGGAGTTCATACTACTTTAAAGGTATGTCTACTCTGTTGTTCTGAAAGAAACAACAGCAACAATAAAAACAATAAGTATCCATACAGTATATAATAATTCTAAAGTAACAAAAACAGATTTATACCACTATTGATGTACAGTAAATAACTCCCACTATGTGCTGTCACATGTACAGAAACATGATTGAATATAATGTGCTTCACAGACCACATAGTAAACAAAATAAATTGAACATTAACCATACATAATCTAGTGATGAAATTTTGCTTTGTTCCCCATAATTAGCAAGATGAAGTAAGTCTTTCGCAAAGCATTCTTCATACATTATCCATTACACAGAAGATAGCACTTCAACATGTAAATCTTGATTTTACTCTTAAAAAGTAAACTTACTCTTACTTTTTGCCAATAACACACACAACTTTGACTGCATAATCTCACTGAGGTGAATATTCAGAATGAGGTGACAATTCCCAGCAGTGCAGCTCCACGTTGCCTCTCACAAGCTCTGAGGTTGTGTTGGACTGCATCTGAATGCACCAGCATTACGCATACATGACTCTTCAGTTACAAATGCTGCCTTTCTTACGTAATTAGTATAAGTGAAGTTTATTTATAAACTAATTTCCAAAGGATTACGTGCTTATGATTGCTTGCAGCCGGTCCCACATTATTCAATTTATAATTCACCAATCAGACGATTCCTAAGCCACTATAAATACCCTAAGTTCCATATAACAGCCATCTTCGTTTTGAAGAACATCCCCCCCCCCCACCTTCCACCCCTACTCCTCCTGTTTTCCTAGATGGGTGGCACTGTGGCCCAGTGGTTAACACTGTTGCCTCACAGCAAGAACATCACTGGTTCTAGTCCTTACCAAGCCAGCCGACATTTCTGTGCGGAGTTTACCACGTTCACATGGGTTTCCCCCGGGTTCCCTGGGCTCCTCCCACCGTCTAAAAACATGCAACTTAAGTTAATTGACTAATCCAAATCGGCACTATAGACATGCTCCTAGGCCTGTCACGATATCTATTTTTTGTTGTACGATATATTGCTCTAAAATATATTCCGATAAACAATATTATCGTAATTATTTTTTTATTAATGATATTATTGTCACGCATCATATTTTATTCTTAAGTATATGTAATTATAGTCATTTTAACAATTTTTTAATTAGGCATTGGAATTAGAATGTAAAAACGCATATCCTAAACAAATAAATAATAATAAATGTTAACAAAAAAGTGCAAGATAAAAAGTAACAGAGGCTGCGATATCTGCTACCAGATCTATTTCAGTCGTCAGACACCCACATGAAAATATACTATAGAAATTTATGCTTTAAATACTACAGTGTTTTTTAACCATACTGACACCTCCAAAAGAGACAGAGAGGTTGCGCAATCAGCTAAATTTTCTATAATTTAAGTATGGGCGATATATATTGCGCCACCAAAATTGATTGAGGTCATGTCCATGTGTTGTGCGATAAGTCGATATATTGATTATTGTGACAGGCCTACATGCTCCTAGTGAGTAGTTATCTCATAAGAGCAATCACTATCTGTTCATTAGCTACTACAGCAGGGGACTTCTCGAGATCTACCTGAGCTCAAACTCCCCTCTCGCCTTGCAAACAGAAGGGAACCCCGGGCTAGACAATCTTATGAGCTCAGGGCTTTCTCCCGGGACAGCATGCCAAACAAGCTTTATAATCAATCATCAGCTAAGTGTGAACTCTTGAATAACAAATTGATGAAATACAGTATTCCCGTGACAAATATTGCAATAATGTGCTGTATCGAAAAATTCCCCAAACCCTAATTTGACTGATGCCAATAACCTGTACCAAAAAAAAAAAACTATTTCACGAACCACTTCAGTTTTTTTAGCGCATTTGAGTGTGAAGTGTATTGCGAATCTATGATGACATTCTGGCCAGTTATGAGATTCAAAAGTCTTGTGTTGTAGCACCCACAGCTCTGCACATACTCTGGATGATGGCAGTAATCAGTCTGATTCAGTCTGATTTTAACTATCTGCATGGCACATTTCACTGTGGACTGTGTTGTAAACCTGCCATAATATGAAGAAGGCTTTTGTTGTAGTGTAAACTTAAATATGTGCAATTTACCCATTAATACCTTTGAGTTGTCATACAGTCTTTTTAAGACATTGTATCATGCAATGATAATGATTGTTTTGGTGTAGAAAAACCAGACTAACGGTGTAAGAGGCCTTCACAGAAAACCTAAAATGATGATATGAGCTCTTTAATATAAGAGTTGACCCTTAAGACTACATCCGCTTACTTTAAATCTGTCTTTCAGTCAGTCCCATGAGCTTCAAATGCCTAACTTGACAGATTAAAGCATATTTAATCACTCCGAGTTCACAATAGACTCTGAACTACCAAATGCCATTCAAGTCTTTCATCACACTTCTCCATTTTGTACGAAATCCATGATTCCTCCTTTCCCATAAAGACCCTGACTGTCAGTTTTAGTGTCTTTGTTCTTAAAATACTAAAAATCATTCCTTGGAAACTGTCGAATGTCAGAAATGAGTGAACAGTTTTAAAAACCTTAACCTTTAAATCTGAGGGAAACTCCAGGAGATTAAATGCGCTTTAATCAGAGCTTAAAAGCGTCAGTGCGATTGACAGTTTATGTGAAGTGAAAGCTTGTCTATATACAGTACATAATTGCTATAGATTCAACACTCCAGTAGTATAGCAAAAAAAGCAGCTTAAAACCAGTCTAAAAGGCTCTTCCAGTCCATCCAAGCTGGTGTTTTTCTGGTTTAGCTAGTCGTCCAGCTGGTCTTCCAGTCAAAACAAACCAGCTAAACCCACTTGTCCAGGCTAGAGGAGCTGGTTTAAGCTGTTTTTTTCCCTATCCGCAGAACTCCACGGCTGACAAGTTTGCATCTGCCTTGGTAACTGTGCTACCAGCTGTCTGTTTTGCTCAGTTCTTGTTGTAAAACTCCGACACATTCATGTCTGCTTCTTTACTAATGCCACTCCTGTCAAAACAGTGATAAAACTGACAGGACAAACTGATGGTGTGTACTGTGCTGCAACAGCGAGCAACTCCTGAACTCATCAAGTCAAACAGAGAACGGCGTATAAAAGAGAAACAAATGGCAATTTGCTATTTCATTATTTCTGCGCCTTTATCTGGCTGTATTAAGTCATTATTTACCTCAGAGGAAAAGGCTTGAGATTTCTCACGCATGGAGGGAGGTGGGGAAGCGTGAGAAGGTGGTGCGAACAATAGGGGAGGGAAAAAAAATATTTCATTTAGCGCGAGCTTTTAGAGAGTCGGCTCTCATTTATTTGCGGTGACTTTCTCCGGGCCAATTAAAGTGGCACCCGGGAAAAATGTAGCCGGAGAGATGAATGTCAATATTTGCTGTGCCGTACAACAGCACACACACTTTCACATCAGACAGTAATTCCCTGGCAGAGTCATCAGGTCAATAAACTACAAAACCTGCCGGCTCTGCCTAAATACACACACACACACACATTGACCCAAGAGAGGAACTTGACGGTTGTGTAAAAAAGTGTTTTGTAGTAAAAACTAGATAGCTTGTGAAATCTTACATTTAGTTCTTTGTTATGATTCAGTAGTCAGCCATTGTTCTTCTGATCCCATAAGACTTTATTTCCTCTGTGTTAAAAAAGAAGACATGTTAGAAAAAAAATGACACGGTTTTTATAGTTTTGCTTATAGAAAATAAATATTGATGTTTACTGTCAGGCTTCAAATGCTATACAAATAAAACTTAATAAAGGGATCATGAAACAAGTAGTCAAATATATATATATATATGATTTTAAATAAAAGCCTACTAAACAAACCAAATATATACACTGTAAAAAAATATATGATCAATTAGTCATGAGAGCATATGTTTTTAGTATATTGTAACTTATTAAAATGAGTTAATCATGTTCTAACTTAATTTTAGAAGCAGTTTAACATAGTATAAAATCAATGGACTCACAAAGTTATTTTGATTCAGCTTAAAAATTTAAGGCAACCAGGATTTTCTTTTACAGTGTATAAAAAAAACTAAGGCTGCACGATTAATCGATTTTAAACCGAAATCGCGATTTGAAAAGGTGCAATTTTTCAAATCACAAAAGCTGCGATTATTTTGATTATTACTATGGCAAGGGAGGCCAGCGCGAGTAATTAAAACGATCCAACTAACGTGAGGTAACGTAACCTCTCTCATCGGTTAAAGCGATTCCTGTGGATCCACACACAGGAGTATGTTACTCTGTTAGCATAAGTTTTCTCCACCACATCTATCATGGATCAGCTGTGATAACCGCGCATTATAGACTGTAACCACGGCCGTTTATCCGTATCTGCGTCACTCATTGATGAATAACGGTTAGAGCCAATCGCAGCCCTTTCTGTTGAGTGCGGGAAGACAATGATACATTGTTTGATACATTCAAAAAGAGTGTTTTCTTTGAGCAGGTAAAATTAAAGGTACAGTACATTTATCTGACTGCTTGTATTAAAGGACAAGATTGTATTACAAATAATACATAAATATAAATGTATTTATACATTTTACATTTTAAAACAAGAAGTAAAATCTAAAATTGTGTATGGACAGCATCGTCAATGCACCATAGGGCTGAGCCATTAATCGAAAAGTAATCGAAATTGGCATTCAGAATAGATCTAATTTTTCCAGATCAATTTTTTCAATTACTTTCCCTACCGCGTGTGAAGTCATGTGACCCCGCTCTGTTACTTCTGTGTCAAACGCCCGGATATGGCCTTCGAGTGGTCACATTAAAAATAACATAATTAATTTTGTTTCCAAAAGTGCAAGTGATTTGTTTTCACTTTTTTTATAAGAAAAAAGGGATGGTTGGTTTTCGATAACGTGTTTTAACTTCAGTTGTTCAACATTGATGTTCAATAAATAATCATAGATAGTAGATAGTGTGTGTTTGCTTCAATTATTTTAAAATCAAGTGAAGCAGCCTTCATTCAGAAATCTCTCACTTGTAATATGTGAGCATATTTACTGTACAAAACCTGTCAGTGAACTATGAGGATAAAAAAAATTCAAATAAATAAATAAATAAAATAATCGTTCATTAATTGTAATCAAGTTAAAATGTTCAATTAGTTGAGATTTTGATTTTAGGCCAAATCACCCAGCCCTAATGCACCATGAATGTCATGAAATCAAAATGAAAAATGTAACACAATCTAAATGAAAAGGTTTTATATATCTGTATATAAGATTTTATATTTAATTTATTTAATTTAATTTAAAATAGTGTAGTTATTTTCTGACTTTGATGGAAAAAAAATTTTTTTAAATAAACCGTAGCATAGTGTAGTGTACTTTGAGATTAAGCTTGGTCTTTCTTTGGTGCTGTTAAAACCACCACATGAAACCTGTAGTTCTTTTCTCAAATTATAGTAAATCGCATTTTAAATCACAATTTTGATCAGATAAATTGCAATTAGGTATTTTCTCAAAACTGTGCAGCCCTAACACTTACTGTTTTCAGCTAGTTTCAAGTATTGTTTATTTTTTAATGTTTCCCTTTAGTTTTATTAAAACTAATTTAAAAACTGACATTTAAATGAATAAAAGCTTTGTCCATATTCATAAAAAAAAACTAAAACTGATAAAATGACAAAACAAATTAATCAGATATAAAATCAGAGCATTAAACAAAACAACAGTAGTTACTCAATAAAACTAAAATAAACATTGTGTCAACAAATTATATATATAAAACACTTCAACTTTGTTTACCTAAAACAAATGCTAATATACAAATATGTAAAGAAAAAATATAGAATATATAGTTTTTAGTGTTTTATTTTTAACTTAATGCAAACAAATACAATTTTAATATCAGCCATCTAAAAGTATTATTAAATATAATTATTATTAGACATTAGAAATAAGTTAAACAAATGCAGGTATGAAATTAGAAAAAACAGAAAGTTCAGACACTAGCGTCACATCTTGCTTCACTGCTCAGTTATCTCGTCTGCCTGAATAAAAACACTTATTCAAGCGAATCTCCACACGCTTCACTGCACACAAAAGCACTTTTCACCTTTAGCACACGACGGGAGGCACAGTTTCCCAAACACGACTCTATTTATTTCTGTCTGTAAAGGAGCCCAGGGCAGCTCGCGTAATGATTGTGTTTTTAATTAGTTTGCCGTAAACTATTAAGACGGCACAAAACCCCAAATCCTAATCAGAAGGAACAGAAGCTTAAACTGCCCTCGGTCCATTTGTGCTAATAATGTACACCTTTTGGAGAGGCTTGTTGTGGAAATATGGAGAACTTCTGATTCTTTATCTGTCTTTAATTAAAGTTTTTTTTTTTTTTTCTCCAGAGTATTATTTTTTTTCATAGTTCAGATTTCTTGGTGGTGGTTTTACTGGAATCAGCGCTAAACACACACGAACACAAAAGCAGAGTTTTTTGTGTTAAGAAATGTCAGTTTTACTTCACATTTGCTGGTAGTTAATTAACCTTTGGGTTTGACAGATATCAGAGTGTACAACGTCGTGAACAAGCTCATAGTTGGGCTGAAGAAATCCATTCGGGTCTGTTGGTGGGCTCAAAACATTAAGATCATTCTCATGCTGATTCATTGTTCAGATTGGATTTGGGATTTGTCAGTTTGTCAGCTTGTCAATGTTAGGAAGGCTCGATGCGCGACAGATTGTTTTTGGGTTGAACCTCAGACTGACACGGCTGTCGTTTATTTCCCCCCCTGAGAACAGATAAACCCAGCATTATGATTACTGTTTGTTTTTGCATTTTATTGCGTTTAAAACCACAATGACAATGTGTCAAGCTGTCGTTATGCAAGGATATGCGTGTTGAAACGGTTTCCAAATTCAGCGCTTAGACACAGCTGAATAGAACTAAACAGAAGCATTGTTTGATCACAACCGTGCACCTGTCTGTTTTGCAAACCTGTCTACCTGTCTGTCTGCCAGCTTCAGTAGATCCAGCTGCTGTTGATTATGTACATAAACCTTGTCAAAGTGTTCAACTGTTGTGCTCCACAAGACACCCTGGCGACTGGCGGGGAGAGAATGAGAAAAAAATACAGGAAATATTGGCAATTCAAATAGCACTGAATAATGTCATATGTGACATTTTAGAGGCTGTGTGAAATACTGCATTATAAATTCTGCATTAGAGACTTGGATGGATGCTAGGGCTGCATGATATTAGAAAAATCTGACATTGCAATATGTATTTTTTTCTTTGCCACGATATATATTGCAATATGAATTAGGGCTGCACAATATATGATTTAAGCGCCGATATCGCAAGATGTGCTATGTTGAGTCTGGATTATTGTTGACCAGGGGTCCGTTTTTTGTACCTCGCTTAAATGATCTGAGATGATTTGACAGATCCTGGATCTTTTAATCTTCCTGACTGATCTCTGGCTAATTTGGTTCTTCAAACAAGTTCACGAATCAGATTAAAATGTCTGGATGAACTGATCAGAGATCACTGCGTGTGTTGTCAAGGACAGATCTATTGATCGTCGAAATCATGATCAGCAATGCAATGATTGGCTGAAGGCACAACAACATAATGACATCATCTGATTGATGCTCATTTATCCATGTGAGCAAAATTATATAAAATTCGCAGTAAACAGTTTTTTTTAAATAATATATGCAGAAACTTTACACATTTGTTGTGGGCTGCAGGGTTTACACTTTCATGTGACAACATTATTTAGCAATTTAGTTTTACTTTTAGAGTAAATTTTCTTCATGTTAGTAGCCTATTCAAGTTTCTTGATTGGCGCTAATAAATAACTGGCTGTTTAAATTAATTTTGCATCAAAAAAGCATTTTGATATCAGTAAAGGTATCTGCAACTTTTGTGAAGCATCAAATCACTGGCATATTAGCTGTCAAAGCATGTGCATGACTGCATTATACCTTTACTTAAAAAAACAAAAACGCTCAAATATTGTGCATGTCTATTTTCATACACAAATTGTACTAAAACGGGGTCGGTACCTTAAAATAGTAGGTGTTTGTATTTAAAAAGCCCATATTAATAAATGTTCTCTTTGAACCCCTTGGGGAGAGAACACCACCGTGACAGTTTTTGTACTTTTATTTCGGAGTGTAGATTGCATTTCAAATTAAAAGTTTATTAAAAGTAAGTTATTAAGAGTTTAAAAGTCAAATTAAATGTCCACGTCACGCCAAAACAGCTAAAGACTCATTATCAAGACGATTTATTTGAAGTACTAGTAAACTCTTTTATAAATGAATTAATAGTTTTAAACAGTGTCCACTTTCAGATTTAAGCCTTAGCTGGATATTTCACTTCACTTAGAGCTGTGTTACACACTACATAGAAGGTCATTCTCAAAAACCCATAAAAGGGGCTCTTTAAGTGTTAATGTTCAATCAAAAAGTAACTCACAAATACTTGAAAATGAATTGATTTAATGACAATGATTCTCTATGGTTATAACTGAATTAGGTATGAAATAACTGTATAAAAGGATAAAACATAAACTGATAAAAAATATGATGTAAATTGTACCCAGCTTGAATGTTAAATAAAGTTACCTGAGAGACAGGGAGAGGGAGAGAGAGAGACAAAGAACAGAGAGTAGGCCCAAAGACCAAAGAGAGCCTGATAGCAGTAGAGCCAGAAAAGATAGACTGCAGAGCAAAGCAAGAAATAGACCAGAGCAAAGTTTACCACCTATTTTGTATCTTTCTTGACCATGTGACCAAAGCCCATATACTGAAACATACAAACTGACCAATCAATATGTGACCACATCGTAAAACCCCCAAAGTCCACGCATATACAGTATTAACCAGAGGTGCATTTCCCAAACAACGACGTAACTCGCAGCTGAACTATTATAGTACAATGCATCGTTTGTGAAAAGAACAATGTAATGACGAGTGTTTCCCAAAACCCTTAGTTTCTCTGTCGCAGATCCATCATTTGAACCACGTTAGTTATATCGTAAAACGCCCATAATGATGCTCTAAACGGGGTGGAGTAACAACGTCTTTAGAGAAGAACCCCATAATTTCTTTGTGCAAATTATATTGTTTTACACGCACGCATTTAAAATAAATCCAATATTAGTTTTGGTAATAACATGCACTCATTTTCCATATTAATTGAAATATATGTAAATGGCAGATATAGGGCCTATGTTTCCTTTACAAATATTATTGAGAACATTACATATTCTATTCCAAAACATAAAATCACTTACAAAAGCTAACACGTAATCTCATATATAAATCATATAAATAAATAAATAAATAATGAGGCTATTTATTAAGAAATTAAATGTAATATTTATTAGAAATTGAAAAAAAAGTCCTATTTTAATAATAATATTAATAATAATGATGATTATTAAGTAGGATATTGCTTATTTATTTTTTGAAAAGTCTGCTTTTACAATTTGATCACGTGCAAACCACTGCAGATATGCTCTAACCAGCAGGCCCATGTCATATGCAGTACAGATACTTAATTAATAACCTTCTATAAATTAAAAGCATTAACGTATGCTATGTTTTTATTTTCACAAGCTTTGGAGACGTAACATAAATTCAGCTTTTAAAAAATAGTCACCTATAGCTTTTTTCAAATGAAGGCTGTGTTCAAAATGACATCAAAGTTTTCAAAGTGCACTGTGAAGGGAGCACAATTGTAAACATGAATATCGCTAAAACTGAACTGTAAAAATACTTTGAAAGCAAATTACACCTAAGAGAGAGGACCTTAATGCTTTCTTATTTTTAATAATTCCAACTTTGAATGTTAGAATGTTCTAAATGAATAGGGCATAGGGGGGATATGTGGGAATAGAACACAGCCAGCAACTATGTTTCTAACTACAGCTCCACAGGTGTCGTTTCAAGTTTGCGACGCAGTTTGGGAATGTTTGTTGGATGGCAAATCAACAAACTATCTTTGTAACGACGGAACTTGCGACCTTAGTTGGCTAACGATGGTTTTGGGAAACGCACCCCAGGGCGTGATCCTATTAGTATGTCTTTGGAATCTGTATGAACCTTCTTGGTGAAAAAGACATGTTTTGCCATATACACAAATGCATATGTTAAATTACATTCCTACAATCCTTTATTTTCTGATTATGTATTTGTTTTTATAAATGATCCTGATATTATCATTGTCGACATGTCTCTGTAAATATCATTAGTGTCAAAAGGAACTAAATTTGTTAGCACTATACTGCCCCATACCATTAATTTTACCTAGAAACTGCAGTCAAACATAAATTTAAGTAGGTTTTAGTGGATTTGCAAAACTGTATGATTGATGCGTCTATTTCCAATGAGCCTGTGTTGTTGTTTTTTTGTTTTTTTTGACAAAGTAGATCTGCTAGATTTTTTTACTTTGAGCTAAAATAAAGAAAAGGCTTCCACTTTTGCTTAAGTATATGTCAAATATTAAAATTAATTCTTGAAAACCATCAAGATTTCCAAAATGGCTATATGGAGTGTACTGACTATATAGGACTAACAGTAGGAAACTGTTTACAGATCTGTTCTCTCTTCTCAGGCCACAGTGTTAACGTTTCTGTCTCGTTCGTCAAACTCTGTGCTTTTATTTGACAAGAACTATTCAGACTTCCCTCACAGCAGCGCTCTGTCTGGATCATCTCAGTTTAGACATAACAAAAACACGAGAAATAAACACCTACGCACATAAACCTACAAACATTTGTGGCTTTGAAAGTCCCCCCCCACCCCACGAGTGAATTCAGCGGTAAAGCATGAGTGTGATGAACGCAAAAAGGTGATGCTTGGGCACCGTATGGACTTGGAGAAGCCTATGAACATTTCATCTGCCTTTCATCTTCTAGAACAGAGCGAGAGAAAAGAACGGAGAGCGTATGAGAGTGAAATGTGTCATACCTGAAGCAGTGTTTGAGTGGTAAAGATGTTTGTGCATGCAGAGGCTGCTGGTTCTTGAAGATGAAGAGATTGTTCTGTGCATTCTCCAGATGAGCTGCTCCTCATCTTGCTTTCAGTCTCCAAAAAAAAAAAACAAGAAAAACATGGAGATGAAAGGCAGTTGAAGTGTTTGAAAATGGACTTTGAAATAGAAAAGGTCCTGGCTGGCCTGTGTTAGAGATGAGAGAGACTGTGGATGAGAAAAGAGGAGAAAGATGCAAAATGAGAAACAGATGAGTAATGCTGGAGATGATTGAACAACAGCAGTCCTCCATTAGGAATGAGTCATGGTATGGACTGCTAAATGGATGGAGAGGGGGATATGAATTAATCCTGATATATCCTATTGAGACCCCTCCATTTTAGTATTTGTTAATGTTTCAGAAAGCATAGTAGAGCTCTGGTTTACCCTAGATATTTGGGGAATATAATTGATACCATACTAAACACCACACTCCACAGCTTTTGGTTTAATTTACTCTCAAAAAATTTTAATTAAATAAAGCAGGTGTGTCCAAATTCAGTCCTGGAGGGCCGGTGTCCTGCATAGTTTTGCTCCAACTTGCTTCAACACACCTGCCAGCAAGTTTCTAATATATCTAGTTAAGCTGCGGTCACACTGCACTTTTCTCCCCATAGACTTCCATTCATACGCACGCGAATACGTTAGACCGGAAACGCAAGCTCGTGCGTCAAGTTTCGCAGTTCGCTGCGGGGCAAAGTTCAAGCTTGGTGAACTCTGACCTGCGAAATCGCATCACTTGACTGCGTGAGGCCAATCGAACATCAAAACATGACCTCTCTGGACAGAAATTTAAAATATGGACCAATCGCTCGCTTTTTAAATGTCTAATCATCTTGTTTAATCCCACCCCTTTTCGCAGTGCTGTACTACAGAATTTCGCAAGCTCAAACTCTAGTGTGACTGCAGCTTAAGAGCTTGATTAGCTGGTTCAGGTGTGTTTGATTAGGGTTGGAGCTAAACTCTCCAGGACTGAGTTTGGACACCCCTGAATTAAAGGGACTGTTCACCAAAAAATGAAAACTACTCATTGTTTACTTTCCCTCAAGTGGTTCCAAACCTTTATGAGTTTCTTTCTTTTACTGAACACAAAAGAAGATTTTAAAGAAAGCTGAAAGCCTGTTACCATTGACATCCATAGAAAGAACTATGGAGGTCAATTGTTGCAGGTTTCTAGCTTTCTTCAAAATATTTTTGTATGTTTTTAATAGCTGAGAGAAAGTCAAACATGTTTGGAACAAGTTCATTATTGGGTGAACTGTCCCTTTAAGATAAAAAAAATGATCACTTTAATATTTTAAATTCGATGTATTTTGTGATTGGCAGAT
This sequence comes from Danio kyathit, assembly GCA_903798195.1. Taxonomy (NCBI): domain Eukaryota; kingdom Metazoa; phylum Chordata; class Actinopteri; order Cypriniformes; family Danionidae; genus Danio; species Danio kyathit. The sequence continues at coordinate 26,751,888 of LR812528.1, forward strand.
TTTTCGTTTCATTATAATAACTGGTAATATTGATAATAATAGCTTTATAATAACAATTATTAGTGTTTTTCTATTTTATCTTAGCTTTTTTTCATTACTAGTAGTAGTACTCTTATTATCAGTAATCTTGTTAAATGTAGCTTTATTATAATGATTATTAGCTACATTTTTACATTTCAGCATTACCGGTAATAACAATTGTAATACAATTTTATAATTCTTTTATAAAGCTACTATGAAAGCAGCTTCTCAGAGTAATGTACACTACCTGACAAAAGTCTTGTCCACGATTCCAGTTGTAAGAGCAACAAATAACAACTTGACTTCTAGTTGATCATTTGGAAAAAGTGGAAGAAGGTAGATTTTTCTGATAAATCATCTGTTGAACTGCATCCCAATCATAACAGATGTTGCAAAAGACCTATTGGAATCTGCATGGATCCAAGATTCTCACAGAAATCAGTCAAGTTTGGTGAAGGAAAAATCATGGTTTGGGGTTCGATTACGTATATGGGTGTGCAAGAGATCTGCAGAGTGGATGGCAACATCAACAGCCTGAGGTATCAAGACATTTGTGCTTCCCGTTACATTACAAACCACAGGAGAGGGCAAATACTTCAGCAGGATAACACTCCTTCTCATACTTCAGCCTCCACATCTAAGTTCCGCAAAGCAAAGAAGGTCAAGGTGCTCTAGGATTGGCCAACCAGGTCTACAGAAATGAACATCATTGAGCATGTCTGGGGTAAGATGAAGGTGCAGGCATTGAAGATGAATCCAAAGAATCTTGATGAACTCTGGGAGTCTTGCAAGAACACTTTCTATGCCATTCCAGATGTCTTTATTAATAAGTTATTTGAGTCATTGCAGAGATGTATGGATGCAGTCCTCCAAGCTCATGGGAGTCATACACAATATTAATTCTTTTTCCACTGCACCATGATTTTATATTCTATACTGTACATTATTTCTGTTAAGTGGCAAGACTTTTGTCTAAGCAAAGTCAGACCTTACTGTCCTAATTAAATCATTAAAAATCAAGGCATGATCATGTTTTATTTTGGTAAAATAAGCGTAATCTAAAGGCATTTGCCTTTCATATAACCCACTTCTGAGACCAAATGAGTTCCAAAAACTTGGATAGGCGACAAGACTTTTGTCAGGTAGTGTACATTAGATTTGCAAAATAGCATAAAAATAAGCATTACTTGTAAAAATCTCATAGGTCTGAGCTGCCATAGTTCAAAAGGAAGAGAAATACAGTTTAGGAGCCCAGACAGGAAAAATCCCTGTCACCCATAGATTTTCTGCAGGAATGAGGAACAGACTATAAATTAGATTGTGTGGAGCATTTGGGTTGTATGGGATTAACAATGTCAAGCTATGTAATGCTTCGGATGTCAGCTTCGTAATTTTAAAATTAATATGGAAGCTGACAGAGAATCAGTGCAAACACTCATAGGAGTCATATATGACTGTATGTCCTGTTCCCAGTCAGGATTCTAACAGCTGAATTGTATACACTGTATCTTACCATAGGTGTGGATTTGGAAATTGGCAAAATATGTATTTGTAAGAAGAAAAATTATGTTATATTAACACTTTACCAAAACCTGATGACACTGGAGAAGTCTATTACAACAGAATCACACAAAAACATTTTAAGAAAATATTCTTGTATACCAAAAGACTCAATCCTATTTTTAAATGCATACCTATTTTTAAGACCAAACATGTTGTTATCAATAAAAATAGTATACAATATAATACAGCAATATTAATGTCATAAAATACCAGTATTTTTTTTTACTTTGAGGGGACATTTATTTTGGCCTCCATGAGGAGAACGGCTCATAAATCCTATAAATTAAAGTATTTTAAAAATGTAAAACTGCAGAATGTTTTCTGTGAAAGTTATGCTTAGGTGTAAGGGTTGGGTTAGGGGTTAAAATATACAGACTATTCAATATAAAATGTATGATGTCTATAGGAAGTCCCAGTGAAAGGTAAAAAACCTGTTTGTTTGTGTTTTAGATTAGTATTTTACATATATACACCCTATATGCCCTAATGTATTTTTAGTAAACAATAATCATACTATAATATATTCGTATCTAAAGGTCTAATACCAGAAGATAAAATGCTTTAATGAATCATTTCTTAAATTATAATATTGCATATATATGTTTTTTAGGTTTAGATTTTACTTCCAAGGTTTTCAATATTGTATCAGAAATATCAGACCCCACTTTACGTGATGCAATAATGATGTGATATAACAGAAGGGAATGCCAAGTGTTTCAGCAGGGCAGGCAAGGATGCATTTTACTGATGTTCAAAAAAAATTAATAATAATAAAAGCAAAAGAAAACAAAGAAGACAGTCCAAAACAATGAACATCGTTGCAGAAAATCACTACAGCTACAAACTAGGCAATACTGGAAAAAGAGCTGAAGGATATGCGAGTGCATGTAAACAAACATGATGAGTAACCAAATCAGACACAGGTGAACATAATCAATGAACCAAAGAATAACCACAGAAACAAACAGTCTAATCTCTGTCATAACATTCAGATTTCATATAAGGACCTTGTTCTTTTATCCCAAAAAGGTGAGTTAAATTTTCTTAGAACTTGTTCTCTTTGACACTGGGAGTCCTTTTGTATGGATACATAGTGATGACACAAATATAAACAGCAAACACCCATTTTTTTCTGTGAAAACATATCAGTACCACTCCAATTATAAAACATTTGTTCAAGCTTACCTTTAATAAGATAATGAAAGCGTTTTAACACTGGCTGATTATCTGCTTGGTCAAAATTTAGTTTTGGGTAAGTGAGTACATTTACATGGACACCAATAATTTGATTTTAATATGATTAAGACAATACTCTGATTAAGAGTCTGCATTGTGAAATACTGAGGTTTTTTTTTCCCCAGAGGGCGTGCAGTATTAAATTCCATTAAAACAACACTCTTCCAGCAGTTCATACTTGCATCCAATACCTTTGTGATGGGGGCATGCATGAAATGTTCCTGAATGAAAGTAAAAGTACCAAACTGCAGTTAAAGTCGACAAATTAAAAATGAAACACCAGAAATTACATGAAACTTCGGAGGAAATATGGATAGCGTGGTGATGCAAGGACGTTAATCAAATTATGTGCTGTAACATGTAAAACGGGATCATGAAAGGAATATCCAAAAAGCAACTCATGTAAACACCTTAATCATATTATTATCTTATTCAGATTAAGGCGAAAAATTCAATTACTGATGTCCATGTAAACGTAATCAGTGTTTACCCAAAAAGGTTACAGACTGCAACTTAAACCATTGGTTCAAATGCATCTCCTCTGTAATTGTTGTCATGAAAATCAAAATATCATAGCTAATAACCCTACTTCAGAATAGACTTGTCTGTGCAGGATATTGTACAGTGTTAACCAACAGCCAGATTGCTATTTGGACTTTAAGCACATTCATTCAATCAATTCCTAAAGGATAAAATCTAATCTGATTAGTTTTAAGAGGAGTTATTATAAGACTTTTGATCTTTTATGACTTAGGAATTATTGTAATCAATGTCAATGAAATTACCATATACGGTTCTTTACCCAGTAAAGTTAAATAATATGAAGTTTCAAATGGGGAGTCATACTGACAGACATTTATTTATGTTTCCATCCAAAAATGCGAATTAGATTTTATGCACAAACCGGAATATTGCATGAAATATTTGCAAATAAGTCTCTGTCCAATGAGTTAAGAGAACAAAATCGTCACTTTCTGTTAAACTGGCACCAAAAAATGGAATATGCTGCAGTAGGAGAAGCCACTGTGGGACTTTTTTTCTTAAATAAGACACTCTTTGAAGGGCGCAGCTACTCCGGGAGGTAATAATACGGAACCACTTTGATGATAGACTTTGGTATTTTAAGAATGGCCAAAAATAACTAAAGTTAACGAATTTGTAGATAGATGGTCGACGCTGGCGACGCGGTGGCGCAGTAGGTAGTGCTGTCGCCTCACAGCAAGAAGGTCGCTGGTTCAAGCCTCGGCTGGGTCAGTTGGCGTTTCTGTGTGGAGTTTGCATGTTCTCCCCCCGTTCGCGTGGGTTTCCTCCGGGTGCTCCGGTTTCTCCCACAGTCCAAAGACATGCGGTACTGGTGAATTGGGTAGGCTAAATTGTCCGTAGTGTATGTGTGAATGAGTGTGTATGGATGTTTTCCAGAGATGGGTTGCAGCTGGAAGGGCATCCGCTGCGTAAAGCATGCGCTGGATAAGTTGGCGGTTCATTCCGCTGTGGTGACCCCAGATTAATAAAGGGAATAAGCTGAAAAGACAATGAATAAATGAGTCCACGCTATCAGTTTATTTGTTTGGCCGTATAAATATTATAAAGATAATTATATACTTCCCAATTTTTTGTATTTATTTCCCTTCACTAGGTTTTATTCCAGTATGAAAAAACTAAATTCCTTTGGAACAATAGATGTGCAAGGCTCTGACTAATATTGTTATATCTTCCCTATGACAGAGGAGGTTTTCGAGTACTCAACTTGCAGTGGTACTATTGGTCTGCCCAACTCGCTAATGCCACCTATTGGTTTTCACCTTAGCAACTATCTTGCATACAAACAGAATCAAAACGATAGCAAAAGGGATGGATATAGATATGTATTTGTATTAAAAATCCATTTGTTAAAAACACCTTAACGTTATGGAATGATGCTCCGTGTTCTCTAGGAAAAGTGCCAAATCTTTCATATTTTTTCCCTATCTGGGGAAACAAAGATTTTAAACCAGTGAAAAATGATTTTGCTTTAAACAGTGGGCATTAAAAGGTATCAGATAGACTGGGGACTTATTTGAAGGAGATACACTGATGTCTTTTAAAGACCTTAATGAAAAATCTGGAATCCCAATGACACATTTTTAAAATACTTACAAATACGCAGCTATATTGATGTCAAGCAAAACTGCTCACTAGCTAGACCTCTACAACCTGAATTAGAAAAAATAATGTTTTATGATAATTCTGTGACAAATTATATTTAATTGTTTTATAGCAAATTAGTCAATGGCTCTAAAGAAACATCAGAAGATTTTCTAGCAAAACGTAATCACATTAATCTCCTCAATTATTTTAAAACCAATTCCAGTTACACCTGAAATATGTGCTTTGGGTTTATTTCCTGTAAGTTTGTCATTACCAGGTTATCAATCTATAATGATTGACATGTGTCTTGTTATTGCAAGGCGTTTGATAGCACTCTATTGGAAGAACATTGATTTTGACACAATGCATTGCATTACAGTATAAAGGGCAAATTAAAGGAGTACCATAAAATTTGGGATCTGTTCATACAATTTTTGGAACAAAACCAAACAATGGCACAAGCAAATACCTCTCACACTACTGGGTAATTGATTGATATGTGTATATGCGTATGCATTTCAATACATTTACCTGTTCAACTGAATTTGGATGCTTTGGAGGAGAGAGGGGGGAAGAGTTAAAATGAAAAAGAAAGAAAGTGTAATTTCATGTTAAATTTCAAGTTTTTTTTTCTACAATTAAAAAAAAAAATTATAATAATAATAAAATAAAAAGAACAGTGGCCAAAACAACATTTCAGAAGTTGTGCAGTTTGGTCAGTCCACTGGTTTGTCCAATAATGCTGTACCATTGTGCCCATTATGTTATCACATTACTTATTTATATACATGCTGAAATGTATTCAATATTGTGTTTCTATCATAGTTTCTTATCAGATAAAGCCTTTATCTCACTCTGCTGTGCACATACAATTCCTATTGTATGTGTATTTTCAAAATGTAAGTGCAGCTTAGTGTTTCCATTAAAGGGCACCTATGGTGAAAAATCTACTTTTCAAGCTGTTTGGACAGACATATGTGTAGGTATAGTGTATAGACCGTCATATTGAGGTGATATAAACACACTCAGTCCTTTTTTTTTTTTCAGTTTAACATCATAAAATCGGTGGACCAATTGGATCGGTTTTGAGACCGACCGCAACTTGACGTAGGAGTGCGGTCCCCCCGCCCACCGAATTGATTGACAGCTGTGTATTAACATGTCTCCGTAGTAACGCGTATATTCATACCAACAAGACAGCACGTGCGCAAAGCAACCAGGAATAAAGGATCTGTTCAGTTCGCTAGGAACATCAATCAACATCAAATGTGATCAAGAGTGAGTTTTACAAGTTTAAAATGTTTTAAAACAGTGCATGTCTGTAATGAATTACAGTGATTTACTTCAGCTTTACTTCATCAACACAGCCGCGTGTCAGAAGAAGATGCTTCAATCCCGGTTTGTGTACCTTAAATCAGGTTTATTGTACATTAACATAACAGATATCCATAAAGCAGTGGATATTAACGTGTATCCTGTCACATAGGGCTGGACAATAATTCGATATCAATATATATCACGATATATTTTCATTCAATAACAATGATAGGATTTTTAAACCCCTTTCTGGTATTTCGATATAAATTTGCATATATATATATATATATATATATATATATATATATATATATATATATATATATATATATATATATATATATATATATATTATTTATATATATATTATTTATATATATATTATTTATATATATATTATTTATATATATTATTTATATATATATTATTTATATATATTATTTATATAAGATCTTATACATGTATCACTTGTCACTGAATGACGTTCAGTGCTCAGCCGTCAGAAAGAGCGTGATGCCACTTGCGTGATGACGAACACGACAGACACGCTGTCAGCGCTCGGCACAGCAGTTGTGTCCGTCGCAGAAAGTTTTAGCTACAAAATGAGTGCCCTGCTTTCACTATTTGAAGCAGTTCCACTCGATAAAACATACTGAGAGTCAGAAGATGAGGCAGCATAAAAGTTTAAGCCAACCTGTCACCTCACCATCACCACCATCCACCTCCCCAACACCGAAACCAGCGGTGTCAGAAGAGAAGGCAATGAAGCAAACACAGATGGCTATGAGGCGCCGTGTAGGATCAGTGGTGTAAAGTACTTGAGTAAATGGAGTTCGTTACTTTACTTAAGTATTTTTTTGGCTACTTTGTACTTGTACTGAGTATCAAAAATATAAGCAACTTTTACTCTTTACTTGACTACATTTTTGATTGAATATATGTACTTTATACTCCACTACACTTGAACGGATGCTTACCGTTACTCATTACATTGTGATTGTGCACAACAAGTCGGCATCTTTATCTACCACAGGTAATTTGTTGGGCGGATGAGGCGATATCGCCATCTGCAGGGTGCTGAAGGTACTGTATGCTATTTATGAGCTAAATCGTGTGAACGTAATTTAGTAGCTTGCCTAATACCAGGTGTTTAATTAGCAACATGGCTGCAGCCAGTGATGAAGCCGAAGCTTGATATGTATATGTATATTTATATGTAGTTTACTAAGTTGAAAAATAACAGTGCTCCTATTTGTTTAATTTTAATACAGAGAAAACATCTTAATCAATTGAAAAACCACTCAAAATTAAAATATATTGCCCCCTCTGATACTGAGAGATGAATCACATCAAAGTCAGCTCTGATTTTTTTTACTACGTTTTACTACTTTTTTTTGATAAATTGTTTGTGCCTTTTTTGAACATTTGATTTTGACTGAGACGTTTTGTTCTATTTTTTTAAATATATTTTGTTCTGCCATTTTGAAACATTAAGTTGTTAAATTTAATTTATATATTAGGAAAATTAAACCTTTCTTGGTGTTCTTTGAGCCTACATTCAGTATGAGTAAAATACTTAAGTTCCTTTAAAATCGGATACTTTAATACTTTTACTCAAGTCTTATTGGAATTGGTGACTTGTAACTTGTAATGGAGTAATTTTTACAGTAAGGTATCTGTACTTTTACTCAAGTATGGTTTTCAGGTACTCTTTACACCTCTGTGTAGGATTTAAATCAAACTTCGCTTATCAACACGTGCATATACACCTATAAATGACTCGCATATACACCTATACTATTGAATGTTCAAAACATGTATGAAACTTGCGCATATACATATAAACTTGATGCATACATACACACGCACATGCATATAAACTCGACGATCCTTGCATATACTCCCACATTAACACTCACATACACAAACTCGCTGCATGCTGGCATATAGCACTCGCACAAACTTACAAAATAAAATTCACAAACATATTTATCAGGAATCAGGTTATTGCAAAGCTGATGAAATAGAAAGAATGTGATTAATAGAGGTATTAAATCTGTTAAATAATGAAAATGTATTATATAAAATAATATAAAATATGAGTCTATATAAATAGACTATATAAATATATAAGTGATATTTATGTTAAACCTTTTAATTTAATTAGGTAATTACATACACAAATATAAATAGACAGAAAGAACCCTTAAAGGACGTTCAAGATGAAAAGCAACCAGAACTATCAATATACTTCAACTCTTTTATTGCAAATATTAATGTAGCCTATACACTTTTAGATTTTTTATTATTATAATTATTGATCTTTTTCAATGTTTTTTTTACGATGTGGATGTCATAATTGTAAGATGTTGGTATTATTTTGATTGTTAAATATTCAGCATATACAAAAAAAAAACACTGATAAAAGTTTCTGGTCATCACGTTGGTCAAGCTAACCCCCACAAACTGTCGATATATTATTTTTATATATATATATATATATATATATATATATATATATATATATATATATATATATATATATATATATATATATATATATATATATATATATATATATATATATATATACAGTTGCAATCAGAATTATTGAACCCCCTTTGAATTTTTTTTTTTTAAATATTTCCCAAAGGATGTTTAACAGAACAAGGAAATTTTCACAGTATGTCTGATAATATTTTTTCTTCTGGAGAAAGTCTTATTTGTTTTATTTCGGCTAGAATAAAAGCAGTTTTTAATTTTTTAAAACCCATTTTAAGGTCAAAATAATTAGCCCCTTTAAGCTATATATTTTTTCAATAGTCTACAGAACAAACCATCATTATACAATAACTTGCCTATTTACCCTAACCTGCCTAGTTAACCTAATTAACCTAGTTAAGCCTTTAAATGTCACTTTAAGCTGAATAGAAGTGTCCTGAAAAATATCTAGTAAAACATTATTTATTGTCATCATGTCAAAGATAAAATAAATCAGTTATTAGAAATGAGTTATTAAAACTATTATGTTTAGAAATGTATTGAAAAAATTGTCTCTCCGTTAAACAAAAATTGGGGAAAAAAAATAAACAGGGGGGCTAATAAATCAGGGGGTTGAATAATTCTGATTGCAACTGTATATAAAAGCTGAGTCTGAGTTTTATTTATTTGATAGTTTATTTCACATTTCTTGTTTGTAAAGGCTAAATACAAATAAAAAGTGAACATTAATTTTTTTTGTACTGTTTTTATTTAAAAAAAAAGTTATAAGAGTCTGGAGGTATTATAGACTTTGCAAATTCACTTTGCAGACATTTGTAGGTACAGACATCCATTGTGTGCATTATTGGCAGTTTTTTCCTGTCTTTTTAATATTGTCCATATCAATATCGGAATTGTATCGTATCGACCGAAATTAAGAAATATATCATGATATAAATTTTTGCCATATCGTCCAGCCCTACTGTCACATTTGCATGCAAATAGAGTGCAAAGCTAAACGCGCGCGCTGTCTGTGTGTATGTGCATGTCTGCGCTGTGTGTGTGTGTGTGTGCGTGAACTTTGTAACGACATTGTGTGTGACTCGTTGTTGCAGCTCCACAACAAGTGCATCAAATACTCATTGGTAAAGGTCTTACTGTAGTATTTCTCACAAACGTTACGTGAAATCTTCTTCCTTTATGTCTGTCTGCTGTCTAAGGCAGCTGAGGGAGGAGATTAAGGCACGCTGACAGGCACATGGAAACAGTGAGCGTGAAGGACTAGCCTTAAAGGCGCAGTACACAAAAAAACGATACCTGATGCTCAAAGCTATAAATTAGTAACTTATGAAAGGTATAACAAAAAATCTGACAAACTTCTGAAAATCTGAAACTTTACAGACACATTCTGGAGACACAAAAGACTTTATATTAAATTTGGAAAAAGTGGTAACCTAGGTGCCCTTTAGGCATTTGTTTATGCGACATTTTTAAAATGTGCATAAAAATGCGTGTATGGAAACAAAGCTCTGTTCTTTAACGACAAAAAAGAAGCAATATTATGATAATGTTATAAAATATAACTTAATATGAATATTTTTCCAAAGCACATATGTGCAATGTGCCATATAACCTCCAAACAATGTGATGGTGTTTTTGCAAGGCAGGATGACAATACTGCAGTGTCCTTCCTCAGAGCAGTGAGTGCAGTACACATCTGTTTCTCCAGTCACCTTCATAAAAAACACAGAAACAAAATCACAACAGACTCATCTCAAGAAAAAACACACGCACATAATCAGAAATGAAAGTCAGCCTTGGCTGGAAAGCGTCATCAGAATACAGCAGTGAACTCCTGTCAGTTCTGTAAACAGCAATCAAATAAAAGAATCGGAATGGCCAAACGAATGTTTCAGATCTCCCGTGCTTCTGTCCCTCATTAAGGAATTCCTCTGGAGTTTGCAATGTTCCGTTTTCTTTGCCAATGCCCACATATCCGGTGGGCTCAAAGCTGACTGAATGCTAGCGAGGTTATGATGAGAGGATACAGGGCCCAAAGCTTCTTTTTGCCCTCCAGGTCAGAGGGGATTTAAATAACGATTAAAGTAAATAACTGGGATAGCTTTCTCCATACTTCAGAAATTTATTTGCGGATGAAAGGGCAGCTGATCCCCTTGTGGCCACTTCACCTGACCAGACAACAGTCCATCCTTGGAAACTGTCACCTATTGCTGGAGAAACTTCAGGTTGTTTTATAGGTCAGCAATGAACTTTTGATACCTTTTTTTTAAGTTTGGCATGTAGATATGTGAATCTCATAACCATTTGAAAGAATTGATCAGGTTGTATTTTACCAGCCAAAAAAATTAAGCCTGTTTTTAAAAACTAACAATTAAGGCTGGGCGAATTGCAAAAAAAAATAAATAAATTATCATGATATCGTGTTTCATATCATTCGATATCAATAATTATTGAATATTTTTTTTACAATACATTTAGTAATAACACACAAGAAAAGAAACCGAAAAGCCACTCTGGCAACATCCTTACATCCTTTTTTATTTACAATCTCCTCACTGCTGCTAGCCACTGCACTCATTTTCGCATGTGTTGTTATTCTGACCTAAAGTGGCAAGCTCGAGCGCGTGTTTTTTTTTCTTGACCATTACAATGGGATTTGCACTCGCACTACCCTCTCATTACTAAGCAACCATCAATCGTTTTCTCAGAGGATGACAAGTTTATGGAGAAAAGTAAAAAGCACTGCAGTGTTTGCAATGCGCTGTGTTTGTCTGAGGTAATTAGTCTATCATTATATACTTGAAATGTGTAAATTCCATACAAAGTGTGAAGCAGATTGATTAGTTCTATTTACATGAATCTTGGTGCGCTCGCCGCATTCGGAAAAGTTAAGATCTTTTCAACTAGGTGGACCTGGAAAATGCGTCACATGTGCACCGCTTGCGTGTGTTTTGATCCAGGAGTGCAATACCCAGTTCAACCACTGGGAGTCAAACTTGCATAATGCATGTTTAATATTCAGTTTCTCTAGGAACTGCATCACAATACAAAAAAAAAAAAAAAAAGAAAACAGTCGCAGCTTCCGGTTCATGTGGACTTTAATAGTAATAAAATTAATACTATAGGTAATAGAAAGGCTATTGTAGAACTGAAGACATGCATGAACACAAAAAAGAAGGAAAAAACAAGATTTTCACATGTTTCATGTTTTGTTTGGATTGAATGATTTACAATATATTTTTGAATTTGTTTATGTACATACAGTTGAAGTGCAAATTATTATTATTATTTTTTTTTTTAATATTCCCCGAATTATGTTTAGCAGAGCAAGGAAATTTTCACAGTATGTCTGATAATATTTTTTCTTCTGGAGAAAGTCTTATTTGTTTTATTTCTGCTAGAATAAAAACAGTTTTTCATTTTTTAAAAACCATTTTAAGGTTAAAATAATAAGCCCCTTTAAGCTATATGGTTTTTCAATAGTCTACAGAACAAACCATCATTATACAATAACTTGCCTAATTATCCTAACCTGCCTAGTAAACTTAATTAACCTAGTTAAGCCTTTAAATGTCACTTTAAGCTGTATAAAAGTGTCTTGAAAATAGACAGTAAAATATTATTTACTGTCATCATGGCAAAGATCAAATGAATCAGTTATTAGAAATGAGTTATTAAAACTATTATGTTTAGAAATGTGTTGAAAAAATCTTCTCTCCGTTAAACAGAAATTGGGAAAAAAAATTAACGGGGGCTAATAATTGAGGGGGGCTAATAATTCTGACTTCAACTAAAAATATGCACATTTTAATTTGTATTTAATATAATCTGTAAATCCTATTTACATCTTATACATTCTGTAAATATAAATATCTTTTAATATAAATGTTGAATGTATAAAAATTAAGAAAATATACATTTTACATAGTATATGCTTTTATCTATTCATTTTATATTCATTTTAACCAGTAGCTTGAGTAAATTCTAGATTTCTTCAGAAATAAAGGCAATTTAGGGGAAAAATCACCACAAAGTGCAAAGCATTTTCTTTCTTTTAACTATAATTCACTATTTAGAAAACAAAATATGTTTGTTTGTTTCTTGTAATGTTAGTCCAAAATCAAAACCAGTTCTTCACTGAGACAAAAAAAAAAATCAATTTGGCCAACTAACAGTTGGCATGTGTCCTCAGGCAGTGTTGATATTGAAATACACTTCAAAACGCTCATAGACAAACAAGCCGCTCTCATATCTGCCAACTAGTGTGGCGCTTTATTGTTTTGCTTGAATTACTTCCTCTTTGAGAGCTCTCATATGAGCATTTTGATTATTTTGGAGAGTGACCGTGCATTGGCCCCCTGGTTATTTTCGTCTTCCTGAAGCGGCTGTACAGTTACTGCACCGAGGTGCTTGTGACTTCATGAAAAGCGAAGGTCATAAAGTCAAGCAGGGACTCAGCACTCACTGACAGTTTTCACCACACGACTGTGACCTTCCTCCACCCAGGGCTGATTTGTGGTCAACCGGAGCGCTTTTAAAGCCCGTCTTTATGTGTCTGTCCAGAGACTGGGGTGTGTGTTGAAGGTCAGTTGGAGTTCAAGCATCCAGAGCGATCTGCTTTTCACAAGCATCTGCTGCTGTTCTTGGCAGCGAGACTGAAGCCACTTCTGTCTTCGCTTCTGATCAGCCGTTGTGTGCCTGATATCTGCTTTTTCATTTCCTCCCTCTCTCTCTTCCTCACTCCTCAAGTGTAGACGCGTTCATCTGTCAGCCGTCGTCGTCTCTTGACACCCAGCTTCATCATTATTAATCTTTTGTATCTCTAAAGCAAACAGTGAGGAATCTGCAAACACGTGTCTGCGGTCTTTTCTTGGATTATTAATTGGCAATATGTAAACATGTCACGGTGTGTTTGAGCATTGCGTCTCCTTTGACTGGCTGAGGTTTATCCTGCAGTTGTGGGTAAATTCATTTGCATGATGATTGAAGTCTCTCATCTGTGATGATGATACCCGGAACGCTCTCAGTTTTTTTATTTTTTTATTTCCATGCTAGATCGTGCCAGGAGTCATTTAGAGAACAGATTACTAGCAGACAAGCACATATGTTCACATCTGTTTTAAAAGAAATACAGGATGTACAATATATGCTAATTAGGGGTTTCTGTGTGCATGTAGTACCATGATAAAAGTTTTCAAATCTGATTTGTGTGAGGAAAAAAATGACCTTCTAAGCTGTACTAGTATGCCTTAAAAGTAGACACGTTTTTTTTATACCCAATAATGACTAGTTTTAAAAACTAATTTTATTTAATAACATCTTTAAAAACGTATTTTTTAATAATTCCATGATACTTTTATGGCATCAAAATCAGTGTCAAAATTGAGATTCATTGAATTGGATAGCTTCTCAGTGAACTACGGCTTTGTACTGTAGTAAATGCTATATATAAAAATTCCACATATTATATGTTTTTACTCTAAACTCGCTTCAAAAAGTCAGCAGCAAGTTTTTAATGCACAAGAAAGTTTTTATTCCAACAGTTTTGCAAACACGTTTTATATAATTTCAAATATATATATTTTTTTGTGTATGCTGTATAAGTGCACATACATTGTTTACCCATAGTGTTTACATGGTCATAGTACAGCAAGTAATACTACAAGCATTTAGTTTGGGCTAGCTTTTGCAGCTGGTCATTGCTTTACAGTGCCCTTGATGGGTGAACATTAGCCATTGGGGGAGTGTCTTTTGTCTCTCCAGGTGTGAGTTATTCATGACCATTGTTACTCCCATGCATACAGTATACCCAAAACAGACTTTACAAAATGTAAATCATTGTAATGTTTTCATTGAATGAGAGAACAGAATAATTTTCACATAATTGTGAAGTAAATATTCTAGCCTACAAGACTGGTTAAATAAAAAATAAGCAAAGTCCAATCATTGATCAGCTACTTTTGCTTTTGTGATGTCTGTTTATGCAAATTCTTCCAAACAAATGCCACACCAGATGATTCATTTCTGAATGAGTTATTTTTTTAACAAATGAGTTGAGTGAATGATTCAGTGTCTCATTTGCAAATAAACATCTGAATGAATCACAGGTTTAAAAAGTGGATAATGTGATCACTCTTTTATTGGAGACATTCACTTCACATGTTCCTGAGGCTTTGTCCTTATGAATACAATTTTTCAAACATTATTTTTGTCCCTTTTTGTCCTTTAGTCCACACTGAGAGAGCTACACTAAAAAAAAAAGACTTTTGCTGCTTGTTCAAAGTACTCATTTAAAAGGAATTGAAACAACACAATTATTTAGGGTATTTTTGGGACAACTTAATTGTTTTATGTTCAATCCACTCAAATTTGTAAAAACAAATATGTTAACTTAATTGGTTTGTGTTGTGACAACATGAAAGCATGTGTGGAACTCAGAATTTTTTAAAAGTGTACTTTTGATAAATGTTTTTAAATAGTAATGTGTTCCAAAATCTGACATTTATCTTGAATAGTGTGAATAATCTGGTTAAATCAGTGTTTTTTCAACAAACAGGTTAAGAAATGATTCACTGGCTACCATTCAAAACATTATTGTTCTATAATGCATTTGTTTCACAAACTTTTTTAAATGCCATATACAGTAGAGACTTGTTTCCAAGGGCATTTCTAACTGTTCCCAAAATAGGAAAGAGATGAACAGGATATTAAATGAACTAAATCATCCTACAACACCAAGGTAATTCTTTTACATTTAAAACACATAATTACCCTCATGTTGCACTGTAGTTTCATCATTGTTTTGTTTAAAAAAGTATTAACATCTTAAGCATGAATCTCACAAAAGCATGTCCAGGTCATGTATTATCCAAAAACATAAACAAAGTGCGCTCATCCAAAAACACAGAATTGGGTTCAGGTGCAGGACAAACAAACTTATTGAAAAAAAAAAGAAAATGGATGCCTGCACACCTGACTGCTCGAAACACTGTGCTTGCTGATGAACTTTCTGGAGCTTACATTTGGTGTGTTGGCATCCAATCTTTTTTTTTTTAAAGGTGACAAATAATCAAAAAAGTAAGAAGTATACTTGTACATCCAATTTTTAAATGCACTATTAAAAATTAAGTTTCCAAAAGAACGTTTCATATTAATGCTAAAGAAACATTTTTGGTTCCCCAAGAACTTCTTTGAATGAACAACAACTTAAAGACCAGAAAGGGAAAATCAAAGCACATCTCACCTGTCCTCAGGTCTTTACACTGGCTCCCAGTTACAATCAGAATAGATTTTAAAGTATTACTTGTCTATAAAATACTAAATGGCCTAGGACCGTTACAGATACTGTATGCTCACTGAATACAAACCTAACAGATCACTCAGATCATTAGGATCAAGTAAATTAGAAATTCCAAGAGTTCAGTCAAAGCAGGGTGAATCCGCCTTCAGCTACTCTGACCCCCACTGCTGGAATCAGCTTCCAGAAATGATCAGATGTGCTCCAACATTAAGCACATTCAAATCAAGACTGAAAACACATCTGTTCAGCTGTGCCTTTACCGAATGAACACTGTGCTATGTCCCACAGATCACACTATTGTGTCTTTCTTTTCTTTTTCATTCTTTAATAACCTATTTTAACACACTTTTATCTGTTTAAAGCATTTTCAATTCTTTTAATCATTATTTTCTTATTTCTTTTATTCTTGTTCATGTAAAGCACATTGAATTACTATTGTTTGTGAAATGTTAATAAACTTGCCTTGCCTAAAGAACCTTTTTTTAATACGAGGAAACTTTTGTAGAAGTGAAATGTTCTTCATGGAACCATCAATTAAAATAAAGAGCATTTATTTCTAAGAGTGTGCTCCTATACTCAAGTAAAAGTTCTTAACATTGTGATTTCTTCTAGAATAGGTGTACATTGATTTAAGGTCACTTTTTTGTGACTCGTTGGTGGTAGACTTGTGGACAGTAACATATAGTGGCATTGCACTAGGGTCATCCTGACTTTGAGTCCTGATATCCTGACAATTTTTCCTGCCCTTCACGTTATACTACCAACACACTGTACTTGAATGGTTTTGTGGTCGGGGTTAGGGAATGGGGTAGGTTAGGGCAATATTACTGCCACATTTCACAACACTTTAAATCATAATTTACGCTTGTGGCACAATCTGATAGGTAGCATATTTCGTCATCATACTTTTTGAAGGGGTGAGGAAAATCTGACAGGGTAAGAAAAATTGACAGAACACTGGCTCGGGGGGACTTTTTTCCAGTTCTGTATTCAACGCCCCCTCTCTCTTTTTCTTTTTCTTACTCTCTACAGCCGTCTATACTGTATAATGTCCTAACTTAATAATGGCAAACACACATAATGACAAAAAAAAAAAAAACAAAACAAAACATAGACATTGTTCGCTAGAATTCAATGAAACCATAAACCGGCATTATACTAACACACTGTAAAAGATATCTGTTTCCGTATTTCATAATTCATGTTTATTTAGTTATGAATTGCTTTTTGGGACTTAGTTTTTTGCTCTGTAGACTATTGATGTTAAAAATACAGAACTGCAGTTTAACAAAGTGACTTTCATTTAAATTTCAGCAGTTTAAAGCAATATGTTTTATAAGATAAAAGAAATATTGAGTCAGTAAAATAACAGAAATAGTAAACTGGCTGTTTGTTACCAGGTTTTTGTACTGTAATTTACAACACCAACCCAAATTAATATATCACTTTAAACTTTTATTAACATCAATAAAAGACACATTTTCAAACTTTTCAACATCCAAAGTTGATGGAGCAAAGATCAAGATCCCATGATGCAATTCAAAATCATAAATAATTGGGCGAAAAAACATGTATGACAAAATACTTTTATGATAATAATAATAATTTTACAGTGCAGTTAAACTGGATCTACCAAATTCAGAATTGATTTGTTCTTCTGCAAGAAAATAACTCCATTTATCATGCACTCTGATCTTTTAAAGTTTGCAGACATTTTAAACTATTACATGCTACATGAATGCAGCATAATAGGGCCACTTTATATGCTAAAGTCAATATTTATGTAGCAGGCATTATATTATTTCCTATAATTTATTCTTTATTCTGTCTTATCTTTATGGAGGACCAGGAGTGCTGGTTAGAAATAAAATGAAGAATCAAATGATCGATTTAATAATTGAAGCATTTTGAAGCATGATTAATCAAACAATAAAAACGTATATTTATAGATCATTTAAAGGGCCATGAAACCCCCCTCTTTCAGCTCAAGTGTACCTCAGATTTTTTTACAAAAAATGCTTTATGATGGGCGTAGAGTGATGCGGGCAGAGGGAAGAGTGGGCGTGGCCAGCAGACCTGGAGGAAAAAAGGGGAGCGAACAACTGTTGCCAGTTGGCTAACAAAATGAGACACAAACTGTGAGGAGACACATGATTTTATAGTTTACAAAGTTAAAATGCAAAGAAATAAACAGTAATTTTTATGCCCTGCTACATTTGTTATTCGGAATTTCATATACATATTATCACAATTTGTGATATCATCATTATAAAGATAATCATGTAAACACTATAAATAAGGACTTCTCTCCTCCTAAATCCCCGGGTCTGAATGCAGACATAGGGGATAGAAATGCAGCAGATCTCTTGCCCTCTCTATTCCAACCATTAGCCCTGCCGATAATCTGGAGGATTTTAAACATAGACGAACACAGCAGCACGGATAGGCGGTGTCTGAATAGTAATGAACTCAACTGATAAAAGCCATTCTCCAATTTTTGTACAGCTCTCCTGACAAAAATGCTTGCTGCAAACCAACAGCTTTGCTGTATTGGCCCTGACAGCATCGCGGGGAATAACATGCAACAAACCTTGTGAATCATGGAAACAAACACATAACGTTACGACCCTTTATGAA
The DNA here is from genome assembly GCA_903798195.1 of Danio kyathit. Lineage (NCBI taxonomy): Eukaryota > Metazoa > Chordata > Actinopteri > Cypriniformes > Danionidae > Danio > Danio kyathit. The sequence goes on from LR812528.1 coordinate 26,770,591, forward strand.
CAACTAAATACTGCTTGCCGTATGCAGTCTCACCCAGTCATTGAGTCTCACAGTTTGGCAGGTCTGCCTTGCCATCGTGCTTGCATGTGCTCTCATGAATAATTAATATAATAGAGTCATAGAATAAGGAAACTCAGCTATGAATAACAATGAGAAACAGACGCGTCATCACTCCACTAGCAGATGTGCGCTACATCACCGATTTTGATCCCGCCCCAAAAAATATTTAAAATCTGTGATGAAATTAGCTGACAAAAGCTCAAAATGATTGCCACAATTAAAGCTAACGGCTGCTAACATTGATGTTCAATACACACAAATCTGTAAAATCTCAATAAAAGTACTCAAGGGTTTCTTGAATCTTTAAGATGCATTTAAATGCACAATTTAAATCGCTTTTTATAAAGGCATTTGACAAATGCTTTTCTCTCTCTATGTATCAGCATTTAAAACATGAATTAAATAAACATTTATAAAATTGTTTATTTATTTATACATTTAAAATTGGTTATTTTAAAATGCATTGTTTTATTGCTTTATTAAATGACTTTTAAATTGTGATTTATTTATACACATTTTAATGCTTCAATTATAAAATTGATAATTTGATTCTTCATTTTATTTGTAAACAGCACTCCTTGTCCTCCATATATTTTATCCTTCAACAGAAATGTTACGCACTCATAATCACACATCACAGCAGGTCCAACAGCAGCTGATAAACAGTTGCAATGTGAAGGATTAAAAACTGAGATTAGACACAACACACATCAGATTCAACACAGATGAAAGTGAGATTTTTTTTACAAATGTGGTCAGTCATTGGTTGTGGATAATTAGTCCGGTCATCTCCTGGTCCTCATCACCACATTAATGAATGAAGTGTGTTTGATGTGCTGCTGCTTTGTGTTTGTGTGTGTGTGTGTTTGTGGGTGGGATTTTGTGCACTGTTCTTCGCTACCCTTTGTGTGACCTCTCCGTCTGTCGCTGTCCCTTCTCTCTGCTCTTCTCCTCCTCTGCTCCTCCTATCTAATTACACATCTACTGTACAGTTGTCACGTAGTTCACCCATCTGATGACCTGAATAAAAGCAATTAAATACAGAGCACTCGTTCCCGTTCCCTCCCTCCCGCGCTCTCTTCTTTCTTTCCTTTGGTGCCCTTATTCTTTGTTTTTGCTAAAATGTTAATAACTCGGTGCGAAAACAGGGCTAATGATGCCATTACCTGTTCTCACCTCTGGCATTTTATGTTTATGTTTTATATTTGCTGCTTAAACAGTGGGAAATGTATGCATAATATTAAAGCGATGTAAATTGGTCTACCACACTAATAGGTAATTGTGCTGTATGCTATTATTTAAGTGTTCATATTTTTTTGCTTGGTCTAATTGTATTGTAGTTTCATCACTGCTATATAAATACATTATATGCAAAATATGTAAAGGAAAGTCTCACAAAAGCATGCAAGGTCAAGTTGGAAACAATGCGAACATACAGTTGAAGTCAGAATTCTGTTTATTTTTTTCCCCAATTTCTTAACACTTGTAATTTTCTTAACACTATTCTGAACATATCAGTTTTAATAACTCATTTCTAATAACTGATTTATTTGATCTTTGCTAGGTAACTAGGTAATTAGGTTAACTAGGCAGGTTAGGGTAATTAGGCAAGTTATTGTTTAGCAATGGTTTGTTCTGTAGACTACCGAAAAAAATAAGCTTAAAGGGGCTAATAATTTTGTCCCTAAAATGGTTTTTAAAAAATTAAAAACTGCTTTTATTCTAGCCGAAATAAAACAAATAAGACTTTCTCCAGAAGAAAAAATATTATCAGACATACTGTGAAAGATTTCTTGCTCTGTTAAACATAATTTTAACATAATTAAAAGGGGGCTAATAATTCTGACTTCAACTGTATAACTAGCCTTTTACTACATAAATAGATATAAGTAGATTAATATAATTTAAAAATTAATTATTGTAAAGTTTGAGTATCATTGTCCATAAATGCATTTATAGTTCTCAGTATAAATAAAAATATTAAAAATATACTAAATAAAATACTTTTTCTGCTTGTTCACACTACTCAACTTTTTATAGGACAACTTAACATGAATGAACTAACTAATTAACTTTTACAAATTTAAGCAGATTGGAGATAAAACAATTAAGTTGTCACAAAAAACCTCAAGAATTGTATTGTTTCAGCTCAATTTAAATGAGTAGTTTGAAAAAACAGCAAATGTGTAGTATTTTCAGAATAACACTAACATTTCATCTTTTTGTACTACAAGAACAAAATGTTTTAACCTTACAGACAGGCTTGATTTCTGTTACTTATTTGTATTTTAGGCTGCGACAGAAAATATCATGATGTTTTATCCAAATTCGTACAATGATTTTGTCATTAGATTTGTATTTCTGTTTTGCATAAATGAGCAAATACTAGTGTTTTAGCCTACAGTACAGCCGTAAGTATAAAGCAAATTCTAATTACCATAGTATAGAGTTTACTCTTTTAAATCTATGAAATCAGTACACCATGCATATTTTCCTTTATGTAAATACATCAGATTTACTGCTGCATTGACTGTTAATGACTATGTCCAGGGAGTTGTGTAAAATTAATAAAGCAATGCAATATAAAAAATACATTTCCTAAAATATTACTGTACGTTTTAAAGGTGCCATATACTGCATTGGTTTAATAAGTTAAATTGTTCTCTGATATCTACATAGTAGGTTTATGGCTTCAGTAAGTTTAAAAAATCTACAGAAATGATTTTATAAGCTGATTTATTACTCCGTAAAATACTCCTAGAATCAAAAGGTCCATGATTGACCATATATGGATTGTGTCGTGAAAATTAATGAGCTCCACTCTGACATGCAGCTCTCACACACATACACACACTGCATGATATATGCTGAACACAGACAAATATACACCCAAGCAGAGAAACATTAACCTATTTTGCTCACGAGATGTGGATAAAGGCTAAATTATAATTAAACTTGACAAAAGAGAGCGATAGAGATGTATCACGTTGTATTTTTAAGCTATAATGTCAAAGAAAACACAGCCAGGACTAAATATCATCTGCATGTACAGATGACAGCTGTGTGATTTGATATGATTCAGCAGTCTACACGTGTTTGTTGAAACATACAAGCTTCAGATTTCACAATAAACACGATAAATTAACAAAAAATACAATACTTTGTCTTTCGCAGTGGAGCTGAATAAATGTATAAATCTTGAATTTTGCATCCTGAAGATCGTCTTGTGCAGTCGTTACACAGTAAACAATCTGGGGTTGTGTTTTCAAAATAAAAGCCCCACATACTTAGTAAGTTAAATATAAGCTTAAAAATAACTAATGAAGGAAAACTATCCCAGCAGGCACACAACATCATAAGATGTTCTTATTAGGTTAGATTTAAGTCATGACGTCAGGTTACCAAAATTCAATGTCTAGCCAGCATCTAAGGACAGCGTTATTTTGGCGTCCAATAACAATGTCAAATTCCGTTGATATTTGCTTGATTTTAGGTTGTGTTGGAAAGTGACCCAAATCCAACGTCTGATAGATGTCATAATGGTAACGTCCACACACATCCTGTGCCTGCAGGGATCATTGTTTTCTCACTAGAAAATGTTGTTGCTTAGCAAACACAGCCCGAGGCATGCATATTAATGATCTCAGACCTGGGTCTGGGTTCTCTTGATGACGTCAGGTCTGGATGAACGACCTAAAGTAGGCATACATGCAAATGCAGAGGCCTTCACCCTTGAGTCTCGTCACAGTTTGTTTTGTCTTCTGATTGGCCTGTTGTCCACCGAGGTTTTACACTTATGGAATGTACATGATATTGAGGAAACAATGGTGTCTGAGGATCACGGTATGGCCATTTCTATATACTGATCTCATACTATTTTACTAAACCTTGGTATATCTAGATTTTCATTATAGGGCACATTTAACATCTCGAGGAATATAAATTCTGACATCTTCATTCAGATTTTTTGATCTGTCTGTGACCTAAGCAGGTGAGAGTAACCCATAAAGAACGAATAGCAACACACGATACAGTTGCGGATGTTTTTCTCAGCTCGACAGTCGTCTTGTGTGTTCCTCTCTCCGGTATCTCATTCCTTCGCTCTTGTCTTGAAGCGCAGCAGATGGTTCATTCTTCATGGATATCAGGTCACATGTGCGACATCCCTCCTCCAATAGTCTCTTCTTCCAAAATGACTATTGTAAACCCATTATGACTAAAGAGCCTGCAGTTGGCAGATTAAAGGGGCACCTGCTCGCCCTCTGAGCGCCGCAGCGGGGGGACGCAGAGCCGTGCCCTCAGAGCTCTCTGTGCCCGGATGGCGGCAGAGAGACAAGGACTTGACCTTCTGCTGAACAATGAGAGAAATTCGTTAGGAAGGGGGAAAAAACCTGAGAAATAATTATATCGGCTCTCGCGGCCAGCCAAAGTGAAAATTGAAAAGATGGTTGAGTTCGTCTCCTGACAAATCCTGTAGAGCGAAATGACAAAAAAAGAGAGAGAATTGGCCACATAATGGAACAGACTTGAAAAGCCATTACTGTAGATTTGTTTCATGTTAGTGTGCTACTTTTCTCATTCGTTAATCAGGCTTTGTGTTTGGGTTGGAAACTAATGGCAAAATGCATAATGGAGCAATACTTCGGCTGTCGCAATTAAAGTTAAATGTAAAATAGGACTGACAATAGCCTACTGTTAGATCTGCCATGTGGCATCGCACACTAAACACTTGTTTCTGTCAAGTTTTTGATTGCAGTAGCCAATCGGAAGCATTAGGTTAGTGACTGCTGAAAGAAGTTGCCTAGTATAGTTAGTTGGTGGCATTCACTGGCTGAACTCTACATGCTTTTGATTTTGAATCTGAAAAACAACTAAATGGTGAAACAACATATGACATTTATTTTAAGGGGTTTTACATAATTCGATTAATCGACTAAGTTAATGCATATGTTGTCTGTTATTTGAATTTCTATCAATTTGTTTAATCAGTGTTAATGATCATTATTACAACATCAAGAGCAACATCAAACATTTGACGAGTTCAGATGCAAAAACCTCTAAGTGCCGTCTAAAATTTCCAAAAAGTAACCATAATTTTATCAAAAGTGTAGTAACCAACTTTTTTATGCATATTGATTACCATTTCATCACTTTAGAATTATAAGGTTCTATCTGACATTTTTGTCAAAATTGAGTTATTGACATATTTTTATTAAATGACAACTTATTTACATTATGGGATGTTTTTTATAAGTTGTTTACATTTTAAGACTTTTTATTTAAAAAACAAATGTTACACACATATTGTTTGCTATATGGAATGCAAAAACTTTGAAGCTCAATATCTCAAAATCATTCAGAACGCAGATAGAACCTTATAATTCCAAGGTGACAATTTGTATAACCACAACTTTTGCTGCCAATACCACAGTTAGAATATTGAAAATCCTAGCAATAATATAGCAAAATCAGGTTTCATTTTTGGTTAGCATAAAATTAATTAATTAAAAATAAATAAAAATAAATAAATAAATAAATAAATAAATATATATATATATATATATACTGTTGAAGTCAGAATAATTAGCCCCCTTTGAATTTCTTTTTCTTTTTTAAATATTACCCATATGATGTTTAACAGAGCAAGGAAATTTTTGTCTGTCTATTTGTCTGATAATATTTTTTCTTCTGGAGAAAGTCTTATTTGTTTTATTTAGACTAGAATAAAAGCAGTTTTTATTTTTTTTAAACACCATTTTAAGGACAAAATAATTAGCCCCTTTAAGCTATATTTTTTCTGATAGTCTACAGAACAAACCATCATTATACAATAACTTGCCTAATTACCCTAACCTGACTAGTAAACTTAATTAACCTAGTTAAGCCTTTAAATGTCACTTTTAGCTGTATAGAAGTGTCTTGAAAAATATCTAGTACAATAATTTTTTTACTGTCATCATTGCAAAGATAAAATGAATCAGTTATTATAAATGAGTTATTAAAACTATTATGTTTAGAAATGTGTTGAAAAAATCTTCTCTCTGTTAAACAGAAATTGAGGAAAAAATAAACAGGGGGGCTAATAACCTTTAAGGCTGGTTTTCTGTGTCTAGTGATCGCCGTGACCCATGGTGCCTACCTTGCCTGTAGCCGTGCATTTATACTTCTGAGTGCTGTTTCTGTTGCTCTGCAATAACATTTCCGAAATGCTAGCTCACCAAACCGACCAATCACAGAGCTTGTGCTACACGTTGTCGTAACGTGTAGTTAAATCGCTTGAGAGGTGCGTGGGTATGCAACCACGCCAAGGCTGCACGGGACCATACACTTACGCTACACGCAGTAGTATAAATCAGTTTATTAAAGAGCCCCTATTTTGCATTATAAAAGGTCATATTTTGGTTTGGGGGTCTCCAACAACAGGCTGATATGCATGCAAGATCAAAAAACACTTTCATTGTCTTATAATATGCAGTTACTTTTACCTAATTATCCCAGCGACTCCCATATGATTCGTTCAGCCATTTATTTGTCCCCAAACCCCTCCTTAGCGTGAGGCTAATCTGTGCTGATTGGTCCAATGACCCAGTCTGTTGTGATTGGTCGACTGGGTTTAGAGCAAAACAGAGAAACGCCCACCATGGCTATGAAGCAGCAGAGAGTGTGTGAGAGCCCAATGCAGAAACGCAATAAAGCAATGCAGTTAAACACCAGCATATAACTCTACTCTTAAACCTAACCCCAATTAATAACGACGACACACATTCGTTATTAATCCACACAGTGGCAAAAGTTACACTATTTTGAAAATTGACCACGCCTCGTACAGGAACAGCTGATGGTGGCCATAGCAAAGAAAAACGGTAGAGGATCACGAGTTTCAATCGGTAAAGAAAGAAGCACGCGTCACGTTCTCAACATGGCTTTTGCCGCAATATGTGAATAGCCGATACAGATTTAACCCAAGAGATGCATTACAAGCACTGATCTATAATAGATAAGTGATTACAAGCCACATGGAGCATTTACAAGTTACAACACACAATTAAATACTTATTTAGCAAACGAGGCAGCAATTTTAATTACCCTTACATGTTATGATACGGTTAATCGGATTTATTGCCCAGCCCAAAGATAAGTAATAATATAATTTTTTTTCTTTTATATTAGTTAATTTATTCATATATATATATATATATATATATATATATATATATATATATATATATATATATATATATATATATATATATATATATATATATATATATATATATATATATATTTCCCTCTTTTTTTTATTTATTATTATTTCTTTAAAATTATTTTCTCTATATCTTCTCTTCTCTCTGCTTTGTCTGGTTTGTTTATGTGATCTACTGAATCATCATGTGACTCCATAAATTAAGCTAGCTCCCAGTTCTAACACTGTTAGCTTGGCAATAGACAATCATCAACATGTGACCAAAATGCTTGCCTTTTTTCCCCAGTAAATAATTTGTCACTTTATCTTGCTTGTGTATTTTGATATTTGAGAGAATGCAGACTCTCTTCAGTTGCTTCATTTTATAACAGATTAAAAACATTATTATATTGCCTCTTAATAGAAAACATTAATATTGCCCCGAAAAGTGAATTTCTGACCCTGCTCTGCAGTGATTTAAATCAGCCTACAAAGAAGAACGAGGGCTCGTTTCCAAATATAACATCTAATAAACACATTTTCCCTCTCGTCCTGTGTTTATCTCCCCGTGACAGCCAGTCGTCAAGATTACTAATTAAATTGCTACACGACTGAAAGAGAATGTTGTCACACACAGCCATTATGAGGGTGTTATATATCCACCCGACAGCTGGATTTTGAACGAGAGAAGCATCTGAGGCCATAAAAGCATCCTGATGTAAACGCATTTGACCGAGCGCGTTGGATCGATATCATCTCCGTGCTGCTGGAAAGCCCTGTAATTGATGAAGTTACACGTTGTGGGGACGGGTGGTGGTGGAGATCAGGCGTTTTTAATCCGCTAACTGGCCCGTCGGTCTCAATCAACGCTCTCAGCTGCCACATGATTACTGAAATCACTTTCTATCCATCTTGCGCAGTCATGGAAAGACTCTCCGGCAGTACTTGTTGTTTTATCGGCTGGTTTGTGACAGTAAAAACACTCGCTAAAGCGCTGTGAAGCGTTAGTCCGTGGAGTATTCCTTAAGGCTCCTCAACAGCTGGATGAAAGAGGCAGAGTGGAGAGATTTGGGACATCGTAGTTTCATCAAGTCAAAATACATCAGCTGAAATAGTTTTTGAAATTGTAAGGTTTTGAAACCTGACAAGGCAAGGTTATGAAAGTCATCTTTGATGTTCTGAAAGCATGATTTCTGACTCGCCTGCCGACCTCCACTTGATAATTGGATAACATGTCTTGGCAAAAACAGCATGTCCATGTGTGGCGAATTGAGTGAGATTCAGAAATTGAATTGGGGGAACTGGCTGGAATGGATGAGCTTGTGTCATGTGTCATCTGTGAACTATATTTCATGTTCAGACTTCATGGGCCCAGCAATCTAATATCAAAATGAAGTTTTCTTAAAATACTTTTCCCCATTGACTTAAAGTCAAGTCCAAAAATTCCCCAAGCAAACAAGCTACAAACGCTGTGACTCCGTGTTTTTTATAAAACATTTTTCTGTCAGAAATATTTTGGTTAAACAAAATGGGACAAATTGGAGCCAAGGTGGGGTTTGGAAATGCTGTTTAGGAATGCTCTGTGATATCTGTGGACGAGACCCGATTAAAAAAATAGATAATATTATTATTGAATAATTTTATTCATTCATTTTCCTTCGACTTAGTCCCTTATTTATCTGGAGTCGCCACAGCGGAATTAACTGCCAACTATTCCAGCATATGTTTTACGCAGCGGATGCCCTTCCAGTCACAACTCAGTACTGGGAAACACCCATACACTCTTGCATTTACGCACACACTCATACTCTACAGCCAATTTTGTTTACCTCATTCACTTATACCGCATGTCTTTAGACTGTGGGGGAAACCGGAGCATCTGGAGGAAACTCACACGAACATGGTGAGAACATGCAAACTCCACACTGAAATGCCAACTGGTCCAGCTGGGACTCGAACCATCAACCTTCTTGCTGTGAGACGACAGTGTTAACCACTGAGCCACCGTGCCGCCTATTGCATAATTTGCTCATAATATTCCTTTGATTTTCTTAAAGATTCACTAAAAACCACCTACAGCTGACACACTTTTTTCTCCATATGCACCGGACGCCTTCTTATAAGCACCCCATACTTCTTGGAAACCATTGTGCAATTCTGAGTGTGCTCCACAAAGGTGAGTAAGCTTGAAAAACCACCTGTCAGACACACTCTCTCCTCTCCATATGTTCAGAGGGAGAAAAAAATGTACAAGTTACTCTTGCCATAAAATTTATAAACTGCATTTCTCTGGTGACTTGAAGTGCTTCTTGTATCCTCACTTGTAAGTAGCTTTGAATAAAAGCATCTGCTAAACTATTAAAGAGCCCCTATTATGGGATTTTGAGAATGACCTTCCATGTAGTGTGCAACACAGCTTTAAGTGAAGTGAAATATCCAGCTAATGCTTAAATCTGAAAATACACAGTGTTTAAAACTATTGATTCATTTATAAAAGAGTCGACTCATAGTGCTTCAAATGAATCGTCTTGATAACGAGTCTTTAGCCGTTTCGGCGTGGCGTGGATATGAAACTTAGTTGCCCAGTTAAACCTGCGGCCCCGCCCACAAACAGTAGCAAAGAAAAAAAAGGAAGACAAGCACTGTAGCAGATGCCGTTTGAATTAAGTCATGAAGACGCTGTGGGATATTCTGCTGGATATTATTGGAAGTGTGAGGGAAAAGTTAGTGCTATTTTCTCTACGCAAAGAAGAAACTGTGACGAGTCAGTGGTTGAGGTTTATTTTTGCAAAAATACCTCAGCATTATATCCTATATCCCAGCCTTGTACAGTTCGAGTGCTTCTGGAATCTACACGCTTACAACGGGGCATTCGTCGGCCGTTTGTTACAATGAAGGATCAGAAAAGTCTATTGATGTAAGGGACTTGTCAAAGCTTGACAGGAACTTTATCAGTACATAGATCAGTGGACCATGGATCAGTTTCTTCCTCCATTTCACAAGTGTAAGTAAGTGCATTACCATGGTTGCCTCCTTGTTTTTTCTAGCTTGCAAATTATGTATTTAATTGTGTTTTGTTACTTATAACTGCTTGTACTGTATCTGGTTAACTCTTTATATTTTCATATCGCGTCTAATGCCATGTTGAAAATGCGACACATGCCGCTTTGTTTACGTATTTAAATGCGTTTGTGAGCTCACGTTTCACTGCCGTTTGTCGTTGCTATGGCCACCATTAGCTGTTCATACACAGTGCAGCGGTCAAGGTTCAAAATAGTTCAGCTTTTGCCGCTGTGTGGATTAATACTGTATGTGTGTCATGGTTAAGAATAGAGCAATATGCTGGTGTTTAACTGCACACACATACCTGCCAACATCTGTCCCTGAAAATCCGGGAGACCGGGGGGGGGGTTAGGTTCGGGGTGAGGTGTCTGAATAACACTCAGGGCCGGAGCAAGCTGAACTCTAGGTGAACGGCGATCACGCCGCCCTCAACCCGAAAGTAAAAAAAAAAAAAGTGACCGGTTTGCGGGTGAAAGTGAGGACCGGGAGGGAGGGGGTGGGTGTCGCAGATGAAAGTGAGGACCGGGGGGTTCGCGGACGCCACCCTCACTATTCTGCTGCCCGTGGCTGGAGATTGGTCTGAAATACGGGAGACTCCCGGGAAAAACAGGAGTGTTGGCAGGTATGCTCACACATATACTATGCACTGTGACTACTTCAATATTGTTGATTATCCGTGCTGGGCATTTCACTCTGTCTCGTGCAGACTGCTGTCGACCAATCGTAACAGGCTGTCATCGGTCCAATCAGCGCAGATTAGCTTCGCGCTAAGGAGGGGTTTGGGAACAAATGAATCGCTGAAAGATTCATATGGGGGTCGCTGGCATAATTAGGTTAAAATAAATGTATATTATAAGACCATGAAAGTGTTTTTTGACCTTGCATGCATATCAGCCTGTTGTTGGAGACCCTTAAAACCAAAATATGACCTTTTTTAATGTATAATAGGGGCTCTTTAAATGTAAATTAAAAATACTGTGATAACTTCTACAGGTATGTGCTGAAAAATAAATCTTGATACAAGTTGTTTGAATCTGATTACAAAAACAAAAGGCAAACAAATGTTCTTCCATCTAAACAACAAGCAAGTGAAGTGATTCAACTTATAGAAATAATCCAAAATTTGTCAGATTTAATATCAGGATGATAATTTTCTTATTGTATAACTTTGAAAATAAGCGCTTTTGGACAATAGCACTTGAGCTACTAATGTATTGTGCCTCCTAACTTCTGTTCGTCTGACAAATCTTTTTATGATGTTTATATTTAGACTTAGGATGCACGATACCATATTTTTGAAACTGATCCGATCTCAATACCAAAATTTTGAGTATCGACAGATAGAGTTCCGATACCAATAATGTAATTTTTTTTTAAGCATAATACAGTTTCTATAGTTCTGGTGATAAACTCAGAAATATATCTTCTTTAAAAATAACAGACCTATAGGCCTACTGTATATGACAGACGGCACAATCTAACTAAAAACATGATGCTTGCTGTAAACTAGGCTACATTATTTGAGCTTTCGTTATGACATTGATCTGTTGTGGTCCAGCTTATGTTTCCTTTTTTTTAATATTAAGATTTTTCTTTGAAATCTGTAATAGGCTACCACTATTGACCCTAATCATTGGTAAAATAATCAGCCTTTTAGCAAAGCCTGATATTTTCCTGCAGGTTTGTCGCAGACTAAACTAAACTGTCTAAGGCCAGTTTTACTTAATAATCCCTTGTCGAATCTCACCATGAGTGAGACTGAGAAAGTTCAAAACCAGGTTCAGCGCCAAAACACAAACTGGTCTGTTAAATAAAATACTGATATAAATAAAATTACAGTATAATATTCACAGTTTCAGAGTAGCCTTTATTAGGCTAAAAATGTTCCTGTTAATGACAGTCCATATTGCGCCCGTCAGTTTCACTTTTATTAATTTAATCAACTATACTTTGACCACAAAGAGCCAGGCTTCACAAACTATTCGCAGCACTGAAAGTATTCCCCTCAGAAGAATAAACTCAGTCGGAAGGATGAGAGAACAGAAACTTTTAATATTACAGAAAATCACGTATTACATATCACGTCTGCACAACCGGTGCGTAAATGAAGCGCTTGATGCATCACACAGCGGCCAAACCCTCCGGTGTCTGCGGCCACTTCCAAAACAGCAGCACAAAGGGAAGAAATCAGTGTGTTGAGGATCTGTCCATTGTATTATTGAGCTTTTCTAGTTTTAAATTTCAGGTAGGCCTACTTTGTGCGTGAAGAGCAGGTAATAATCCTCTCTACTCCAGTGTTGCGAATGCGATCTGCTGATCTAACAGCGCAACATGATTTAGAAACAGCAATGCAAACTCTTTGTTGCAGGTCAAAATAAACCCATTTAGTGCAAAACTAGATGCATTTCTCCACTGTTACTTATATTAACAGGAACAAATAGTCTTGGAGAAAGTTTTTCGAGTTCATGAACGCAAGTCAGGAATGTGACACACAGTTTGAATTGTGAATGAATGAAGAATGATTGACAGGCGCAGCGGTGGGAAGCGCTGAATTGAACATGAATTTAATCACTTGAATATTCATCTGTGCTTCACATTAAGCTATAGAATGGCTTCACAACATTTGGGATATAGTAGGCCTACATGACAACTTTCTAGGCCCTTATAATAGGCTACGGTCATGGCTTTTGTTGGCTTATAAATTACACAGAATATAGCGCACTCAAGATCAGATTTGAATTGGTATCAGCTGGCCGATACCCGATCTAGCAAAAATATGCTGTATCAAACCGATATCCAATCTAATTATTGGGGTCAGTGCATCCCTAATTTAGACTACTCTACATAAAATCTGCTCTAAAATTAACACTCATAGCACTCTGGAGGTAACCACACCCATCACACCCACATTTTACTTATAAAATTGCTAATAGCCAAAAATGATAATTGAAGATGATAATTTTCTCATTGGTCCGATACCAATATCTTAAAAAATAAGCATTTATTGTTCAACACCAATATGGCCACCGATACATTGTGCATTCCTACATTTTATTATTGGATATTAATAGTGTTTATATTTACACCACTCTAAAATTGATGCTACTCTGGAATTATCATTGTCCTAGCATTGTAGGGCAGGGATGCAACGATTAACAGATTAACTGCAATTTAATTCGTCATGGTTAATTTATCGTAAAGGCTTCACAACACTGCCGTTCTGCACGGAACAAAACTGCTGAAACTAAAAGTTTTGCCAACTGTGCGCTAACTTAAAGTTCCGAGCTTGTACACCGAGGCTAATATGCACAAACGCTGGACTAACTATGGTGGTTACACTTTACAATAAGGTTCATTAGTTAATGTTAGTTAATGCATTTACTAACATGAACAAACAATAAACAATACATTTACTACACCATTTGTTCATGTTAGTTAACGTTAGTTAATGAAAATGCAGTTGTTCATTGTTAGTTCATGTTAATTCACGGTGCATTAACTAATGTTAACAAGCATGAACTTCGATGTTATTAAAGCATTAGTGAATGTTGAATTATGATTAATAAATGCTGTACAAGTGTTGTTTATGATTAGTTCATGTTAGTAAATGCATTAACTAATGAACCTTATTGTAAAGTGTTACCACTATGGCTGAGGTTATTAACTAAGGGTCTTTTTGCATCTTTTGTGTGTGCAAGCTCGTTGTTTCCAATGGAGGCACGCGGCTTGCGCACAAATTGGGAGTGACGTGCACTGTGAGTCACATGACAAACTGACCGAATTCTTTTTTTTTATATATAATAATATAATATTTTTTTATATATAATATATAATTTCTTTTTTTCTTTTTTGACTTTTAGACAGAGGGTTAGCAGCATTTGACTACATTTGTTCCCTTTACTTCGCTAATAGCTTAGATTTGCATTAAATATATTTTTTTTATTAATTCTAATTTTTATTTATTCATAGTTCTGTCATTTATTTTTAGTGTAAAATTATTACTTGATTTAAATTTCACTTATTTTTAAGTCCAAAGAGAAATGGACTATTGTTTGTTTTTTATTATTATTTGTGCTGTATTATTTGTTTACTGAGCAGCAATAAGTAATACTTTACAATATAAGGAGTTTTTATGGGATTTTTCCTAACTGGTAGTGTTTTGAAAGTCATGAATGCATAATAATCATGGTAAATGTGAAACCAGGATTATTCCTCAGACTATAATCGTACAACCAACATTATATACATTATAATCACTGCATTCCTATTCTAGAGGCAACATTGTCATGGTCAACACACCTGACAACACTTTAATTAATAAATTGTAAACATGTTATTTTAGTGTCACTAGTAGTGCAGAAACATTTTCACGTTGCCAAGTCTTTCCTCCCAACAGCATGCATCATGATACAGTCTGCAAATTTTATCAGCCTTAATATTTCAGGCTGATAATTTTATTATTGGGACGATAACGATAATGTTAAAAATAAGCGTTTATTGCCTGACATCAATATATGGCCACCGATATATTGTACATTCCTACATCCCATCATTGGTTTTTATTTTTAGATCACTCTAAAATGTTTCTACTCAGCCAGCGTTGCGCAGTAGCGTCGCTAAAAGTACTGTAGTGACGCTACTAGCTTAACTACATTTCTCAGTAGTGTCGCTTTATAGTAGCATACTTTATAAATTAAATAGCTTTTCTGTAGCGAAGCTATTTTTTAGTCAAGTAGCGCAGTAGCGTCCACACAAGCTACATTTACCGATCGCGAATCAATAAGTGACGGCAGTGACATTCACGGAGCTGTAAGGCCGGTGTCTAGTTGATAAAAGTAAATCCATATGATGGCAAGAATGATGATTTCTTCTTCTTCCTGTTTTACAATGGTCGACAACAAACTTTTTGGTGCGTTACTGCCACCTCTCCCTCTGGTCAGTGACGTCGTCAACCAATTAGGCTAACACAAGAAATTTGCTTGATGGAAAGAAGCCTGAAGGAGAGGATTATATATATTCATAGTTTATTGTAGTAAAAGCTAAAGTATACTATAGTAATTACTATTAGTTCATGATGGTTACTAATGATACTACATTATGTAGTGTAATTCATTAATGAAGAGGTGTAAATATATACACTATAATGCTTATTCCTAAATATTTTCCTTCATAAATTACTATAGTATTTTAAATGTGTAACTGTAATTTGTTTCTGTTTGGTACAGCATACTATTTGCAGTAAATAACTGAACTGAACAATTATGCCTCGTATGTTTCATTGACCGTTTTACTGATCACTAAGATATGATTGACTTGGATTAAGTTGCTTCAATATAAAAAATGAAAATTGCAAGAATAGCTTAGATCAGTGTTTCTCAACCACGTTCCTGGAGGACCAACAACACTTCATGTTCTGGATGTCTCCTTTCTCTGTCACACCCATTACAGGTCTTTCAGTCTCTGCTAATGAGCTGACGATCTGAATCAGGTGTGTTTGGTTAAGGAGACCTGGAAAATGTGCAAAGCTGGTGGTCCTCTAGGAATGTGGTTGAGAAACACTGGCTTAGATGTATTTTTATTGCAATATTTTTTATTGCAAAAAAAATAGCTTGGATGTAGCCAAGCTACTTTTACCAAGTAGCTTTTAGCTTAGCTTGCTACATTTCCCAGAGGGTAGCTTTTAACGTAGGTAAGCTACATTTTAAGTAGAGTAGCTAATAGCTTAGCTCACTACATTTTTCAAGAAGCTTGCCCAACACTGGCCCTTGCATTCTAGAGACAACTTCTGCATGGTCATTATACCCATGTTATATTTATCAATTGTAAAATTATTATTTTGAG
The DNA here is from genome assembly GCA_903798195.1 of Danio kyathit. Classification (NCBI taxonomy): domain Eukaryota; kingdom Metazoa; phylum Chordata; class Actinopteri; order Cypriniformes; family Danionidae; genus Danio; species Danio kyathit. The sequence goes on from LR812528.1 coordinate 26,786,738, forward strand.
GCCGCTAATAGTGCAGAAAAACTCAAATTGTCTCACAAATCTTGTCTTTCCTCTCAACAGCATAAATCAGAAAGGTTACAGTAGGCAAAAACAAAAAATCCATAATTTATCAGCCTTAACACATCAGGCTGATAATTACTGTATATTATTAGGCCTATATAGATAACTTTAAGTGGCTAATACCTATATTCCCATCAATATATGCATGTGCATCTTATCATTGGACATTTGAAACCTTTTTTTATGTTATTTATATTTAGGCAACTCAGAAAATGTTTCTTTTCTAGAATTAACAACACACTAGCTTTTTGGGGGGTAACTTCTGCATGGTCATCACACCCATTTTTCCTTACAAAAACGGTAAAAGTAGTTATTTTGGTGCCATTAGTGGTGCAGAAAATGACCAAAAAGTGCAGCAGCAGTCTAAATCCTCCACACTTTCTCAACTCAACATTTTCTTGATGTTTGGTCTCGGGGTCCTAAGAGAGTGTATTCAGCTGGAGGACCCGCAGGCCTCCTGTCCTGTCGTCGGCTCCTCTGCGCTGAGGACACACATGATGATGGAAGAAAAGCGATTCTTCCTCTCGCAGGCCTCTCGGCTTCACGCAGCCACTAAACTGTGAGCGAGTGTGTGCTGAGAGAGCTGACCTAAATTTTTCTGGTGTGATAGAATTAGCTTGTAAACAGAAATTTTCTCTAATTACGCGCGATTATCTCCCGAGTCTGGAGGTAGGAATCCTGATGGTGTGCAATCTTTCTGGCATGCACTTTCAAAAGAAAACAGTTTATATGAATGTCTGTCATAACCCACAATTATGTGGTTAGATAAGGAGGAACACCGTTTATAAAGTGCCTTCCTTTCTTTTCAAGTCCCTTTCTTTATTCGATCGCTTCATTATTGCTTTGTCATGCTGTACTAAGCAGAGATTAAATCAACATTTTCTCTAAATTAAATTTACATTGGAGGGAAAAAAGGGAAGTAAAAAAGGCAATTGTTTGGACCGTCCCGACTTTAATGTGTGCTCTAATTCGATGGCAGGCGCTGTCTTGCTGTGAACTACAAACTCAACCTCGTTTTAACGTGTAGATAAGCCTCGCTTGTCTTTCAGGTTTTCTGCGTCTACTGTCTTTTCATTCTTTTATTCAGTTAAGCAGGATGGATGATGGGCCTGTTGACCTTTTTTATCGACCACTTTTTAAACGTTGAAGGTCTCTTTGCTTCTGTCAGTTTTTTTTTTTATTTGTGTCTGATACATCGTGTTTCTTGCTGTCTCTTTCTTTTCTTTTTTTCATTGCCTTTGATTTATCCGGTAAGACTTTATTTTGATGGTCCCTAATGCACATTTTGTTGACTAAAAGGTACATTGCAGCTACATGCCAATTAATTCTCATTCGAGTATTAGTAGGCTGTCTGCTTAATATCTGTTGATACTGCTCCTTCAACAAATTTAACTGACTATAAGAAACTTTGCATATACATGTCAACTTACCCTAACCCCAACCTAACAGTCTACTTATAATCTACTGAGAATCAGTTGGCATGTAGATGCAATGTAACTTAAAGTGAACAAAACGCATTGAAGGGACTATCAACATAAAGTGATACCATTTATTCTACACTGTAAAAACACAGTTGTACAGTGATTCTACTACAGTAACTCGTACAATTTTAGCTTGACCCGACCTTACAAATTGTATTACTTCGTTTTTTTTTTGTTTTGTTTTTTTTTTTTGTTTAATTGGTTTATTTGTATTATAGTTATATGAGAAGAAACTGGCCAAAAGTACAGTGGCCGAGGGAGCATAGCGTGCTACAATTTAAAAATAATTACAAAACAACGCCAGCAAATTGTCATCAGTTTGACAACATACGTGCTTCAAATAGTCACAACACAGACACATTTTTAAAAAACGTGCTGCATTTACTCACAATGAAAACAAATTAATAAAACATGCTGCATTTTCTCACAACACAAACAATTTACAAAAACATGCTGCATTTAATCACAACACTTTCAAGTAGCTCGGAACAAATCGGAAATGTTTCAAGGAGACCCTGTTGAGACAGACCCGGCTGTTTAGGTTATGGTTATTTAGATTAATAGATACTAAAGACAAGGGAATCGGTATATTAAAATAAACAAACAAAAAACTCACCTTTCAAAAATCACCTGTACAGCATCACTGAGCAATAGTCACGGCACAGCGGCGTCTGTCACATTTTTGGGTTCCCTTGAAACATTTCCGTTGTGTTCTGTTCTTTTTGTGTTGTGTCCTTTTTGTGTTTGCGCTGTGAGAAAATGCAGCGCGTTTTGATTTGTTTGCGTTGTGGGAAGATGCAGCGCATTTTTTTATGTATTGTGAGGATTTGCATCACGTGTGCTGTCAAACAAATGTAGATCTTTTCTTCATTTGCTGGTGTTTTTTGTAATTGCATGCGTTTTTTTTTTTATTGCAGCACATTAAGCTCTCTTGGCCACCATACAAAAGGATATATTATATAATTTTCTGTTATAATTTATTATATTATATTATATTATATTATATTATATTATATTATATTATATTATATTATATTATATTATATTATATTATATTATATTATATTATATTATATTATATTATATTATATTATATTATAGCGATGTTGCCTCACAACAAGAAGGTTGCTGATTCGAGCCCCGACTGGGTCAGTTGGCGTTTCTGTTTGCATGTTCTCCCCGTGTTCACATGAGTTTCCTCCGGGTGCTCCGGTTTCCCCCACAAGTCCAAAGACATGCGCTTTGGGTGAATTGGGTAAGCTAAAATTGTCCGTAGTGTATGTGTGTGAATGAGAGTGTATGGATGTTTCTCAGTGATGGGTTGCAGCTGGAAGGGCATCCACTGCATAAAGCATATGCTAGATAAGTTGGCGGTTCATTCCGCTGTGGCAACCCCAGGTTAATAAAGGGACTAAATCGAAAACAAAATGAATGAATGAATGTTATATTATAGTATATTATATTATATTAGCCTATATTATATTATATTATATTATATTATATTATATTATATTATATTATATTATATTATATTATATTATATTATATTATATTATATTATATTAGCCTATATTAGCCTATATTATATTATATTATATTATATTATATTATATTATATTATATTATATTATATTATATTATATTATATTAGCCTATATTAGCCTATATTATATTATATTATATTATATTATATTATATTATATTATAATTTGCCATTTTACTCAAATTTCTCAACCAAGTTGAATTATTCCAAAGAGCTATGCAGTAATTGATGTTACTACATCGTTCCTCACTTTTCTCTCTTTACTCCTGAATTTTCATAACCCCATCCCCCACAGACACATTTCAGTATTTTTACAGTATTTGAAGCATTTATATAGCTGCCTGATCTCACGGTGCATGTAGGTGATTACACATTTTACTAGCCTTGTAGGCACATTTGCTCCTCATAAAGTCGGCAAAACCTGACCTCTGCATACACTGGCACAGATTAGCAGAGTCATCTTGCCTTTCAAGCAGGCTGCTCAACAGGTGCTTCAGCTGCCATATCTGAGTGAACAGCAAATCTCTCCAGGAGATGACAGCTCAAGACCAGCTCAGATGACAAGCTGTGAGAGAAGTCAACCCTGCAAGTCATGTAGATCAGACTGTACATCACAAACGTAAGCGCAATTACACAAAATCTCTCCTAAAATATTCAAATGTCCATCTCAAATAACCTGCTACACTGACTTTTTTAAATAAAAACATAACATTTCCATCTCACAGCAATGTAACTTTTTGATTTAGTGGCTAACTCATATTTCGGCATGCGATGATAACCGGTTTCAAGGTTTACTGCAGTTTTGAAAAGTCAAGGTTTTAAAACCGTTATAGTTAAAAGATCCTGTTTTTTTAACATGTTTTTTATGATTTTATTGAGTTTTGTTAGGGCAACGGTATCTCCAAAAGAAAAACCTCCACATCAAAAGCTACTGGTCAGCCCACAATTCAGGAAACACTTGAAAAATGCTTATAAACCAACATCCAAACATGCTGTAGACCTGAACAATGCAGTGGCTTTCTTTATATCCAAAGAAAAGAAAGATATGATGCCTTATAAAGTTGTAAAGAAATCTGTTTTTGAAACTAATGAAGATGGCAGAAGTCATTGACTTATTTTATTATTTAGCCTGACATGTTTCCCAGTGATGGGTTGCAGCTGGAAGGGCATCCGCTGCGTAAAACATATGCTGGATAAGTTGGCGGTTCATTCCGCTGTGGCAACCCCAGATTAATAAAGGGACTAAGCCGAAAAGGAAATAAATGAATGAATAGCCTGACATGTTTACTCTTTCAAAATAATTTAGACGTTACCTTGTTCAGTGGGGGAAAAAGTTGTTGTTTTTTTACCCAGATATTTAAAAAGAACATATTTTAGAGCAGTAATCACAATACCGTCAAACCGTGATATTTTTCTCTAAGGTTATCATACTGTCAGAATCTTATAGTTTTTATCTTATCTCATGTTTTTGTATATTTTAGTATGATTATCTCGTCCCTCAGTGACGGTTGGTTTTAGATGTAGGGTTTATATTTTGTTTTTCTGCAATATATATTGCGATATGAAATAGATTTCATCAGATGGATTGAATAACTCTTAAAGAATTATGAAGAATTTTTTTTTTCAGAATGGTTTGGGTGATTTTAAAGGGAAGTGCATCTGCACAAATTATTATAAACTAGTTCAAATTAACTTTAAACGAGATTTTTAGAGGAAAATACATACAGATGACAGAAAAAGTGTTTTATCTGCTGCTTTTGTCTGGTAAGTCTTAATGACAGTTGGACAAATAATGAAAAAATCTATTGTAAAATGGCACTTGGCAACCTTCACTATAAAACTTTTATTCAATTAATCTTTATTAAAGCTACAATGTTATTGTTGTTCTTAAATGCTTTAAACTTGCTTGAAATGTATAGCAGAAACAAACTAATTTAAATTATAAACTTTAAATCCTCAATGGTTAAATTTTGCCATTAATATACAAGCTCCTGGTCAACAATAACCCGTTCTTGACATTGAAGATCCTGTGATGTGACTGTTGCAGATGTCGATATCAATGCTGAAATGATATATTGCGGAGCCCTAGTTTAATGGCATGCCTCCTTTTAAAAGTCATACGTTTTTGTTCAAATTAAATTGTACGTTGTACATTTCTGACAATCTGTATCATACAAATGAGAGAATAAAAAGTGTTTTATCTGCTGCTTTCGTCTGATAAGTATGAATAATAATGAAAGTTGGACAAACAATTAAAAAATCTAATGTAAAATGGCACTTGACAGCCTTCACTATTCACTAAAATTTTAATTAAATTAATCTTTGTTAAAGCTACAAATGTTATTGTTGTTCTTGAATGCTTTAAACTTGGTTGAAATATTTAACAGAAACAAACTAATGCAAATTATAAACTTTATATCCCCATGGGTTAAAATGTAATATTAATCTACAAGCTCCTTGTCAACAATAACCCATACTTGACATGGAATATTCTTTGATTGTTTGAATGAAATTACATTGTACTTTTCTGACTGTGTAACCATAGAAATCAGAGAAAGTGTTTTATCTGCTACTTTTTTTCTGGTAAGTCTTAATGACAGATGGACAAACAATTAAAAAATCTAATGTAAAACTTGGAAGCCTTCACTATAAAATTTTAATTAAATTATTCTTTGTTAAAGCTACAAATGTTGTTGTTGTGCTTGAATGCTTTAAACTTGCTTCAAATGTTTAACAGAAACAAACTTATGTAAATTATAAACTTTAAATCCTCAATGGTTAAAATGTGATATTAATCTAGAAGCTCCTGGTCAACAATAACCCATACTTGACATTGAAGATCCTGCGATGTGACTATTGCAGATGTGCATGTTGCAATATCAATGCTGAAACGATATTTTGTTCAGCCCTAGTTTGAGGACATGCCTCCTTTTTAAAGTTACACAATTTTATTTAAATTAAATTGTACATTGTACTTTTTAGACAATGCGTAAAATAGTTAAGTTTCCTCATGAGATCAAGCTGGAAAAAGCCTGTCTCTAACATTTTTGCACGAGTCCATCTTTTGTTGTTTTTTCTCATCACAAAGCAGATCACAAGGAATTTATTTTCGCTAAAATGAAATATTTGACAAGTAAATAAAATACCTAACAGAGCGGTCTAGACAAAATGCGGCCTTGAGAGTATAGTAACTAAAAAAATGTACACATCAAATAAAAAATAATAATCCATTTTTGACTTTAAGGTCTGCAATGCAAATCCAACTAGAACCACTAGTTTGGTAAACAAAGTAATTCTCTTCTACAGTATGTTTACTAAAAGACAGAAAATGTTACTTTAAAAACTGTATTGCACAAAATACAGATAAACCTTTGTATATTATTCAATATAAAACCATATAAGTATTGAATAAATAGATATTTACAGAAGTAAAATTTTGGGCTAAAAAAAGATTCCAGGTTCCACATGGGCCTACTAATAGGTATGCAACCAGATTGATTATTTGGATTACACATCTGTCTCTATATGTCATCCAGGTGTTCAGGTGGGAGTCCATGGAATATGTAGTTTGACACAAGCACTCAAAGCCATGTAAAAACAAGCTATAGCAGATGCATATTTGCTTTTGGTATGTTATACTCACACATGAATATAAATATATTACCCTTTATATATTATTTAGTATTACATTAATAAGATTAAATTCAACATTATTGTCATTGTACTGGATTAGTGCAGAAAATATTTAAGTCATTTGCCACAGAAATACATCATTTTTCACCTTTATAACAAAGTGTCTATTTTGTTATATATTATTCCCATTTTCCGATCTTTTAAAAAAATGGCACGTTCATTTAGAATCACATGTCTCTTGTGTTAAAGACATTTTTGTGAAGATTACAGTTTTTGTCTGGGAATCTCTGGTATTTTGACTATGCTTTCTGGCACATCCATTTTGTAAATGACTAACTGTTCAAATATGTACTGTAATGGCAAATATTTAATGAATGCTTTAATTGACAGCAGTGGTACTACAGGCAAAGTTCAGAATGAAGACATCTAATATAAACATTGAGTGTATGTGTTAAAAGTTGCATAATATGCAAATAGTTGAAGAGTTGATATGCAAAAACCTGAAATCTTATTCTAAATGAGACACTTTTAGGGTGATGAATAGGCTCTTTTCGTTGTCTTTAAAGCAAAATTAATGAACATAAAGGAGGCTGAGAATATAATAGAACAGAATGCAATTTCAGATTGGCTTTTGCATCTGAACTCTTCAGTTGTTTATGGCTGATTTCTTTCAAATTTCTCACAGACCATTGGGACCATGAGGAAAACAGGCACACTGAGTTTCACTCTGTATTCATGCTGATGGTGTCAATGAATGCTCTCTAAGGTAAAAACAGCAACTCATATTTATATTTGTGCATATTTTTCTGTACTGTAGGTTTTTCAATTCTTTCTGAATTTTTTTTAAATCATTTTAAATTGTCGCCACAGTCACCTTTATGTTTCTAAGAAAACTGAACTGAATTTCTTAGCACCACTCAACAGACATTACACTTTTAAATTGTCAAGAAGCAATGTTGTATAGTTTATTAAAAAATATCACAGAATGCACATATTTTCCATAAGCCTGGCTTGCAAATCATACAATTCTCCTCACGAAAACAAGCACATGTGCTAATCTGACACAGCCGACTGTGACGAGACCATGACAGGATCCCGCAGCTGTTGTGGAGCTTGAGCTTCTGTCTCCGCGAATTCATATTCGAACACTCTGACTCACTATCGCCTCCCGAAATTTCCCAGAGTTCCTTGAGACTTCACTCCTGAGGTGAAAATCAATACCGTCTGCGTGTATATTTCTCCCACCGCCCTTCTCTTCAACCTCTGTTTTCTGTTTATTTGCTACATCTCAGCATGTTTGCCTTTAAAGACGAGCTTGTCCTTCTCATCTTCCCCTCTTCAGCGAGAGGTTTAGATTTGCTGAGCTTTCAATAATACGGATTTGTCCGACTCCTTGAAGACAGCTTTTCAAAGGCAGCGGCCACACACACATGTGCGGGGATCTATCAGACATTCTCCACGTGTAACAGGTCTTTCTGTGAAATCTTCAGGCCTGTATTTAAGAGGGATTAAATCAGTCCGTCAGATCCAAATGGCTCCTCTCTGTGTGGAATGTAGACAAATGAGCTCCTCCAATAGTTGTAGAAAGAAGTCGGCTTTACAAGTGCAGGGACGATGGCTGGTCAAACTGCTGAGCAAGATGCCAGCCGGAGACACTAAAAGGGTGATATGGGTTTGGAGGGACTGAGAAATTGGTCGAGGGACCATGCTGTGCCACATACTGTGGTTTTTCGGCCTCTAATGAGGAGTGATGGTTGACATATCGCTTTCTGCTTCCCTTGAGTGTCTGCTTCAGAAACACAAATCTCAAGGCTGGCGAATCAGAGTGGCAAGTTGTAGATGATCTATGTGATACACAAAGTGCAGCATCTATTTTTTTAGATTTTGGTCATTTAGGTTACTGGAATTATCTTTGTGCTAGCTTAGCTCAATGTAACCAATGTTATTTTTAAAGGTTCAAGAAACCCTTGAGTACTTTTTTAAAAAATGTTAACAGAATTGTGTGTGTTGAGCATCAAGTAAGACAATGTTAGCACCTGTCAGCTTTAATTGTGGGGAAAACTGGATCATTTTGAGCTTTTGTCAGCAAATTTCATTTAATGGGTTTAAAATAATTTTGGGGGCGGGATCAAAATCGTTGACTTAGCACACGTCTGCTAGTGGAGTGATGACGCGTAAGTTCCTCATTACTATTCATAGGGGTTTTTCATCTTATGAGAAGACCCTGCTTCTTAATTATTCATGAGAGCACGTGCAAGCACGAAGGCAAGGCAGTGAGACTCCAAGCTGTGAGACCCAATGACTGGGTGCGACCACGTCAGCGCAGGGTGTGCAGTATTTAGCCTTTCATGTTGTATTGTGTCATGTTGTAGGTTGTATGTATTTGTTTCCATGATTCACAGGGTTTGTTGCATGTTTTTTCCCTGTGATGCTGTCAAGACCGATACTGCAAAGCTGTTGGTTTGCAGCAAGCAGTTTTGTCTGAAGAGCTGTACAAAAATTGGAGAATGGCGGACTTTGTCTTTTATCAGTTGAGTTTGTTACCATTCAGACACATCGCCTATATCCATGCAGCTGTGTTCGCCTATTTTTAAAAATCTCCAGATTACTGGCAGGGTTAATGGTTGGAATAGACAGGGCAAGAGACCTGCTGCACTGTTCCACTGTGTCTGCATTCAGACCCGGGGATTCAGGAGGAGAGAAGTCCTCCTCATTTATAGTGTTTATCTAAACACGATTATCCTTAATGTATAACAAATTGTGGTTATATGTATATAAAATTATTAGCAGGGCATTACATTTCTGTTTATTTTTTTGCATTTTAACTTTGTAAACTATAAAATCACGCGTCTCTTCAGGGTTTGCGTCTCATTTTGTAAGCCAACTGACAACATCCTCTTTTTTTCCCCTGCTCTGCTGGCCACACCCACTTTTCCCTCTGCTCGCAGTGCTCCACGCCCAACATGAACTGAAAGAGGGGGGTTCCATAGCCCTTTAAACATATTTAGTGATCTTTTCACACATAATAATTTCGTCAATTATTTTTTTGTTGTTGCTTTTTTTTTGGGGGTGGGGGGGTTGTCACATGACAACAAAATTGCATAGTGAGTATTTCATCACACTTATATTTGGCAGACAATTACATTTTTTAACAATATAAATATTATACTTATATTTACTTGATAAAAATTCATTAAAAAGGACACATGAATCAATTCCTAAAAGGTGGATGCTTTTGAAATTATACTTTTATAATTACTAACTTTATAAAAAAGTATAAACTTTCAGAAAATGCCTGAAATTGTGTGGAAATGTTTCAACAAAGTTTTGATCAAATATAAATTAAGCCTTATAATTTCATGTTTCAAACACAATTCATAGGGCCAACGTAACCGACAATATTATCTCAATGTAACTTTCATAACATTGACCCATTACTTGTGCATATTTTATATGAAAGTCTGGATTTAAACATGGTACATTGTCTTAAATTTAGCTGAGAGTACACTGTATTCTCTTCTTTGTAGATTAAATCATTAATAAATTAATTTAAACTATATAATATTCACTTAAGAAGCACAGAAAGAGTAGAATTGTCCTGATTAGTACTGAAATCCTCCACACAGTAAATCTTCTGCAGGAGCAAATTCATGTGGCCCTAACAATGGCTGTCCAGAAACTGCTGGAAACCAGTGATACATTATTGCCACTTCTTGCCACACACTCCCCTCAAACCACGACCCCCATATGTCAGAAAGACGTCCATTTTGGCTCACATCTAGTCATGCTCAAAAACTTTCTGTCAGCATGTTGTGGAACAAGGAGAGAGTTTGACCTCAGCCAGCTGTGTCCAGAAAGCTGATGTGAGCCATATGACCAGCAGCAGGAGCAAAAAAGCAAAGCTGATGTGCTTTCATAAGAGCTTCATAATTAACAAACATATGGTGCAGCTGTCAAACATTTAGAAATCCAGCGTGCTCTGTTTCTTCACGTTCTATCATGCGACTCCGGCTCAGATATTTTCAGCCGTTCGTTCTGACAGGCCTTGTTTATTTTTATAGCGGCTAAGTGTGTTTACTGAGATTTTAATTAGGGTAATAAATTACGGTTTTAATAACAAATTGTGCCAATGAAGTTCATTAAAAATTAATTAGAAGTTCAGTTCTAATCCACGCATCTGTGCAGCACCATAAATCTATCTTATCATTGATATACGATAACAGTGATAATATAAGCTGTGATATGATATGAAATGAAACGCATATATAACCAATTCCAAAACTGACTGAGCCTGATGACAGTATTGTTGATTTTCTTGGTGCTGACCAGTTACAAATACTTAAATTACTGTAATAGAGTAGTTTTTCTCAGGAATTTTAATTTACTAAGCAGTTTTAAAAATGTGTATTTTTACTTTCCCTTGAGTACATTTTTAGTGCTGTATTGGTACTTTTACACCACTACTTTCCTTCAACCTGCAATCACTACTTTATTTTTTCTTGTCTATTAGAAAACGTCCAACCTAAAATCAACCAAATATCAACGTCTATTGATGTTACAGCTTGATGTTTTGTGGACATTACCACTATGATGTCTATCAGATGTTGGATTTTGGTTTCCATACCTGATAAGTAAATGTCAGTATTTGACGTCAGTATGACGTTGGTATAAGATGTTTGCTCAACCTTGGATTTTGGTCACTTTTTAACACAACCTAAAATCAACCAAATATCAACGTCATTTGACATTGTTATTGGACATCAAAATAATATTGTCTTAGACGCTGGCTAGACAATAAATTTTGGTCACCTGACATCACAACCTAAATCGAACCTAATATTAACATCTTATGATGTTGTGTGCCTGCTGGGCAATAACTAAATGGACTATAATGTTACGTTTACACACATCCACAAATTACATGTAAATGCATCAGCTTTTCACAGAGTAATACTCACTACTCTTGAATACTTTTGAAAGGTTGACTTTTTACCCATACTTTGAGTAATATTTACAACAGATACTTTTACTCTACTTGCACTACATTTTTAGACAAGTAATGGTACTTTTACTTAAGTATGATTTTTCAGTACTCTTTCCACCACTGGTGCTGACACATTGTAATTTGAACACATTTTAATTACACTCTTTGCTGGCATTAAAGGTCCCATGAAATTAGATGTTAGTATCAGTATTTTTATTTTTTAGATATCTATATCTATAAGCAAGTGTGCTCCAAAACAGGGACAAAATTCGCGTTTAGAAGATCTAAAACTGATATAACTGTGAAAGCTTGCAGTTTGTCACTTTCGCTGAAATGGAAGAGGTTATATATATACTGTATAACAATTGTCACCTCAAACTACAGTTTCTCATCCAATCATAACCAATCAAATGCTCTCTAGTATCTGACCTGCCCCGCCCCTTCAAGACTTTTCATTTGCTTTTCATTTGATGCCTTCAGCTTAATTGCTCTCACTGGCAGAGCTGTAATGAAGGCAGGTCCGTGCACGCGAGATGAGGAATACAATTTTTTTTTTCGTTATTTTTTTAATCAGAAAAAAAGTTTATATTTAAAAAAAAAACATTTCTATTCATAAATGCGTAATACATTTTTTTTAATGTTTCTCCACATTCCCTCCAAAATTTTTAGTGGTCTATAAGTTAGTATTCATTTAATTCACCATGGTTAACGCACGGAGAATAAAGGCTCTTGCTTTTGCGCTCCTTTATTTCTGTGTGACAACCACAAGGGGGGTGTTTTCCGACTGTTGTATCCAAATGTCGTGTGCAGTGGAAAGGCGACTTCAGACTCGGAAAACGATAAAACACTTAATTTTAATTGTATCTTTTTCTTGATTGTATTTATAGATTGTTATGCATGAAAATACTCACAACACATGCAAATACAGAAATGCATTGCAATAGCACAGACCACAACAAAAATGTGTCGGGGGAACCCCAAAAAGTTTACAGATTGTTTATTAGATCTTATGGAGATCGGGAATTATCCCAATCAATCTAACATTATAAATCTTTTCCAAATAGACATATTCAAGTTATCTGGTAAATTTGTATTCATATCGCAATATATATATAATTTAATTTTTATTTTTTTCGATAGTCTACAGAACAAACCATCGTTATACAATAACTTGCCTAATAAGTTAACTTAATTAACATAATTAAGCCTTTAAATGTCACTTTAAGCTGTATAGAAGTGTCTTGAAAAATATCTAGTAAAATATTATTTACTGTCATCATGGCAACGATAAAATAAACCAATTATTAGAAATGAGTTATTAAAACTATTATGTTTAGAAATGTGTTGAAAAAATCTTCTCTCCGTTAAACAGAAATTGGGCAAAAAAATTAACAGGGGGCTAATAATTCTGACTTCAACTGTATATATGTATGTATGTATGTATGTATGTAGGTACGTATTATTTATTTATATATATATATATATATATATATATATATATATATATATATTAGAATAAAAAAAAATTTGCAATGCTAAATTTTTCCAATGTCATGCAACCCTAGTCTGAACTCTTAACATTTTTACAAACTTTAAATTCTGTCAATAATTACTCGCTTAGAGAAGTAATTTCCAAACGAAATCATTTTTTGCCACACAAAAGTGTTCTTGGAGCTTTGTATGATTACAGTTGAACTGCTGAAGTCACACACAATATTTTAACAAAGTTTTTTTTTAAGCATCTCAGGGCCATAACTGTCTATGGAGGGTCAGAGAGCTCTCTGATTTCATCTAAAATATCTTAACTTGAGAAGGTCTCAGAGAATTGGAATGACATACGGGTGAGTAATAAATAACAGAATTAAAAATTTTGGATAAACTTAAAAATGCAGGGTTCCATACAATTCATTCATGTTGTCCCAACACAAATCAATTAAGTTAATTTAACACTTTTAATAAATTTATGTGGACTGAACATAAAAAAAATTAGATTCTCCCAAATAAATCTCAAGAATTGTGTTTCAGCTCATTTTGAATAAGTAGTTTAAAGAAGCAAAAATATATATTTTTTGAGTGTGTGATGATCAATGATGTTCGTCTCATCTGTGACTGTCATAATGTTTTGGCTCATCGGTGTATTCACTCTGTTCAGATCAGTTCAGTTTGTTGTTCTCATCTATTTTTTAATGTGTTTATTATCTGTGATTGTAATTCCCACAATCTTCTGTGGGTTGTATTTAGGAATAAAAGCTCATCTCCTTTGTGCAGTTACTACTACACATAAAGCTGATTTCTTTTTTTCTAGTTGGAGACATTTAGTGGGCAGGAGAGTTTTATTTTAAAGAACATCTGATTGGATCAAAGTTTGTGTAGCGCTGCATGACTTATCAATATTTCGGCTTTCGTTTTCCTGGAAGAGAAAAGGCTGTAAATTTTAAATGTGATGGAAAATGTGAATAAGAAGGTATTAGGACTTTAAATAGCTGCTCTATAATACAACGGCTCTCAAATAATCCATAATAAAGCCATTATAAAATACATAATGCACAGTAATAAATTTGCAATAAAGCCATAATGAAACATTAAAGCAGGGCTGTGGATGACAGCCAGTAATAAAACCGTATCCTCACTCGTCTTCTCTCATTTTTATCCTATAACTGACTTCAGATTTGATTGATGGATGACATTACTCCAGGTCTAAGTGAACTGTAATGATCATGTATTTCCTGTTGATGCTGGTAATTGGTGATTTAGGGGTTGGCCGTAAACAAGATGTATACTGTTGCTCTCTCAGCATGTTTCAAACAATCCAAATGCATCTGATTTGTTTTTATTGTACATTCATCTGAAGCTGAAAATGTCTCATTTTCTTTTGTGTGATTTTAAACATTAGAATATTTCAAGTAAATAAACTAAACAATAAGCAATTTGCAACCCCAGCAGGGTCAAACCAAACTGAGATGGCTTCAGTTTTATTTGTAAAACAAGAAAGTAGCTTTCAGTGCAATTAAATTGAAAATATTGACGGTTTTAGTGATTTTTCACCACAAAAAGAGTCATAGCGCCCCCTAGTGACTGTCTATTGAGAGTAATCAATTTCTCTTTGTACACATTTTCTCATTAATAGCTGCTTGTCTATAATGAAACTGGCTGTTTGCATGATTTAAAAATCCTATAAAAGCCATATGCTGTACATCATCTTGCTCAAACAAATAACTAAATAAGCTTTAAACCTTGGGTCCAGATATGCTGAATGCGATTTCTGGACTGTTAATTAATCAGAATAAATTAGAGTACATTTATTGCCGGAAGTGCAAATCATTTAATCAGAAGTGTTCCGAGTCATTACTAGAGCTGCTGTTGTATTTTGTGTGTGATGATGACTCTCATTGGTTCTGAAGGTCAAGAGCTTGCATGTCTTTTGAAGAGGTTCTTTCTCATTTCCTGAAGTGCTTGTACTTGTACTTTTTCGTGCACTACCATGACAACAGCATCTCAAAGCAAAGCAGTGAGGAAACATCCATATGTAACCAACTGCCCTTGCATGGCCTGATAATTAGTTTTTGTTTATGATTTATTTAACATTTTTACATTTTACAAACATATCAATCAACCCTTATAGAAATATTAATTGAAAATTGTAAATTATATTATTATAATTATATAATAATAAATAAATGAAAATAAAAACAAAACCCAATTACACAAATAATGCAGGGCAGGTGTCTACATTTATGCAACAGTCTCAGTGTTACAATTCGAGTAATGAAAGATTACAAACTGATGTATTATTATTGTCAAGAGCTGGCAAGCGTGATCAGTCTAGAAAGATCCAGCTGGAGAGTTTTAACATAAGAAAAAAAGGGCTTACAAATTTTAACAAACGTTCTGTTATGTCTTTGAAGGGAGTATCTAGTCTTCTCTAGTTTCACAAAATACAAAACATCTTTCAGCCATCGTACATGTGAGGGTGGCTGGGGGCTCTTCCAGTGTAATAAAATGACACGCCTAGCAAGCAAAGTAAGAAATGGCTGGATAAATTCTGCGCTAAATATTTCTATTGTATTAAAATTTCCTTTCATGCAATGCGTATTGTAGCTGTTTTTCAATGTAAACTGTCTGCTCTGTTGTACGACAAACTGACTTATTGTTTCTCTAAAGAAAGAACCTGTTGCCTTAAACTGCCTGGAAAGAGTAATTCCCAGTCATCCTGCACAAACTTACTTAGGTTTGGAGCAATGCTTCATAATGCCAGTCTGTGTTCTTCAATTGTTGGTTAATGTCAATTGGGGTCAGATGTTTGCATACTGTATGTACATGGCAGCATAGGCGAATTAACAGTTAAACATTCAGGATGCGCACGCATCGAGGTTGCAGAAAAAAAACCAGGAGCGCTAGCATTTACAGCGAGGGAATGACATCCAATGCGGTACAGAGTTTATTGTTGTATTAGAGATAACTTATATTGATTACATATTATATATATATTATTTACATAAAGCTTTTAGCATATTATAACAGCTTGTCACCCAGTGACAAAATTAACATTAAAGTGAGCAACATTCGTCTGACAGATTCATTTGCGATAGCACCCTCCCAATGGATATTGGATAAGATGAAATGGCCAAGCATCCAGCCCGAAATATACAACTATCTCATTGAAACTCCAAGTGATTTTACAAGAGAGAAGTTAAAGGCCTACAAGTCTTTGGATGCCCACAATTTTGTTCTGTGTGGTCATGTGCAAGAAATAATGTTCCATGATTACCAGATTCAAAACTTTTGTAGTGCTAAAAACCGAGGTTTTGCCCAGCCAAAGACAAGGAAAGAAGACAGAACTGTACAAGGCCTGCATGGGTAATCATCAACTAGCAAAACAACTGCATTCTGACAGCGAACGGCACCTGTACAGCAGGGTATGTGAACGTACATTATTACATTTCATTCTCAGCATTCCGTGTCCGCAGTTTAATTAACCATATTTAATCAAAAACGAGTAATGTGTATGATTCAGCATAGCGTGAACTTACCTGATATGAAATGAGACCTGCAGAGAAAATCATCTTTAATTAGGTCCTCACTCCATTCAGCTCTTCTGATGGCAGTTAGCCTAATATGTCTGCGGTTGGCATCGATTTTGGCATCCTACCGCACAACACAATAACTTTGCTTTTGCAACCGGTCTTTTTTTTGCAACCGGTATGCGCAGTTGAACCAGTGTGACGTCATGTGTGACGTAGGTTGGTAATTCCCCTTTACCATTGCGACATGCTTCATGAATAAACATGACATTTATGTTTGTAGCTGTATATATCCCAACATCATATATGAAAAATAGTCTCAAGTACAGTATCTCAATTTCTGGGTGTTGTGCTTGTTGGCACACTGAAATGGTCAAACTGTGCATGTCAGCAGCACATTTTGCTTGTTTAATTTAAATAAAATACTCATATACTATATATATATATATATATATATATATATATATATATATATATATATATATATATATATATATATATATCTGTGTGTGTGTGTGTGTGTGTGTGTGTGTGTGTGTGTGTGTGTGTGTGTGTGTGTGTGTGTGTGTGTGTGTGTGTATATTTATTCATTCATTCATTTTCTTGTCGGCTTTGTCCCTTGCGGGGTCGCCACAGTGGAATGAACTACCAACTTATCCAGCACGATTTTACGCAGCGGATGCCCTTCCAGCCGCAACCCATCTCTGGGAATTTCCACACACACACATCCACACTCATATACTACGGACAATTTAGCTTACCCAATTCACCTGTACTGCATGTCTTTGGACTGTGGGGGAAACCGGAGCACCCGGAGGAAACCCACGCGAACGCAGGGAGAACATGCAAACTCCTATATATATATAGCTATATATAAATAAATCAATATCAACAAGAAGGTCCACCTGTAGAAAACACACTCTTTTATCTATGTGACACTTTAATTGACACTTTTGTTTGTCACTTTCATAAAATCACTCAGATCTCTATAAAAAAAAAACATTGTGCATTTCTGCTTCACACAGATGAGTGGGCTTGACAAACCACCTATAGTAACACTCCTTTCTTTATGTACACCAGACACTTTACCTAAACTTCATCTTACAAGGACTCAATAAGAAAATCAATGTTTACTTGTGAATGTACCACAAATCGTGGTTGAACAAATGCTTGTTTTCTTCAACCTTAAAATACCTGTTTTGCTCAATATCTTGCACAAATTGTTCTGTCTTGTGTAAAAGTGCTTGTATTGTCTGCAAAAATCCAAGGCACTCAAAAAAATGTAGAAAAACTCTTCTGTCACTGTTACCCCGATGAAAGCAGTTCTTTGCCGAAACGCGTAGTTTTTTTAAGGATTTGCCATGTGAATAAATGCTTTTTAATATTTTTCCACATTTTTCAAGTGCCTTGGACTGATTTTATTCTGATGAATCCCTCACCCAAAGAGCACTGACACAATATTTAACCTATCCCTGAGCACTTTTTGTTTGATTTTGGATTTTTATACTTGTATAGTCTGACTTACAGACTATACAAGGTTATAGTTTTAGTATTTATTTATAGCATACTGTATGTCCCTAACCTGATTTTAAAAAGTAGGACATGTTCCTGGATCAATATCTATGTTGATTAAGGAACAACATTCCAATCAGCCAATCAGAATTAAGGGATACATTTACAGTTATGTGAAGTTTAGGCTTAAGATTTATGCACTTCTACATGAGCGTTATCCAACTATTATTCCCCTCTGATTTTGAGAATAATTTACAGCTATGGTTGGGTTTAGGGGTAGGGAATAGGTATAGATTACATTTTCCAACAAAAATGATCATAGATGTTAATCCAGGATTGCATCGTACTTGGCAAAAATCCTGACATGTGCAGTATATGTACAGTTAGTAAAGGTAGATTACAGCTCTGTTATCTTAGGTATTTATAGGCTTAAAGTAGCTCCTATGTCCAGTGTTGTGTTCATATTTATGATTATGTTTATTTTTGTAGCAGCGTGGTCCTGCAGGACACGACATTTGATTGTTTAACTGTATATCCACACGTTTAGCGGAATGACAGTAAAGCTCAACTTGACTTTGATTGAGAAAGTGTTTCAGTTTGAAAGTGATCATATATGGTTCATCCGATCAAGAGTTAAAGATGTTTAGGCCCTACTTTTTACCTTAAATATTAGAGAAACCTGATCCTTGAACAAAATGTTGCTGAATCTGTTATAAAAGGTGATGTGTAAAAATGAAATGAAAATGTTTTTTGACTTTTGATCGATGTAAATTTATTGCAGATAGAGGCACTTTAACGTATTATAAAAAAATAAGAAGGAAATGAAAAGAGCATATATACTACCCTCTGGTAATGTATAATTACAATTTACAATGTTCATTCATTTTTCTTCGGCATAGTCTCTTTATGCATAAGGGGTCGCCACAGCGGAATGAACCGCCAGCGTATCCAGCATATGATTTACACAGTGGATGCCCTTTCAGATGCAACCCAGTACTGGGAAACACCCAAACACACTCATTCAGACACATACACTATATCACATGTCTTCTTTGGACTGTGGGGGAAACTGGAACACCTGAAGGAACCCAAGCAAACACGGGGAGAACATGCAAACTCCACATAGAAATGCCAACTGACCCAGCCGGGGCTCGAACCAGCAAACTACTAACCGCAGTGTCGGACTAATTTACAATGTGTATTTACAAATTAGTTTTACACCTGAAAATAAACATTGTTTTGACACTTTCTACAGCGGGATATAAAGTAAAATATAAATGGTTTAAATTAGAACTGGTAACCTGGATTTTTAGTGAGCTCACAATGTTTATGTATACAGTACTGTGTGTGTGTGTGAAGAACAGAAGCCCTCTTGTCTAAGTGTTCTTTGTAGTGTAGTGTACACAGTGCATACTAACAAGTGTTTTAGTGTTTGTATATGTTAACTTTCGCACTTACTACTGAGCTTTCATTAATGGCTGACTAGTCTGCCCACCACCGTAAGGTTGACTTGTTGCCATAGTTACCTGGTGGGTGGTCTGCATCCCACTTTTTCTGCTTTCTTTTGGCCAGTACACTGGATAGCTCTGTAGAGGATAATGCAAGTATTCACATGAATTCTTGGGCTAATTTAGAGCAAGCAAAAGAACTGGAATGAATTAATGAACCACTTCAACAATGAGAGAAAACATTATTAATGTGTTGTACATGTCAACTTAAAGCTTGCATTCGTGAACTTCAGCCTTTTCTAGCTGGTATATTGTTTTATGTTCTTTTAAAAAATATCCAAACATGCCATGTTTTAAATATGTGCAATGCAGATCAAACTATTAAATCAATTTCAGAGAACAGTTATATACGAGCTATAAAATAACAAATGACACTCACTGGCCACTTTATTAGGTTCAACTGCTCGTTAACACAAATTTCTCATCAGCCAATCACATGGCAGCAACTCAATTCATTTAGGCATGTAGACATGGTCAAGACGATCTGCTGCAGTTCAAACCGAGCATCAGAATGGGGAAGAAAGGTGAATTAAGTGGCTTTGAATGTGGCATGGTTGTTGGTGCCAGACTGGCTGGTCTGAGTATTTCAGAAACTGCTGATCTACTCGGATTTTCACGCACAACTATCTCTATTGTTCACGGAGAATGCTCTGAAAAAGAGAAAACATCCAGTTGTTGATGCCAGAGGTCAGAGGAGAATGGCCAGGCTGGTTCGTGCTGATAGAAAGGCAACAGTAACTCAAATAATCACTCATTACAACCGAGATATGCAGAAGAGCATCTCTGAACGCTCTAAACGGCTACAGCAGCAGAAGACCACAGCCGGTGCCACTCCTGTCAGCTAAGAACAGGAAACTGAGGCTACAATTTTCACAAGCTCACCAAAATTGGACAATAGAAGATTGGAATAACGTTGGCTGATTTGATGAGTCTCGATTTCTGCTGTGACATTCGGATGGTACGGTCAGAATTTGGGATGAACAACACAAAAGCATGGATCCATTCTGCCTTGTATCAATGGTGTGGGGGATATTTTCTTGGCACACTTTGGGCCCATTAACACCAACTGAGCATTGTTTCAACGCCACAGCCTACCTGAGTATTGTTGCTGACCATGTCCATCCCTTTATGACCACAGTGTACCCATATTCTGTTGGCTATCTCCAGCAGGATAACGCACCATGTCATAAAGCGCAAATCATCTCAGAATGGTTTCTTGAACATGACAATGAGTTCACTGTACTGAAATGGCCTCCACAGTCACCAGATACTTAATCCAATAGAGCATCTTTGGGATGTGGTGGAACGGGAGATTCGCATCACGGATGTGCAGCCGACAAATCTGCAGCAACTGCATGATGCTATCATGTCAATGTGGACCAAAATCTTAAAGGAATATTTCCAGTACCTTGTTAAATCTATTCCACGAAGGATTAAGGCAGTTCTGAAGGCAAAAGGGGGTCCAACCCGGTACTAATAAGGTGTACCTAATAAAGTGGCAGATGAATGTATATGTAATTTTCTTTTCTTTTTTTTAATTCAGAATTTGAACAGTTTTTCAGAAATTTAGAAGGTCGTTCAGTAAGACTGGCTATGTATTTTAGCTGAAACCATGATCGATGATTCATAAAATCCAAGTCAACCGCTATACTGGCACTTTGACAATCACAAAAACACATACAGGCAAAACAAAATAAAATTGATTGGTATGAGCAAGAAAATGAACATCATTTAAAATTTTACAATGGCAAATGACAAACAGCATCAGCTCGTGTGAGTTTACATCTATTGGTAAATCATACACAGTAGGAAGCTTGCATCCAAATTGATCATGAATGTTTTCAGGACCATTTAGGAGTCTGTCGTCTGGACTAAATGTTATGATTTTGTAAATTGTATTCAACTTCTAGCACGGAAAAAGAGGGTGAGCATTTTAAAAGTATATATCCCTATCTAAAAATATAGTTTAAAAAAATAATTATTATAAATTAAGTAAATAATAATAAGTAAATAAATAAATACAAAGTAAAAAAGCGAAGTAATGTACTTTTACTTACAAAACTTGTGATGTTAAAGAAAAGAGTTGCACGAGCTTGTTATCAAGCACAAGTGACACTCGCGTGGGATGAATAGCGATTACGTCACTCCGTGACTCAACCACTCATCCTTAGTAAAAGTAACGCAGCTGTCAGTAACAAGTCCTCTTGTCTCTGCTCATCAGTAATTAAGATCTGATGGAGAAAACACGCACAGATGGCGATGTCACAGGTGGAGGAAGGACTGTATGGAGGATTATTGAAGGAATTTAAACTGCGCAGTCCTTCATTACCTCATACTCACGGAAAGATGGGTCTCCAGTTCTTTCTTCAGGTAAGATTGCGACGGTTTTGCAATAGCTGGTATGAGCACTATTCAGTTGTGTTATTTTTTTATATTTTATAACGAGTAAGCTCAGTCCAGAGTCACACTCATAATATTGTGCATTAAAATGTTTGTCACTTGTGCGTGTTATTTGTATTTTTGAAATGGACCACTAGATGGAGCTATTTGAATACAGATATTACGTCTAAGATATTTGCAAGGCTTTTGCAGCCTGTCAACAGATTTTCCTTTTTTAAACATTATTTTTGTTCACTCATTTTGTATTGCTTTGTTTATATACACTGATTTTAATGTTCGTTTATATATATTTGTTGACTTATGTAGATAAAATTATATTAACATTTTCACAATATATATTCATATCTTGTGATTCAAAAACTAATACTTTACTAATACAAAACACTACAAAAACACCATTATTCTGCTATTTACTTTCTTGTCTACGGCACAGCTGTCCAACAGCTGGGGTTTTTCCTCTATCCCTGCAGTGGGATGGAAGATGATGTCACTGACGCTGATGCATCTGCGGCCAATCGAAATGCACTACCAGTTTGTCCGGAGCTTCTTTCTGATTTGGCTGAGGCAGATAGACAGCGTGGAGAGCCAATCATCATGGAGAAGAGGTGGGTTTATAAACACTCGCCATACCAATAATCATGGTTTATCAGGGTTGAGACATGATGACATTGAGCATCATATTTCATGTGTGTTGCATGTTCAAACAAGGCTGTTTCCAAGCAGAGCTGGCTCACTTCGGTTATGGGTTTTCATGTAGTTTTATCTAATATATTGATTAGGATTCTGACATGAATATTTGCGACTGTAATTGTTCCAATTCTTGTAGTTAAAAATGTTGCATGAAAATGTGTATGTAATGCTGATTATTTATGCATTGTCAAAAAAATTAAACAAGGGATGAACTCCATGTGTTATAATCTGACATATAAAATTAATATAGTATATTTAATTAATCCCCAAATGGTTGTAATAAATATTTATTATTTTATTAAATAATCTAAAAGTAATGTTCTAAAGCTTTTTAAATAGAACACAGTAGCTTAAATTAAACTGATTTTAAATACACACATGCCAACAAAATAACCACATTTTATTGACAGTAACATAAAATCAGCCAAAAAGATTAAAGCACTTGGCTTTTGTTTTTGAGTTATTTTTGTTGCATTTACTTTTACAATTCATCATAATTATGCTTTATGATGGCCAAAGAATAGAGACTTTGTAACATCCCTAAAAGAAAGGCAGGTATATTTCACTGTCAATGTCACACAATCATGTTCCTCGACAGAAGACAAATTGCTTGCGTAATCATTATAAGACATGGGATCGTTAAAATTCTCAGGAAATACATTGACACTAGGCATGTGCTGCTTGAATTGCTGCAAAAGGTGGAAATACCAAATATTAGTTAAAAGTGGATGAAACAGTATGTCTCTCTTTTTTGTTGTGCTAATCATGATTTGGAGGCAAGAATCAATATTTTCAGATCTGTTGGGGTGTCCAATAATTTGGCCACCACTGAATTAGTAATAATGACCATTATATTATATTTAGGGTGACACGGTGGCTCAGTGGTTAGCACAGCTAGAAGGTCGCTGGTTCGAGTCCCAGCTGGGTCAGTTGGCATTTCTGTGTGGAGTTTGCATGTTCTCCTCGTAGGTTTCCTCCGGGTGCTCCGCTTTTCCCCACAAGTCCAAAGACATGCGCTATAGGTGAATTAAATAAACTAAATTGGCCATAGTGTATGTGTGAGAATGAGTGTGTATAGATGTTTCCCAGTACTGGGTTGCAGGTGGAAAGGCATCCGCTGTTTATATTATATTAATTCAGGCCTATGTAACAAAGATAACTAGAACTGTCCGAGAAACATAATTTTACCAGTTTGAAACCAGTGCGCTGAACACGGCTGGACACTACAGCACTGTGTAGCCTTTTGTTCTGCCGTTTTTCTCATTCAATGAAAAACCAAACAAATGTTTTAGGGCCTGGTCACACTAAACTTTTTCCGATTCAATTCATCTTTATTCCTACAGTGTTTTTTACAATGTAGATTGTGTCAATATACAATCACTGGCCACTTTATTAGGTACACCTATCCATCTGCTTGTTAACACAAATTTCTAATCAGCCAATCACATGCCAGAAACTCAATATATTTAGGCATGTAGACATGGTAAACACGACCTGCTGCAGTTCAAACTTAATGGGGAAGAAAGGTGATTTAAGTGACTTTGAACATGGTATGGTTGTTGGTGCCAGATGGGCTGGTCTGAGTATTTTAGAAACTGCTGATCTACTGGGATTTTCATGCACAACTATCTCTAGTGTTTACAGAGAATGGTCCGAAAAAGAGAAAATATCCATTTTTCATTGATGTGAGAGGAGAATGGCCAGACTGGCTCAAGCTGATAGGTAGGCAACAGTAACTCAAATAACCCCTCGTTACAACCGAGGTATGCAGAAGAGCATCTCTGAACGCACAACACGTCCAATCTTGAGGCGGATGGGCTACAGCAGCAGAAGACCACACCGGGTGTCACTCCTGTCAGCTAAGAACAGGAAACTGAGGCTACAATTCACACTGGCTCACCAAAATTGGACAATAGAAGATTGGAAAAACGTTGCCTGGTCTGATGAGTCTCGATTTCTGCTGTGACTTTCGGATGGTAGGGTCAGAATGTGGCGTCAACAACATGAAAGCATGTATCCATCTGCCTTGTATTAACGGTTCAGGCTGGTGGTGGTGGTGTAATGGTGTGGGGGATATTTTCATGGCACACTTTGGGCCCATTAGTACCATTGAGCATCGTGTCAACCCCACCGCCTACGTATTGTTGCTGACCATATCCATCCCTTTATGACCACAGTGTCCCCATCTTCTGATGGCTTCTTCCAGCAGAATAACAGGCCATGTCATAAAAGGCGAATCATCTCAGACTGGTTTCCTCAACATGACAATGAGTTCATTGTACTCAGATGGCCTCCCCAATTACCAGATTCAATCCAATAGAGCACCTTTGGGATGTGGTGGAACAGGAGATTCGAATCATGGATGTGCAGCAAACAAATCTGCAGCAACTGCATGATGCTATCATGTCAATATGGACCAAAATCTCTGAGGAATATTTCCAGTACCTTCTTGAATCTATACCATTAAGGATTAAGGCAGTTTTGAAGGCAAAAGGGGGTCCAACCCGGTGCTAGTAAGGTTTATCTAATAAAGTGAGTGTAGATGCTAAACAAAAATGAAGTGTAGATGAAAAAAAAGAAAATAAAAAGTCATAACAATATTTCAAATTGTGGAACATTCCAACAAATCCGGCAGGCTGAATGCTGTAGAATGCCGGTGTGCTACTAGCTTAATTAAACCTGATTGAGTTCAGTTACAAAAGTAAATATTTTTAAAAATGCGAGGCAAGACTTCCTCTTTTGGTTGACTTTATTTGCTTAAAAAAGAGTTGTATGCTGTGGATATTTAATTTTGCAAGGCAACCACAGAAACAAATGGTGAATCAGCTGCCCTGTCACAATGGAAGGCCCACCTCTCCATTCATCTTAGAATGGAGGTCAGGTCAAAGAATGTCCCCAAAACACAACTGAATGATGCAAATCAGCAGGCCTTTAAAAGTGAGTATATGCAATTCAGACTGATGAAGTTTACTTGCAAATACTCTCCACAACACAAACTCAAAGTCACAACTTTGCACGAATCCTGTGGAGATTTACTGTTAACAAAGCCGCTTTGAAACAGTGAAAATGGCGTTATCATGAGATGCTCACGTGAAAACCATGCAGTGCTGCACATCAGATTACATATTTCTGCTGCAATGCAACACATAACTACAATGCAGCCTTTGTGATTTAATAATCGCTCTAAATCTTATTGCATTCTCAATAATTGCTAGAACTAATAAAATGGTTACTAGCCGAATGGTGAGAAACACTGTTCAACATGCTTACCAGCAGCAATTTTTACTGACTTTTGGCATCTGCTGAGTGTTAATTTTAACCTCAGAAATTACCCCTGGCAACCACACAGCAACATGCTCGGAATTCTTTTGTAACTCCCTGTAACCTTATGACATCAACGTTAGCACAAGCGAGCTTCTTCAGGAGACGTTGAAAATAATAATTCAGAGCCGCAGATATGTTTCATACCACACTGCCACTCAAAACTAGATGCATCTTTTATGGCTCTGTAGCAGCAGTGGAATTCCAATAAGCTATTTCACGCATCACTGTCCAGAGTGAATCTGTCTGCTGTGTGTCTTTACACAACCGCCAACACATAAACAGCCCTGATTTATCACATCTTCTGGTTTTTCTCTTTGCATGGAGTCGACATTCACATGTGGTTCATGGATGTCAAAACTCCATGTTTAACTGACTCAAGTGTGTCGTTCTGTTACCATGGTGAGCATGGAATCCAGCTCAGCCAGACAGAGCGCCTGATTGGCTGGCGTGCCGACATTGGTATATCATGCAGCAGCTCATTCACCCAATGGAGACTGTGCAGCACTCGAGCTGTTGCTATGGACAGTCAGACAGGAATCTATCCTGTTTCTTATGGTCTGTGTGTTTCTGGGATAAACCGTCTGTCTGTTCATCATATAGTACCTGGACTTATAGTGTCCTCTCCTTGTTTGGGGATGGGGATGGGGCAGATGGGGTACATGTGTGCTATGCACAGAAAGTCACGTAGGCAAGACCCCCTCCTCCTTTCACCCTCTGCCTCACTGCCTCAGCCTAAGTGTCTCAGTCTCAGTCAGAAGCTGTTGGTCTACCCAGCTGTGACCAGACATTGCCAGGAATGCACAAGCATTTCGAGTTCCCCTCTGTTCTTCTATTATCTTTTATCCTCTCCTGCTCTATGTCATCCTGTCCCTTCCTCTTCGATTCTCCATCTCACAATCATATTTTTTTCCTACCATGTCCCTATTCTTCTTCCGTCCTTACCTATCTTCTGCTTTTCCCCACTGTGTTCATTTCTCACCATTATCGGTTTTGTTAAATCATCTATTTTCTCGTTTCTATCTTACTCTGTATTCCTATCTTATTATATCCAATGCTTTCCTAATCCTTTTCTATCCGATCCTAGCCCTTCCCATTCCATCCCATCTCTTTCTTTCCAATCATATCCATCCACCTTCTACTTTTCCCTTCATCAATTCTCATCTTCTCATTATTATCTATTCTTTTAAACCATCTATAGAATTTACCTCTCCTTTCTATCCTATTCTATCCATGCTTTTTTTTTTTACTTCTCAGCATATATTTTCATCTTTCACCATTATATATTCTCATAAAGGGGACTTATTATGCAAAAACTAGAGCTGATCTCTTCATCATTAGCATAAACAGCCCTGAGTGAGAAGCAGCCATCCGCCATTAAAGTTTTTACACTGCACCTGCTGAAGATAATGTAACTAAAGGCTGGTTTAGGGCTTAATTAGTGCCAGAACATCAAATTTTACCAATCCCCCTCCTAAACCACCCTCCTCCCCCGTCCGCTGTTGTTCACTTTTACTTTCTTCCACAACTCCCCAACCCTCTTCACTTTCGTCCACGACAATCCCTTCCACCACCTCCCACCTCCACACCCCTACATCCTCAGGTAACATGCCGGATCTGTTACCCCGATGTTTCCTGGTTTGTTTGAAAAGTGTGAGTGCTCTGAATCGGGCTCAGGCGTGGTTCAGTTGGTCGGCCCTGGCCCAATTGGAAGAGGTGTGCCAGAGCGCGGTTCACTTGGGCTTTGGCGTAGTACACTTGTAGTGTGAGTGCAAAGCGCGCCTGAGCCCGAAACTGAAGACGATACGTGACTTTTATGGGACTGTTTCGTATGGATTTATTAATCATTCTCACTGTTCAATGAACGCAAAATGTCATAGTTTATTACAGACACAAACCCCTTACTGCACGACAGCTGCACCTTCAGCAAACCTCCCAATACCTGCAGCACGAGGACTTATGATAACTTATGAGCATCAAAAGTGGCTGATCTGTTCCTCGAAATATTTGACTGCGTGTCACTGCCTATCAAACTAAAATGATATAACTAAAGAAATCTCCACTGTGCCGAGCGAGAGCGCTTCTCTTCTGTTAAACTGAACAGTCGGATCATCGATGATGTAAGCGTGCTCCGGCTCGGATGCAATGTGATTGCAGGCCGTCAGGGGAGAGGGGAGGGGGGACAAGCGTGCTTCGGCACGGTTCAAGGCAACTGTACATAGTGTGAGTACGACCTTATACTCGATGCGTTCGCTAGTTTGCTTGAGTGCACGCGTCGAATGTGATGTCATCACAGATTTGGCAGAGGTTCACTTTGGGTGCGCGTGATTTGGCTGGCGAAGCGCACAAAATTTTTTGAGACTTGAGCAAACAGTTCGCGGAGCATTGAATTTTATTTGAGTTGAATATGAATTACTTTGGTATGACTGTACAGACATAGGGATAACATTCATTCATGTGCCGGCAGCTATCTCTGTAACTCTCACATGGTCGCCCACTTAAGCTAAGCAGGGCTGCGCCCAGTCAGTACCTGGATGGGAGACCACATGGAAAAGCTTGGTTGCTGCCGGAAGTGGTGTTAGTGAGGCCAGAAGTGGGCGCTCAACCTGTGGTCTGTGTGGGTTCTAATGCCCCAGTATAGCGACGGGGATTCTATACTGCTCACTGGGTGCCGTCTTTTCAATGAGACGTTAAACCAAGGTCCTGACTCTCTGTGGTCGTTAAAAATCCCAGGAGGTCCTTAGAAAAAGAGTAGGGGTTTAACCCAGGCATCCTGGGCAAATTTGCCCACAGGCCTCTGTCCATCATGGCCTCCTAACCATCCCCATATCATAACTGGCTTCATCACTCTATCTCCTCTCCACCAATTAGCTGGTGTGGTGTGCAGTTTGACGCAATATGGCTGCCATCGCGTCATCCAGGTGGATGCTGCACATTGGTGGTGGATGAGGAGATTCCCCCCAATGTGTAAAGGGCTTTGAGTGTCTAGAAAAGTGCTATATAAATGTAAGGAAATAATTCATTCATTCATTCATTTTCTTTTTAGCTTAGTCCCTTAATTAATCAGGGGTCGCCACAGCGGAATGAACCCCCAACTTATCCAGCATATGTTTTAGGCAGCGGATGCCCTTCTAGCTGCAACCCATCACTGGGAAACATCCACACATTCTCATTCTAACACATACACTACGGACAATTTAGCTTACCCAATTCACCTGTACCGCATGTTTTTGGACTTGTGGGGGGAACCGGAGCACCCGGAGGAAACCAACGATTTCATGGGGAGAACATGCCAACTCCACACAGAAATGCCAAATGACCCAACCGGGCTCGAACCAGCGACCTTCTTGCTGTGAGGCGATTGTGCTACCCACTGCACCACCGTGCTGCCTAGGGATAACCAGATGAGTTTGGAAAAACGTGAGGGAAAAGTTTGTTAAAACCAAAAGAAAGGCCATGGCAAATATGAAGATCCAGGTGGTTTTAATACACAATCATGTATCTATATATTACAATTTTTAATTTAAAACAATTTAATAGTTACAAAATCATAATTAAGGAACAAATTATTTCTTTGATAACTGGAAAGGAATATTTGAATCTATCAGTTTCCTGATGCCCTGTTTTTCTGGACTTTATTGGTGATAATGGTCAGGAATGTTGGACCGTTATTGCTTTTTTAGCATATAAGTAAAGGACACAAACTAGCCAGACAATAATGTGTGAACTTTTTCTCTTATTTTTAATCACTAGCCAGAAATGTTTGTATATTAGTATGTAATATCTCACACACATAGGCCTAGTAAATATAACACATTGTAGACTACTATATACTTTGTAAACAAAGGTTTTTAATATATATTTGCTTTTTCATTGAAGCATGACTTGCACGATTTTCATTTTTGTGCAATGATTCGTATGTAAATAGAGATAAAAGCTACTGTTATTGGCCACGTGAAAAACCTTCAGATGTTATTTGCTTTATGTGATGTATGTATTTATGGTTGAAAATAAATGTATTGAAAATAACTTTAAAATTTCAAAAAATATGGTTTTAAAATAACCAAAAAAATTATATAAGTAATAACCACAATGTAACATTTTGTGAGTTATTTGGTACAAGCTTGTATTCTTGCCATAATAAAAATATATATATTTGTAGAGTGGTCTGTTGTCATTAATATGGTAATAACTTCAATAGGTAAAACTGTCTGAGATATGAACAAAAGCAAGTGATGCAACAAAGTTTGATTTCAAAATCTTAAATGATTATAAAAATCTTGAACGATATTAATGATATGACGTAGTTCCGGAAACTTCCTACTTCTGTTTATCTGTCTGATATTACAGTCTATTTCTTTTGACCGCCCGCTGCAGTTTTAAAGAATATCTCAACGGCGAACGCATCAAGTAGAAAAGACTTTTCGCGAGGTGTGCGCATACTCAGTGGAGGTGCGAGATGCAGCACCAGGCGAAAGTATAAATCAGCCTTAAGAGGTATCTTAATGTGGAGTTTTAGGATGCACAAATGAACACCAGAGTCTCCATAGTCTTACCTCTTCTGAGACACTTCTTTTGACATTTTCAGTTTTTCACAGATAACTTAAGTGCTGATTTGAATCTGCTGCTATGCTGATGCATAGGTGTTTGTAGCTCCGCCCTGTTTTGAAAAGAGCATAATCTCATTTGAATTTAAAGGGATAGTCACCAAAACAGTACCACTTGGATTCAAAGAGTTATACAAACTTATTTGCAGTGTATTTTGAGCTAAAACATCACATACACACTCTAGGGACATCAGAGACTTACTTTAAATCTTGTAAAAAGGGGCATAATAGGTCCTCTAGTCATCAACCGTATTTACCACTCCTGTCCTATTTCTATTCTGTCCTATCCTATTCCTTTTCCTATCCATCCTTCTAATTTTCACACTATCTATTCTCCCATATTATCTATTTACCTTTTTACTCTTGTTCCCATTTTGACACAGTGGTGTAAAATTGTGCTTGCCACTTTACTGATTTCTTATTTCTTTGCATGTTTGCTACACTTTAGCCAAAGATAACACAAGTAAATGAAGGTTTTTATTATTAGGAAAAAAACTAAATCTAAAAGGACATAGCCCTGTGTGAAAAAGTGGTTATGAACAGTTATAAAGCCATTTCTAAACCTTTGGGATTGCTGCAAACCACAGTGAGAGCCATTATCTACAACTGGCAAAATATGGAACAGTGGAGAAGCTTCCCATGAATGGCAGGCTGACCAAAATTACCTGAGAGCACAGTGAGTTATCCAGGAGGTCACAAAAGACTCCACAACAACATCAAAAGAACGGCAGGTCTCACTTTTCTTGGTTAAGGTGAAATTTCATGACACCACCATAAGATAGAGAAAAAAATGGTTTGCATGGCAGAGTTCCAAGATAAAAACCACTGCTGAGCAAAAAGGACACAACGGCTCATCTCAGACTTGCCAGAAAACATCTTGATGATCCCTAAGATTTTTGGGAAAATACTCTGTGGACTGACGTTGAACTTTTTGGAAGGTGTCCCATTATGTGTGGCATAAAAAGTAACACCACATTTCAGAAAAAGAACATCATGTCAACAGAAAATGCGGTGGTGGTTGTGTGATTGTCTGGGGCTGTGTTGCTGTTTCAAGACCTTGGATACTTGCTGTGATAAATGGAACCATGAATTCTGTTGTGTGCCAGAATATCCTGAAGGAGAATGTCCAGCCATCTGTTGGTGACCTCGAGCTAATGCGAACTTGGGTTCTTCAGCAGGACAATGATCCAAAGCACACTAGCAAGTCCACTTCTGGATAACTGAAGGAAAATAAAATGAAGACTTTGGAGTAACCTAGTCAAAGTCCTGACCTGAATCCAGTTGAGATGCTGTGGCGTGACCTTAAAAAGGCAATTCATGTTTGAAAACCCTCCAGTTTGGCTGAATTAAAAGTTCTGCAAATATGAGTGGGCCTAAATTCCTCCACAAGTCTATAATAAACTCATTACGAGTTATCGAAAATGCTTGATTGCAGTTGTTGCTGCAAAGGGTGCCCCAATAGCTTATTCTGACCCTGTACTATTGTATTTCAACCTATCCCAACCCATACTGTATTCCATTCATTTTCTCTCCCATTATATCCTTAGCATTTCCTCTAAATAACCATGCCGTCCTGTCCTATCCCAGCCTTATTCTGTCCTATTCTATGCTTTTCTCATTCATTTAATTTCTTTCCCATGGCTCCTATACTGTTCTGCCATGTCGTTTACTTGTCCGATTCCTATGATTTTCTTATTTCTCATGTCCTGTCCTATTCTATCCTATCCCACCCTGTCTTATTGTACCCCATGTTCTATTTTTTTCTGTTTTATCATATCAATTGCATTTCCTCTACAATGTGTACTGCCCTGTCCCAAACCTATCCTAACCTATCCTATCTCAACATACAGTATATTGTTCCCATTCTTTCATATCATATCGTATCACATTACATTAAAACATATCATTTTCTGCCTTCTGCTTCTCTCATCCATTAGCTTCTATCATCTCTTCTTGTCAGCCTTTTTTTTTTAGTATCACATCAGTCTTATGTTTCTTTTGATATCCACTATTTTTCTTAACGAGTCTACTGTTTTAAATTATGGGCATCCTTTCCAGTTCTGCTCAAAATTATGGAAATTACAAATAGTCTTAATATGCCAGTTTGACTGAATAATCTGTTTGTGCTTCGTCGGACAAGGAAAGTCATCTGCAGTGAAAATAATATGATGCTTGTTTTGTTTTTTAAATTGTGAGACATTTGTATTACAACAATATCTATGACAAAATCTCTTTTCCAGTCTGCTGGATGTGTTCTGGTCCTCCCGTTTACTTTTTTTTATTTTCTTTACAATGCAGTTATTGTCTGCTTTTCGTCTTTTATCTCCAAATCACTCGCATTTCTCAGACTGCTCTTTAAACAGAATTGTCTTCCAACATAAGCAATGTTTACTGGAATATTTTAAATGCTGCATAATATCTGTCAAAATAAGGGAAACACTAGTATATTCATTCCTGTTTTGTGGTTTATAATGTGAAAGTTTGTATTAAAATGATACGTATAGCCTTACATACAGTAGTACTACACAGTAATATCACATCCATAATATTGCTGCTGACTTATGTGATTATTATTGTTTGTGGTCTGTAGGGTTGGGTCGATAGACGATGCCATCGTCCATTGCCGATAGACATCACGATGCTGAGCCTGCATCGCAATCCTCCGCCTGCCCCCGTCGCAAACCCGCTCGCAAAAAATATACACTTAGACCACTTTATACTAATACGTCTTAGTTTCAAAATGGCACATTGTTTCATCTAGCATTTCTGAACAGCCCTTCGTCCACACTAGAGCAGTGCACGTCGGACAGTTTATCAAGGATGTACCGCTGGATCGCGTCTCACAGAAGTTGTTAAACGTGATATTTAATTAATCTTGTCTCTATCTAATGACTCTTTGGTCTTTTGAATCCATCAGGTAACGTGTCACAGCGTCGGTACACTGCTTTAACCTTTCGCTTTCATGCTTGTACTTAGTAATTTTAGAGAAAATCTCAGACACTGTTGGTTGGTTCCTGTTGGTTGTGCACCTTTTTTACCAATCAAGTTTGTCGACGCCATTATAACGACACAGATCACTCTGTCTATTCATGACAGAGTCCTGCGGAAAAACTGATTGACAGGTGGTAATTTGTGTGTAACTTATCTTTATTTATTTATAATTTGGTTATGGGTAGGCCCACACGGAATCTGCGCGCGCAGAATTCCGCAGATTTTCCACAGATTTTCCGCAGATTTCCGCAGTTTTTTAGCCCATCATTAATTCTGTTTATTTACTTACAGTCAACTATTTACAGTTAATCTAATTTCATTTGCATTTTAAGCATTAAATAAATGTTTAAAAGATGTAATTTTTTATTTCACATATTAAGGTTTTAGTTATGATACTCCCAAAATAATTCCACAGAAATCCGCAGATTTTTACCAAAATTCTCTGCAGAAATAGCAAAAAACGTCCGCAGATTCCGTCTGGCCCTAGTTATGGGTAAAACAAAGACCATGCAGGTCGGGTAGTTGAAACGGTAGGCTACAAACAATTAGTTATAAATGAATTGATTATTCATAAATAATTCACCGCCGCCTATGACGACAATGCCATCGTCAATCGCGATGTTTCACATTAGACCTCGTACAATGCCAAATTGGTCAACATCGCCCAACCCTAGTGGTCTGCTTTTATAGTCATTTTTAATAGGCTACTTTTAACTTTAGGTTTGCTTTTGATGCTCAGTGATGAAAGAGTAAGCAGAATGAAATCCCCTTATTATACCTTATTTTTTAAAAAGGCTGCATTCTTAGAGTGAAACTTTAAACAGATTTTACTTGCACCAGTACAGTTTACTTTAAGTTACTCAGATAGTTAGCTCTAAGAATTGTCGAGGCTTATAAAAAAAAGTAAACACAGTATAGAGCAGAGATGCCCAAACAAAGGCCCACGGGCCAAAGTTGGCCCATGGTGACCTTTGATTTGGCCCACTATTCCATCTGAGAAGAGAGGGAGAATGATGGGGATGGTTTAGTGATTGTCATTTTAAATTTAATGTAACCCTTTATTTGTTTGTTATATTGTTAAGCTACAAAAAAAAAGCTAACTGAAATCAAACGCTTCGATTTAAATGGTGTAAATTAATCAGATTTTGTTAAAATCAGCATACTGTCATCTGACGAACAGAGGTGAGCAAATCAAGGCAGAGGCAATTTCTGCTTGACTAGTGTATTAGGCGTTGAACTCCACTGGCAGGCACTTTTTTCCAGGGGTTTCAGTACAGCGTAACCGCTACCACGTCATCGGGTGCGCGTGGCCTATCTGTAAATTTGCATAGGTCACGGATCATGCGCAGATTGTGAAAACAGCCGTTTGCTTCAGATACCTGTACGCAATCGCAGGGGTTTCGTGTCCAATGCCTTTTATATGCGGTACTTTGAAATAGCTGTCCTGATCGCAGGTGTTTCATGTGAAGTTAGTGTATTTTATATTAAACAAAGTAACTTAAGATACTTGTCAGATTAATACTGTAATATAGAGACCTGTCCTTATCCCAGGGGTTTTGTGTTAAATACTTTATATATCATATACAGTAACATCAGATACCTGTCCTGATCCCAGGTGTTTCATGTATGATCATATTTATTGTATTTAACATCAAATACCTGCCTGATCTCAGGTGTTTCATGTCTGATAGTTATTCTATTAGAGTAACAGCAGATACCTGTCCTGATCTCAGGTGTTTCATGTATGATAGTTTTTAGATTATTTAACATCAAATACCTGTCCAGATCTCAGGTGTTTCATGTCTGATAATTTTTATATTATTCAACATCAAATACCTGTCCTGATCCCAGGTGTTTCATGGATGATCACATTTATTGTATTTAACATCAGATACCTGTCCTGATCTCAGGTGTTTCATGTATGATCACTTTTATTGTATTTAACATCAGATACCTGTCCTGATCTCAGGTGTTTCATGTATGATCACTTTTATTGTATTTAACATCAGATACCTGTCCTGATCTCAGGTGTTTCATGTATGATCATATTTGTTGTATTTAACATCAAATACCTGCCTGATCCCAGGTGTTTCATGTCTGATAGTTATTCTATTACAGTAACATCAGATACCTGTCCTGATCTCAGGTGTTTCATGTCTGATAGTTATTCTATTATATACAGTAACATCATATACCTGTCCTGATCCCAGGTGTATTGTGTATGATGACTTTAATTAAAAATATAAAATAAATATACCTGTTATTGATGACCTGTTAGTATTGTTTTTTTTTTTTTTAGGGGGGCGTTTCCCAAACAGACCGAGCCACGCCCATTTTACGTCGCGGTAATGAAACCCCTGGAATTTAGTGCATGCCGAACTCCACTATGTTATAAATGTGATTGTTTATGTTTTTATTGCAATCAATATATTGGCAACTTTAATGTAATATAGTTTGGTTTATTTATCTTCAACCCATGGCTATCAATGATATTTGGTTTTTGGCCCTTCATACGAAAAAGTTTGGGCACTCCGGTATAGAGCAATCAAGAAAACCCATATTGTTGGAAACAGTGCTGTTCTATCACCAATAGGGTGAGCATAGTAACCAGCCTAGCAACCACATACCGAAACAGCATCCTGCCATTGTTATGTGTCAGTGCAATCAAGTTAAGCTCTGAATTGTTGAAAAGTTGAATAGACTTTAAGGTCATAAAAAATAATCTGCAACTGTAGCGACCACATCCACCAATTCATGGAGAGATACTTTCATCAAAATACTTTCACAGACCATAATTACACCATGACGGATTCCCCAATTTCGTATTTCTTCAATCAAAACAGATTTAATTGAGCAGAAAGCTATTTTGGAAGCTTTGAAACCAACCCGATTCGTTCAGAAAATGGAGTCTTTTGCCACCCTACAGTGAGGTTTAAAAATAGCACATAGTGTGTTGGCCTTGTTCCAAAACACACACATACACGGCAGACACACTCTCTCACTCCCACTTTTTTTTCTCCACACCATTCCCACCTCCAGGGCTCATATTCGCCAGTATCACTTAACTGACACGGGCTGCTTTCTGCTGATTGGACGAGCTGAGGTGATGGACAGCTCAGCAGAGTGCAGGAGCATTAAGCGGTGGCCCCGCCCACAGGCTGTGCACGTGGATGAGTCTGCTGTGAACATATGAGAATCAGAGAGAGAAGAGGAAAGGAGAGGAGAAAGAGGGAGGAGAGAAGTGGGGAACAGAGGCGACAGGATTGACTCGGGAGGGAGAGGAAAGGAATTGCTTTGAAGGGAAAAGAAGGAAAAACAGGAGCAAGAGGGGAAAAGAAGAGGAGGTGAAAGTAGAGGATAGGAGGTAAGCCAGAGATTTGAAGGAAAAGCCTATTTATTCTGAACATCTCATAATACTTATGGGTGTATTTGCATGTTTTTTTGTGTGCAAATTAAAGTGTGCATGTGTTTTCATATCGCTTATGTGTATCACACGCACATCGATCGACACTAAAGCAGTCATTCATTATTCTGACAGCAGTTTGTGTGCTTTATCTGTGTGTGTGTGTTGTAGCATTACAGATGCATTGCCTCACATCATCACCGGCATCTGTAGTTACTGGTATCACTTACACCGGCTCTGGTTCCGTGCGATTAAAAAAATGCCATCATGAGATTACAATCCCTAAGGAGTACTAGTTTTCATTTTATAAGATAACTGTCACATAAGCATTGCTGCTTTTAAAAAAAAAAAAAACAACGTAATCATCAGTCATGAATGTCAACTCATTAACATATTATGGCACTGACTATTGCTAAGCTTACATAAACACAATTCGGTGTGTATACTGTAAATGTTTCCAGGGAAAAAAAAAAAAAAAAGCTTTGGAAGGCTATTGTTTGCACAGGCCTGCAGGGGGCTTAATGCACACGTGCCGTGGTTATCTCCACATACTGACCTACATTCACCGGAGCTTTACCACAGGCAGACAACCGTGAGCTGCTAAAATATCCTTCTAAAAATAGACGCTGAACCCGAGTCTTTTGGTGGAGCTGTAATGAATGAAACCGTGATGTCAGTTAAATGAGATCTTGTAACCTTGTAGACTGAAATGAACCTTCACGAGTTGAAACCCAGAGCAGAGTTGAAACGCAGAAACAGGAAGTCTGTAATTGCAAACTTAATCATTTGTGAGGACAGCTTAGATACTGTTGTCAGATGGGTTTTTGTGCTGAGCGGGTTTGTGTTTGCTGACATGGTTACGAAGCGTCTGCTGAAATCTTTCGAAGCATTGGTTACTACAACAAGTCTTGAAGTGCATAGTCTAACGCTAAATATACGCAAAAACACCCTAAATATGTAATTACAGCATGGAGAAACATAAACAGAAACCACCCTGTTTTCAATTTCTCAAGCGTACTGTGCACCTTTTACAGCGCTGCAGTAAATTGAAACATTATGCTTGGTTCTGGTTTGGACCACGGTGGTCCAGCTGTGTGTCGCAGTGGTGTTGGTTATTATGGTTTGGGAGTGAAGGAAACTTGGTTTTGGAAACATCCTAAAGTTTTGCCAATCCAAGCACTTCTCAACCTCATATGGGAATCTGCGGCTCGGGGAAAACTGTCATTACTGGACCACCAGCGTTTTGGAGATCTTCAGCTGGTTGTGTACAGTAGTTCTTCCGTGTGTCATTTCTGCTTGTGGACATCTGACAAAAAAAAAAGAGGTACTTGTTGAGGCATGACTGATTTGCTGTCTCGCTTCCAAGAAACTTCAACAACATTCTGGTCTCAGCACAATGAACACAGAGACGTCTCATCTGAAACTTCTCTGATCTCAGTAATTAGAACTCGAAACTTGCCTGATGTAAGAATTCTGATTTCAACCAGTCTGATCTCAGACTTCAGATGGCAAAATTCTGATTCAGCAACTTGATATCAGATATAAATATTCTAATCTTGTCAGCCTGATCCTAAAAATATGATCTCTTCTTGTAAACCACAGTGGACAATGTGATCTTGCACATTTATTGAGATCAGTAATTATATTAGACAAGACTGTTGAAAACAGCTCTGCAGGTCTCTGATCTCTTCTAACCTAATCTGAAACCTCATAAACTGAATATATGTCATAGTTGTTATATCAGACCAGACTGATTAAAAAAACAGCTGTCAAATCTGTCAAACGTCTGATTTAATACTATAATCTAATTAATTTGGCCTCGCACTTCTGTTTTTTGTCAGCCGCAACAGTCTGATTTGAAACTTCTCATCTGAAACCACAGAAACTGACAATATGATGAGACATTTTCATTTTTTATATCAGGCCAGACTGAAAAAAAAAGTCAAACTGATTTCAATGTCAAATGTCTTATTTAAATACTCTATACTTATTAGTCTGATCTCACACTTCTGATTTCTTCTGTTAACCACAACAGTGTGATTTGAAACCTCTGATTTGATTTCAAGTCTATCTTCTGATTTAAAGGTGCAATAGGAGACCTTGGGAAATGCTAACATTAGCCTGATAGCACTGAAAGTCTACATCCCACCCTGCATATCACCATCCCAAAGCCACACCTTCTGAATGTGTGATAACATTCAGCAGAGAGAAAACTATATAGCACATTTAGGGCCGATCACACCGAACAAAGACTATAGAATACACACGACAGCTCATTCGTATCTTTTTGAATGGGGAAAAGTGTAACTGTCAGTATGGTGTATAAAGCCCCGCCTACTAGTACAGGAGCCAATGATCGATCGCTATATGGTGAAAAAAGCCCGCTTTCTAGTAGAGGATCTAATCATTGATCGCTATAGACTGACGATACTCTGGGGGAGGGGCTTAGACCAGACGTGAGTTTCTGCAGATTTTGTGTGATTTGGATGTTTAGAAATGAAACTAAGCATCAGCTGCCTATTGTGTGCGAGTGTTGTTGTTAATATTAGTATAATTTTAATATTTAATAATATTGTGATATTCAAGATTTGTGAAGTCATACAGCTCCGGATAACTCAAAACAGCGACCACTAGTCTCTCCTCCATCTTCAAAAGTCGCTGTAGTCGTCTTGACAAGACGAACACTGCTGTCACCTCAACAGACACTCTGCCTCCGCTTTTATTTGATTGGAGAATGAAACAGACGTGACTGACGTAACACACTTTTTCCGCTTTTTTCAACTATGAGTGCACAACAGCCAAAATGCGAGGCACAGCAGCCAATTAAAACATAGGCGAGCATAAGCAGTGCACAAAACGCTCAAGGCCGTTAGTAAATCATTCAAAAAAAGGTGCCTTTCAACGCAAAAAGTGATTCGGTGTGATCGGCCCCTAAGTAAGGTAGATTGTTGTTGTTTGCCTGCTATTCTCTGTCCGAACGTAAATGCACAGATGACATAATCCTATCCAGAGGTATGCAATTACAGTACATATGTTGACAGATTTGGAAAAGCCTA
This sequence comes from Danio kyathit, assembly GCA_903798195.1. Taxonomy (NCBI): domain Eukaryota; kingdom Metazoa; phylum Chordata; class Actinopteri; order Cypriniformes; family Danionidae; genus Danio; species Danio kyathit. The sequence continues at coordinate 26,826,948 of LR812528.1, forward strand.
TCATAATGTTAGGACCGAACGTTTTGATTGGACAGACTTTTCTTGGTCCTACACAAAATATTCAAATACACAGAAATACATTACAACCACTTAATTTAATTGGTATCAATATGTGCAGAGATTTTCAACCAGCATAACAAAAATTGTTTCTGAAGACAATCACTTATTGCACCTTTAAATGCTCAAATCTTTTAGTCTGATGTCCAAATTCTGATCTCGTCATTCTGCAACTGTCAGATTTTAGATATGTGGTTTAAAGTAATTTCAACAATCTGATAACAAACTTTTCATCTCACCATCTCAGGATCAAGGTTTAATATAAGTTCAAAAAAGTCTCACCTCAAACATCTGATCTCAGACTTCTGATCTGAAAACTCTGATTTCAACCGTTTGATATCCAACATTTGATTTACCAATTTTATCAGTCTAAACTCAAACTCGTGATCTCTTCTGTCAGCTGCAACAGATTGATTTCAGACATCTGATCTTAAATATCTAATTTCAGTAATTTAATAAAGTTCTCATCTCAATAATCTGAGCGTAATTTCTCTTGAGATTGGTTTTTATATCAGACTAGTCTGATCTTGTCTGTATAGCCACATCAGTATGATTTCAGACTTGTGACTCAAACCTACAATTTAATATAAAATATCTGATCTCAACTCTCTGATCTCAAACCTTCGATTTAAACACTCTGATCTCAAAATCTCAATCTTTTCTGCATAGTCAGATCTGTCTGATTTCAGATTTTGCAATTTTTGTTCCTGGATTTTCTGATTTCAACAGATTTCTGGTCTCAAAACTCAGCATTTTAATTGATATAGCAATAGTGGATTTAACTGTGAATGTACAGTATATGTATGTATCCAGACCTTTAGAAATGATCAGGTTAAACTGGTAAAACAAAATCACTATAGTGGGACTTCAAACTATCTGAAATAAGCCTGGCTGTAGTTCCAGTAAGATCCAACTGAAATTTAGTACAAAAGAGCTGAAATTAGTTCAGTTCCTTAACAAGTCATTCGTTTTGAAGTGAATTTACCTTCTTAAAAGCCTTGCCTTGCCTTGAGTGGTATGGTACGGGTTGGTACAAGTCACCTTTATCAGGCTTGCATTTCCACGGCCAAAAGGGTACCAATGGTCAGTGCAAACCTCTCATCTGTATCTTTAATCTTGACCAGCACATGTAACCTTTTGGTAGAAAGTCATTCCGAGTTTATAATAGTCCAAAAGGTGATGATAATAGTTAATCATGGCAGTTTGTTCATGTTTTAGTTTGCTGAAAGAATCATTTGCTCCTTTGTTTTTTCGCACTTCACTCTCGCGTTTGTCCGTTTCTGAAAGGATCGAATGTCAGAAGCATTTCAATAATCACATGCAAGTTATTATCATCATCTCAAATATAGACGCGCGTGTGAGCGATCGCAAGCTCCCTGGAGAAAGTGAAACTGCTTGCACTTTTAGACGGCCTCTTAAAACAAAAACAGGACACGGCAGATTTTGTTCTTCTTGGCTTTGGGGCTGTTCATCAAGACGACGACAAGGATTGTTTGAGCTTGGGTCGACCATGGCTTGTTATTATATGGATATATTATTACGGGGAAATGGTTCAGCAGTGTATTTAAAAATGGCGCTCCACATTTTGGCACCCTTTTGTTGTGCTAGGTACCCTTTAGAAATAGTACCCAAAAAGTTGTACAGTTCGGTTCGCTTTTTGGTACCTTTTGACAGTGGAAACGGGCATAAAAGCGTACCAAACCGTACTGTACCGTACAGTACCACTCAGTGGAAACTGGCCATTTGAAATTGGAAATGACCATAAAAGCATACCAAATCGTACTGTACCACTAACTTGCTTCGAAAAAAATCTTTCAACATCTAGCCTGTGCTAGAAATAAATCGGACAATGCAAACCAGACAGATGAATCCTCATAAGCAGCAATGCAAATCTCTTAAGTACTCATAATCTCCCTCAGGAAAACTTGCGCGTCCATGTTTGCATGTGTTTTTCCTTCTCAGGTGAGGTCGTTGTTTGGAGCTCAGAGTGTCTCCTGTAGCGTTGAGCTGGTGTGCAGCGAGCAGAGTTTATGACTGGTTGTCTTGGAAACACATACTGTACTGTGTAGGTGCGGAGAGAGAAAGAGAGAGATTTTAGAGAGGGGAAAATGTGGATAGAACGAAGGAGAGAGAGGTGATGGTGGTGGGTGGGGGAGGGGCCTTAAAGGGAAAAGCAAAAAAAGGAAAAGAAATGAAATGAAAGCAGACTGGCTGGTAGAAGGGGGTTGGGCTATCTTCTCTCAGCACCACTCTCTCTACCTCTATTACTGTCTCTCGCTCTGTTTCTCTCTCTCTCTTTCTGCTTTCTCGTACCATTCCTTCCCTTTCTTTGTCTACTGGAGGAGAAGGCAGGAGAGGAGGGTGCAAATGTGAGAAAACGAGAGAGCGTGTTTAGAGAGAGAGAGGGGGGTAAGAAAGGACAAGACAGAATGGACTAGGCACACTCGCCTTTTTGACAATAGAAGCTCACTTCCTGTCTGTCACTGCGTTTCGTGAGTAAGTCCTCTCACTCTTTTTGTGTGGCTGTCTGTGTGTGTGTGTGTGTGTGTGTGTGTGTGTGTGTGTGTGTGAGGCCAACCGTGTGCACATTTGGTTGGGGGTGTCAGCCGGCACTTTTAAAGGTAAAGGTGACACATTTAAAGGTACATTACTTTGGAGTGCTGGGCAATCAGGAAGCAGTGCCCTTCTCTTCTTCTCCGAGGTAAGAATGCTTGAGAGAAATGCTCACCTCTGCTTTGTGAGGCATTTAAAAACCAGCCCCTCGGACTCGCATTCTCTGTCTTTGTGCTCCATGTGCTTTCTTTTTCTCTCTTTGTGCTGAACGTCAATGTTTTGCTATAAATCCCTTTCAAGTCTCCACAACTCGAGCCGAAGTAAGCAGCAGAGGAGATCCTCCATAATGCAATTGTGTGTATGTGTAATATAATAGTAAGCCGGTCTCTGCTGAATACTTTTGTACAGGAAGTAAGGTTATTATAGCAGGCGATCAAGATCTCTGCCATTACATCTCAGCACAGATCTAATAAAAGACACCGCCTCGACGTGTGTTTGTGTGTCTGCAGTGAACTTTCTCAGACAAGCTCCCAATGAGCAGTATCACTCATAACTCTCCCTGTGCAAGAGAGATTTCCTTGGTTTGTTATCTGCCAAAGAACACCCACATGCATGCATTACGTTACTCTACTTCTGGGCCCCATGGTCACCTGTCCTCCCTGTTGGCCTAGTTCATTAGCAGCACCTGCGAGTAGAGTAGAGATGGTATCATAAGAGATGTGAGAAAGGGAAATGGAGACCACAAATGAAATATCCACTTCTAAATGTAATATCCACTTAACTTTAAGACTTCAAATGTACTATAGTGAGATTTACATTTAAAGGGACAGATTACCTGTATATGGAAATCATGTAAATTTTTTTTCACACTGTGGAAACCTAAAACCTGAAAATACATTTGAAGACATTGCTCTTTTCTAGATATTACAAGTCTTTAGTAGGGGCCTCATGGTGACTCAGTGGTTAGAACTGTTGCCTTACAGTAAGAAGGTCACTGGTTCGAGTCCTGGCTGGGTCAGTTGGCATTTATGTGTGGAGTTGGCATGTTCGCATGGGTTTCCTCCGGGAGCTCTGGTTTCCCCAACAGTCCAAAGACATGCGCAGTGAACTGAATAAAATAAATTGGCCGTAATGTATGTGCGTGAATGTGAGAGTGTATGGGTGTTTTCCTATAATGGGTTGCAGTTGGAAAGGCATCCGCTGTGTAAAATATATGCTAGATAAGTTGGCGGATCACTCCACTGTGGCGACCCCTGAATTATATTGGAAAGAGGATGATAGTCTTATATTATGTGTTATATTATGGGATTTTGACAACTGCACACTTGTCATATCGTATACAAGAAATATAACATGTAGCCTACTTGTTAATTCCCAACCAGTCAGCCCTTGCTTATTTACAGACATCTGTGATGTCATCAAGAAGGTGGTGGAACTAGTAGTTTATTTCTGATAAGTCAGGAGTACTGTTGCTATAGCTCCATGAATCTTTACTCTATTACTTATTTCCACCTACTACCACCAAAAATTAAAATTCTGTCAATAATTACCCTTAGGTCATTCCAGTCCCCTCATTCATCTTCAGAACACAAATGAGATATAGATAATTAAGATAGCTCTCTGATACTTCATAGACAGCAATTCCAAAAGACACCAAAAAAACACAGCGGATGCCCTTCCAGCCGCAACCCATCTCTGGGAAATAAAGTCCAAAATTTACAACAACAAAAAAGTCCAGTAACTGGCACATGTATGGTGGCCAAGAGAGCTTAATGTGCTGCAATATAATACAATGACAAAAAACTGCAGCAAATTGAGAAAAGGTCTTCATACATTTGACAGCACACGTGCTGCAAATCCTCACAACGCAAACACATTTTTAAAAAAACGTGCTGCATTTTCTTACAACGCAAACAAATAATAAAACGCGCTGCATTTTCTCCCAACGCAAGCATTTTACGAAAACGCACTGCATTTTCCCACAACACATAAAGAACGGAACACGACGGAAATGTTTCAAGTGGATACAAAACTGTGACAGACGCCACTGTGCCATGACCATTGCTTAGTGAAGTTGTAGGTGATTTTTTTGTTTGTTTATTTTAGTATCCCGATTCCTGTTTCTTTAGTATTTATTAGCCTTAATAACCATAAGCTAAATAGCCGGGTCCGTCACGTTTTAGTGTCTCCTTGAAACATTTTCGTTGTGTTGTGTTCTAAAGCAGTGTGTTTTTGTAAAATGTTTGCGTTGTGTTAAAATGCAGCACGTTTTTTAAAAATGTGTTTGCATTGTGAGGATTTGCAGCACGTGTGCTGTCAAACAGATGAAGATCTTTTCTCAATTTGCTGGCATTTTTTGTAATTGCATGTGTTTTCTTAAATTGCAGCACGTTAAGCTCTCTCGGCCACTGACATTATGACTAGTAGGACTTTTAAAGCCAGGCAGTACCTTTGTATGATAAAGTGATGGAAATTTCATTTCATTTTCACTGAAAATCTCTCCCACTAACAGCTCTCAAATCTCATTTGCACATGCATATTCAAACACTTCCCAACATTGATGTCAATGACACTGAATACCATTGATTTGCCAATAATGAATGATATTTGAGCTACAACAGTGAATTAACTTGAGTTTTGATCTTTCAAATGTTACTTGCAGTCAGAATTGGTGCATGGTGGTGCACACCAAGGTGAATTTGCACAACTGATATTCATCACAACCAATATTAATTTTTACACCCACGCTTCTGTTAGTAGGCAGCAGTAGAGTTTCCATGTGTTTTATCTGCATGTTTGAAAAGACATATTTTGGAGCATGAGAGATTATCTTTTCTTTGAAAAAAGTCTCTAGCTGATTTTTATGTAATGACCTAAATCTTACCCCTAAATATGTCCAGCCTTTTACAACACATACTCCACACACTCTAGATCTGATATAAGCATCTTGTGTGAGACTAAGTTTCTATCTCTGTTTATTTAGATTGATACAAGATATGTGTACACTACCTTACAAAATCTTGTCATCGATCCCAGAGCAACAAATATTAACTTGACTTCTAGTTGATCAATATAAAAAAAAGGAGCAGAAGGTAAATATTTCTGATGAATCATCTGTTGAACTGCATCTCAATAATCACAAATACTGCAGAAGACCTATTGAACCTGCATGGACCCAAGATTCTCAGAGAAATCAGTCAAGTTTGGTGAAGGAAAAATAATGGTTTGGGTTTACATTCAGTACGGGGGTGTGCGAGAGATCTGCAGAGTGGATGGAAACATTAACAGCCTGAGGTTTCAAGACATTTGTGCTGCCCATTACATTACAAACCACGGGAGAGGGCAAATTCTTATACTTCAGCCTCCACATCATAGTTCCTGAAAGCAAAAAAGGTCAAGGTGCTCCAGGATTGGCCAGCCCAGTCACCAGAGACGAACATTATTGAGCATATCTTGCGTAAGATCGAGGAAGCATTGAAGATAAATCCAAAGAATCTTGATGAACTATGGGGCACTTTCTTTGTCATTCCAGATGACTTTATTAATTAGTTGTTTGAGTCATTGCAGAGATGTATGGATGCAGTCCTCCAAGCTCATGGGAGTTATGCACAATATTAATTATTTTTCCACTGCACCATGACTTTATATTCTATACTGTACATTATTTCTGCTAAGTGACAAGACTTTTGTCTTAGCAAAGTCAGACCTTACTGTCCTAATTAAATAATTAAAAATCAAGGCATGATCATGTTTTGTTTTGGTAAAATAAGCGTAATCTAGAGGCCTTTGCCTTTCATATAAGCCAATTCTGATACCAAATGATCAACTAGAAATCGATTATTATTTGTTGTTCCTAAAACTTGGTCAATGTCTGTCTCTCAGATTGAATATCATCTCATAAACCTTTACTGTGACCTCAGCAGCTGCAGCAGCACATTGAATTTTCAAAGACTTGTCAAGAGTCGGTGACACTACTACGTGAAAGCTGAATGTGAGAATGTGAAATCCTGTGAAAATTACTTGCTACGAAAATGCAGCTGATCATAGTAGAGAATCACGTTTGTGTGGTTACACCTAGAATCCCACATTAGCATGCGTTGTCTTGTGAGTGTTTTCTCCACAACAAAGTCTTGCTAGATGTGAAATACAACTATAAAGGCGTTACACTGTTTCTGTTTTCAAAACTGCATGTTGTTCTGCGTCTGAAACTGAAACCTATCAGCAAAACCTCAAATTCTCAGGCATTATCTGTGCCATTTTAGACGGTCTCTTTATTGTGTCTATAACACGGTCAGTGCTTTGCTTTCAAAAAGAAGACACGCACCATATCTAATTTAGTTGTTTAAATAGGAAAGCCCTCTTAGCTTGGCCTAGCCACTTTTGTTTACGTCTGCAGAGTGCGTGGGCTATTTCACTGAATACCGAGTCTACATTTCTCTCATATATCAGTCAGTAACACAATCTCTCTTCTCCCGACAGCAGTGGCGCCCCTATCTTTTTCCTTTCCACTCTTCCTCTCTCTTTCCGGCTGTTTGACTCCTGCTGTGGTTCCCCTGCTCTCGTGAGATATCAGTTTCAGATGGACAGTCACCGTAGACCCTTTGTTTTCAGCTGGATTCCTGACTTTAGTTTTGTGAGGACTCTGAGATGGTGTCAAAGTGGATTCTAGACTTGGTGAACTTTGCTTTGGGTTCATATAATTACATTTATCTCAAACTTTAGGCCTCATTTCTGTCTGGTATTGAGATAAGAAAAGCTTGTAAGCTTTCAAATGCCTCCAGAGGTAGTTAAAAACACATTTGCCTACTGACCAACAGGATAAATATCGAATGGGTTTTCATAAATAGCATCAAAACTATGGGCTTTATTTTAATGATCTAGGCACAAAGTCTAAAGCGCATAGTGCAAACGCATTAAAAGCATGTGCGAATCAACTTTTGCTATTTTAAGGACGGAAAAATACACTTTGCGCCCTGGCGCATGGTCTAACAGGGTTGTGCTTATTCTGTTAATGAGTTAATGGGTGTGTTTTGAGCATAACGTGCATTAAACCAATCAGAGTCTCATCTCACATTCCCTTTAAGAGTCAGTTGCATCGCGCCATGGCGCATTTGCTATTTACACGGCGGACTTTGTAAGAGGAAAAACTGAATGCTTCATTGATGAGAAAACAGTTAAACAAACCATCTGCAGCGAGAATAAAGAATGAGCCTCCTCCATTCGGCCTCTTTACTTTCTCGTTACTTTACTCCTTTACTTTCGTGGATAAAGAAACGGTGTTGTATACACTTCACTAAAGACATGCATAAGCCTTCATATTTAATTTTGTTTGTTATGTCAAAGATTTGTTTCAAAACTATTTATAAATTCAGTTCTAATTTCCATGTCCTGTTCTAAAGCCCCATAAGGTGATGCATACATCTGCAAAATCCGACAGGTGGACTTTAGACCAGGTTTTATTTGGTCAATGGCGCTGTCTATTTCAGTTCTTCAAAATAGCAATGTGCCAACAATGTGCCTTATCACACCTCCTTTTTAGACCAGAACACCCACGAGTCCACAAAGTGGGGCAAATGAATTTGCTATTTAAACAACATGGCGCAAAACGTGAAAATTAGGGTTGCACTGGTCTGAAAATAGCAACAAATCGCGCCAAAGAGTCTTGCGCCTTATTGCGCCCAGTGTATGATACTTGTCTTGTACCAATATAAAAACTGTAGTTGCCATCTAAAGCTCTTTCATTTGCTTGCTTTTCTTTTGGCTTGTAAGTCACGTAACATTGATTCATTAATTCAGTAGTGCTCCCACAAATGTAATGCAGAGCATGCAAAATAAGTTAGAAGGATCTTGGTCAATTCAGACCACAACAGATGCACATGTTAACCAGGCGGAAATGGCAATGCATCTCAGCTGGTCATTGAAAATGTCTTTATACCTAAATTTTGTATCACTTATGCAAGGGCCATCCTACAGTGACCATGATGGGAATGTTGTCATCAGAACAGTAGACGTTACTGCATGTATATGTGGTAGATTGTTGTAACAACATATACATTATATGCACATGTCCATTTCAATATGCTTACACTGTAGGTTACACTGCGCAAGGTAGTGAAAGAAAAACTGCACAAATACCGGCCAAAACATGTGCAGGCCACATTGACAAAGAACACAAATGAAAAGCTGTGTGCGGTTAGAGGTTAGAAACTACCGTCATTTGTAGAACTCTAGCATGTATGACTACAAAGATGTCTTATGGGTTATAACTCATGCCTAGAGCTATATGAACAATTAAAAACTATTGACATGCTGCCGTACACTTAAATAAATATTTTGGAATTATACCCTTAAAACCAAAAGTAACTCAATAATTTAATGAAGAAGTATGAATACTATTATTTCAATGCACCAGAATACGAAATTGCAATGATGTCAATGTCAGATGTCAAAATGTGGCAGCGTCTGCCAAGCTTGTGCTCCTTCTGGCTTTGCATATCCTTTTGGGTACCATCATTAAGAAAAAAAAGGGCAGAAGTTTATTTCTTTATTAGATCCCTAAACATTTCTTTCAGATTTGATCAATTCATGTGGCACATTTCGCTATCTGTACATGTTTAGTATTTATGACATTAAAAAAGGGGAAGCACTAGGTAAATTACACATTGTAACAGTTAATCTTAAAAGGCACAGCAGCAAAAATGGCTTGTTTAAATCAGACAGAGTAGAAAATGGACTAAATGCATACATAAACTAAAATTATGAGTGTTTTTGGTGCAAAAAAAGGACTTGATTAACTTTACAAGTATGCCTTGAAGAAAAAAATGATATAATATGATCTCTCTCTTAGAGAACTATGATGCAAAACCAGAGTTACTGTAGCTACTGATATGGACTCAATTAAATTAAGGAGAGCAAGATATAAAAGAAAAAGAAATGTAAGATGCAGAGCCTGTGCAGCCTTAGGCCCATTATGCTTCTAATGTAATTTCCCCTTTAATCTAAATGCATGTGTGTGAAGCTAGAGAGAATCACAAAAGCTTGTGGTAAGAGGAAGATGCCTGATGAGCTCTTTCAATGATTTTCTACGATCTGTCTGAATCGCATCTTATTTGAATGAAATGCAAAGAATCTGTACTCAACCGTGAGATGCGGCACACTTCACTGGTGCATCCCAATGAAGCCTGATAACCGCCACAATCACAAAGACTTACAGGAATTAATGAAGGGAAGACATTTCATACACTTGAGACAGCAGTATATGAGGTCACAACCACAGCTGCACAAAAGAGTCACATTTTTACAGGAAGTTCGAACCACTTCCTTTGCAACGGAAAGGTTCAATTGGGTTGGTTTCTATGGCTACTTGCTTTAACGTGTCATAAAAACGTTGGCATATATACGTACATGAGTCTGGCATTGTGTTTTGTATATTCGGTGGTGAATGTACGCTGTGAGAGTGTGGTTTTAAACTGAACAGGTGTGATACCTGAATGGCTTTGTGTAATCTGATATATCGCAAGCTGTTTGACAGTGCATTGTTGATCTGTTGTAAAATTTGATTACAATGGGACAGGATGCTCATGTGAGCTCTGGAACAAAGAACTGCACTTTTATAGCTCAGGGGACTTAAGGTAGTTCTCATTTGGCAATGAAAAACAACTGTGGCGTCACATTGCATCTGAGTCAAAGAGTTGTGTTTGAACACACCGCAAAGGCTACAGCCAATGGCCAACTAGCAGGAAGAGAGAGGAAATAACTGTCTGTATATGCACGTATAAATAGTCTATTTTTGTCATTTAAAAAAGGAAATCGAAACTAGGGCTGCAGATGAACAGTAAATAAAGCAGAGTTTGCTTGGCATTTTGAATATGAATAATGTTGATCATTAGAAAATTGTACAAATTATATATAGTTACATTGCTGATATAGTGTACATTAGTTACATTTTATACTAAGAAAATAAAAAGTTACTATTTTCAAGGCTGTTCTGACTAGAAACCGTACTCTCATAACAGCATAACAATCAAGAGACTTTGCTGCCATACTTTGACTGCAGCAGGCACAATAATATTACATAGTGGCTACAGTAAAGGCCCCGTTTATACTAATACTAATACGATCCACACCCACACTGGCGTTTCACCCAGCATTTCTGAACAGATCTCCGTCCACACTACACTGCTAAAAACGCACATCATGTGACCACAAACACACTTTGGCATGCGCTGCAGCAAATGCACACGTCTGAGCTCCAGGCAGTCCGCGGGTGCTTTGAGCACAGCTCCCCAGATAAAAGCAGTGCACGTCGGACAGTTCATCAAGGGTGTTCTGCTGGATTTCGTCTCACTATAGTTGTTAAACGTGATATTTAATTCATCTTGTGGATTTCATGGTCTTTTGAATCTATTACTTGTTCTCAGTTAACGTGTTTTGGCTGAGCACAAAGATAAGTTAATATGAAGAGTTCAGATGCAAAAACCTCTAAATGCCGTCTAAAATTTCCATCAAAAACGAACATTATTCTCAGCCTTCTTTGTTTATTTTGGAATATTCCAGTTTAAAGACCACCAAAAAAGACTTGTTCTTTGCAATAAAAGTGATATTATTGAACTTACACACAGGAGCCTGATAAAAAATGCTCATTTTAGAGGAAAATTTCAGATGGCATTTCGAGGTTTTTGCATCTGAACTCTTCATATATTAATTTATATAACCACGTACACTGATTCTGCACATTTGACTGATTGCTTGTCTTTATTTCCTATAATGTATAAACTTATACATTATACTTTTATAATAGCCATTATTCATTAATAAAACTTATATTCAGCAAAAAAAGGGTATGTTTCGTACTTTTTTGTGAAAATGAAAGGAAGTAGTTATGTTGTAGGCTCCGTTTTTGCTATAAATATGTATACAGTGAAGATGACGGTCATATAAATATGTAGCTACACGAGGCCTTAACATTTTTAGTGTCTGTTAAGTTAATATCAAAATAAAAATAGGCAGTTCCCTATATCATGTTTTCATTTTATTGGTAAGATTGTGAAACAATGTAGTCAAGGTGATGTGAATGACGTTATAAACTAGCCTACACTGTTCCCTTTGAAGATTTACCCGAATTGTCCTCTGGAGTTTGTTTTCTATATCAAACTTGTGAAGTCTGAACTTAAAGAAAGGATGGAAGTCTGAACTTTGTGCACTTAATATTGAGGGAAAAGCCCCAATCAGATAGGCGAATGTCTGCAGCCTCGCCTTCGTTTTCAGATGCCTCCATTTTCCCCCATCCACACCAACACGGAGCAGCAGCACTTTAAAACAAAAATGGTCTCTTCAGTGTTTTTAAAACACTCCATTTTCAGGGCTCGAAAACTCCGGGGTAGTGTGGACGGAAGGCATAACAGTGTGTTTTAAAACTGAAATGTATTAGTGTAATTGGGGCCTAATTAACTAGGTAACAGTGCAATGTATATATATAGCCATGGTACAGCAGCAAAAATCTATGATTGTTCAATTCAGATAACAGTATACAGTAGTCAACATTTAAAGTGGATCAAACCTTTTTATCAAAAGTGCCCTAAAACTATTAAAAAAAAACGCATATTTGTCATAGGACAACTTTGAAAAACTTTTTTGATCCACTTTAAATGTTGACTACTAAAGTTCCAAGCCATATTGGCCTAGAAAACATCAATTTTCCATTGGTCTTAGTAAACTATGTAACTACAGAAGAGTCAAGATTTAAATAGGATTTTTCTGTTTTTTGAGCGAGATGCTATAAGTCTAATCTAAGGGTGCTTTCACACTTGGTTCAATTGCCTGGACCGTACCCAAGTTCGATTGTCCCCCCTTGCCACCTTCTCGGTTGGTTTGTGTTCACACTGTCTTTTTTCCTTCTGAACCCCAGTACGCTTGCGTCATAGAGCTGCTGTTTTGTTTACGGCTGTTGCTAGGTGACAGTCACGAAAGCAAAGCGCCAAAATGGAGACTTCCGCACATCGCGGTCGATTTGCTTTTACTGAATCATAAGTTTTGGACATACAGAAAGCGACTCGCGTCTGTCTGCTGCAAAAATATTATAAACATTCAGAACATCACGCAGTGTCTGCAGAAGCTGTTTCTGGAGGAGACAAGCAGACATCACTGTGTATCACTGTGCTTGGCTCAATCCCGCTAAAGGTACAATACGTGGCGCACATACACATACACACACACACACACACACACACACACACACACACACACACACACACACACACACACACACACACACACACACACACACACACACACGAATGAACGTTATGAAAACGATAGTTTGTTGTACAGTTGCCGGTTCACTTCCGCTATTTGGTACGATTGCATTCATACCAGAAGTGAACCGTACCAGAGTTCGCATGAACCGTACCTCAGACCACCTCTTTCAGGCGGACTCGGGTACGGTTCACGGGTGCGCACCCGAGTTCAGAAGACACGTTCACACTAGCTAAACGTACCGTACTATGACGTCAAACGAACCCGGGTGCGGACCAAAAGTGCTAGTGTGAAAGCACCCTGATTCAATGATTTATGCTAAGCTATACTATAAGCTGAATGGGTTCAAACATGGCAAAACTCCACCGTTTTACTCTTATGTGACTTAAATGAGTAAAATGAGCCTATTTTGAAAGATAAAAAGTGGAGTGTTTCTTTAAATGAACATTTTACAAATACTATTCACAACTTGGTGCTTTCATCCAATATTTGTCATGCAATAATGAAGAAATTGGATAAAAATGTGTGACTCGACAGGCGTTAATTTTTCAAATCTCTTCTTAAATTCTAACTCATGTGACATGTATATGCAAAAGTCTTTGTGTGTTTTCCAATGAATCTCCTAAAGCTACTGTCTATGAGAATCTCTCAGTGTAAAAGACGCCTCTGTCTGTGTGTGTGGAAAAACTTGTAAATGCTCACCATTATCTGGCACAGCGTCAAAGTTCAAGTGTGTGTGTTTAATGCGTTTGTGTTAAATGTGCTATTAAGAGCTGCAGATATGAAGTGAAACAGCCTTTAGCAAACACAAAGAGCCTGCAGTTGCTCTGTCCCAGTCTGAACCCAAACAGTTTTACAGTATGAGAGCAGATCTATTCACGGACCAGAAAGAGCACATACCCTTTTTAAGCCCACACTGCACACTTCTTACACTATGCTATGATAAAGGCCAGTTGGTGTGGGTGGGGTGGCTTGTGGGGGGCACCGATAAGCTGAACAGGAGGCTGTGGATTTAGTAGATGCTTCAGTTTGAACTTGTTCCAGTGTTGCGCGTTTGATCTATTGCTTCAGTCAAATGGTGAGGAAGCGTCAGTCAGGTGCAATAAAGTCTTCAAAGATGCGTTAGGCGTGTGGGCGTTATGAAGATCAGAAAGAGATTTATTTCTTTGACAGTTGAAGATGTTGTGTTGTGCATGGTAGCTCCAAACATGCAATTGAGTTAGCATGGTGCCATGTTGAATTTTCTCTCAGGAAACTGATACTGACCATCATTTACAAAAGCACATCCTCAACATTTCCTCTATATTCTCCCCTCCCTTACTTGCTTTGTCTTTATGTTGCTACAGCAGCGTCCTGTGTGTATGTAGTTAAGCAAATATAGCTATTATTATTGCTCATGCTAAGGGTTTATTCGCATCCTTAACACTGAGATTAACAATTTAAACCAGTTACTCATGACCTGGTGATCAATCAGCAAATCCAGATTATTGTCTAAAAGCCAATAAAAACTACTCTGAAATAATGTTATTTCCATTATTCAGTGTTCTGCAATTAAAGCATTTTTCCTGTCACATTAGGTGGATAATAATGCATGCAATAGGGCCTCCTGTAGGGAACCAGGTTCTACATGTAAACACACTGCCAGTGCCCAGCAAGCATTTATTGTTTTTAAAAGATGTCTAATAGATGTCTAAACATAGTCGTCTTGGCTAAAACAAGGCTAAATTTGGGCTGTCAGTGAAAATTCAATAGACGTCTAAGAATAGGTCAAAACTAGACTAGTCATCAAATAAACAGAAATGAATGACTTCACATATAAAGTCTGTCTAATCTGTCTATTTGACGACTAGTCTAGTTTTGGTCTATTCTTAGACGTCTATTAGATTTTCACTGACAGCCCAAGTTTAGCCTTGTTTTAGCCAAGCTGTCTACATTTAGATGTCTGTTAGACGTCTATTCAACACAAATATTTTGCTGGGTATGATCATGTGACTATAATACATACTAGGTGACCATGCAAAACAAAATATAGTAGTTTTTTTATTTATGTTACACTAGCAGTTCTCAATCCTCAGTCCTCACAACCCACTGCTCTGCAGATTTTGTATTTTGTATATCTCATCACTTCAGATGTCACTTTGTTTGTTCTTAATGGCCCGTTTTTTACTGAGTGGTACGGTACAGTTTCAATACACTATGTCCGTTTCCACTGTCAAAAGGTACCTAAAATCAAACCGTACTGTACTATTTTTTGGGTACGCTTTCCAAAGGATACCTAGCACAACAAAAGGGTACCAAAAGGCAGAGCTAGACAGAAAAACGCCACTAGCGCATAGACAAGCCAGGAGAATGAAAACAAGGGAAGCGCCATATTTAAATACACAGCCAAGACATTACATGGTAATACTATATACATATAATAATGAGCCATGGTAGACCCGAGCTCAAACAAACCTTGTCGTCGTCTTGATGAACAGCCACAAAGCCAAGAAGAACAAAATCTGCCTAGTCCTTTTTTTGTTTTACGAGGCCGTCTAAAAGTGCGAACGGTTTCACTTTCTCCAGGGAGCTCGCGATCGCTCATGTGTGCATCTATAAATGAAATAACAAACTTTTTGAGCTGATCATAAAAACGTGCGCGTGATTATTGAAGTGCTTCTGACAACCGATCTTTTCAGAAACGGACAAACACAAGAGTGAAGCGCAAAAAAAAAGGAGAAGCTGGAAAAAACAAAGGAGCAATTGATCTTTCAGCAACCTAAAGCATGAACAAACTCCCATGTTTAACTATTATCATCACCTTTTGGACTATTATGAACTCTGAAACCTGTTCAGTGGAAATGCAAGCCTGATAAAGGTGACCCGTACCGTACCGTACTGTACCACTCAGTGCAAACGTGCCATAGGTGCCCTGCGTAGTGGACTCCACATGCTATTCTGTAATACTTTCAGTTAGACGGAAGCAAGGACTAGAATGGAGAACCACAGTGATGACAAACACCAGTCCTAGAAGGCAAAACTGCACAATTTAGCTTCAACCTTAATTTAACAAACCTGAACAAACTAATTAAGTCTTCATGCTTATTTGAAACCTATAAGTTTGTGTGTTGGACAGGAATGGAACTAAACTCCATCCAGGAACTGAGTCTGACACCCCTGGTATTATTCAAATGCAGAATCAACACTGGCTTAAGATGAATAATGTTACTAGTGTTTTTTTATTTTGGGTTGCTTTACAGTAGAATTTGTTTCAAATTTCATTAAGCATCCATAACTGATTCTGTTCAGAGTTTACTTAAAGCAATGTGTAAATAAAGGTGACAGGAATTGACAAAAGCAAGCAATATACTGTATGCCATAGATTTACATTGTAGAACAGTCTAAAACCTGGCTCATACTGTGCAATTTTTATTTATTTATTTTAATACTTTTTAATAATTTGTAGCTTGTCAGACTGTCTCAGGTCTCAGATCTTAGTTGTCATAACGATTGACAATAAAACTAGAAAAATAAGTTGAGATGGACTGAAGTCGTCACGTTGATTGCATCATCAGGTTTAGCGCTCCTATTGGCTATTGTTTTCATGCTCATCATAAGACAAGTTACACTGCAGTAAAGTGTTTGAAATCTTCTGACACTGACAGAATTTCATTGGAGGAAAAATTTAATCCATTAACCGACTGTGAACATGTCAAACTAATGATCAAATATCACAGATTTTAGCCTAGGATTATAAGAATCGTTTTTCTGTCTCAGAAGGCCAAATTGTGGCCAGAATCGCAGTATGAGCTGAGCTTAAGTCATATCTAGTGGTCCCTCTAGTATTCATGAAGAATGCTCTAGCAACTACTAATGTTCTTAAAACAATTCTCATCTATGTCAACGTAAGAAAGGATGGCATTATTTTCATTCATCATTGGTTTTTTTCCTTCTCTCTTTTTCATGCAGAAAAGCTTGAACTGAAAGCGAAGGAAAGTATAGTGATCTCTGTTGAGATCTGCAGTGGAGGGTTTCTCAGACTCATCAGCGTGGTGAGTTTTCACAGGACGCTTTTTTCTTTCCAGAATATGGTGCAGCATGTGTGAACAGCTACAGTAATTTCTTTTGTATGTCTGTGTGTTTGTCCTGCCTCAGGCTGAATGTACCACATAGCAGAGCAGTATTCTGGACGTAACTCGTGGGACTCCTTCCCCTCTTCTGGGCCGAATCGAGCACCATGGGCCCCAGGCAACAACCGGCACTGGGCCCCTCCATCCAGGTCTGCCCTTCAAATATATATATAAAGGCTCAACATCTGTTAATAAAACAACTGTTTTATTGTGTATACCTTATTATTTTTTAAAGTTTATTTATAAACTAATTTTCGAGAGGATCACATGCTTATGATTGCTTGCGGCCGGTCCCGCATGATCCAATTTATGATTCACCAATCAGACGACTCCTAAGCCACTATAAATACCCTAAGTTCCATATAACAGCCATCTTCGTTTTGAAGAATCCCCCCTTCCACCCCTACTCCTCCTCCTTTCCTAGATGGGTGGCACGGTAGCCCAGTGGTTAGCACTGATGCCTCACAGCAAGAATGTCACTGGTTCTAGTCCTTACCAAGCCAGCCGACATTTCTGTGTGGAGTTTACACGTTCTCCCCGTGCTCACGTAGGTTTCTCCCAGATTCCCCCGGTTTTCTCCCACCGTCCAAAAACATGCGACTTAAGTTAATTGACTAATCCAAATCGGCACCATAGACATGCACTTAGTAAGTAGTTACCTCTTAAGAGCAATCACTATCTGTTCATTAGCTACTACAGCAGGGGAGTTCTCGAGATCTACCTGAGCTCAAACTCCCCTCTCACCATGCAAACAGGAGGGAGCCCCGGGCTCGAGGATCTTATGAGCTCAGGGCTTTCTCCCGGGACAGCATGCCAAACAAGCTTTATAATCAATCATCAGCTAAGTGTGAACTCTTGAATCATGCTTAATAAGTATCAGTAATTCTTATATTTTTATGTGCAGCGGAGGGAACTATCAATCACCATCTCAAAACTACATGGCAGGAAGAAGCTACCCAAACAAAGCTTATAACAACAGGTTAATCCTTCTTTCCTGCTCTAATAGTACTCAATGCATGTTGAATCTCAATTTGCATACAGTACTATAGAAGTAGCCACTGCTTTTGTGCAACTACACTACTGTCGATGTTTATACCTGTACAATGGGAATTTATCTTCTTTTTTGAGGCACATTTTATATTTTGATCAGTTGATTTTAGTCTTTTTATTCATTATTTTGTTCTCTAATAATGTCAAATAAAATTGCTTGGCTTATACGCAGTACAGTACTGTACAAAAGTCCCCCTTTGGATTTTTTGTTTTAGCATAGGTATAAAGACCATACAGTAAATAATCATCTCTCAGTCTCTTCCCGAATAGTCAAATCATGTTTGGAGGGAAAAACAACTGACAATTCATGAAGTGGCCTCCACAGAGTCCAGACTAGGAATGGGCTGGTATAGGATTCTGACGGTATGATAACCTTGGATAACAATAGCACGGTTTCACAGTATCACGGTATTGTGCTTACTGCTCTAAAATATATTCTTTTTAAATGTCTGGGTAAAAAACTAAAACTTTTTTTCCCTTTTGAAATTAATATATTCTATTTTTTGAAAGATTTATAATATTTTGGTATAATTCAAATAAATCATTGACATCTGTTGTCTTCATTTGATTCAAAAACACAGATTTCTTTACAATTTAAACAGCATCTTTGGATATTTTTTTCTGCTGGAGATACTGTTGTCCTAAAAAAAAGTAAATAAAAAATCTTACAAATACCTTAGGAACGGTACTACAGAAAATTTTGGCGATTTTAAAACCTTGACTTTTCCAAACTGCGGTATACCTTGAAAACGGTTACCGCCTCATGCCTAATCCAGACCTGAACAAAAAATACATAATAAAAAACACTTAAATATAAAGTCGAACTGGGGGAAGCACTGAAAGAAGCATGGTATACTTCAGAACAGCCTCCTTTAAAATGGTTCAAGAGTTTAGATGTGTTCAAGAGTTCAATGTGTTTAGTGGCAAGGGAGGTCACAATAAATACTGACTTTTGCCTGAAGAAGCCATTTTGTTCTTAATCTTTAGTGTTTTATACACAAAAACACCAGAGCTAGTGGTAGCTCAATACTTTTTTACAGTACTGTATATGTGTAATACAAAAGTTTCAATCCATGTTTACAAAGCACTTTGAACTGACAAACAAAATTAGCATGTTATATTTATGTACATACAATATGCAAATCTGTGGAATTCCTGAGTTATTTTGCTCTTCATTCATGCACAGACCTCCAGGTTTCAGCAGGGACAGACTCCATGCTCACCCCAGAGACAGAGGCAATGGAAAGGAGCAGAGGGTCCCTAGGAGCTGTGGACCAACCCAGAACCAGCACCACAACCCAGAACGCTCTACCCTAAACTACAGCTCAGGGTATGAAGGACACCTCTCTAGCAGCAACAATCATGGCAGCCAGCCACACAGGGTGAGAGACCCATATCTATATGTGTATAGTCACCGTGTTATCGGAGATGAGCAAAAAAATTAATGAAAGACTCTTAATTTCCTGAGTTACTTGATGTTATTTCCTGTCTTAGTATGGGGGTCCGCACCAGCAGCAGCAGCGTTCCACTGGGCGCCCCCCACAGACCCAGGGAGAGAAGTGGACACATTCAGCTCAATCCAGGTCTTTCCAAGGGCCCTCTCTCAAACGTCCAGTACCTCCTCACAATCTCTCACAACCCCTCCGTGAACCGTCCCCTTCACGCGATGACTGTCCTAGCAAGAGAAGTAGGAGCATCAACTCACACCAGGTCAGTCATGTTCTTTTTTTTTTATTAATGTAGAAAGACTAATATTATTTGCAGCTGAAGTATCTGTTTGTAAAGCTAAATGTCAATCAGGCATTTGGTTATAACACTATTAAGGGCCCAGTTGTCTTTAAGCACCCTCTGCTGGTCAGAATGAGAACAATCTGATGTAACATGCAATGCTTAACTCTTGATCAATTCTGCAGAATTTCCACCCTAGAGACAAATATTTCATCAACCGTCCACCTCCATCTCATCCACCTCGTCCCTGGAGCCCAGCATACAAAAGCTCAATGTCCTGGAGCCTGTCTGAGAAGAGGTCCTCCCCCTCCCGCTTTCAGGTTGGCCAGGGCTTTCAGTTGTATTTTTAGTGCAGTCGATTTTCTCTATTTGTCTGAAAGATGGTAGCTGAGCTAGAAATACAGTATTTATGATTTCATAAACATGTGAATTAAAGGAATGGTCCACTTTTTTGGAAACAAGCTCATTTTACAACTCCCCTAGAGTTATGTAGATGAGTTTTACCTTTGTTTTAATCCATTCAGCTGATATCTGGGTCTGACAGGAGCACTTTTAGCTTTGCTTAGCATAGATCATCGAATTGGATTAGAGCATTAGCATTTTAGAGTTTAGATCATTTAGAAAGTGTAAACCTTGACCCTTCTGTAGTTACATTTTGTACTAAGACCAATGTCAAATCTAAACATGGAGTAAAAACTGTGGCGTAAAAATCAAGGAACTTTGCTGATTTAGCATGGCTGCATATTGGATTAGAAAATAGCAACTTTTTTCCATCAGTCTTAGTACACAATGTAACTAGAGAAGTTTTAAATATTAAAATTATTTTGTCAATTTTTTGAGCAAGATGCCAATGGTTTAATCCAGTGTTTCTCAACCACGTTCCTGGAGGCCCACTAACACTGCATGTTTTGAGTGTCTCCTTTCTCTGTCACAACCATTACAAGTCTTTCAGTCTCTGCTAATGAGCTGACGATCTGAGTCAGATGTGTTTGGTTAAGGCAGGGATGTCCAAACTAGGTCCTGGAGGGCCAGTGTCCTGCAGATTTTAGCTCCATCTTCCCTTAACACATCTGCAAGGATGTTACTAAAAAGCCTAGTAAGAGCTTGATTAGCTAGCCCAGGTGTGTTTGATTGGGGTTGGAACTAAACTTTGCAGGACACGGGCCCTCAAGGACTGAGTTTGGGCACCCCTGGGTTAAGGAGACATGGAAAATGTGCAGAGCTGGTTGTCCTCCAGGAACGTGGTTGAGAAACACTGGTTTAATTCGATTCAATGATCTATACTAAGCTAAGCTAACAATGTTCCCGCTAGAACTGGAGATTGTCTGAATGGATTCAAAAATAGTAAGACTCAACTATTAAACTGTTGAGGACTTGTAAAATCTGCTTATTTCCAAAAAAAAGTGGAGTGTTCCTTTAAGATTGTCAAATTTGCCCTAAATTTTTGTAATTCTGTAACACTCATGATCTTATTTCCTAAAAGGAGTCCAGTCATTCAGTCACGAGAGATCACACCTATAGACCATATTCCCACCCATCGCCACCCAGCAGTGTCCCAAACCAGGGCCTCAACAACAGGAAACTCACCAAACAAGGGCCCCCCCCATCATCCGGTCCATGATCATCCAGACTCCCCTCCCCGTGGGGCAAAAGGGGGCTGGGATTGCCCATCACCAGCAAACCTCACCAGTGTGCCTTACAGTCAGCAGCACCAGCTCCCTCCACCACAGAGGCACACCGGCCCCTCCAGCAGCCCAGCCACCTCAGTACCTCAACCCAGATCCAACATAGCACAGCATGGCTGGAAAACGCAGAACCGCTCTGGAAAACACAGCAACAACGTGAGTGAATGGATGAATTCATGTTTCTAAAGCAACTATTTCTTTCAGTGTTACTGTATGTCAGACATTCCACCCACAGACACGTCCTGTGGGCGTTCTTGGCCAGAATTTCTCAAAGACTTAACAATGAAAAGTCAAAAGTCTTGCAAAGTGAGACTATGAACCAATCCAAATTTGTCTTGTTTAACGGTAGTAGCAGAAAAAATATGACTCAAAAAGCAAAATGCATATATTAAAGTGTTCTTTCGCATAAGTTTAGACTTGTGACATATTTGGTCATTTGTTTCTCTACAGGAGATGGGCCGTACAACCTATGAACTGGACTCCCATCAGTCTGTGGGTGGGGATAGAAAACGATCAACCGGATCCAAACACATTAGCCGTCAACGAAGTCCCATCCAACCATACAGCAGTGCCGAGGGTAGAGTCAGAGATTGTACCGAATGGAGGAGCCCAGAGACTGGGTTAAAGAAACATGACCAGAGAGACTCAGACTCTCCTTCTGAGCCTACCACTCAAACCTCAGAAAGAGGTCAGAGGGCAAAGAGGTCAGAAATAAAGAAAAGCAGGCACTCTAAACACCAGAATAAATTAAAATCCACCCACAAGAGCGCCCTCAGCAAGCTGGACTCTGAACTCTTGAAACACATTCAGGCCAAGAAGAGGCACAAGGAGCGTTTGAGGAGGAAGCAAAGGAAGGAGGAAGGAGAACTGACAGAAGACGCAAAGGAACGGATAGAGAAAAAAATAGAAGAAAGGAAAAAGAAAAAGATGAGGGAAGGAAGAAAAGGCCATGATAAGAAAACCATACATAAAAATAGGAGAAAGTTGGGCCAGATTAAAAAAAGAGCAAAAGAGGAGAGAAAACAAGGAAACCATGAAGGCAGAAAAAGTGAGACAACCACTTCAAAAACAGCATCTCCTAATTTGGGAGCATTGTATCCCAGTGATTCTGATCCTCTCTTGGATGACCTGCTGTCTGATCCACTTCATCTCAGTTATATAGAGGAAGAGAACGAGTTCTCTCAACATACCTCAGGGTTCATCCTACCTTGTAAATCTCCTGTCAACAATAACCATTGTTCTCCATGCCAATCAACCCTTGAAGCCAATACTAAAGACTTGGAGGTTGATGAAAAGTCAGATTCTGAGCCTGACCATGTAGACACTAGCGATGATGACAGTGTAGGAACCCATGATGTTAGTGGATCCAAACCCTCTCTTCTTAACACACAGAAGGTTTCTGAAGAAGAACCCATCAGATGCAAGGAGATTGTCCCAGGATTGCATACTGCTCCAGACCTCCTTCCGGCTCACTGCACCTATAGCGAGGAACTCCTAAGGTTGGACCCACCTACAAGCCCACCTGTTCTCAGCTGGCAGGGTTCTCCTGTTTTAGACTTGGGTGATGATGATGAGGATGTGAAAGAAGATGATATGATTGGAGTGCTGAGGAGGCCAGTGCTTCAACCTAGTCCCACACACTCATCTCCACTTAGAGAACCAATGGAGATCAGCACTGGGATTGATTATTGCCACAGTGACCTGGCCAAGTTGTATGGACTTCCTGAGTCCTCTAAAGCAATGGACACTGAGGAAGATGATGAGGAAAAGACAGATGGAGAACAGAAAGATGGTAGTCCTGAATCATCAGGAAGTTCTGAGATCAACAAACCACATTTGCACCAAATGGACACATTCAAATCACCATCCTCAGCAATGGCCAGCCATAGATATACTTATAGGGGTGGGCCATTTGGTCGGCCACCCCCTAGTGCTTTAGTTGGGGTGAAATACTCCTCATCTCTGTCCTTGGGTCCTGAGATCCACCCTCCAGACCAGCAGAGTCTACCTGCCTCATCCCCAACCACAGAGATTCCAGATCAAGTTATACCTTCACTGATCCAGCCCACAAACAAGGACAAAGAAAGTGAAACAGAAGAAGAAAGAATGAAAATGGAGGCAAAAGAGGACAAAATAGAAGTAAAAGAAGAGGAAACTGAGGCACAGAAGATAGATGAACAAATGGATGTCAAATTAGCCGAACCAACTAAAGACCCAGCCAGCACATCACTGGAGGAGAAAGAATCTGTGATGTCTCCAGCCACTGTTCAAGCTAAACTTGTACATAGCTGTGAACTACTGCTCAATGAAAACTCCAGCCCTGTGTCAAAGGTCATGAAAGTCAGTGGATCCAAGTCTGATCAGAGAAAAAATGGAGACAGACAGAAAGATCAGTTGAAGACTACAAGAAAAGCAATTAGGACCATGAAAGAAGAAGAACCTGAAACTTGTGTTGCTAGAAGCATTAAAGGAAAACATCACAAAAAAAGTGACAAAAGAGAGAATAAAAAGGACATCATGAAAGATAAGGCTGAGACAAATTCTTCTTCTTTGTCCTCTGAAGATGCACAGAAGCAATTGGTGGAAATCAGGACCAAACAAGTTGTCCCAGAAAACCAACAAATTGACATAAAAGTTGGAAAAACAGAATCTCATAAAGTTAAGAGAGAAAAAGAGACAGATGTTAATAAAGATACCATAAAAGAAGATGCTATAAAGGCTGATTCATCCGCTACAGCATTTACATCTTGCACAACTAACCTGCAAACCTCTAGTACTATGACTCTCTCCACCAGACCACCAATGCTGGAGCGGGTAAATCTCAGAAATCAGCAGGAGCTGTCTAAAATTCCTTTAAAAGAACTAAAGATCTGTTTGGTCAAGATTGAGAGCAGAGGTCGGCAGACTTTCAGAGCCTCAGAGATTGAGGAGAAAAGCATTCCACTTAATGCCATCAACATCAAAAACAGTGCAGCCGAGGTCATACGAGCCTGCAAGTGAGTGACCTCAAATGATTCTGATTGTCTTAATTATAAGTGGTATTTAGCTAAAAAGGTTTAATCCTTTCGACTGACATTGAATGGTGCTGAGCCTAATCTCAAAACAGTAGTGTTTTTTTGTTGTTGTTGTTGTTGCTAGTGGTAGGTTTGCATGAATGGACCATCTTGGGAGTCTGGATGTGTATTCTCAGTATGGGTGTTGGGCGTGCCATTCCACCAGTAATAAAATAGGTGCTAATTCAGAGCCAGTGCTTTTGCCAGTTCTGAGCTGATTCATCTGGCAAGCCTTCTGCTTTTTCACAGGCTAAAAAGCCACCGTAGAGCCAGGTCTGATGTCACTGGATTTGTCTAATTTTTTCGTGAAACACAAACGTGGAAGGGCCAATTACAAACACAGCATCAACAATCATTTTCTTTTAATGTTAATAACTTTACAAACCTACATCAACCTCCAAAGAAAGCAAATCCAATGTGGTCATGCAGTGCACCATAGTTTGTGTAGACCATGATTATGAACAAAAATACAGTGTTCATGCAGCATGTGATAGTTTATTTAGACTGAGAATACAAGGGAGAATAACTTGTTCATGCAACACATCATAATTCAATAGACAGAGATAAGAAGTGACAATGTGTTCTGCATTTTGTGCTGCTGCTATTTCAAATGTGGTGCTCAAAACTTAATGTTTTGGTGCTACTTAAAAGAACGACTTTTCCTGGTTCAGAGAATGTGCTATGGATGTCAAAAGACAAAGAACCAATTTGGCTCTGAATCAGCACTCAAAATGTGTTGGTGGAAAAGGGGTACTTGAGCCAACTACACCAGCAAATTGCCAGCACTACAGCAGCTCTAACCAGCAGAAACTAGCTTTTCCCCGGTTATTTCTTTCCACAAATACACACTCACCATCTCTATTTCTGTGACAGAGGGGCAGACATCAAGAACAAGTTTCGTGAATCATACCTGCTCCCGTCACTTTCAGTGAAACCTGACCTGTCATGCGGGACCTCAATTCCCAGAGATAAACTGAACCCTCCTACACCAAGCATTTATGTGAGTTCAGGCCTATTTGTTGCTACAGTATGCTCTTTTTATAAATGTGGATAAATTAGTTTGTTCATCTGAGCAAAATGAGCAATAAGTTGTGTGTTTGATTGTGCTGTTCTGACTGTATGTATTTGTATTTTTAGCTGGAGAGTAAAAGGGATGCTTTCTCTCCCGTGCTCCTGCAGTTCTGCACAGACTCTAAAAATGCTGTTACTGTAATCAGAGGACTGGCTGGATCCCTCCGTCTCAGTGAGAAAACACAATCTCACAAACACACAGTTATTTACAGTCTAAAAACATTTAGAAGAAAACAGGAAGGACTTTCACAGTCACCATTATAGCAAACAGCTGTTCTGGAAACAATTAAACAAACAGCAGAATTAATTAATGAAGACAACCGATTACAAAAATGGGTCAGTACAATTTCTAAAAGGTTAAGGTTTTTGATTATGTAATACTCACCAAGAGTACATTTATTAATTAGAAAAGGAAAAGGCATACTGGGGGGGCTATACACCCAAAGCACTTCTTAATCATGAGGGGGGTCTCTCCACAGCACCACCAGGGTGCAGCATCCACTTGGATGATGCGTCGGCAGCCACAGGACAATGGCGCCAGTGCGCTCACCACACACAAGCTATTGGAGGAGTGGGTAAAGATTGATAGAGCCAATTCAGTGGATGGGGATGATTGGGAGGGCATAATCGGTAAAGGCCAATGGAGGTAATTTGGCCAGGACACCGGGGTTACACCCCTACTCTTTATGAGAAGTTCCATGGGATTTTTAATCACCACAGAGAGTCAGGACCTTAGTTTAACATCTCATCCAAAAGACGGTGCTCACTGGCATTATAGTGTCCCCTTCACTGTATTGGGGCATTAGGACACACACACACTGCAGGTTGAGCTCCCTCTGCTGGTCTCACTAACACCACTTCCAACAGCAACCTAGTGTTCCCATGTGGTCTCCCATCCAGGTACTGACCAGGCTCAGCCCTGCTAAAATTAAGTAAGTAACCGGTCTTGGGCTGCAGGGTGATATGGCTGCCAAACCACTGCCCAATTTAGCATTTAAGGTTTCATGGCTAACTGTGACCAGCCTGGTTGCCAATCGTCATTGATTGCACATTACACCAGTAAAAGCAGAGTGTGAAGGTTTAATTAGCCAAGTAATAGCAGTTTTGCTTAAAATATTGCAATGCACACAACATTATGGGTGACATATCAGAGTTCAAAAGTGGACAAATTGTTGGTGCATATCTCACTGGTGAATCTGTGACCAAGACAGCAAGTCTTGTGATGTATCAAGTGCCACGGTATCAAGAGTAATGTCAGCATACAACCAAAAAGGATGAACCACATCCAACAGGAGAAACAGTGGACGCAAAAAAAGCTGTCTGAAAAGGATGTCCGGGTGCTAACCTGGATTGTATCCAAAAAACATAAACCACAGCTGCCCAACTCACTGCAGATTTAAATGTTCACCTTAACTCTCCTGTTTCCACCAAAACTGTGTGTTGGGACCTCTACGGGGTCAATATACATGGCCGGGCTGCTACAGACAAACCTTTGGTCACTTGTGCCAATGCCAAACGTCGTTTTCAATGGTGCCAGCAGCAAAAGTCTTGCGCTGTAGACAAAAGTACAATAAGAAACATGTACTGTAATCTGATGAGTCCACCTTCAATGCCTTTCCCACATTTGGGAGAGTTACAGTGTGGAGAAGCCCCAACGAAGGGTACCATCCAGATATTGCATGCCCAGCTAGAGTGAAGCATGGGGGTGGATCAGTGATGGTTTGGGCTGCCATATCATGGCATTCTCTAGGCACTCCACCGTGCAGGACTGTAATCCCCATGACAAACTGATGCAGTATTGGCCCAAAAGACACCATAATAATGAATTATTGTGGTCTAAAACCTGACATTTCAGTTTCTTTATCGAACCCTGTAAGACTAAAAGACATGTACTGAAAATTCCTAATACGAATATACCTAATTACACCCATAAAGTATACTCAACAATCAAGTATCAAGACATTATACTTTGTTTACACAGCAGTTGTTGTACTGGAATAATCCAGGGCATGTTTATCATATTAGAACAACATACAGTTATGAACAATCTTTTTTGACTATGATCGTCTTCCCTTTCTGGTCAGATCTGGGCTTGTTCTCCACTAAATCTCTGGTGGAAGCCAACTCTGAGCACGCAGTGGAGGTGAGGACTCAGGTGCAGCAGCCTGCAGACGAGAACTGGAACCATTCAGGATCCGCCCAGACCTGGCCCTGTGAAAGTAGCAGATCTCACACCACCATCGCTAAATACGCACAGTATCAAGCATCCAGTTTCCAGGAGAGCTTACAAGTAAGACAGTGTTACAAAGAGTGCTCTAGTGGTATAAGTAACAACACTATCTGTTAAATGTGTTAATGCAGTGACATATTTAGTGTCAGAACATCTTAATTGTGCTGACGACATAACAGTCTCTAACATTCTCAAAACAAATACAATCAAAATTGAAGTCAGTTACTTGTTTATATTTTTAGGAAGAGAAAGACAGTGAAGATGAAGATGAGGAAGACAAATCAAAGGAAAAAAATGAGACAAAATCCAACTCACAAATCAACATTGGGACAACTTCAACCACAACCAGGTTTAAAAAAACATTACAGATAATTCAAATTTAGGAATTTTATTTAATATTTAAATTTTTATTATAATATCTCTAAGTGTAAGAAATGCCATTTGTGAAATGTACTCTTTTTTTTTATTTACAGCTCAAAGCAGAAAGCTGTTGGGAAAATTATCAAATTTGGAACCAACATTGACTTATCTGACCCAAAACGGTGAGAAATGTTTGTTGATTAAACTGTACTGAACAGGGGAATTCAGTAAAAAAAAGTATCCATGCTATTATTACTTGCCCTTGTGTGAGTAAAGAACTTAGTGTGTTTGTCTTTAGGTGGAAGGCGCAGCTGCAGGAGCTGTTGAAGTTGCCTGCATTCATGCGCGTGTCCTCCACCGCAAACATGCTGAGTCACGTTGGCCACACTATACTGGGCATGAACACAGTCCAGCTTTATATGAAGGTCCCTGGCAGCCGCACACCAGGTCAGTTGTACACACACACTATTTTAATGTATTTGAAACTTCTCTAAGCCCCACTAACTTATTTAGATTACAAATAAGACAGTATTACATTATTTACCTTATGGAGATTTTTTTTGTAAAGTTTGGTCTTCTTGAGAATAACAAAACCTTTTCACATGCTCACACACACTCAATTTTCCTTTTAATGGGGTTTTTATTATGCTAAATTTATATAATATCATATATGTACAATACATATGTGTCATCTTAAAGCTGAATAAATAACAGCAGATTGGAATCAGAGGGTTCAATAAAATCTAAATATTAAGAAAATCACCTTTAAAGTTGTTTAAATAAAGTGCTTAGCATTTCACATTACTATTTCAAAAATGTGTTTTGATATATTTTCAGTAGGAATTGTACAAAATAGTTCAATGGAGCTTTGCTTAATATTCTAATGGTTTTTAAATAAAAGAAAAATACCATTTTGGTCTATGAAATGTATTTTTGGGCTAATAAAAGGGGCTAATAACTTTGACCTTAAAATGTTTTTTTTTTAATTAAAAACTGCTTATATTCTTGTCAAAATAAAGCAAATAAGACTTTCTCTAGAAGAAAAAATATTATCATCATTTGGCAAATATTTAAAAGAAAAAAAATCAAAGAGGGGTTAATAATTCTTCTTCAACTGTATTCTTTTGTTCAACTTTAACTGTACCTGTTCAACATAGGACTGGTTTTATTTGGATATATTTGTTATTTAGTTAATTGTGCCCTAGAATTTTTATGAATAAAATGAAATCTAAGGAGTATGACTTTCTCTCTCTAGGACATCAGGAAAATAATAACTTCTGTTCAGTGAATATCAATATTGGCCCTGGTGACTGTGAATGGTTTGCTGTCCATGAACACTACTGGAAAGCCATCAGTGACTTCTGTGAAAAGTAAGTTTTAGTCTTATTTTTTAAGACTTATTACATTATATGATAAAAGTGCTCAAATTTAAAGCTGTCCCTCTGTGTTAGGCATGGTGTGGACTATCTGACAGGCTCATGGTGGCCGGTTCTGGAGGACCTGTACCGTTCCAACATCCCAGTGTACCGCTTCATTCAGAGGCCAGGTGACCTGGTGTGGATCAACGCTGGCACTGTGCACTGGGTCCAGGCTGTGGGCTGGTGCAACAACATCGCCTGGAATGTGGGCCCTTTAAATGGTGAGCCTGACATTAGGGGGCGCCAAAGACATTAATTTATGTTCAATTCTTTACATTCACCAGCCACTTAATTAGGTTGACCAGTTTGTTAATGCAAATATCTAATCAGCCAATCACATGATAGATACTTACTGCATTTAGACACGCACAAGTTCAAACTGAGCATCAGAATGGGGAAGAGAGGTGATTTAAGTGAATGTGAACATGGAATGGTTTTAGTTGCCAAATTGGCTGGTCTGAGTATTTCAGAAACTGCTGATTTACTTGGATTTTTCACACATATGGTGAGATGGCCATCTCTAGGGTGTACACAGAATGAATTGAATGAACTTTCAAGGACTGAAAAAGAGATGATGTCATTTGAACAGCAGTTTTGTGTATTATGCATTTTGATAACAGAGGAGAATAGGTCAAAAACTGTTACAACTGTGTTCAGCAAAAGAGCATCTCTGAACACAACACATCAACTCTTGAAGCAGATGATTGCACCAGGTGCCACTTCTTTTGGCTAAGAACCAGTAAATGTGGCTATAATTTGCTTGGGCTCACAAAAGACTGTAAACAGCTTGCCTGATCTGATGAGTCTCAATTTCTAATGGAATTTTCAATCGTAGATTCAGAATTTAGTGTAAACAGAGAAAGCATGGATCTATTCAGCCTTGTGGTTCAGACTGGTGCTGTTGATGTAATAGTGTGGGTGGATAGTGTCCTGGCACAATACCAATTGAGCATAGTTTAAATGCCTTTGCACTGTGTATTGTTGCTAGTTCCCTAGCCCTGACCATTTATCACCCGTGAACCAATCTTATGTCTACTTCGAGCAGGATAACACACCATGTCACAAAGCTCAAATCTGCTCAAACTGGTTTGCTGAACATGACAGTCACTGGGTTTTCATCCTAACATGAAGCAAATCTTTTGAAAGTTTGCAAACAATTTTAAAAGTGAATGAGATGCGTTTACATCAGAATGTTAGAGCGACTGACTGTAGTATTGGTAACCTAGTAGGGATTTAAAGATTCACTTGACTCATGATTCAATACGATTCACGATACTAATCTCATGATTCACGATTTAGTCACAATTTTCATTCATTCATTCATTTTCTTTTCGGCTTAGTCCCTTTATTAATCCGGGGTCACCACAGCGGAATGAACCGCCGACTTATCCAGCACATGTTTTACGCAGCGGATGCCCTTCCAGCTGGAACCCCTCTCAGGGAAACATCCATACACACTCATTCACACTCGTACACTTCGGACAATTTAGCTTACCCAATTCACCTGTACCGCATGTCTTTGGACTGTGGGGGAAACCGGAGCACCCGGAGGAAACCCACGCAAACGCAGGGAGAACATGCAAACTCCACACAGAAACACCAACTGACCCAGCCGAGGCTCGAACCAGCGACCTTCTTGCTGTGAGGCGACAGTACTACCTACTGCCCCACTGCGTCGCTAGTCACAATTTTTTTTAAACAAAATTATTTGAGACTAATTTAAGGTGAACAAGAGCCCTTTCGTTTTTCACAAATGCTGCACTTTTTTTTTACAAAATAAAATCTTTTCTGCAATAACTACATTGGAATTTTAAAACAAAATCCAAATAAAAAAGGGAATACAAACTAAAGAAGACTCTTTAATATAAACAAACCAAAACTTTGACTGTGCAGCTAGCTACATTACAAATTTGCACATTTACAATGTCCCCTGTTGATGAAAAAACTCACTGGGGACTGAGATGGCTGGTGTTGAGAGGAAAGCCCTTCCTAAACCAGAGAGCAGGGTGTATAGAGGTGGTCAATAGGCCCTCTGCTCCAGGGGACTGGCCACTGGCATGAAACTCTAATTATAAAATATGATATAATAAGCAAACTTTTAAAATATGCATAAACTAAATTGAAAAAAGAGGGTAAAAGGAACAATCTAATACCTGGATCTATAACAGCACAACTTTCACTTTCAGTCTGAAAAACATCTTCACACTTTCGCTATGAAAACACTGATGCACCATGTGATCTCCATAGCACTCGTCAGAGCAAATGGAGCAGCCAATCCTCCGGTCAGCGTGGTTTGGCCTATTAATAGCTTTTTGCGTATAGACATCTGTAGTTTTTCACTGTGCTGACGGTTTATGTGCATCATATTCGTTGTTCTGTTAATGTAAGTAAACGTCTTTTTGCAGTATTTGCACACAGTTTGGCTGCGTCCGAAATCG
The DNA here is from genome assembly GCA_903798195.1 of Danio kyathit. Taxonomy (NCBI): domain Eukaryota; kingdom Metazoa; phylum Chordata; class Actinopteri; order Cypriniformes; family Danionidae; genus Danio; species Danio kyathit. The sequence goes on from LR812528.1 coordinate 26,858,954, forward strand.
CATACTTTCATACTATATAGTACGCTAAAATCAGTATGCGAGCAAAGTAGTATGTCTGAATTGATAGAATTCGAAGATCAGTATGTGAGAATTACCCGGATGACCTACTACTTCTGGTGAGATTCTGAAGTGCGCATCCCATGCACGCTGCGCTATTGTCACAAGACCATGACAAAATGGCAGATGTAGTAGCTCACATTAATACCGTATAGAACATATTTTTCTAACAGCCGAGTAGTACTTTTAAATTCAAATGCAGTACCTACTGAATAGTAGCCGGTTTCAGACGCAGCCAAAGGCTGTTTGTTTGTCTCCCCACCTCTTCCTCGACGCTCATGTTCAGGTAAAACGGGTTTGCACCTGTAAGCAGCGCCCCCTCTGTTCAAAACAAGTATCACAATTCATTCAACATGTGTACTGGTTTGAATTGTCACATATTTGAAGCGATTTTCAACCGGCTCACGGTGAATCGTTACATTCCTATAACCTAGCAACCAACAGTAAACAAGGCAAACATGATGGAGTTAAGTGGGTGAAATGTTCACTACGTCAGTTTATTTAACATGTGTTTCCATCTCCCAATATTCACATAACAGCACCAAAGTCGAAATATGGAATTTTTATTCTAAATCAGTTAATCTCCTGCAATAGTTAAAAATGCACATTGACACAGAGAGATGGAAACCAAGCTAGTGAGTTCACCATACTCAAATATCCTCACAGTCTACAAATCTCAATCCAATAGGGCAGTTTTGGGATGTGCTGGAATGAAAGAGTTGCATCATGGATTTTTTAGCCCAGAAATCTGTCATTTTTGATGAAAATTTCTGAAGAATTTGTACCTTGTTGAATCTGTAGACACTTCCACTTTCGGGTCCCCTAATGATCCAAACCGGTGCTAGTAAGGTGTCTTCGGTGAGTGTACATGATGTTGTTGTGTTATTATGTCTTCCCAGCCTATCAATACCAGCTAGCTCTTGAGCGCTTTGAGTGGAACGAGGTCAAGAAGGTCAAATCAATCGTCCCTATGATTCACGTGTCCTGGAACGTCGCCCGCACAATCAAAATCACAGACCTGAACACATTCAAGATGATCAAGTGAGTGCACTGTTTGAGGTATTCAAGGTATTAACACCTACTTTACAGTACTATGGCATTCCAGCTCCTCCTCCTCATCTTCTCTTTCAGACATTGTCTCATGCAGTCCATCAAACACATTCAGATCTTGAGGGACCAGCTGGTGTCAGCAGGAAAGAAAATCTCCTATCAGAGCAGGGTGAAGGATGAGCCGGCGTATTATTGCAATGAGTGCGATGTGAGGAACACTAAGTATACTGAAGGCATGTGATATTGTGTAATGATTCATTTTATGTGAGTGTGCATGTGTGTGTTGAACAGTTGGAGGTGTTTGACCTGCTGTTTGTGACCAGTGAGAACAGCAGTAGGAAGACGTATGTGGTTCACTGTGAGAACTGCGCTCGGGAACGAAGCCCCGGTCTGAGCGGGGTGGTGGTGCTGGAGCAGTACCGCATTGATGAGCTGATGAACATGTATGATAACTTTACCCTGGTAAGACTGATATTATATTATATTATATTATATTATATTATATTATATTATATTATATTATATTATATTATATTATCTAAATTATATAGTAGTAGTAATATCTTGATGTTTACCAAAATGATGTTTAACAGAGCAAGGAAATTTTCACAGTATGTCTGATAATATTTTTTCTTATTTGTTTTATTTCCGCTAGAATAAAAGCAGTTTTTAATTTTTGAAATCCATTTAAAGGTCAAAATTATTAGCCCCTTTAAGCTTTATATTTTTCTGATAGTTTACAGAACAAACCATTGTTATACAATAACTTGCCCAATTACCCTAACCTGCCTAGTTAACCTAATTAACCTAGTTAAGCCTTTAAATGTCACTTTAAGCTCTGTGTGTGTGTGTGTGTGTGTGTGTGTGTGTGTGTGTGTGTGTGTGTGTGTGTGTGTGTGTGTGTGTGTGTGTGTGTGTGTGTGTGTGTGTGTGTGTGTGTGTGTGTGTGTGTGTGTGTCTGTGTGTCTGTGTGTGTGAGACTTGGACATATTTAAAATAGAATTAAATGTGTAATTACATTTTTTTATGTTTTTTAAAAAAAAATCATTATTTTTATACTGATTTAGAATATTTTAAAATTATTAATTATCTGATATTTATTGCATTGTTTTTTAAATAACAGCATTTATATAAAATGTCATTGAAAATGTAAAAAAAAAAATGCTTTCATTCTTTTATTACCCTTCATATTTCAGTATGAAAAAGAATAAAGAATGTATGTTTGTGAGGATGGACCTGGGAATGCTTCAAATAAAATATGCAATTTTTTTGCACATTTTAATTAATGCAAAAATGCCAAATCCATAATGTTTTCATTTTTATAATGGAAATTGTTTCTGAAATATGACCTGGGGTTCGTTCTTCGCATGTGGATTACTCAGTTAGCTGGATTTGGGTATTGACGATTTGACACGATCCAGGATCATTTCATTCTTCAAAACTCATCTGAGTTGTTGTCATAACAACAGTTCTAGTAGCTTGAACCTGCTCAGGAGCAGGCTTGTTTTATATAAACAGGATTAGATCGGGTCATTTCAAGAAAGTAAATGAAAGTATTATATTTTCTTACAGTAGTAGTTGTATACACTTGGGAAAATAGTAAATAGTAAAAAAAAAAAAATTATATATATATATATATATATATATATATATATATATATATATATATATAGTTAAGTATAAGTTTAAAAAATATATAAATAAAACTTATGCAATCTGCACTCCGAAATATAAAAACAAAGACTGTCACAGGGTGGTTCTCCTTAGAGAACCTTTATTAATATGGACTTTTTTAGACACAAACGCCTACTATTTTAAGGTACCAGCTTTAGTACAATTTGTGTATGATGACAGACATGCACAATATTCTACTTTTTTTGAAGGAATAATAATTTATGTAGTCATGCACAGGCTTTGACAGCTAATATAACAGTGATTTGATGCTTCGCAATAGTTGCAGACACCTTTACTGATATCAAAATGCTTTTTTGATGCAAAATTTATTTAAACAGCCAGTTATTCCTTATGCCGATTAAGAAACTTAAATAGGCCTAGGCTACTATAATAAAGAAAATCTGCTCTAAATGTAAAACTAAATAAATTGCTAAATACTCTTGACACATGAAAGTGTAAACCCTGCAGCCCACAACAGAGGTGGAAAGTTACTGCATATCATATTTCACAAACCTCATATTTAACACTCGCCAATCGTTGGATTGCCAATAATGATTCCAAGGATCGATAGATCTGTCCTTCACAACACATGCAGCGATCTCTGATCAGTTCCTCCAGACATTTTAATCTGATTCACGAACTTGTTTGAAGAACCAAATTATCCAGAGATCAGTAATAAAGATTTAAAGATCCAGGATCTGTCAAATCATCTTAGATCATTTAAACAAGGTACGAAGTACGGACCCTTGGACTATAATCTAACGCATCAATAACACTGTTTTTCTATGAAATGTACATTTTATAAATGTACTATAATAAATGTTAAACTAGTTTCCCAACCATTATGCATTTTTCTCTCCAGTCTGCAGTTCCATGCTGTAGGTGAGCTTGATGTCTGAAATTACACAGCCATAACCAAATCTCCCACCCTCCTGCCCCAAAGCAGCGGCACAAACCTTCTGTTCTCCTTTGTTTTATTTTCATTTCCTACCAAAACCACTACTGCAGACTTACAGAACAGCCGATTAAACTGCTGTTTACTTCACATTGTTTACAATCCTATCAGCAGATGTCGTCTTCCCTCAGCCAGAAACTGACGGGACATCTGAGTCTAGAATGACTAGAGTGGTGCTACATCATTGGACTCGAACAATAATCTTGTAACTTGGCTATCAGGTCACTCATCCACAATGGATAACTGCTGTGATTTTTCCTTTTTAAAATGAAAAAAAAACGGAGAAAAAAAACAATTGTCAACTTGCCGAACACGTGCATTAATTCAGGTACTGATGTAGTTTACTTTTTTATGCAAACGGAAGACGATTTCACCAGTCCAGTTATACTCTATGTCTCTGGTTGATCTGAGTGGTGCTTTGATACAACGTATATAAAAACAGCAGGGGATTCATTTCTCTTGGCGCTGATGACCATTGCAGTGGCATTACGTTTATTATTAGTTTGTTTTGTTTTTGGTTTGTTAAGTTGTTTTTCCCATTTCAGTCGTGTCATATTTACTACAAGTCTGATCTTTGTAAATGGTATTTGCATATTTGACCGGGTGCTATTTTTTTAATTTCTCGAAGGTTTTCAGAAAGAAAAAAACAATAAAAAAAAACTTTTTTAACAACAGTCTAGACTAACACCGTTTGGGCCTTGTGATACACATTTAGACAAAAGGTGATTTCATGGTATTTGATTAAGTCAGTAATGACTTTCTTAGAGCATTAAAGTATCACGTGAGGTACAGTATATGTAACAATTATTCCAAACGATACGGGTTTAATCGAAACTTATTTGATTGCATTTGTCTGGAAAACCTTGTGTGTGTTAAGTGAAACGTTTTTGTATAACTCAAATGAAAAAAAAAAGCATTCCTGCGAACTTGTGGTTTTTGATGCATTTCTTAATCCGAGTGGCCCGTTCACACCAGGATTGATAACAATATTCTAACAATATTAGCTGCAGAGTTGGTGCAACTTTTGAAAACATGTTTCAGAGTATTTAAAAACTATACTGTCTCTGTGTTAACTTCAAAAATGTGATTTTATAGAAATGGTGCCATCATGCACATGTGTATTATGTGTTTAATCTGTAAGTACACGGGAGAAACACAGCTTTAAATCAACTCGACCAATTGCTTCGTAAAACCTTTCACTGTTTCAAAGTGTTTGCAACACCACAGTCAAAACTGTGTGAATGCAACAAAAACTCAGGCTAAACATTCGTTTAAAACAGCTTTTACAAATAAAATGCAAATGTTTTGTTAAAGGTATAATCTATCAAATGTAATAGTTAATCATCAAATATAATTAACTATTTAGTGTCTGCATAATATTGCCGTTGCTCGTTTCGCTTGTTCCATTGTGGGCTCCACTAAACAGGCCAATTAGAGACTATTAACAACTATTATTCCTTTTAATGATACAAACATTAAAATCAGGAATAAAATATGAACGCTTGTTCAGTGATTCACCACTAGAGGGCGATCTCTGTGAACCAAATCATGTGGATTTGTCCCCAGTGGAGAAACTTTAAAATGACACATCTTTTTGAAAATAGTACATGATGAAACCTCGTTCAATATATGCTCTGAAGCACTGATTCAAAACAATAGTGTTTTAAGATTACAAAATGGCATCCATTAATGTGGCGTGTGTAATACAGCATTTCTAGTCATATTGTAGATCTGTGTGAATGGGGAATGTTTTGACAATGTTGCTGTATGTACGCAAAACTTGCCAATAAAGCAAACTAAGCAATATTTGAAAAACACTTTTCGCCACAATGTCGGACAGAGTCTAAAAACAGCATTGTTTGGGGACGTGTCTAGTAACTGTTTTAGCTCTCAAAAAGTGGCAAGGCCATGTTGGGTTAATGCTGATTTATACTTCTGCGTCAAGCCACGCATATGGTCTGGCACAGCCTTCGCACGGTCGCATAGCACTCGCTGTGGCTGACACCAACGCTTACGTGCACCTCACAAAAAAATTTAACTACACACTGCAACGACGCAATGTGATTGGTCGGCTTTTGGCGTTGATAAGTGTGGGCGGTGCTAAGTGCAGTGAGCCCGATGGAGCGAGTGTTTACAAGTGTCGAGTCCTGTGAAGTGGCTCCAGTTGGAAACTTTTGTTTTGTTTACCTTGTGAATAAAGTTGTTGCACGTCCGCCAGTTCCCGCCTCTGAATGAGCAAGTTCTAGCTACTTGTACATTAAGGTAGCGTTCAGAAAAAACAAAATCCCAGTGAAGAAACTTGACACAGAGGAACATAAAAACCTCACTGTCAGCTAGCGTTTTGGAAGTTTTCCTGCAGAGGAACACAAACAGCATGCAGAAGTATAAATGCACCACTAAACGCAGGGCATGCGCCATGAGTCACAGCGATCACTCGATGCAGAAGTATAAACCAGCCTTTACAGGCATGTTTGTTTTGGTGCTTATCAACATCATTTGGGAAAATTCGTTTAGTGTAACTAAGTTAGTCTAACATGTACAGTTTAATACATCACTGTGGTGTAAACGTACCCTAATTACTATTTATAAAGCAGGATAGATTCTGATTTGTATGATTGGATGTCGTTTTTTTATTCTTCTGTTGAACATGAACGATATATTGTGGAACATTGCAAACCGGAAGCCATTGACTTCCATGCTATTTTTTTTCCAAAGTCAAGTTTTCCATAGTAACATTCTTCAAAATATCTCCTTTTGTGATCAACAGAAGAAACAAAAAGGTTTGGAGTCAATTTTAAGAGTAAATTTTAATTGTATGGTGAACTATCCCTTTAAACAATATTTTTTATCATCATTACAGTAAAACTCTTCATTAATATTTCAATAAGTATCATTATCACCCTTGGTGTGAAACGGGCCTTTTATCCTTTTATTTGAATTATAATATCATAACTGAATACTTCTGTTTTGCGTATTTTGTTCTTTATTTATTTACCTTTCTTTTCCTTTTGTATTTATTGATTGTCCGTGATGCTTCTCTTTTCCGAGACATGCGTATTTTGTAAATCTTTCTGTTGTGCTGATGTGGTGAGGCTTTCGGGGGAACGTCTGATTCAACAATGGTGCTGATCCCCCTCCCTCCCGGGTCTATCTCTATCTCTCTCTCTTTCTGTCTGTATAAACTCTGTAGGTTTGAAAACATGAATTTAATCTCACAAGTTGGTGCTTAGAACAGAGTCAGTACACTTTTATGAACTGAATGTCTTTGTACTGTATATTTAACACATGAAAAATTGTTTGCTTTACATATGAGGTACAGGATATTGTGACACATGTACGATTTCCGTCATCCTAGCTGTTATGATTATTACAGTCTTTCTGATTTATGATCATTATTGACGAATTTCAGATTATTGAGGAGATGCGTTCCAGCGATACCTCTCGGAGTGTGTTTTCAGGTTCATTGCCATTTTTTCTGTTTGTTTTACTGTATTAAAAGGAAAGAAAATTAAAAAAGAAAAAGATTAAGGATCTGAGCCAGACTTGTCTAAAACATTTTGTGATTTTTGTGTGTTATTCCTGATATAATAATAACTATAAAAAAAAGAATAAAACCTTCTGATAAATTCACTAGTGTGCACGTGTGTAAGTTATTTTTTGTGCTGAATTGTATTGTGGTGAAGAATATGATAACTAGAGGAGTGTTTTCTTAGCCATATTTCTGTTTTAAAGAGCACCAATGATGAAAATCCACTTTTGGAAGCTGTTTGGACAGAACTGTGTGAATTGTGTGCCAACAGTCATATTGGAGTGATATAAACACAGTAAGTTTCTTTTTTTAAATTTACTGGCGTTAAAATAGGATCCAAATGCCAGTGATTTTGAGGCCCACCGCACCGTGACGTAGGAGTGTGGTTTCCCCGCCTACTGAACTGATTGACAGGCACCATGTCTTCATAATAACATGTATACACATGTCCACAGAACATTTTTTTGCAAAGAAACGGGGATTAAAACATGGCACAACTCTCTGTGATCAGCTGCACATCAATAACTAATTAAAGTTTAAAACGTTTATAAAACAGCATGTTTGTAATAAACATAGTAAAATCACTGTAATTCTTAACTGCTATAATCACCACAGCCACATGGTGTCAGTAAACGTGCATATATACATCATAGACTGTGTGTGTGTGTGTGTGTGTGTGTGTGTGTGTGTGTGTGTGTGTGTGTGTGTGTGTGTGTGTGTGTGTGTGTGTGTGTGTGTGTGTGTGTGTGTGTGTGTGTTCCACCACAAATACATCAAATACATTTACTTGGTATTTTTGATCAATGAGCTGTATCTCAGCTTCATCCGTCTGTCTCTGTCACTGACTGCTGTTTATCTGACTTAACACATGAGTAGCAGACAGCACATTGGAGCGGTGAGCAGGGAGATGCAGTTTATTTGGATTTAAAGGCACAGGCTACAAAAACAGCTATAATGGAGGCTATAATAAATAATCTGATGGGTATTTTGAGCTGAAACTTTACGGACACATTCTGGAGAATTATTTTACATCTTGTAAACGAGGTAAAATAGGTGTCCCTTAAAATATTAATACAGAAAAGTACATTTAAAAAGGGAAGGGAAAATAATAAGGAAATATTTTGTGATTTTTCTGTTATTCCTGAAGTAATGATAACTTTAAAAGCTGCTAATTCACAAGTCTTTATGTGTAAGTTATTTCTGGCTTGTGTGTGGAAGTGTATTAGTGTAAAGTTACATCGATACCAAGAGGAGTGTGTTTTCAGGTCCATTTCTATTTTTTACTTTGTTTAATGTATCAAAAAAGAGAAGTAAATGAAAGGGAAATAAAATATTAAGGAAATGTTTTTTTTTTTTTTGCTAAACTATTTTTCTGTTATTCTTGATATAAAGATAACTTTAATAAGTATTAAACCTGCTAAAGTCACATTTATGTGTAACTTATTAGAGGAATTAATTGCCTTTTTTCTTTTGTTTTACTGTTTGTTTTAAAAATAAAGAAGTAACATTAAAAAAAAATTTAAAAGGACCTGAACCAGATCTGTGTAAACATTTTGTGTGTTATTCCTGATATAATGACAACTATAAATCATGATTAAAAGCTTCCGCTTTCAGTTCACGAGTGCCTTCGTGTAAGTAATTTCTGCATTGTTTATGGAATTGTATTACAGAAAGATTACATAGTTACCTAGAGGAGTTTTCAGGTTCATTGCATTTTTCACTTTTTTTTTACTGTATTAAAAAATATATTACAGTTTTTCTCAGTGGCTTTGGTGCATTTCTCACAATGTGAAGTTTATGTGTAAACAAATTTCGAGAGGATCACGTGCTTATGATTGTTCTCAGCTGTTCCAGCATTATCCCATGATCGATTATCCAATCAGACGACTTCTTACTCACTATAAATAACCAGAGTTTTCTTATCTCAATATCTTCGTCTTGAAGAACCCCCCCACCCACCTCTATTTTTCCTCCTTTTTAGACGAGCGACACGGCGGCCTAGCGACTAGCACTTTGGCCTCACAGCAAGAATGCAGCTGGTTTAAGTCCCTACTAAACCAGAAGACATTTCTGTGTGGAGTTTTGCTTGTTCTCCCCGTGCTCGTGTGGGTTTTCCCCGGTTTCCTCCCACAGTCCAATTAACACGCACCCTAAGTAAATTGAACACTCAAAATTAATACCATAGTCAAGCTAAGAAAACACTTCTCTCCTCAGTCATCCATTTCCATCATTCAGCTACAATAAGCCGCGGGAGTTTATCGAGATCTACCTGAGCTCAAACTCCCCTCTCGCCCTGCAAATGGGAGGGAGCCCAGGGCTCGAGGATCTTACAAGCTCAGGGCTCTCTCCCGGGACAGCATGCCAAACAAGCTTTTATTATCAATCATCAGCTAAGTGTGAACTCTTGAAACTATTTACATTTGCACAACAGTTAATGCATTTCTCAAAACAATTAGTACAAACTGCAAAACCTAGTGGATAACCTGCAAAAGCACAACACTTGCTCAAAATAGATAGCTCATTCCTCAAAAGCAAGTATTGATGTCAATGAAAGTGTCAATGTCATCAAGATGAAAAGTCCTGACACCATTGTTTATGAACAAAATAATCAAATGGCTTAGTCATGTTTTCATTATGACACTTTACTCTGTACATTTTTTCCAATGCAAAAAAGTCAGATTTTGGTGACACTTCCTGAAAATGCTCAAGACAGCACTTTATACTATTTGCAAAGCCATTTGTAAACTACAGTAAAGTTAGACATCACTGCATTTAGTGAGGTATCTGAGTACAAGACACTAAATATGTATGTTTCACATTGTTACTGCATTTGCTCTTTGCAATTCTAATTCTAAAGAATAAATACACTCTTATTTACAACAAACATAAGCTTCCTTTGGGTAGAGCTGTGACCAACTGTAAACAATATTGCAGTGCATATTGGAACTGAACCTACAACATGCACAGGTCTGTAAACTATTTATGAAATTGTTCAATTTAGAAGACATTTTCAGAAAAAAAAGATAAATTGTTTTTAAATAAAATTAACTTGACAGATTTTGACAACTAGTTCAACATTTTTGTATGTAATGACTCCAGTAATGAAATGAGGACTACTAGTTTTAAATGGAATGACTATTCAGCAGACACAAGTTTAGTTATTTTGACTGACATGACATAAGCAAATGATAATGTTATAAAACAGCAGAGAGTTGTATGAAAGCAATTGATGCATGTCCAAAAGCATTTGCAATTTGTTGAAAGGAATAAGAAACTGCTACTATGATGTGCACAAATGACTAATTGTTTTGAGAAATGCATTAACTGATTAGCAAATGTAAATAGTGCTGTGAGAAATGCACTAAAGCCACTGAGAAAAACTGTAAACTAAATTAAAATTTAAAAAGGAAAGAGACATTAAGGAACTGAAATTTACCTAAAACATTTAGTGATTTTTGTGTGTTATCCCCATGTAACTATAACTATATCATTATATCTGCTTCTGCTAAATTTACAAGTGTTTCCGTGTAAGTCATTTCAGGATTGTGTGTGGAATTGTATTGTGTTGAAGAATATGATAGCTAAACAAGTGTTTTCTTTGCCATATTTCGTTCATTTTTTGTTTTCATGTATCAACTAAGAAAAGTACATTTACAAAAGGAAGGGAAAATAATGAGGAAACATTTGATGATTTTGTTTTTTTGTTATTCCTGATGTAATGATAACTTTAAAAGCTGCTAATTCACAAGTCTTTATCTGTAAGTTATTTCTGGATTGTTTGTGGAAGTGTATCAGTGTAAAGTTACATCGATACCAAGTGGAGTGGGTTTTCAGGTTCATTTCCATTTTTCACTTTGTTTAATGTATTAAAAAAGAGAAGTAAATAAATGAATATTTAAGGGAAGTGAAAAATATTAAGGAAATGTTTCAGACTTGAAGTGATTTTTCAGTTATTCCTGACATAATGATAACTTAAAAAAAAGTATAAAACCTGCTAAATTCACATGTTTATGTGTAACTTAGATTAATTCATTGCCTTTTTTCTTTTATTTTACTGTGTTAAAAATAAAGAAATAACATTAACAGTTTTCCACAGTAACATTCTTCAAAATATCTCCTTTTGTGATCAACAGAAGAAAAAAAGGTTTGGAAGCCACTTGAGGACAGAGTAAATTCTCATTTTAGGGTGAACTATCCCTTTAAACAATATTTTATCATCATCATAGTAAAACTGTTCATTTATATTAAAAAGTATTATTATCACCCTTGGTGTGAAACGGGCCTTTTATTTGAATTATAGAATCATACTTCTGTATTAAAAAAGAAAAGCACATTTAAAACGAGAAGGGAAAATAATAAGGAAACATTTGGTGATTTTTCTGTTATTCCTGATGTAATGATAACTTTAAAAAAGCTGCTAATTCACAAGTCTTTATGTGCAAGTTATTTCTGGATTGTGTGTGGAAATGTATTACAGGAAGGTTACATCGATACCAAGAGGAGTGTGTTTCAAGTTCAATTTCAAGTAAATACATGACAGGGAAATAAAAAATATTAAGGAAATGTTACAGACTTGATGAGTTTTTCAGTTATTCCTGACATAACGATAACTAAAAAAAGTATAAAAACCTGCTAAATTCACACATTTACATGTAACAGAGGAATTTGTTGCCTTTTTTTATTTTGTTTTTTCTGTGTTGATGATAACTATTAACAAGAATAAAACCTTCTGATAAATTTACAAGAGTTTATATGCAAGTTATTTCTGGATTGTGTGTGGAAGTGTATTAGAGGAAGGTTACACTGGTACCAAGTGGAGCATGTTTTCAGGTTTATTTCTATTTTCACTAAGTTCACGAGTGTTTACGTGTAAGTTATTTGTGGATTGTGAAGTGTATTAGAGGAAGGTTACAGATGGTCAGTCTCCTGTCTGTCTGTGAGCTGGAAGTGAGGCCCGCAGAGGTCATGGGACAGGACTAATGTTTCGGTGACACCTCGGCTCTCTCTCAGGACTTTACTGCGGAAATCCTGGCTCCAAGGCCAGGAAGGCAGATTTTCCTCTTTTATGACTCTCAGGATATATCTCGTTTTTCACCGTCCCTCTGCACTTAGCGCTTTTATTCCACCAGCAGCCCTTTATCTGTGGCTGCTGATAACCCACTGCTGTGTGTAAATAAATAAACAACTGTCAATAGCTTATTTACTTACAGTTAAAGTCTCCATCCTGTTTTTCACTCTTATGAACTCAATATGTTGTTTTGTTGACTCTATCACAGTCATTCACAGCTGGCAGCCAGTGACCTGAAAAACATTTAAAGGTCTTTTATGATAAACTCTTAGACAGATGAGAACAAATCACAAAGCTAAAGCAAGTAAAAGTTAAATAACCATATATAAATTGGTGTAGAAACAAATTTTCACTAGAAATTGCTAGTCCATTTCACAAACAGTGGCTATTTAGCTAACAAGTTTAGACATGACTTTGAAATGTAAATTTTAAATGTACAACAATGCAATAAATGCAATAAAAATAATTTTATTAAATTTCTTAAAATTCATACATTTTTTAAAAATGTGCCTCTTAAATGGAAAAATAATATTATTCTAATTGCCATTTCAAAATAAATATTATTTGTTAATTACACATTATCTTATAGCTGCATAATACTGCCACACAAACCCAGCTACTTTAACTCACTCTGATATACTGCCTGATTGTAACAGTAAAATATTGTTACAATTTAAGTGATGCTGTTTTGGATTATGAAAAGTTCTCCATGAATAAACTTCACTACATGAATAGGGCTGTAATGTAATATAGAATTTCTTTTTTTTTTTGTACACTACACAATTTGGCCATTTGTTTTGGGTCTGATCAGTGTTGGAGTAATGCATTAAAAAGTAATGCATTACAGTAACTAATTACATAGATAAATACATATATAACCAACCCAGGCTCATTCTGAAAACGTACCGCTATATAGATTTCTGAAGAGTGCCAAATATGTCCAAGGTGCTACTTTTTTATGTGTTTTTTGTTTTCGCGAAGGCCACGATGTACGCTTTTTGAGATTTCAAATTTCTCTTGCGAGTGCCATTCACGCCTACTGTTCTCGCGTAAATCTACCAGAGGCTAGGGTTGGGTCGATAGACGATGCCATCGTCCATCACCAATGGCTGATAGACATCATGATGCTGAGCTGGCATCGCGATCCTCTGCCCCCACCCCACGGAAAAAAGTGATTGACAGGTGGTAATTTGTGTGTAACTTATCTTTATTTGGTTATGGGTAAAACAAAGACCCTGCGGGTCAGGTAGTTGAAAAGGTATGCTACAAATAATTAATTCGTTATGAATTAATTAATTATTCATAAATAATTAATTAACCCGATGCCATCATCTATCGCGATGTTTTCATACAACCCTACCAGAGGACACTGTCGACTGAATGACTAACTGACTTAATGACTGACTGACCCACCCTCCTCCTTCCCTAAACCCAACCAATAGTGTTTTCAAAAGCACAGATTGACCCGCCCACCCATTTCCCTAAACCCAACCGACAGTTTTAAAAAACAATCCAGAAAAAGAAAAGCCCTCGCCTGATTTTACCATGCTTTCAGATTTTACCACATTCTCACCCTGTTATTTTCTTGCTTATTTTATTTTTTGACTTCTGTTTTTGTCTTACCCGCTTTCTCGAACCATTCTTTGCCAGACTTGAACCCCGTTGTCGTGGTTAACTATTCTCTGCATCTGAAGTCTGCCGACGTACATGGCGAGCTAACTGGACATACTGGTAACAGTGAAAAAGATTTAAGTGGTCAGCAGGTAATCGCGAAAAGGAACGGTGTCATACCGCTCTGTAGCATTCGTTTTAACGACGAAATACAGCCATACAGTACGTACTTCTAGCTACATAATACTCGATCTCCAAAAATGTATATAGGGCTACGTTTACAGAATGACTGTTGCAACCAACTTACATAATCTCTCATACAGAAAAAGACTTACAGATCTTACATATGATTTGGATTTCCTTCCCTTTAACAACAACGATTTGTTTATCTTAAGGTGATTTATAAGCTAGTGTTTTCTCAAACATTGACAAAATTTGCATGTACAAGATATAAACATTCACAGCTTTAGGTCTGTCATTTCCAGCAAAATGAATCAAAGAATTATTTAACGTCTCCTCGTACTTCAGTTTGTCATTAAATATTCTGACCAATCAAATGCTCTAGTATTTGGTATGTCCAGCTTCCTTTATGATGCTTTTGCTGTATTTGTGGATTTATTCACGGGTGTTTAAACAGGGTTTCCTGTAAGAGTCTTAGAATTTTTTGTAGTATTCTTCCAGGAATCCTGCATGCATCTAAGAATTACAGTTCATTGATTCATTTTCCTTCGGCTTAGTCCCTTTATCCATTAGGGGTCACCACAGTGGAATGAATCACCAACTTATCCAGCATATATTTTACACAACAGATGCCTTTCCAGCAGTGTACTGGGAAACATCCACACACACTCATTCACACTCATACGCTATGGTCAATTCACTTATAGCGCATACCTTTGGACTGTAGGGGAAACCGGAGCACCCAGAGGAAACCCACGCGAACACGGGGAGAACATGCAAACTACACACAGAAATGCCATCTGACCCAGCCGGGACTCGAACCAGTGACCTTCTTGCTGTGAGACGACAGTGCTACCACTGAGCCACCGTGTCGCCGAATTACAATTCTTAGACAGAAATACTATAAGGAATTTTTTAAACAACATTAACAAGTAACATGTAATGTATTACAGTTTGGAAGTAACTTGCACAACACTGGCCCTGATGTCCTCCAATATCTCCCTCACAAACACTCATCGACAACCCCGATGAGCCAAAATCTTCAGAAAACATCCTGACAGATCTGACACATCCTGAGAGACACAAACCAGACCTCGACTCCCTGCTGAACTCAAGGTGAGCTGAAAACACAAACGAACACATTTCACAGAGCCCTCAGAGCTACAGACGTCTTTAAGTCTTTAACTTTTCATACCTCTATATATTTGTTAACTTCTCTTTCTGTGCCGCAGGGACTTTGACAATCTCTTTCATATTTTGATATATATTTTCATCAGAGTTCTTCTGTTATGTTTGAGACATCTGATCTGAGACCTGAGGCTCTGACTCTTTTCTCACAGTGTGATGAATACACACAGGTTGTGATGTAAGAACTAGGATTACGTAACTGCCATAGTTTTATTTCTTTCATCAAATCCAGTTACTTACAAAGAAGCTAATTTTTCTTTTTCATGGGGTTTGCAATTCATAGCTTTATTATGTTTTGCCAAATGAGATTCATATAAATTAGTAACTTATTTGGCAACACATAAAATAATCAAATTTTCCCATGAAATCTTGGCTTAACTACACATTTTGTCAGTTTGTGTGTGTATCTGTAACACTTTACACTAAAGTGGTACATTGTAAAAAGCGATAAGGTTCTTCAAAAGGAGAGTAAATCTGCTGCCTTAAAAGCAACAAGTTGACTCTAAGAAAAGTGAGTAATAATGTAAGTATTTGTGAAATGTATTAGCAATTTCTGAGCGGAAATAAAACATTTTGTGAAGTGTGTAACTCTAAAGTCAGTGCAAGTCAGAGATTTTCCTACTGCATGTGCAAAAAAAGTCTCCAACTAAAGCCCCAGCAAACCCAACACCCCACAATCCTGAAGGGCTGATCCAGAGTGGCCGGTGGGAGGCCAGGAGGAGAAGTGGGAGTGGAGAGATACGAGTGAGTTACTGAGGCAGGACATCTTCGTCAAAGGAAGGAAAGAGTAGAGCAGGAAAGGAGGAAGAGAACGTGCTGAAATAGAAGACTGACACTCATTAAGCTCACAGAGCCTGAGGAGATACTACAGGTGGACCTGAAAACTGGATAAAAATCAAGTAAAACTAATCGTAGAGTAAAACAATCATCTGCCAGTCTGAGGAATCTGCCCATATTTCACTGAGGAAAGGAATTTATATAACAAATTAAGGGAAAAGTTTCACTGCTGGAGGAATAGTTTTTTTGAAGAAACAGAAAACCAACTTTTTTTTAACATAAATGTAAGTATATTTTTTATAAGTACCTAATTACACTAATGTTAGTGGTGTTTAGATAAAAGTTAAGATAACTCAAACCATTTGAGAAACCCGACTGCAACAAACCATTTAAGTTCAAAAACTAATCCTGAGTACTGTGAACTTAATCCATTTGAGTAAACGAAGCAACTTGAGCACAGTAAAACCCAATAAATGAAGAGAACTCAAATCAACTGAGTACCGTAAAACCCAATAAGTTAAAGGAACTCAAACCGTTTGAGGAAACCGATTTTTACAAACATTTGAGTTAAAAAAACTAATCTATATGAGTACTGTGAACTTACTCCATTTATGTTGAAGTAATGAGGTACTTAATTAACTCAATACCTTCAACACTGAGTTCAAAACTCTTTTCAAATTAGTAGAATTAACATTCAGTATATTTTCATTTCATTTGATAAAGTTAACTGTTGAGTTTTACAATGTATATATTGATTTTTATATACGCAGTATGTACGAATATTTAAATCTCCATATAAAAGAGGAGATTTAATAGTTAAGCCTAATGTAAATATTTATAGTTAAAAGTCGTTTGCTAGGAAACATAATTGGAGTCAATCATTTAGAGTCAATCTACAAGGTGTTTCAAATACAGTGGATTTTGTAGCTTAGTTGAGTTCATTTCCTGTTTTGTTTTCTGGCATGTACTGATTTTAATTCCCTATAGACTGTCCAACTCCTGTCAAATTCCCCCTGATATATTTATGTATTTTGTGGAATTTCCTTGATATTCAAAACCCAGAATCAGAATGTAAGTTTAGTCATGGTGATGGTGGTGGCAAGTCTTCTTAAATTAAATTCTATCATATTACTTTAATAATAAGATACAAACTAATTCATAAATAAAATATTCTACATTAAAAATCAAAAATATGTTTACCATGACTGTGTATAGGTGTTATTCACTTTATTAAGTACAATTAATAACATTTAATTAAATAAATAACATTTTATCATAATTTTATCGAAATATTTAACATTTTCTGATTATCTGTAATTATTTTGGGTTTGTTTAGGTTTGTTTGCTCAAGTGGTTTATGTAAACATATTATGTTAATTATGAAAATTATTTAACCATCATGTTTGGACTATTGTTAATTGAGTCACTATAGTTTTTATTTAAAAAAAAAAAAAAAATATATATATATATATATATATATATATATATATATATATATATATATATATATATATATATATATATATATATATATATATATATATATATATAACATTTATTATATAAATAAAATATATGGTTTATACATTTTATTTCAATTTTAAAATAATATTTTTAGTATGTTGGTTTAGTTTTTTGTTTGAATTATTTATTAGTTTACTATTGATTATTTTGTTTACATTTTTGTTTGCTTTAAAGTAAGCTAAATGAGAACGCATTTCATTTCATGCCAAATACAACAGCCCTGATGCGAATTAAACTACAGATCAAACATGCAGATTCTTGTATTTATTGTGATTATTAAACCCTTGAGTGATGCAGGCCATTAAAGACTTCCTCAAGGTCATGTTAAATTGCTCCAGTAAGGTGCTTGTCGGGGACAGGTTTTTAAATCAAGCCCTTGATAACATCTGAACTATTAATGGCTGAGTGATATCATACTTGTTGTATTCACTAAAATTGGACCCTCTCCAAATAAACAAGGTTACAGAGAGGACTAATTCCTAGAAAGAATAAGCGAGTGACCTCTGAGTTCTTAAGTCACAATATAACAACACCTAGGTAAATAAAGAAGAACATGATGATCTATGCTTTAACATCCATATTCATCCCTATTTTTACTGATGTCAAATCAAGAAGCAATAAAAGAATTATCATTCCCTGGCTTTCTTGCTTAAATTGTTATTGTGAATCTGTAACAAGCTGTAAAGGACTATATCTGGCAGCTTTATTTTTTGAGGATGTTGCTCTTTTGGGGTTCCTCTGTTTTATAGTATATGTGGTCTGGTCAGCGTTCAGGGTTTCCTGATGAGCCGTTCCACGGTTATTGTTTTGTGTTTTTTGGCCATCCTGGAGATCAGGGTGGGTCAGCGGCTTCATTTCCTCAGCTTCACTGTTGGTTATCACAATTTACTTGCTCTGCATTTCTCCAGATTTATTTAGAGAGACACAGTCCACAACTGTTAAATAGTTTCCACTAATAAAATTCACTTTTTAAAGAGCTTAGTTGCTAACACCTGACACTCCTATATACAGTTGAAGTCAGAATTATAACAATGGTTTGTTTTGTCACTTACAAACTCTCACAAACAGGGGTGAACTGGGACCAAAATTCAGCCCTGGCAGTTGATCACCAGTGATGGTCCCGGTTTTCACGAAAAGGGGCCCAAAGTGTACGTCGGCCATCGCCCCAGATGGCCAGTTCGCCCCTGCTCACAAACAAAAATTAAACAATTTGTCATTTGGAAACCTTGCCAAACCAAACCAAAATATACGTTGCAATATTCTTTAAATATTAATTTGACAACTTTTAAGGCCCTTTCATATTAAAGACAATAGGAGAAAGTTTTCATAAACTTAATAGCTATTTGTCCACTCCACATCTCAAAAAGATAAATAAATACAATATGGTCAGCACGTGCTTTGTTAACAAAACATTTGTTGATGTACTCTATAATGTGCTAATATAGACCTATGGTTAGCCTATCTTTAAAGCTATCTTTCTTTGTAGACTAAGGCATGACAAAATTAAAAATGTCGTTGTTTGTGTGCCAATTTATTGTTTTTATACTTTTTCCCCAGCTAAAAACTGGACCAGGCTGATGAACGGCAGGATGAGTCTTCCCCGAAACGGTACCCTGGAGAAGCCCGCGTCCCTGCAGACCCCAGCGGAGCGAGGAGAGCCCGAGTCACCGCACCCGCGCCTCCATCACACCGGTTCCATCTCCTCCAGCACTCCAGCAAACGCGTCCAGCACCGGGGTCGTGGTTCCTCCTCCGTACTCCGTAGCAGGCAGCGCCGGGAACGAGTGTTCACTGGAGCTGAGAGGCTCTCTGGACTGTTGGGCCTGCTCTGTTCTGGTCACCGCGCAGAATCTGATCATCGCCGCGCTCAATGTCGGTTTGGCGGGATTCATCTTCGGACTCATCCTCCTGCCATCGCTCGTCATGGTCGTTTTTGGCTTCCTCTGCCATTCAACGGTATGTGTGGACTGGAGGGAGAATGCGACACTGATTTCCCATTTCTCAATATTTAGGATAACGTTTGTAGACACTCATAAAAAAGTTGTTTATTTACATTGATGGTTTACGAAGAACCTCTGGAACCGTTTCATTTCACAAAAGCTTTTATAAAAGCTTGTTTACATTGTGAAAAGTCAGATTTCTCTGAGAAATGTCATTAAAAGTCTACTCTAGCCTACAGTAACCCAACCCTATGCCATGATAAATCTATACAGTAAATACAATATTATTGTTCAGTTTTAGGACAATTTTAACTTCTCCTTTAGTGGCAAATGTGTTTTTGTGGCAACATCCTTACAATCTTTCTTCAGAAATTGTTCTAATATGTTGATTTGGTGTTCAGTTATCCATCCCAGCAGGCACACAACATCATAAGACGTTAATATTAGGTTAGATTTAGGTTGTGACATCAGGTAACCAAAATTCAGTGTCTAATTTTTTTTAAAGATTTATTTTTTTGGCCTTTTTTAGTAGGGAAATGTCCTCGAGCTGGGATTTAAACTCAGGATGCCCTGATGTGCTACTGCACCATATGTTGGCACGCTAACCACTAGGCTATTGCGCCAACATGTTGTCTCTTTTTTATGTAACTATTAACTACTATTTTTATCTTCTGTGGGTTATGGATAAAATATGATAATTCTAACAGTTTAATTAAATTTATTTAACTTTTGGCGACCGCCTGTCATTATCCCCCGATCCTCACTTTGGGAACCACTGTCTTACACCAAAGTCATATTGATGTCAAATGCTGACATTTATTCATCAGGTATGGCAACCAAAATCCAACTTCTGCTAGACGTCATAGTGGTAACGTCCACACAACGTCAAGTTTTAACATCATTAAACGTTGATATTTGGTTGATATTTATTTTAGGTTGAGTTTAGATTGGACGTTGGACATTGATGTCGGGTTCTGACGTCAACCTGATTTTCATTTCCAAACAAAATGTAACATCCCCACAACGCTGGGGTACAACGTCAATCTGATGTCATGTTGACATCCTGTGCCTGCAGGCATGTCTTCATTTTTTATCAATGTGTATTGCATGTTCAGGACTGGTTAAAGTACTTGACCACAACACTCGAGACCACATGTGCCGGGACACTGACAACATATATTTTTAGGCATAATACCCTCTTTCTCGCTCATGTGGTCCTTATGAATTTTATGAGTATCTTCTATATTTTAAAGAGTGCTGCTGACCATTAAACATTGTAATGCTTGGAGCCAATGACTTACATAATAGGGGGAAAATATTATGGTAGACAATAGGTCCCAGCAATCAGCATTTTTTCAAAATATCTTCTTTTATGTTTAACAAAAACTCAAATAGGTTTTGAAAAAGTGTAAGGTGAGAAAATGGTTATAAAATTGTCATTTTCAGACGAACTATCCCTTTAGGTAGACTTTTTGCACAGACGTACTCTTATATGGCAGTAGTGTCCAAGTATCCATGCACTGATGACAAAGCTTCTCAGAGTTCAATGCAACTAATTCAAAACACCTGGATGAGCAAAGGAAACTCTCTCTCACACACACACACACACACACATAATCCTCTCTTTATCATTTCACTGTGATCAGTTAACCGTCTCCAACTGAGGCAACTCAGTCAACTCCCACTGCTTCACCATATGTGAATGTTATTATTCATTCCGTTATCAGAGGTCAATGTAAACACGGTCCCACAATAGATCACATGCCAGCAATTTTTTTACCTTGCCAAATTCCCGGCCCCTTCCTCCCTCTGCAGTAAAATCTTGCTAACTAATTCTTGCACTCTTCCCCTCTGTGTTCCACAGGTTCAGCGTCACGGTACTTCCCTTTACTGTTCAGATCTGCTGGATGATGGAGGCTGTGTTGCTTTACTGGTGGTGGGCTTCCTGCTGCTGGCACCGCTCCTGGTTCTGGCTCTGGCTGCTTACTGCAGAATGGCACGCCATCTTCAGTTGGGCCTGTGCTTCATCCCATACAGCCGTGCCGTCTACAAAAACCTGCCAGCATCACGTCATCGAGGCCTAGGTGGCTGCTGCGGCCAGCAGGGGGCGGGAGAGAGCGAGGGAAAGGGCAGCGTGTGGGTTTAAGCAGACTGAAAAACTTAAGAACCTAAAGAATTTAATGTGAATATCCATAGCAAAAAGTCATACAGAAAAGTAAACAATGGTAAAGAAGCAGAACCGTGTGCTCAATATTTTAAGATTTTTTTTTACATATTGTGCTCTTCAGTGTTTTGTTTTTTTAAATATGCTTTTGTAAGTTGTTTTTTTACTGGATCAGCCTAAAATGGTGATAAAATAAAGACACTTTTTTTAAGGGAAATAGTTTTTCCTTTTAATTTAGTTTTTAGATTGTTAGAATTTCAGCAAATGTTTGTACATTTAACATGAAAAAAATAACTATGATCTATGAAATGATGACGTTTACTTATTACTGGATAAACACCTCTTTTTAAATTTCTAAAATAAAATTTTCATAAACAAATTAAATGTGCAGCAGCTATTTAGTAAATCTGGCCGTGAATTGTTTATGCCAAAAAGGTGGGGACTGTTGCTTTTTACCGTATACAGGGTATCTGCGAGGTCTTAAAAAGTCTTACATTTCAAAAACAAAATTTTAGGTCTTAAAAAGTCTTAAATTCATTGAAATATTGTGTTGTAGGTCTTAAAAAATTTTTAAACAGACCTTAATTTTCCTCTGTCCAAGTAAAGCTACCCAATCGGGCCGACATCCATCCAATCACCAACAATCCATCTTCATAAAATCAGGGAAAGAAAACTAAACACAATTACACAATTCCTCATGATAATAACAGAGCAATATATCCCTTTACGTTATCTTCCATTCATACAAAAGCTATTTACAGAAGTAAAGGTTGAGTAGACATAATATAAATAAACTGGTATAAAACTTTTGAAGGTTTTATAACAGAAATGCATTAGGTTGAATTGAAGTTATACTCAATCAATTTGGACCAACAGCCAAAAAATATATATTTTTGATTATTTTTGTAATTGCCTCCACAATAAATATACTTTTAACAATGTTAAACCTTTCATCTAAAAAGAAAAAGTAATATTATGTTGAAAATAGTGTATACAACTAGAGTTTTCTTGTTTTGACACATCAAAGTGTCGCTAAGAAATAATTACATTTGATTTTTTTTGTGGCAAATTGGCCCATTGGCCCAATCGGGCCGTTAGAAATAATCATTAGTGTTTAGCCCTGTATAAGTCTAAAAATTGGTCTTAAAAGGGTTTTAAAAAGTCTTAAATTTGACTTGATGAAACCTGCAGAAACCCTGAGTATAAAAGTAAATACATCTTAAATATTCATTATAAAATGTAAAGTCTGTATGAAATCCAAATTTACCTTTTATTTGATCACTGAAAAAAAAAGCCTTGGCCCTACTCAATATTTAGTTTCAGTTGGACACATCAACATACTAAATTAAAAATCTCAGCAACTTCCGGTGTATGCAGACTTTAACATTAACATTAGAACTCTGTATATAATAATAAAACACTTTTATGAGCAACAGGTAGCATCTGACAATGTCATAGCAACATTGCGCACTTATCCACCTAAGTTTTCGAGATATTTAACTTTTTGAGATGGAAGCAAGTTTAAACATTAAATGTTCACTACAATTCACTGTTTATAAGACATTGTACAAAACATTTTTTCCCTAAAAGTTTTCAACATCAACAAATTAGTTCCTTTTACATCTATAAATAAACAATATAGCTAAAATCCAATAACACTATATATGTGACACATTAAGTCAAAATACAGATGCCTACCCACTCCTATAGGAAAAACAAAGATGGTAGAAAATGTGCAGCACTGAATAGGTAGCATATAGAAATATGTTCAAGCTTAATTTGTATAAATATTAGGCACATAGTTAGTGTCCCCGTAGAGCTCGTAATCTCAATTCATAAGCAGTTTTCTGAGAGCGAGTTGCACCACTTGACCATTGCACCACATGAAACCAGAAAAAATGTTGGCGGTTCAATAGTAAAATGCAATTAAGCAGCTATATTTCATAATAATTGTATTTTTAAAAATTCATGTCATTAAATGACTTTTGCAAAAAGTAATTGTGACTTACTACAGCATAGGTCTCAAACTTAACTCATTCAGCTAATGAAGGTGTGCAAGACTACTACTAGAGACTATTACTGTAAGCAGGTGTGAGTTGGAAGTGGTTGGAGCTAAACTTTGCAGAGCTGTGATCCTCCAGGAATTGAGTTTTTGCACTATACCAAGGACGTAAACAGCACAATGAACACATAACATTTTGTTTTCTTGAAATTACAGGTGCCGACATGACATGAATGCAGCATTGACCTTGCAGGTACAGCTATTGGAAACTGATTGACCCTAGACTTCTGGTCTCATTCACATCCATTGATTTTTAGCAGTACAGTAAAGTGATGTTGCAAAATAGTTTTTTATTATATTATTTTATGTATAATCACACTTGTTTGTGCAACATGGTGGCTCAGTAGTTAGCACTGAACAGCAAGAAGGTCCTGGCTGCGTCAGTTGGCATTTCTGTGGGGAGTTTGCATGTTTTCCCTGTGTTAGCGTGGGTTTTCTCCGGGTGCTCTAGGTGAATTGGATGGACTAAATTGGCCAGAGTGTATGAGTGTGTGTGTGAATGCAAGAGTTTGTCCGCTGCATAAAACTTAGGCTATGCTGGAACAGTTGGCGGTTCATTCCACTGTGGCGACCCCTGATAAATAAGGTACTAAGCTGAAAGAAAATGAATGAACACTTGTTTGTAGATCAAGTAGTTTGACAGTTTAGTCCTGATTGTTACTTCCCCCTAGGCAAATGAATGTCCTAAAACAACTGTAGAAATATCTTCCGCATTGCAGAAAGGAGCCCCAAACATACTTCCAGAACTTTACTGTTATTCTCTATTTTGCTCTAAAACAGGTGCTGAGGAGGCATTTATTGTCCAATCATAAACTCGCGTCAAATTGTTATTTTCTGATTGGCTATTAAAAGGTTCGCGACCCTGTGAGATTTTTCTTATAAACCGTTAAACTACAGTAACAAATAATAATAACTCGCAGCAAACTGTCTCAGCAATGTATCTCTGTACCTGTCAGACAATAAATAAATTAATAAACAAAGCCTGCAACTTTAACTACAGTAATAAGATGTTCAAAGACAAAGAAAACAGATTTGCTAAGCGCCTGTCGGTAAAAAAAAAAATGAAAAAATGTTCTCAGCCACTTTTGAGGTCAAGAGCTTTTGTTGTGGCTTGCAGGATTAGTTATTTAAAGCCTCAGCCGGTGGAAATTTCCCATGGCGTTCCGCGCACGCTCAATCAAAGCTTTAATACGCAACCGAGGTAACGGAACAGAGGGGCAGAGAGTCACAGCAGCATCAGTGTCCGCCGGGAATGAGCACTGCTCGCTGTCCTAACACGATCTCCACCAGGACCAGCGCGAGCACCATCTCATGGAGCCAGAGTTTCAGACAGAGCAGACCACTGGATAAAACGCGCGCTGCTTCACTTTTCTACAGGTGCGTTTCTACAAGTCATGTTTAATAGATAGCTAATAGAGTGTGTGTGACTGACGTAGGCAAAGTGTTGAAGCTGTAGACAAGAAACAACTATATACAGACTATATATAAACTATATATTAACTATTATAAATTATGAATATAATCATGCTTGAGACAAAACTGAATATATCCTGACGTGCACACTAAGTGTAAACTATAAATGACACTGTAGCATTATTCAATTAAAGATGAATATTGTATTATTTTTACAAGCTATAAGCCATGTTTTTTCGGTGTGCTTATGTATATTTGCATCTGAACTTATTTGATTTGTGATGTGTGTTTGTTGCTCTGGTTTGATTTTCTTCAATGAGGGATTGACCTCCCCTCGCTAGAGTTTTATGTAAGATACTTTTCA
The DNA here is from genome assembly GCA_903798195.1 of Danio kyathit. NCBI lineage: Eukaryota > Metazoa > Chordata > Actinopteri > Cypriniformes > Danionidae > Danio > Danio kyathit. Next base: position 26,884,509 of record LR812528.1, read on the forward strand.
TAGAACGGCAAAGCCTCTTTCTCCGGCATCTAAAGGCTTCAGGTCCGGTGCACATTTAAGGGGCTTTTGCATTAGCGGACTCATTATAAACACTGGACTTTAAAAGGATCTTGGCTAGAAATGCTCATGTCACGGACTCTGATATGATCCTGACATACTACTTATTTAAATTGAGCTGAATTAACACAATTCTTCAGGATTTTGGGAGGACAACTTATTTTTTATGTTCAATCCACTTAAATTTGTAAAAACAAATAAATTAGCTTTATTCCTTTATGTTGTCCCAACACAAATCAAATCCAGGATTTTTAGTGTATAGCCAGTTTAGTTTCTAAATTTTTATTTAAATTCCTATAATATGTGGATAAAGTATAGCTTTAGTGGGATATTATAAGAAAGTGTAAAAATGTATGTGTATGTATATGTATAGCCTATGTTTGCGAAAAACAAATTTATAAGATGGTGTAACTTCTCAATATTGTAAAGAATATTTATTTTTCTATCTATCTTTTATTCTTTTTATCTATTTATCATTTATCTAATGGGTGAGAAATATTTAGTTACTTCACATAAAACTATTAAATAAAATGATTTTGTATTGTCAGTGCACTGAAGCTCATACTTTGTAAATAAAAAAAAAATATATATATAGTTTTTACTTATTTAATAACTCAAATAACTGTTCATTTAGCTACAATAAACAAACTTTAATGAAGTTGTGTCATTTAAAAAAATCCTAAACATTTCTAATTTGTCAATAGTGCAAAGAATATTAATTTAGGCTATCAATATAACATCCATAATGCATGAGAAAAATAGCACGTATGATTTTAAGACAGTGCCATGCACCAAATAAATAATCAATTCTGTAATTGTTCAAAAGCCATTATTTATTTATTTATTCATTTATTTTAGATAGTTAGTTAGTTAGTTGGTTAGTTCGAAGTTGTGAATCAAACTTATTAACAGTTTTTAATATATATTTTATTAAATGATTATTACTATAATTTTATTAATGCAATTTTATTTGTGTGTTTTATTATTAATCATGTACTAAGCATTATAAAATGTAGTTATTTATTATATTATATTATATTATTTTATTTTATTTTATTTTATTTTATTTTATTTTATTTTATTTTTATTTTATTTTATATTATATTATATTATATTATATTATATTATATTATATTATATTATATTATATTATATTATATTATATTATTTATAAATAAAATTATATTATTAAATATTTCATATTATTATCTTAATCTTATAAATGTATCATTTTTGTACCATTTATCTTTTAGTATTTAAAATTTATTGTATTTAATATAATTGCAGCACACATTCATTTACTCACATCATTTCTTTGTATCTAAATACAATACGCCTGTCACATCAAGACAATTCTCTAAATTTACAGAAGATTCATAAATCATAGTCTACTCAATACAGGGTGGTTCTGTTCTTTGTTTATGCAATCGAAGTGTTCAGTTAAAAACCGTTCCCTTCCTGTGCTTCAGGTCCACATTTAACACTGACTGATTGATACTGATTGTGGAGTCAGATCTGGTTGTTCTCGCTCGGCTGTTTGTTCCAGCCCTCTGAAATGGGTCAGAGAGCACAACTGTGTGCCCCTCTAGAATAATATACTACCGTTACAAACCTCAGTCACGAATGAGGATTAATCCTCTTAAGATGAATGAGCTCTTTGTTTCTTCGAGCCATTAGAAATCTCGCACTTTCACCTCTCAGCTAATGTTCTGTTCCGGTCAGAGAAACGAGATAAGCATCAAAAAACACAAAATGTAATTGAAACTTTGTTCATCAGTCAGTAGATCTAATGATGTATTAGCGCTTTACGTTTTGTACGTGTTAGTTTTGTTGCTGTTAAATATTAATTAATAAGTCTTTTAAACTTCTGAAGAGGTTGGCGCCAATAACCTAGTGGTTAGTGTGTTGACACATAGCACCAAGGTGCTCACGGTGACCCGAGTTCGATTCCCGGCCCAAGGTCCTTTGCCAATCCTTCCCCTAACTCTGCTCCCCACACTTTCCTGTATGTAAAATCTCCACTGTCCTATCCCAATAAAGGTGAAAATCTCTAAAAAAAAAAATAATAACAATAATTATAAACTTCTCAAGAGATAAAAATAAAATATGCATTTATTTTTGTGAGAAATGGGAGTTTGATTAGGCTAATTTCAAGACATTGACAACAAATATAATAATGTGACTTTCAATTTTCATTGTGGTAATATAATATAATATAATATAATATAATATAATATAATATAATATAATATAATATAATATAATATAATATAATATAATATAATATAATATAACATAACATAACATAATATAATATAATATAATATAATACAGTATAATATAATATAGTATAGGCTAATATAATATAATTATTATATTAATAATTATAATAATGTAAGACATTATTAAGCATTTCTAAATTATAGAAATATTATAAATATTAAGGAATAGTATAAATATTAATGTAAACTTCCATACTGTGTCTAAAAACTAGCAAGTTTGTCAGTAGATCTTACACTTAATGTTCTCTCTTCAGATTGTTCTATTCACTGAATCATGGGTAAGAAAGTCCTGCAGTGCTTTCCCTGGTATAAACGCTGTAAAGAGCGAGGTAAAGGCAGGTTATGCCCTCCTCCGCCTGGTGAGTCACTTTTTTTAATGAAAATCACCATCCTGATATCCTCCTAATGTCTGTGTCTTAAACATTAATTTCCTCTCTATTCTACCGTTCACAGTACCATCTGTCGAGGTGCAGCCTGTCTTTTCTCCAACAGTCTCCTGGGGTTACGATGGAGTGGAAAGCGTCACACATCCCGTCTATTTCTCCCATAAAGCACGAGTAGTTTATCGCCACCAGATGGATGGCAATATCATTGATGCCACCTGCTGACCTCTGGGCTCCTTTCCCAGAATCCTCTGCCTTGTACCTGACTCTAGACGATCCCGAACAATAGTGTAGGAGCCTGCTAGACTCTTGAACTAAACTTGTTGTATTTAGTGAAGATGTCACAGTGTTTTCTGTCAGCTCCGGCATTCACCTGTCTTGTTCTTATACTGTTGGAATATAATGAAATGTTTTGATGGAGACAGAATGATGAATGCAGAGTCGGGGCTGGATTTTGTAAGTGTATGGTGTATGTGTGTTTTGTATGATTTTCTGGTCCTGGATGTATGATTTCCCTGTCACTTTTTTTTTTTTTTTTTAGATGGAAACACAATTGGTTTTTCAGAGGTTTATGAATATATTCAGGTAAAAGAATAGATTTGTACGAGTAACTGGAATTATAATAGAACATTTTTAGTAATTATTTATTTTGGTTTCTTAATGTCCAATTATGTTAAAAGCAGATTGAGTCTTTAATAAAAAAGTTTATGGTTATTTTATTCATCGTTGATTGTGTCATATTCAGTTGCTTGTAGCTTTTGTTTTGTGCATATATATATATCAGTAAGTGTATATATATACACATATATATATACAGTTGAAACTAGAAGTTTACACACACTGTATAAAAAGGCACATAACCATTTAAAAAAAAGTCAGATGTTAATGTGACTAAACTTTTTCTCTTTTAGGTAAGTTAGGATTATCAAATTTGTTTCTGTTATGCTTAATAGCAGAATAATGAGAGAGAGATTTTTTGAGAAATTGTTATAACTTTTCTTGAAAGTCAAGTTTACATACAATAAGATTATTATGATTGAAAAAGCTCAGATGATGGTGTCAAGGTTTTAGAAGTTTCTGATTGGCTAACTGACAACATTTGAGTTAATTGGAGACACTACTGTAGAATAGTATTTAAGAAAAACCTCAAACACACTGCTTCCTTGTGTGACAACATGGGAAAATCAACAAGCCAGAATCAACAAAAAAGCCAGATTACAATTTGCTAAATTACACCGGGAAAAAGACTAATTTTTGGAGACATGTCCTGTGGTCTGATGGAACTAAGATTGAACTGTTTGGCCATAATGACCAGTGTTACATTTGGAGGACAAAGGGGAAAGCTTACAAGCCTAGGAACACCATCCCAACTGTGAAGCATGGGGGCGGCAGCATCATGTTGTGGGGCTGTTTTGCTGCAGGAGGGACTGGTCCACTTCACAGCATAGATGGCATCATGAAGAAAGAACATTATGTAGAAATACTGAAGCAACATCTCAAGACATCAGCCAGGAAATTAAAACTTGGCCACAAATGGGTCTTCCAAACAGACCATGACCCTAAGCATACTGCCAATTTAGTTTAAATGTGATTTAAGGACAACAGAGTGAATGTTTTGGAGTGGCCATCACAAAGCCCTGACCTCAATCCTATAGAAAATTTGTGGGCAGAGTTGAAAAAGCTTGTGCGGGCAATACAGTCAACAAATCTGACTCAGTTACACCAATTCTGTCAGGAGGAATGGGCCAAAATTCCTTTCCTTCAAACTATTGTGAGAAGCTTGTGGAAGGATACCCAAAACATTTGACCAAAGTTATACAGTTTAAAAGCAAAGCTAAAAAAAAATACCAAGGAAATGTATGTAAACTTTTGACTGTTGAAAAATTAATAAAAAATTCTAAAAAAAAAAAAAAATTCTCTCATTATTCTGGCATTTAGCAAATGTAAATCATTTAGGTAATCCTAACGGACCTAAAATAGTAAACCTTTAGTATGATTTACCATCAGACATTTTTTTTAAAAATGGTTATGTTCGTTTTATTAGAGTATGTAAACTTCTGGTTTCAACTGTCTATATATATATATATATATATATATATATATATATATATATATATATATATATATATATATATATATATATATATATATATATATATATATATATATATTTATTTAAAAATACTAATTTTAATTTGCTATATATAATTTGCTAAACTGATGTCACATTTAATTCAATCATTGACATTTACATATCAAACTTGCTAAAAACGTAATTTATTAAATTTATATAAACTTAATTCATGACATTTTCTAAATTAATTTCTCAAGTTTTATATTTATAGTTTTAATTTTTATAATTACAAAATATTATATTTTACTAGGATAATTTGTATTATATTGTAGTATTTTTTCATCTTTTTTATATTTAGTATTTATTAAAATTTGTAGTTTTTGTTATGTGCATTTTTTAATATTTCTATGTCTAATACATTTTTAGATATAACATACTAATTCATCTTTTAGCACCAATGATTATGTAAAAATAATATTATAGTATTATGTAAAAGTATTATTATAAAAGTTATAGTTAAACAACATTTGTATGTTCACTTATGCATTTAACTAAACTAGAAATTAAAAAACTACTACATACATTTTAAGGGCATCCTATGAGGCTTTCCTAAGCAGTAATAGAGCATTTTTAAAGTATATATATCATAAGTTACATATATTCGGAAGCACTCTATAAAAAAGTTGAATGAGATAATGGGGGAAGGGGGGTTCTGAATTGATGAACAGAAAACTGTGAAGAGAACCTATCTGTTCTGAATCTGTCTATTCTGAAATGTTGCATCTTCACGTTGTCATTAACTTATTCAAATCCCCTATAAAGACTTGTCCATGGTAGAAACATGCACGAGAGGACAGGATAATACCCTATGGAGAAACTTAACGACCAATGAGTTTAACATTGACATTTTTATTTTTTGGAAGATCTATCCCTTTAAGACTATATTATTTGCATACAACGTCTGCTCAGTGCTTTATATTACCGTCTGAAACTTGTTAAAACTATTATTAAAATTGTACACAATAAATTGACGTTGTTCTTATTCTTGAATAATCCAGAATTTAAGGAAACTGTGAATGTTTTGCCACTTCACCCCTTCTTTAATCTTGGGATAAATATTAAACTCGACCGACAAGGTGGATTTACACTGTACAATTTAATTGGCGCGTGTAAACATTAAGCCATTAGCCAGAGTTCAGATAAGAGATGATGGAGCCATGTTTGTCATCTGGGAGGACGCAGAGAGGACAGACAGGATATAAATTGCCTGGTTGCCAGACATAGGATGAGAATTAACATTGTGCCTTTGCAAGTCATTATCCACTTTAATAGGCCTAAGTGACGTCGATGGATGTCTGTAAGCATCTAATGTTGTGATGACAGGCCAGAGCTTATGACTGCAAACTTGCACGATGCATTTTTAAAGTTGACGTTAATTGTGGTGTTTTTGTTTTTGTACTGCAGTGAGTTTAGTTCTTATTTGAGTATCTGTGGAAATATTTGGCCACTAGATGACGCTATGAAGCTATTTTAGTTTCAGAGAGAAACGAATCCTGTTGGAATCCTCTAGGAAAGATTCCAGTATATGACAGAAATTCCAGAATTGGAATCGTTTAGCATTTTTTGACGAATGATAAGGCTGTTGAACATTGGTGTGCTTCTTTTTGCGTAGTTCACACGATTTATTGCTCAGATATACAAAATAATAAGCGAAATAGTGTGATATGGTGGTGAAACCCTCGTGATCGCGAGGGTTTCCACGGGGTGCTCCGGTTTCCTCTAAACTCAAGCGCTATAGGTGAATTGGGTACGCTAAAATTGTCCATAATGTATGTGTGTGTATAAGTGTGTGTGGATGTTTCCCATTGTTGAGTTGCAGCTGGAAGGGCATTCACTGCATAAAACATATGCTGGATAAGTTGGCGGTTCATTCCGCTGTGGCAACCCCAGATTAATAAAGGGACTAAGCCGAAAGAAAATGAATGAATGTGAAACATTTTAGACAGCAGTTTGCTAAACTGATGCCATGTTTAATTCAATCATTGACATTTACATATCAAAGTTTCTAGAAATGCAATTTATTAAATGTATATAAACTTAACGTATGACTTAATTTCTAAATGAATTTCCCATGTTTATTATTTATAGTTTTAGTTTTTATATTTAGTAATAATATGGGCGACATGGTGGCTCACTGGTTAGCAAGAAGGTCGCTGGTTCGAGTACCGGTGTCATGAGAAATCGGGTCCCCCCTGACACCGGCTGGGTCAGTTGGCATGTCTGTATGGAGTTTGCATGTTCTTCCTGTGTTCACGTGGGTTTCCTCCGGGTGCTCCGGTTTCCCCCCACAGTACAAAGACATGTGGTATAGTGTATGTGTGTGAATGAGTGTGTATGGATGTTTCCCAGTACTGGTTTGCAGCTGCAAAGGCATTCACTGAGTAAAACATATGCTAGATAAATTGGCGGTTCATTCTACTGTGCTGACCCCAGATTAATAAAGGGACTAAGCCAAAGGAAAATTAATGAATGATTTAGATAATATTATATTCTACTAGTATAATTTGTAGTATTTTCTAATTATAGTATATATTTTTACATTTTGAATTAATTCAAATTTGTAAAGTGTTTGCCATGTGTATTTTTTATATTTCTATGTATGTCTATTATATTTTTAGATGTTATTTTTTTTATTCAGCATTTTAGCACCAGGCAATTTTATTATTTAAAAGTAAATATATTTCAGTTATAGTTAAACAACATTTGTAATTTTGCTTATGTATTTTAAATTTAAGCTTTTCACTTAACGTCAACCTACTAAAACTATTTTAATCTTTTTTATTTTACCACTAACAACAATGAAGCACATTAGATTAATGTATAAAATCAATTTACACACTGTCCAGAGTGAACTACAGAATATGATCCTCTTTTCTGAACATATAAACAGAGAAGAGAGGTAGAAAAGAAAAAGAGAAGTGTTATTTTAACCACATCACCAGTTTAGTATGTGCTCATGGTTTAAATCAGAGTCAATGATGTATTTTGAACCAAAACCAGCTTTCAATGAATGGAAAAAAGCTCATCTCAATAAAACAACAGTGTCAAATTCAATGCAATATTGTGTTATATAAATCAGATGACATCATCATAAATTACAAATATATTTAGAGACATCTCTGTGCTGTGTATGTACTAGCTATAAAAACTATCAAGTTTGAAATGCACCGTAGTTGAATCAAATCAGTCCAGGAAAGTTTTGTGTGACTTCCTGAGCATGCCAAAAAAAACCCTCTTATTATCTTGTCTAATCACTGTCCATAGCCATTGCTTTCATCTAGTGTCTTTTCTCCAGATGTTACTCATGTTTACATGGATATATGAGGGATCAGATCAGCATGGCTGGTTGTTGATACTTGTCAGCATTTTGTGATGCGGGGCTTTGTAAAGAGCTGTGAAAGTGCCAGGATTGAGAACACCACGGCCTTCATCGTCCACCTCACCCATCAGGATGTAGTTTTGACCTGTTGAAGATAAAGGGTGATTTGCAAGAACTTAATTCAATTCAAGTTTATTTGTATATCACTTTTTACAATATTGTTTCAAAGCAGCTTTAAAGGTGTACAATATTGCATTAAAATTAAATTCGGAAAAGTTAAAGTTCTTAGTTACCATAACTTTATTAGTACTAATAACTTTAACTAATTAACTAGTAACTAATATATGTAGGTCAAATGGACTTATGCTTGTATTTATGAGATCATATGTGGCCATTAGGCTTATGATGGTAACATTTTGTCTTGATTAATTGGTGAAGCTTTGATCACGATATATTGCTGCAAAAAAAGTTACTTTAACAGGTATAATAAAAAATACTGTAAGGTGTATTATAATATTGTAATATTTTTTATATACATGTTGAGAGTAAATAAATGTTCCAAACCAATTAAATCGCGAATGTGTTATAAAGTAATACAAGAAAGTTTTATTAGCAAATGTTAGTCCAATTAAAATGAACATTAAAAAAAGAACAGTTTTAGTATTTCAATTTAGTAGTTACTATGTTAATATTAAATGAAAAAATGCTTAATTATACTAGCTATTAAGTGAAGTTTATTTATAATCTAATTTCGAGAGGATCACGTGCTTATGATTGCTAGCGGCTGGACCCACATTATCCAAATCACCATGCACCAATCAGATGATCCCTAAGCTACCATAAATACCCTGGGTTTCATATCACCGCTATCTTCACTTTGAAGAATCCCCCCTTCCACCCCTACTTCTCCTCTTTTTAGATGGGTGACACGGTGGCCCAGAGCTTAGCGCTGTTGCCTCACAGCAAGAATGTCAATGGTTCTAGGCTTTACCAAACCAGCGGGCATTTTCTGTGCAGAGTTTGCATGTTCTCCCCGTGCACACGTAGGTTTTCCCCGGGTCCTCCGGTTTCCTCCCACCGATAAAAAACATGCAACCTAAGTTATTGATTAATCAACACTATAGACTTGCTCACTATCTAGTACCTATCTCGTTAAAGAGAACTACTATCTGCTCTTCAATCACTACGATGGGGGAGTTCTCGAGATCTACCTGAGCTCGATCTCCCCTCTCGCCTTGCAACAGAAGGGAGCCCCGGGCTCGAGGATCTCATGAGCTCAGGGCTCTCTCCCGGGACAGCATGCCAAACAAGCTTTATAATTAATCATCAGCTAAGTGTGAACTCTTGAACTCTATTTAATAAAGCGATTCTGACGACATAAGAAATTAACATCAGCTTAATAAAAGCTTTTGTAGTTTTCATAGTTTAGTTTAATTAATTAGTTTAGTTCAATTAACTAATGTTAACTGCTGGAGACTTATTGCACAGTGGAAATGTACAAAGGCCCTGTAATAGTCATGTTGGTATGAAATTATAAAAATATATGAACTTTTTTTTATATTAATGTTTGAACTATTAAACTAACTAATTAAGCCATGCACTGGCTTAAACCACTTTAAATTTGTTTACTACTCTAATAATACTAATAATAATAATACATACTTATTCACTGTATTTTGAAGTGTCCACAATATCAATATTGTGCATGTTCATTATCACCATATACTCAATTGTTGAATATGGGCATATGTTTAGTGGCCATATACTGTACCTCTGCGCAGCAATGGGCATTTCTTGCAGGGCATCATGAGTTTGACGGACATTGTTTCTCCAGCTTGGGTGATTGTGAGTCTGCCAGTCTTATAGGCTTTAATTAAGGACACAGTGCCTTGCATACTTCCTCTAGGCCCAGCAGTCAAGGCTGTCAGTGTACCGGTGATCACTGAGAAACAGAGCAAAAGACATTACAAGGAGAACTGATATCAAATACATGTCTTATAGAGAGTTAACTTTAAAATGAAAGGCAACAAGTAATTTAATTTTAAAGTTGAATCAAATTAACCTCATCAATCATTTTAACATGAATTACATTAAACTATTAAAATATAATTCTAAAATATGATTAATTAAGTTTATTAAGTTGTAATGAACATATACAGTCGAAGTCAGAATTATTAGCCCCCCCTTTTAATTTTTTTTCTTTTATAAATATTTCCCAAATGATGTTTAACAATAAAATAAAAGCAGTTTTTCATTTTTTAAAAAACATTTTAAGGTCAAAATTATCAGCCCCTTTAAGCTATATTTTTTTCCAATAGTCTGCAGAACAAATCATTGTTATACAATAACTTGCCTAACTATCCTAACCTGTCTAGTTACCCTAATTAACCTAGTTAAGCCTTTAAATGTCACTTTAAGCTGTATAGAAGTATCTTGAAAAATATCTAGTCAAATATTATTTACTGTCATCATGGCAAAGATAAAATAAATCTGTTATTAGAAATGAATTATTAAAACTATTATGTTTAGAAATGTGTTGAAAAAAATCTTCTCTCCGTTAAACAGAAATTGGGGGAAAAATAAACAAGGGGCGAATAATTCTGACTTCAACTGTAACATAAAAGTGCTCTGTAAAAAATGCTGGGTTCCACAAAATTCCTTCATGTTGTGACAACACAAATCGATTTGTTTTTACTAATTTAAGTGAATTGAACATAAAACAATTAAATTGTCCCTAAAAACTTCAAGAACTGTGCTGATTCAGCTCATTTTAAATAAGTAGTTTGAACAAGCAGCAAAAATCATTCTTTGAGTGTATACGGGTATTCTGTTATAACTTATTGATCATATAATTTTTTACAGTGGACATACTATTAAAGCAATAAGCACCAAGAAGCCGTAGTTTGCAGTGAATTTAGAAAAGCTGCATAACTGCATACCTTAGTTGTTCATCAACCAATGAGAACCAAGCATTAAGCAGATTCTGTAGTATACTGTACATTATTAAATGGTTGTTGTAAAATAACAACTTACCAAATTCACTTGCACAGAAGCTGGTCTTGATAGTTCCATCTCTTTTACATGCCTTTGCACACAGTGGGTTTGTTTCGATGGCTAAAAAAGAGGAGAAACAATTTACAATCAACCATAACCAGAATCATGTGTTACTCTCATCTCTTCCTTACCAGGTCTGGGTCTTTCAGGCTCTGGTTTACGGACTGGAAGTTTCACAGGTTTAATAGGTCTAACGGGTTTAGGTCGGGGCTTTGGCTGTTCCGGCGCCTCTGTAGTAGTGGTTGTAGTTGTAGTTGTAGTTATCGCTTCTGTTGTTACGACAGGTTTAGCTGGTTTGACTGGGACAACTTTGGGTTTTGTGGGTGTTGAAGACACTCTTGGTCCCGACACAACATCGCCACCTGCAGACGGAGAATGGAGACCACGTGGGATGCTGTTGTATGACGCCATGAATCCGTCCGAAGTCACGCTCAGGTCAGATACAAACTGAACTAACAGCACGTTGCTATTCGTAACAATGTTCCTGCAAATTGAACACAAAAATAATCAGGAATGCAACAGTAAAATTTGGTGGTAGTTTAAAATTTGTACGAGCAAATTATATTAAAGGGTTCGTTCCCTAAAAAATGAAAATGTTTCTACAGGGATTAGGCTACTATGTATTGCCATTAAAGTCAGCAGCGCCACATGCAAGCATTTGTATTGCTTGTAGTAAACAAACACTCTGAATTGATATGAGAGACATTTGGGGGTAAAAAAAAGAAGTTGTTTTTACAACTTTTTTGGGTCACAAGAGTGTTTTTTGAGCTCTGTATGATTACAGTTACATCACTGAAGTCACAGAGAATGTTTTGACAATGTTTTTAGTTCATTTTCTGGACTTTGAACTTTTCAGGACCATTGCTGTCTGTGGAGGATGAGGGAGCTCTCAGATTAAATCACCTATGTGTTCTGAAAATGAATGGAGGTCTTAGGGGATTGAAATGACACGTGGGTGAGAAATTAATAACAGAATTATTATTTAATTTTTAGATTAACTAAACCTTTAAATGGGCGACTGGGTGGCGCAATGGGTAGCACTGTCATCTCACAGCAAGAAGGTCACTGGTTCAAGCCTCAGCTGGGTCAGTCGGCAATTCTGTGTGGAGTTTGCATGTTCTCCCCGTGTTCACGTGGGTTTCCTCCGGGTGCTTTGGTTTCCCCCACAAGTCCAAAGACATGTGGTATAGGTGAATTGAATAAGCTAAATTGGTCGTAGTGTATAGCTGCGTCCCAAATGGCACTATGCACTTATGCATTATGTACTTACACACTCAACAGCATAGTAAATGTATGTAGTGTCGTTCCAAATGGAACACTAACTTTTTTTACTAAGCGGAAATTCAAACCGTTTCCCAGATAATGTGTGACGGTTGCCAAATTAGTGAAATAAATGACCAAAATACCAAATAATACCTGCCATGAGTATAACCACATTCACCATGGGGAGGCGCTATAATCACTCTCATAGGAGAATACTGTTTCACAATCCAAAGTAAATAAAGTTATCCAACATGAGCGTCTGATAGCTTCGCCCCTTCTGCTACGTGAGCAAAGCTGCGGTCGTTGAGTGTGTGAAGTGTTCATCATTCCACACTTCGTTTTACCGGTTGAATGAGTGCATCATCCGGGTTATTAAAGTACACTTATTATTTTTAGAGTTTTTAGTGTGAATGCACTACTTACACTATTTATACTACTAAACGGCGTAGAATATTGCATAAGTATGCGATTTGGGATGCACCTTATTTGTGTGAACCCTTGTTATTAGTGACTCTGGTGGCCATTAAATAAATTGCAGTTAGCAGCTTATCACTCATATTGCTCAGTTGTGCTTGTGTAACTTACAAGAGAATGAATGTGATTGATTTCCCCAATATAATCACAGGAAATTTTGTTCTTTTTTACCAATTCAAAGAAGTTGGAAATATCTTTGTTGCAGTATAGCTAAATCAAATATCCAGATGCTGTCCACACATTTAGATGGCAGCAACATAAAAGGTTGATCTACAGGCGTTCACAGACCACCTAGTAAGGGAATGCTTTCTTTTTAAGTTTCAATACAAGTCATGGAAATTCTATAATATCCTCTAATTTTTAAAGGTCTATTTGTTCTGAAATTTCAGAGATTTTTGTTTGTCTTTTTAAATTTTAATTTCTGTTTATTATTAAAATGTCAAATTTCTATACTGTATTTATTGCATTGTTTTGCACATATTATAGTTTTATTCCTTTCACACATCAGCTGGCAGTCATTTAAGCAGTGACTTAACTATGCTAACATGCCAAGACAATATATATTTGAAGAATTTTGACTTTAAAATGACAACTGCAAAGATGACAAAGAAGATGACAGAAAAGCTAAATGTAAAGCCTGTAAAACCACTATTGAGCTGTCAAATATGGCATAGGGAGGACATTGCAGCCACGTAAACAGTACATTTTCTTGGCTTAGAGTGGGAACCCTCTTACAATTTTGTTGCACAGTTGCAATAAAAAAAGTGATTAATACATAAAGAGCCTTATGTATAGCCCCTAATAATAGTAAAATGTAGCTTCTTTTGCAGTTAAATAACAGCCAATGAGATAAAAACGAATACTGACTGAGGTGCAGTGTATCCACAGTATTTTCCGATCCGCCTCGAATCGTCTTTCTCTCCTCCGTTAAAGAACGCCACATAGTCAAAGCGGCAGTAAGTGTCAGATTCCAAATCAAACTTATCGAACTTCACTTCAATCACCTGAAACACAAAAAAGCCAAACCTCAAACATAATATTTACAATGATTCAATACAATCAACAAAACTATTTGGTTCAAGCATTAAAGCATTAGTGGGGCTTCGTATTGATGCAAAAGAGGAATCGTTTTAGGGTTTCAGAAGAACATTTCAGTGAACAGATGTTGAAAGAAACATTTGTAAATAATATATCAATAGTACAAAGTAATATAATATAGTATTAAAAATAATAATAGTAATATTTCAATAGTACAAAGAACATTTTTGCACTAGAAATATGGAATGACTGTGATAGCGTTGACCCTGACAAAAGTTCAACATCAGAAAATGATTTTGCTTTCTGGGAAAAGGTCCTTATGTAAGTTTTTAAAAGTATCCCAGATACAATCTCAAATATCTCTGTTTCCCAACAGGCCTATTTCTTATCATTCAATGAACAGGCTACAAAAACTGTCTGGCCTGCCGCCACTATTGAGCATTGAATTATTAACTCAAAATGGTCAGTGAGTGCTGCAGGGTTATGTTTTTTCCTGACCATTTCTGGTTCCACTGTTATAAGCCAGGAACAGCTGATGCCCGGTGGATAATTTTTCTCTGGCCAATTGGGAGTTTTGATTGTGCCCTGAGATTTTGTGAGCTTCCCACCACAAAACTGGTGCTCTGAAAGAAAAAAACAAATCATTTGAGAGAAAAGATCACTGAGGGTGCAAACATTAACCTTGTAATATGCACATTTTTTCTGTCTACAATAAAACAAAATAAAATAGGTTTAAAAACATTATTTTGTTTTTTGTATTATATTGGTTTATTTTGTCCTAGATGTTACCATTGTTTCAATTATATGTATGAAACTATTCAGAAATTCATTTGGGCACAAATAAGTTAAACAATAAAAATATCATAGCAAGAATTTAGGTTTTACAGATTTTTACTGTTTTACTTTTAGAGAATTTAACAGTATTTTACTGTAAAACTATATAAAGGTTTTTAAGTGAATAGTAAATTCACATTACATAAGCAGCACAATCTCAATACTAACACATAACTATTTTGTGTTTTGATGAATTTAGAACTAAAACATATAAATTATTTAGCCTGTTTTCCAACAATCAGCTCAATCCACTTAAATTTGTAAAAACTAATAAGTTAACTTAATTTCTTCATGTTGTCTGAACCCAAATCGAGTGTGTGGATCCCAGCATTGTTTTACAGTGCTGTTGGGGAAACTAATGTGTGTTTCACCACTTTAAGACAAATAGATTAGTTCTTTGCTGTGTTTTCATATTTACAAAATGATGCGCTACACTCTCAGAAATAAAGGTACAAGTGCTGTCACTGGGGTGGTACCTTTGCAAAAGGTACACATTTGTACTTGAAGGGTCCATATTGGTACCTCAGAAGTATATATTAGTACCTACACATTTTAAGAGGAACACTTTTGTACTTTCTAGGGACCAGTATACCTTTGAGGTATTAATATGGACCTTTTAGGTACAAATTTGTACCTTTTGAAAAGATACCATCCCAGTGACAACTCACTATTTCTGAGAGTGTAGATGTCATTGTTTGGATTCACATCGAAGGGTCTTCTAACTCTAAGCATAATAAATGAGTTTATGAATAAAGTTTGATCTTTTGAAAGCAGTTGTTTTAAGTAAGAACGCCAAATGTTTTCCTCATATTCAAATTTGACATTAAAGTGTGAATACATTTCCAGTACTGGTTTGCGGCTGGAAGAGCATCCACTGCGTAAAACATATGCCGGAATTGTTGGCGGTTCATTCCGCTGTGGTGAGAACTGATAAATAGGGTACTAAGCTAAAGGAAAATGAAACGAATGAATGTGAATACAATATATTTAACTACTAATAACTATAATTGCTGAAATATACAAATAAAATATTTAGAAAAAAAAGGTTAAAATAAATAAAAACATATTCACATTGGGCACTATTAAAAGACTACATGCATTAAACCATTTTGACATATTGGGCATAAATTGGTTAAATGTCACTAGGATATTAGATTAGCAGACTGTATACAAACACATTGTGTGAAATTTGCACTTATTTACGAAAACATAAGATAGTTACAAAATGCCATTAGATAGTGTAGATTAATTATCATCCTGTTTGCGCTGCTCTTTTGTTGATTGTGTAACGGAGGCCAGCTAGTGAAGTGCTGTGCAGGTAAACCTTACTGGGGTAGTCGAGCCATTAAGACTGGCCTTGGATACAAATGCACTGGTTACTTTGGAAATGATCCCATTTTCACATTATCAGTAGATCAACAGCTCTATTTTTCAGGCCGTTCAATGACCTTATTGCAGTCTTGAGCTATTTCACACTATTTGGTAAATCTGGCCCTTTATATTTATTATTTAATATGCATGATTTCACCATCCACGTGTGGTTTTCCTCCATTGAAGTAGGCCACGAAGCCTCTGCCTCCAGTTCCTGAATCTGAAACCATCTCGACCATCATGGTGTTGGACGTGGAGATGAGAGCCCCGGGCCTGAACGTCCCGCAGAAGCGGCCGAGCTTCTGCACCATGTTTGAGTGTCCGTTATAAACATCCACATAGTCGTAGCGGCAGAGAGGATCAGCTTCCAGATCAAAAATCCTGAAGGACAGCATCACCACATTGCCCTCTGGGACCTGATACAAAGCCACACACATATTTTAAGAGGTGATTATATATTTGTTGTTCAAAGTCCTTATTTACTTCAATAATTTTTTTCCTCAAATGGTTATGTTGTTAGTTATTTTAATCATTTATTACTTATTGTCATGGAACCCAAAATGTTACAGACCATGATAACATATTTCCAGCAAAAAATACTTGAAAATGGCTGAAAATCATGATTTGTTAACTGAATGAAACTTTTTAAGTAACATTCCATGTATTTGATTTATAAACTCAATAAAAACATTTTCCTTAATCTACATTTAATTGTTTTCAAAAAAAAAATTGACCCGTAAATTCTGTTACTGTACTGTGCCCACATAGCAAAATACCTCTGGCCCAGCTCTGGCCAGCCCAATCAGCTTTTGCTTGGCCCACATGCCGCAGTGAATTACGGTACATGACTGGACCAAGGTTGAGAAGGGCCAAACATAAACCATATCTGGGCCAAGTCTCAGCCAATTTAATAACCCATAAATGAGCCTGAACTGGGCCAGATATGCTGGTGTGTCACGACTGAAGCTTTGCGCTTTAGGTGTGCATGGGATTTTTTATCAAGCCACCTGCTGAAAATTTTTTTTTTGAAAATAATAAAAATGTATTTTAAATGTGGGTCAACACAGGCCAAACTTACATGACCCACATATCAATTAATAAGATCTGGCCCAAATACTACATTTTACATCTGGCCCAAGTATTGTGTGCTGCCCTAAAGACGGTGCCACCTCTGCCAAATAAGGGCCGTGAATGCCCTTCACGATCTATCCCAAAAATCCCCCCCCCCCCCCCCCCCCCCAAAAAAAAAAAAACAAAAAAAACAATTTTGTTACCATTATATTCATGTTACCAAATTCTATTATTCTGTTAAGCAGAGTAACAGTAATGACAGTATGCACAGTATTGAGTTAACAGTTACCAAGGTTAACAACAATACTATAAAGAAATCTTTTGTGTTGTTGTTTCTTTAAAGTTCCCCTGAAGTGCTTTGAAATGTGCGTTTTTATTCGAAGTTTGGTGTAATCTCAACCGAAATATGAAGAGACATATGCTGCGTCCCAATCCGCATACTATCGGTCCTAAATAGTATGTGAAAATAGATTTAGTATGTCCCAAATCGTAGTATGTTGGAAAGAGTATGCCAAAAATTGCCTGATGGTTTAATATTTCCGGTCAAAATTTTAAAGGTGCAGTATGTAAGTTTGACACCCAGTGGTTGAACTAGGTATTGCACTCCTGGATCATAATAAAAGTACGCTGGGATGCCAGATTGTGTACAGGAGCGAGTGATTTAAACTGTGTTCTAAATAAAAGCAACGACACGCGATAGAGGGAATATTTTCCATATTAAAAGGAGTTTTTGTCCTAACCAACACCTCGAATTGATATATTAGAAATGGCTTCTATTTCTCACAGCTAAACAACAGAAACCTATGACAGCTAGATCACCTCAGGTAAGCCTTGTGTGCTTTATTCTGTGCTAAATGCTAACAATGCGAGTTTGAATGCATTTTACATGGCATTTGTTGCCATATACTGAAAGCAGAAAGTTCACCTCAGATCTTGAAAATACAATAAACCGTCTGAAATTGAACTTTAGAACTAAACACATATGAGTGATTCAGCATCTACATTGATGTTAAAGTGGGTTAACATGTATTAAATAGATTCTAAACCTTACCGTTTCGTGAGCGAGTGCATATTCTGTGCTTCTGAAAGGCTGTATTTACATTTCTGCCGTGTCTCGTCTGGTGCAAATAGCTGATCACTGCCTCTCTCGTCACAGCGTGTTGTTAGGACACGCGGTTACAATGTAACCTGCTTACCTAATGTTTACGTTCGTAATATTTATGTAATTTGCTAATTAATAACCTCATGTGGAACTGCATCTGTCTCCCATACTGTTCTTTTTGGTCACGGACGCATGCTTTCAGAGTCTTTCTGAATGAATGAATGAAATACGCTGTTTTCCAACAAGGCAACCCAGGGTGCTGACATATAATTGGCTAAACTGGCATCGTGCATATGAAATTTATCTAAACAAAGACAGAGTTCCGGCACGGAAAACCCATTTTCAAAGCAGAATATCTGACTTCAGCATTGTTTTTCAGTTAAACAAGTATGTTCACTTGGGATGTTTCTTAAATATCTGCACACATATTATGGTATTTTTATGCTTTAGAAGAGTCAAAAACTTACATACAGCACCTTTAAGTGTAGAAGCGTCCATACTCTAACCGCTGATATTGCCCACAGTACATTGCGCGTTGGACGTGAATTCGATTAGAACTACAAAACGCGGGTGAAAAGTGTAAACAAACTACAAACATGATGGACGCGCGAGACCAACCGTAAAGTAGAATAGGCTTCGGTAAAGATGTTTGTATGACTGTTAATTAATATCTAGCCCACTGGAGAATATTTAAATACCGTTGTCTGTGTTATATTTCATCTGCAACAACAATACTGTACTTAAGTTTATAAAGACGTGTTTGGACATTACCGTCTGAATGCAGAATTATCCCAAGACCTGAGGAGATTTCTCTGCATGAAAGACTCGTGAATGGGAGATTATCCTGCTGCTGCTTCTCCAATAAGGTAGGAAATTAAATACGACAGAAATGTGGATGATTGACAGGGCTCTTAACTAAGCAACACAACGATCTGTGTAACGAGGAAGTAGTATGTCCCAAAGCTTGCATACTTTTCTGTTACACACTCAAAAGTATATATTTTTCCTCCACAAAAAAAGTACACACTTTTAGGTCGTAGTATAAGTATGCGAATTGGGACGCAGCAATAGTGTAGCCCCTCACCTTTTTAAAAAACAGGCAATAGCGTTTAGTCTAATCTGGCGAATCTTAAGTGTGAAATCAAAGTGAACTCACTGTGATGTACCAGGTACATTTGCTGTTGGGTTTGTAAAACGATGGGAATCCTTCACTTCCCACAAAGCCTGAGTCTCCAACCAGATCCCCTCCACAGTTAAACACAGGCCTGGGAGAGTGAGGGAGAGTGAGGAAGAGTGAAAAAGAGAGAATTCTGCTCACTATAAGAAAATGGCTCATATGAATGTGTTTATATTGCACAATAAACACATGAGTCAAGACATAGCTTGCAAAACACATAATCTAACAAAGTACAAACAGATGCACACAGATGGACCAACAACAACTGAATTACCGCTATTAAAGATACATAAATACTGAAGATATATAAGTACTACATAAATAAATTGTTATAAATGTTACAAAAGCTTTTGTTATTATCTGTCATTTCAGATTTCAGTCAAAATACAGTTAAATAGATGACAGATATTTATACAAAATAATTTTAAAAGCTAATAAAAGTGAATTTTCATGTATTTCAGGATTTTAATAGCAAAGTATATACATCATGTATTTTTAGATTGGTTCACTGTATATCCTAGCTTTTTATTTTATATTATACAAATGTTATATTTAAAATGGCTGTATTTATATATATTATAGGTTTTTGGGTCACACTTTACAATAAGGTTTCATTAGTGAATGTATTTATTAACATAAACCAGGCATGGACATATATTAATCATAGTTCAGCATTATCTAATGCAGGGGTGCTCAACCCTATTCCTGGCGATCGACCTACCTGCAGTTTTCAGTTGCAGCCCTTATCAAACACACCTGCCTGTAATTATCAAGTGCTCCTCACGTTCTAAATAATTGGTTCAGGTGTGTTTGATCAGGGTTGGAGCTGAAATTACCTGGAAGGTCGATCGCCAGGAACAGGGTTGAGCACCCCTGATGCATTTAAAATCCAAATTCATGCTTGTTAACATTAGTTAATGCACCCTGAGTTAACGAACTAACAATGAACAACTGTATTTTCATTAGCGAATGCTAACTAACATGAATAAATACTGTAATAAATGTACTGTTCATTGTTTGTTCATGTTAGTAAATCATTAACTAATGCAATCTTATTGTAAAGTGTTACGGTTTTTGTATTTAATGTAAACCTTAATTCATAGAAAAACATCAGTTGTTTTTGTGGCAAAAAAGAAATAATAGAAATTACACAATAAGTTGCAAATACAAATTAATAGAGTATTCTTTCCAAGAAAATGCTATTTTTCATTGTACAAAGTGGTACATGACATTTTTATAGTAACAATTTGCTAATTTGAAGAGTTCCAATGCAAAAACTTCTAAGTGCCATCTGATTTTTTTTTCTAAAATGAGCATTTTTCTCAGCCTCATAGCTTTTTGTTCAGACATTTTACTTTAAAGACAATAAAAGGAACTTTATTAATTGAGAAATAATGTGAAACTCATAATAACTCAACTTTTTTCCATATAAGTAAAAATAAAGAACCTACAGGAGGCTGAGTAAAATGCCAATTTTAGAAGCCAATTTCTGGACGTTTTTGCATCTGAACTTTTTCCGCCAGTTTAATTATATCAAGTTGCATCAAGTAAGCGCTGCTAACTGAAAAAAGCATTTTAAAAAAACTTCTATTAAATTATGAACTTGGCAAGCAACAGTTTCAAAGCTGTTTCACAGAGTCAGACACTTTAATTCAGTGTTTACAACATCGCAGGCAGTATTTCTAAACTCACTGACACTTCAAAATCCTTTTTAACTTTCCTGAAATGTTTTAACGTTGTGATAATATTCGCTGATGTCTGCAGCAACATATGTTTATAGACTTAAACTCTATGGCACAGCAAAATAAAACTGAGCTCTTTTGTAAAGTGATGGTGCAGAGCCAAAATAGCAGTCATTATACTGTACAGTCACTCCCACAGAATGACAGATTTAGCAAAGGGGATGTTTATGGCACGTTACTGTTTTAGTGACATTTTCAAATATTTACTGTTAACAAAAATAGGCAAACAAACCGACCTGCCACAGGAAAATAGACTTAAAGGACAAATAATTAGGTGCATAATATTTTAATTAATGGCGACACGATGGCTCAGTGGTTAGCACTGTCACCTCACAGCAAAAAGGTCACTGGTTTTAGTCCCAGCTAGGTCAGTTGGCATTTCTGTGTGGAGTTTGCATGTTCTCCCCGTGTTCGAATGAGTTTCCTCTGGGTGCTCTGGTTTCCCTCTCAGTCCAAAGACATAAATTACACTATATTGGCCTTAGTGTATGTGTGTAAATGAGTGTGTATGGATGTTTCCCAGTACTGGGTTGCGGCTGGAAGGGCATCCGCTGTGTAAAACATATGCTGGATAAGTTGGCGGTTCATTCCGCTGTGGCGACCCCTGATTAATAAAGGGACTAAGCCGAAGGAAAACGAATGAATGAATGAATATTTGCTTTGAATAATTTGTGCTGTCTTTTTATGCGTGTTACACTTCCTTTAGTGCGTAATACTGTTATTTTAGCATGACAAAAGGTCTGTAAATTTACAAAGCACAAAGTTCACTCCAAAGGAGTATTCCTTGTATCAGTAATCACTGTTCTAAACACTCTCAAACAGCTTGATTGCGTTTTCTTTTGGGAATCACAATATCCAGTGTTAAAATAGTTCAATATTTGCCGTCTGAGTTGTGTTAAACTGTTTTGTATTATCGTGTAATATCACCATGTCCAAAAATTGCTAATTCACAGATCTAATATACTGATACATATGCGATTGTTCACATGACCAAGATTGAGTTGTTTTGTGTGTGTGCTTCTGATATAACCTTGTTTGAATCTGACAGAAACGGCACATTAACAGCATGGTATAAAAATCATCCATGAGGTAATCGTACACAGAATTTTATGAAGTTTTGCTGGATTAATATGGGGTATTATTTATTATTTGTGTGTGTCTGTGTGTGCTTGTTTTTCGTAATTACGTTTATTGCATCTGTGGAAGAGAGCAACCCAAACAGTCTAAATTGCTCCTACAATGACACTGAATGAAAAAGCATTTCTGGTTAAACTACAATTTTTCATTAAGAGCAAAACTGATTGAATAAAAATGTTTATTTTTGACTGAGCTATTTGTTTAAAGGGTACTTATCATGCAAAATCAACTTCTGGAGGCTGTATAAACAGAAATGTATGTAGTGAGTCCACAGTCATATTGGAGTATCATAAACAAAACATTTTTCTTGATGTTAAATAGGATTAAATTCAGTGATTTTAAGGGCCCACCAAGCCTGATCTCACAAGGACATATAAGCATTTTACGTTTTTGTCAGTGGCTAGGAATTCTTACGAGTTCAGTCGTACGAAAATGTAAAATTTTAAAAAGGAGGCGTGGCACCTACCTCCAGCCCTAAACCCAATCGCCATTGGGGGATGAGCAAATCGTACTAAATTATACAAATGAGTTCATATGACTTAACCACTAAATCAAAAAGTTACGAATTGCCATGAGATTATGTTGGCCACCACACCGTGAGATAGAAGTGTGTTTTTACCCTCCCACCGATATTGATTTATAGGGGCATATTACCATGTCTCGGTATTAATGCATATAACCATGTCCAAAAGACAGGATTTGCAAAGAAACTCTGGAATCACCACAGCTGCATAGCGTACACAACTAAAAACGAGGATGCTTCAATCACACAACAGGAGTCCCAGTTTGTGGACGTTAAATCAGGTTTGTTTTACACCGTAACTTAGCTATAATTGATCTTTATACAGCAGAACATTTACCTGTTCTGTGGGTATCCTGTCACATTAGCCTTGAGTAGATAAGCAAAAAAAGCACATCGTGTTAAACACACACGCACTACTGTATTTGTGTGTGGCTCATTCATCTTGCTATAATAGTTGCTATAGCATTTGTGTGTGGCTCATTCATCTTGCTATAGTATTTGTGACTGAGGGTCTCGGTTTCATGTCTGAGTTGCTGTTTGTCGTTTTGCTGTGTTCATCCTGACATCCGACCCTGGTTATCTTATTCTGAAGGAAAATGTCCCAAGAGTGGGCGAGGAAAACCAGCTCATTTTCATTTAAAGGCACAGGCGCAAAACAGCTACAATTCCCTCTGACCCCAAAACAGTGGTGTAAAGTAACTAATTACAAATACTCAAATTACTGTAATTAAGTAGTTTTTCTCAGAAATTGTAATTTACTGAGTATTTTTTAAAATGTGTACTTTTACTTTTCCTTGAGTACATTTTTAGTGTAGTATCTGTACTTTTACTCCACTACTTTATTTCAACCTGCAGTTACTACTTTATTTTTGTCCATGGGGATTAGAAAAATCAGTCCTGAGATTCCTGTCCAATCAAATCGCACATACTGTAGAAGGTAAATCGCCTCATAATGAACTACCTCAAGACGTGTGCACTTTATAATTGCAGCAAACGGTTTGGAAGTATTAAAAGTGTCTATGAAGATGTTCAAAATCTTTACGCCCATTGACCCAGAGACTGTTTAGATGCATGTCACTGATGAGAAGATGAAGGATGTTTACTGTATGATGACCAAAATGGCCTTATGCTGTGTTCACACCAGATGAGCGGATAAATCGCTCTATTCACATGAAATAAACGCGTGAACATTTGAGTTTACTCACTTCATTCGCGCGTCAAAATCCGCTTCATTTGCGTGTCAAATTCGCTTCATTGGCACGTCAAATTCACTTCAGAACAGACGCGGATTCGCGTCATGGGCAGGGCTTCTGTCTGCCCGGTGACTGTAGCTTCATTGCTAAATGGCTAACATGGATTTTATTGAGAAAATAGTCAATTCAGTTGGAGCAGTGTCTGAGTCCACTAGATCCTTTCAGAGGTGCACCTAGCTCTGTGCGTACATTCGCGCCGTGCCCGATGTGTATTCACGTCTTTGCATTGACTTAACATGTAAATCACTCGCGCTTGACGCTTCTTCCACTTCTGGTGTGAACTCAGCAGTAAACTACCAGCAGGCACAGGACGTCAACATGACGTCTGATTGACGTTGAACCCTAATGTCATGGGGACTTTGCATTTTGTTTAGAAATGAAAATCGGGTTGACGTCAGAACTCAACGTCAGGCCAACATCAATATCCAATGTCCAACCTAAAACCAACCAAATATCAACGTCTAAGGATGTTACAGCTTGAAGTTGTGTGAACGTTACCCCTATGACATCTATCAGACGTTGGATTTTGGTTGCCGTACCTGACGAATAAATGTCAGTATTTGACGTCATAAATGACGTTGGTTTAAGATGTTGGCTCAATGCTGGATTTTGGTCACTTTCTAGCAACCTAAAATCAACGTCATTTGACATCATTTTCAAAATAACGTTGTCCTTAGCTGCTGGCTTGACAATTCACTTTGGTCACCTGACATTACAACCTAAATCTAACCAAATATTTATGTCTCATGATGTTGTGTGCCTTCTGGGCAATAACTAAATGCACTACAGAATGTTACGTTTACACACACATGGACAAATTACATGTAAACATACATATCAGCTTTTGACAGCATAATACTCACTACTCACTACTCTTGAGTACTTTTAAAAGGGCTACTTTTTACTCATACTTTGAGTAATATTTACAACAGATACTTTTACTCTACTTGCACTACATTTTTAGGCAAGTAATGGTACTTTTACTTAAGTATGATTTTTCAGTACTCTTTCCACCACTGCCCCAAAATTGACATTTTCAGCAGGATAAAATAAATGATCTGATGGATATTTTGACCTGAAATTTTACAGACACTTTTTTTACATCTAGTAAAAGGCCAAAATTGGGGCTCTTTAAACAAAATAGTAAACAAACAAAAGCAAAATTACTATCGTAAATTTAGATTTGATGCATTGCGCATGTAGTGCCTTTTTTGTTTACTTTCATTTTATGGAAAAACATATTTTGCACATCACAAACACAAACATTCTAGAAAGTATCTCCAACATAGAGATACTAAATGAAAATTTAGCTACAAAAAAAACTACAGGTTTCTCTAAAAATAAAACTACTATTAAAAGAAAATACTGTTCCTTTACAAGGTAAGCATAAAACGTTTTCCAGCATTCCTGCCCATAAAGATGTGTCAGATTGCTCAATCTAGTCATCATCGAACAATCACTGAATTCTGTGTTCTCCAGAATTAGCATTGAGGAATGAGGAAAGCTGGATCTGATGCACTGACCCTCACCCTAAAACCACATTCAAATTTCATGCATTTACAGTATAAACGACACACTGCCAGGCATCTAAAAAAGCTAGCGAGTTTAAACAGCTCCTGCGACAGAAACCCTTTTGGTTGTAAAAATGGTTATTTATAGCTTCAAAGAGCTGTCCTGACATGCACACCAAGCTCATTCTCATTCACAGCCCTACCGCACCTGGTGTAGTTGGTGGTCTGACACAAGACCCCTCCAAAACTGAGAGACAGAAGAAGCCCCAAACTCCACACCACAGTCAAACGCTCCATATCCAGCAGCACTGAGATCCTCACGCAGACGCGGCCACAGGACACACGACCCGGGACGAGAAGGAGGAGAAGAAGGTTTGAGGGAGGGATGCTAAGGGACTGAGAAAGTGACGCTATGGGGGGGACGAGCAAGGGCAAGGTTTTAATTAGAGCCAGATGTTCACTTTGGGTTGAGAATCAGCCTCATTGACTTTGGCCAAAGGGAAGAATGCTGCATCAATAAAAGCAGGAGACGAGGAGAAACAAATGCTGAGTTTGTTTGTAAAACTAAGTTGAATAAAGGCCATAACTAAACATTGAGGAAGACCACTATTTTTTGGATTAGGGGTTTTAATATGCCATTTTTTATTTAAAGTTCCTAAATTTGTAAATGATTTCAATAGATTTAAGTGAGAAAGAACTGTTCAATAAAATTTAAAGAGGACATATTATTCCCCTTTTTTACAAGACGTAAATGTCCCGATGTGAAGTTTCAGCTCAAAATACCAAACAAATAATGTTTTAAAACTGTTCCTTTTAGGCTTTGATCCTATTTGTGCTATTTTGGTGGCTGTCGCATTAAATTTAAATGAGATTGTGCTCTTTTCAAAAGAGGGCGGAGCTACAAATGCCTGTGCATCAGCATAGTGGCAGATTCAAAAATGTGACTAATGGCTGATTCACACAGGGCTTCAGCGTCAACTCTTGACAGAGGGCGTGTCTGAAGTTGGGGCTGACGCGATCGTCATAGCAGCGTCAGCCAATGAAGTAAGTCCGAAGTAAATTTGCATAAAGCTATCAGGCTGATACCTTCGTTGGCGCTTCGAAAGTTGAGAAATTCCCAACTTCTACATCTACGCCGCTGAAGCAGCACTAACAAACCAATATATCAGTTCGCCAACACTTGACGTCACCCATTCAAAGTGACACCCCGTCTGAATGGGGCATAATGTCTATGGAGGGAGTGATCATCACTAAAGGGCGGGGCTTTCCTCTGATGACACATACAATAGGAGAACATCAATCTTTCTGCAGATTGTTTGAAGTCTAATTCTAAAAAAATAAAAATAATACATTTTGACCATTAGAAGCTGGCTGTATTCACAGACTGTTGCCACACCACTGTGTTGAAACCCATTATAAAAGTAATTTTGGCATAACAGGATTAACTAGCAACTATTTTGCGACTAATATGCCAACCAGGACCACAAAAACCAGTCATAGGGGTATTTTGTTTTTTTTTTTGTTTTTTTGATTTTTTTTTTTTTTGGGGGGGGGGGGGGGGGTATATACAGGGTAATAGTTGTTAAAAGTTTTTCTAATTGTAAAATTTGTAAATTGTAAAAATTTTCATTTGAGTAAATAAAAATTGATTTACAAAAAAAAAGGAAATTGGGATTTGTACATTATCTGAAAAAAACTGATCAAATTATTTCCATTGCTGTGTTGTGTCTCAGAATAGGACAACATGTGGCCAAGATGTGACACAATCTGGAAATAAAATCAGAAAATTCTGAATCTGGAAAATAATCTTAAAAACAGTTTGAATATAAGAGTTCAAAAAATCTAAATACTGAGAAAGTCACTTTTAAAGATTTCTGAATTTATTAGTAATATGTATTATTAATCAAAAATTAAGGCCATGTAATACATACAGTTGGAAATGTAGGCCCACACGGAATCGGCACGCACAGAAATACGCAGAATTGCGCAGATTTTTAGCCCATCATTGAGTCTATTTATTTACTCGTGTAAATGTGTGTTAATTTATATTTATTCCGTTTTTTAAACTAATTTCAGTTATATTATTGATTAATATCAAAATGTTCATACGATTTATTTGCAATACAGTTTGTAAAGTAATATTTTATTGTCTATTAGTAGATTTATTATATGAGACTTGCTTTGTTTACCAAATAAGTGGATCTAATTGGATTTATATTGTAGACATTAAATAAAAGTTAAAAATGTATTACTTTTTATTTCATTTATTAAGTTTTTAGTCATGATTATAAACCCAAAATCATTCTGCATAAATCTGCAATTTTTTTTTTTTTTTTACAAAATTCTGCACAGAAATAGCAAAAAATGTCCACAGATTCTGTCGGGCCCCTAGAGCTTTACTTAAAAATTAATGTTTCTTTTTTGCATATAAGAATAATTATTGTTTTGACTTATAACAATGTATTGTTGGCTGTGCCTACAAATATACCTGTGCAAATTAAGACAGTCTTTGTGTTCACATATTAGATTTTCTAACAGTAAAAAAAATATTTTATTATTTATTATTTTATTATTTTTAGTTTTTATTAATTAGTTACGCCTTCACATTGTTTAAAACTGAGACGTTGAGCTAGAATTTGTTTGGTATCTGTGAAAAGTAATTCCAGCATGATCTCAAGAGTGAAGTAGCTATTTTACATTTTGTCATTTTAGTGGCTAATTTGTACGAGTTCAGTCGTAAGATAATGTACGCTTTTTAAAAGGAGGCATGGCACCCAACCCCGCCCCTAAACCCAACCATCATTGGAGGATGAGCAAATTGTACTAAATTATATGAACGAGATCACACGAATTCATACGAATTAAATCAAAAAGTTACGAATTGCCGTAAGATAGCGTTGATAATTCTGTATTTTTGAATTCGTTTTTTTATTTTTAGTAATTTTTTATTTATTTAATTTATTTATTTTATTAGTTTTTTTTCTACAGCTTTATTTTTTATGTTTTGTGCTTCAGTCATTATTATGTTGAAATGTTGAAATGTTTGTTTGTTTACGTTTTAGTACAGTAATTTAGTTTTATTTATTTGTTTTTACACTTTATTATTTTTTTTCTCATTTGTTTCTAATTTTGCTTCTAAAGCTCAATTTTTTGGGCAACAATTTAAATATTTTATTATGTTAAATTAATTGTAGAAACTCTAACAAACCACAACAACAGTGATTTTAGTTTTAGCCATCAGAAACTCTTAATGATAGCGAAATAATTTTCTGTGTTTTTCCTCAACACACAGCAGATGCTGTCCAGACACTATAGCTTCACTATTGTTGAACCCAGAACATTCCTTCAAGATTAAAAGGCACTTCTGCTTGTAATTGGGATACGCAACCTCACATTGATGTTATCTGTGTGTGTCTGGTCAGAGTAAAAGCAGAAAGAATTCACCCCTTTATGGTGTTCTGTTGTAACTCCGGCCTTTCAATCGACATTACAGAGAGGCCTGTTCAGGGAAATATCCACATAAAACCTTCAGAAGAAATATAAATCCAATAAAAAAAGAAAAAAAAATCACTGCAGATCTCAAAAGAGGACAGAATATCGAATCACCATGATGTAAACAGTGATCTCTAAAGCAAAGCATCGTTAGCAAAGTACAAAGTCAAACGATATAATGTGAATCCAATGTTAAGAGTGTGTTGTTTTTGGCGTCTGGTTGCGTTTGCTCTCTCTGGGATGTGATTGGGGTTGTGATGACAGGCGAAAGGACAAGAATGTGGTGACGTGGGAGTTTGCTGGGGGGTGGAGGAGTGAGAAGTCTGGCTGCGGAGGGAGGAGAAGGTGCTTTTAGGGCCAACAATGACTGAAAGACCTGGAGGAAGGTCAAGGGTTTGAGGAGCACTACAAAAGCAATCCATCAAAATGTATTCTTGGCGGAGGGACAGGACAGAATTACTGTAGAAAGGAATGAACTTAGTGGGGGATGTACTGTATGTAGTCAAATTACACTGATGTGGGATTTTAGGGGCAGTAGTTCTGAAGTTTGGATTTTACAATTACATTTGATAGAATAGCTTTGAGCAAGAAACAAAGGCAGGAAAAATAGTGAATTAATGTGAAACTTTTTTGTTACATTGCTTTAACGTCCCTTTATGTCCTGATGATTTCTGAAGGATCGTGTGATGCTGAAGAATGAAGTAATGATGCTGAAAATTCAGCTTTGAACCAAAAAGATAAATAAAAGTATCAAATACATTCAATTAAACAATTATTATAATATTTCATTATATTTTTTAACTATTTTTGATCAAATTTGATCAAAGTTTTGATGGATATAGTAAATAAATACATATTATTTATACAAATACATTTAATTTGTAAAAATAAATGTAAAAAGTATAATTTATTTGAAAAAAAAAGGGTAAATGTTTTGACATCAGTAATTTACAAAGTAACTAAGTTACTTATTTATGAAAAGAAGCAGCGTAAACTTTATTCAAAATATCTTTTGTATTTAATGGATGAAAGAAAACTAGTTTGGAATGGCTGGAGGGGAGCAAATAATGCCAAAAATAACATTACTGAGCTATATATATATATCAGTAGGATTTTTAAATGTTTCAAAATAAGCTTCTCCTGCTCACCAAGGCTGCATTTATTTCATCAAAAATACAGAACAAATTGTAAAATGTTATTGCATTATAAAAAATCTGTTCAAAAGTAGTTTATAATTGAATAACTTATTCCAGTGATTTTAAAGATGAATTTTCAGCTTCATTACTTCAGTCTTCAGAGTCACATGATCCTTCAGAAATCACTCTAATATTAATTATTATTGTTATTTTTAATATTATTATTATTATTATTATTAATGGTAATAGTAATAAAAGCAATAATGACTGGAGTAATAATTTCATTTGAAACTACATACAATAAGTAATAAATAAATATTTAATAAATAAGTATTAACATTTTTTTTACATTTAATAAATGCCGCCTTGATGAATAGAACAATATCTTTTAAAAAAAGATAATTTTTTTCTTCTGGAAAAGTCTTATTTGTTTTATTTCGGCTAGAATAAAAGCAGTTTTTAATTTTTTAAACACCATTTAAAATTACAAAATTATTAGCCTCTTTAGGCTATATTTTTTTCAATAGTCTACAGAACAAACCATCTTATACAATAACTTGCCTAATTACCCTAACCTGCCTAGTTACCCTAATTAACCTAGTTAAGCCTTTAAATGTCACATTAGAAGTGTCTTGAAAAATATCTAGTCAAATATTATTTACTGTCATCATGGCAAAGATAAAATAAATCAGTTATTAGAAATGAGTTATTAAAACTATTATGTTTAGAAATGTGTGTGTGTGTGTGTATATATATTCATTCATTTTCTTGTCGGCTTTGTCCCTTGCGGGGTCACCACAGCCGAATGATCCGCCAACTTATCCAGCACGATTTTACGCAGCGGATGCCCTTCCAGCCGCAACCCATCGCTGGGAACTTCCACACACACTCATACACTATGGACAATTTAGCTTACCCAATTCACCTGTACTGCATGTCTTTGGACTGTGGGGGA
Source organism: Danio kyathit (assembly GCA_903798195.1). NCBI lineage: Eukaryota > Metazoa > Chordata > Actinopteri > Cypriniformes > Danionidae > Danio > Danio kyathit. The sequence goes on from LR812528.1 coordinate 26,915,817, forward strand.
AACCGGAGCACCCGGAGGAAACCCACGCGAACGCAGGCAACATGCAAACTCCACACAGAAATGCCAACTGACCCAGCCCAGCCGAGGTTCGAACCTGCGACCCAGCGACGTTCTTGCTGTGAGGCAACAGCACTACCTACTGCGCCACTGCGTGTGTATATATATATATATATAACTGAAGTCAGAAATATTAGCCCCCCTGATTTATTAGCCCCCCTGTTTATTTTTGTCCCCAATTTCTGTTTAACGGAGAGAAAATTTATTCAACACATTTCTAAATATAATAGTTTTAATAACTCATCTTTAATAACTGATTTATTTTATCTTTGCCATGATGACAATAAATAATATTTTACTAGATATTTTTCAAGATACTTCTATACAGCTTAAAGTGACATTTAAAGGCTTAACTAGGTTAATTAGGTTAACTAGACAGGTTAGGGTAATTAGGCAAGTTATTGTATATTGACGATTTGTTCTGTAGACTATCGAAAAAAATATAGCTTAAAGGGGCTAATAATTTTGACCTTAAAATGGTTTTTAAAAAATGAAAAACTGCTTTTATTCTAATTGAAATAAAACAAATAAGACTTTCTCCAGAAGAAAAAATTTTATCAGACATACTGTGAAAATTTCCTTGCTCTGTGAAACATTATTTGGGAAATATTTAAAAAAGAAAAAAAAATTCAAAGGGGGGTGAATAATTCTGACTGCAACTGTATATGATTAACTGCTATTCAAAATGTCTTTAAAAAGGTTTAAAAAGCAAAAATTCCAGTGTTAAATATACAGTGTGATTTTTTTGTTGTTGTTCTGTGTTAAAACCAGAGTACATTTTAATCCCCGAGTGTGAAAGAGCGTATATTTAAGAGTTTTTTTTTCAGTGTTAAACTTTTAACCCAATATGCAGTGCATTTCCCACTAGTGATGGGAAGTCCATTTTTTTACTCTAACCAGTTCTTTCAGACAATCAGTGATCAAACCAGTATGTTTTACTTAAACATGAAACATGTCTTGTTGCATTTTAAAATGCAAAGAGTTGAATGTATTGAAATTATTTCTGAAAAGATTAATGGACATTTAATAAATTACAACTATTTTCAACATATTTGATCACTGTTATCTGTCACACACACCAATTGATAATGTAGAAAAAAGGTAATATATTAACACTTTGAAGGGTAACACACTTCAGTTCGATGTAAGAATAAACTCTTACTGTGTTGAAATTCACACTTTAGAATGTGTTATTTTAACTCCAAAATGGAGGGAGTCATATGTACACCCAAGGAGTGTTAAGTTAAACTCAAATTGAGTTAAATGTACAGGTTTTTTTTTTTGCTGTGTAAGTATTTGAAAACAATTGGAAAAGCAGAACGGTCATTGCCCATTACACAAACACAGGGTATCACCAAGTTAAATTTAAGCCATTTAAGGACATCATGAATGAAATTTGTAGACCTATACAGCTATACGGCTAAATGCTAAGGAGTTTTTATCGAATATCCCAGGTTAGAAAGATTTCACTTGCTCTATCCAAAAATGATTATAATTTAATTCTTTCAATAATAATAATAATAATAATAATAATAATAATAATAATAATAATAATAATTTAGTAATAATTTAGTAATAAAAATATAGCTCAGTGTCCTCAGCGGTAAATACATGGAGAACCTTTAAACAAATGTTACTGTAAGGATATAATTAAACCATTATGGTAAATAGAGTTTAAAAAGTTTTATTGAGATTAGGATTGTTGGTGATTTTATGGGTGTTAATGGCCAGATTGGGTATACATAAACAAATGAAACTTAAGACGTGTTAAAAAAGATTTAAGACCTACAACACAATATTTTATTAGATTTAAGACTTTTAAGACCTAAATAATACGTTTTGAGATTTAAGACTTTTTAAGACCCCACGGACACCCTGCAAACAGCTTGCTGGGATGAAACACAGCACTACAGTGATCTCCTCTCTCATTATGGTTTGAATAAGAAACCCTCAATCACACGACGTCAAAAACAAACGGCTCCTCATTTCTCTTTCCTACACTGTAAAAATGCTGGGTTCCACATAATCCATTTGTGTTTGGACAACATGAAGGAATCAAGTTAACTTATTAGTTTTTACTAATTTAAGTGTATTAAGCATAAAACAATTAAGTTGTGCCAAAAAAAAACCCTCAAGAATAGTCTTGTTTCAGATCATTTTAACTTTAACTTATTTTTTTTAAGTTTATATCTTTTCGAAAGGTGAAAGAGAGGAGAAAGAAGAGCTTATAAATCTGCATGTTTTGCTGATCTAAACAGTTTGGGATCTGGAAATAAGAGTAAGTTGACAGTCTAAGCTGCATTCTTGAGCTGGGGAAAGTTGAGATTTAAGCTTTGGAAAGTAGGCAAAGAAAGTGGAATGCTCTCTTTTTCTCCATGTGTCGCCTCTCTCAGACATTCATATGCACATTCAATTCAGCAACTTGGACTGTAAAACTTTAAGTATTTGAAAAATGAAAGATGAGTCATAATCTTATTAGCTAATCAAAATATTTGTATTGGGTGAAGATAATTCAGAGCACACTCAATGTCAAGACTAGTGAATGTTGCCAGATTTGTTAGTACGCCCTCTTGTGGTTATGAAGATCAATTTGTGTAGGGTAGCAAAAAAAAAAAAGGTCAAAACAGATAATAAAAAACTTATTTATTTAGATTAAAGGCAAAAAATAACATTTTAAACATGTTTAGGTAAAAAAAATGTTTGTTTGGGATATGGTACATGTATAAATTCAATTTACAATTCCTGAACATTCAACAGAAGCTTTCAAAAGAACTGTACTGCATGTAAACTGATTGGGCCTTTCTGCTTTCACAGAAAAGCTTTTGAAAAACCCTCGTAAAGTAATCCGAGGGCAACAGGAAACATGAGAAGTAAATTAAATATGTAAATAACACAGTGTTGCATTTGTTGAGTAACTAAACAAGACACAGGAAGCCAAAAAAAAATAATAGAAGCATCACTGTACATCTATGAAACATCCAACAGAACAAACAGAGCATTAAGCGCATCTGAGAGGCTTTAAGACGCAAGTGCATCTATCAACACACCATTATTTACCTTCTATGGCTTTAATAATATCAAAACCTTCTTATATCCCAGCCGCACACATCAAAATGCACATTATTTATATTATTCGGACAAATAAATACTTTTTTAAAACTCTACCAGTGAAAAAGCCTAAAACATACAAAATATTTGAATGCTAATTATTTTAGCTGAGCAAACTTAATGTGTTGTTGCATTTTGATTGTATGAACACTAAAAGTAAGATTTGGCTGCTGGCTTTCTGCGACTCTTTTCCCTTTTAATCAGAAACAGTAAAGTGCCTTTCATTTGCAAGTAAGTGCCTCTCTGTTCACAATTGCTTTCGATTTATAGCCTGTGGAGTGTCCACCCCAATCATCCGTCTGTGTGAGTGCTGCTCATCATCACATGGGAACATGTTTTTATACATAATTATGGCTGCATTAAGAGTATGAAGATCTTATCCCTGTTTTTGTCCTTTCGAAGGGCTTACCTCCTGTTGGGGGCCAAAAACTATTCTTAGTCAGAGTGAATTTATGTTTAACAAATTGAACGCTTGAAAAAAAAGCATGAGAGAAAAGTGGCCATCACTTGTACTCTCCAAAATCCTTCAATCTTCTGAAGTGGCAGAGTTTGAGCATTTCAGTTAGAAATGACCTGTCAATATGGAGATCGTGATTGTTCCTGTTGTAAAGTGGCTTTTGGAGACGGATTTATCTTATTTGGTATTCATCGATAATACTTAAAGGTGCCTCTATCGCCCCCTTGAGTACTGGGGTAGTTACTTTCAGAATAATGCAAGAATACAAATATGTAAGTACAATGGGAGCACATGATTGCAATGCATCGGCAGCTTAGCTAGAAAATATTTAAAAAATAAAATAAATATAAATATTATATATATATATATATATATATATATATATATATATATATATATATATATATATATATATATATATATATATATATATATATATATATATACTCCAACAAAATGACTTGGATTGGGTAGCAGATCAGGTTCTCAAAAATCCGGTTCTTACCATTATTATGTTGTTTAAGTTAACAGCCAAAGATGCCAAAACATACTACATAATTGAATTACAGGATAGAGGCATAATGTGGTTGCTGGTAACTGGGAAGTGAAACTGGGATTTGTCTCCCATCCACTTGTCCATAATTTTTAGGAATGACGTGAAACGGTTGGAAAATTGGCAAAGAAACAGTGTCTGTTAAATACGTGTCACACTTATGTTTTCGTTTCTCAACACTGAACTAAAAAAAACCCATCACAGTTTGAAGAACTGCCTAAAACACTAAACAGTCACATGGTGTCATGAATAATTATGAAACAGCACCTGTCATTGGATAAGGCCAGGCAGGCTCATGAATAATTATGAGAACCTGGGAGCATAATATAGTACAACACTTTTCCTTAAACAGGAAACCCTTGTCCAACAGATGAACAACTCAAAGGTGTGCCTAACCAGAAGTCTGGTTATGAAGCTACACATTATTGATACCTTCAAGAAAGGATGTGAAAATATGCCCTTGATACTGATGAACCTGAGTGAATTAATCATAAACTTCTAAAACTCAACAATGTTGAAAAAAAAACAGCAAATAATTGTTAGGTTGGTTTCTTGTAGGTCATGTGCTGCTTAAGACCAGCACACAACCAGTAAAGTACCAGCTAAAACCATCCATAATGGTTCAAAACCATCTAACCAACAAATGCTGTTTTTTTTTTCAACAGGGCACTTGGTCCTAAAAACCAATGAGGCAGAAACACAACCAATCACTGTCCCGCAGTCTGCGGTCCTGCTTCACCTTTGCTGATGATGTTGCATTCACCTCTGTAATGGTCCACTATGTGCTCAGGTTGGCCTGATTGTCTCTTTGTTCATTGTCAGATGATGGGGGGCTCAAGGGAAAGGCTGTTTCTGCAAGTTTATCTTCTTGTTTGGCCTCTTCTCTCAAAACTGCATTGAGATCCATTTCATGGAATTCCAAATCAAATGGAGGAAGACTGGAGGAATCTGGGGGAGATTCACATCCTGTGCAAGACTGTGAAAAAAAGGAAACAACTTTTAACTTACAAGCAAGGTACGCAAAATTGCACTATTTGTGCGAAACAGAGTTAACATGTTGTTAAGTGAACTAAATACTCTTAGAAGCATACACAAGCGCACAAATATCAGTCTGCTATTAACTAGACTAAACCATTTTTAACGTTCTTCAATCAATATTCAGTGTTGAACACAATATAATTAAGAGTTAATTTCATCCACCATCTTGGATTAATACAGTGAAGGATATTACTGCATATAATTATGGGTAATAACTAATTTTTAAAAGATATGCACACTAAAGAACTGCATCAGAACTACATCTAATGAATCTAACTGCATTAGAAAGCAGAAAATAATTGATCTACTTTTGAGCACAGACTTTGTGTAACTCTAAGAGGTACTCACTGTAACGTTGATGGCTTTTGGTAGGCAGCCAGTTTGAATCCACGGTGAACCTGAGTTAATTCTTTCTTCTGCTCTTCAGTAAAGTGAGGCTGATGCTTCTGAGCAGCTTTCAGGGCATCCCTGTCTTCTTTCAGTACTGAATCTCTGTCTCTGTAAACATACACAAATTAATGTAGTCTATCTTCCAGCAACATTGTGTACAGTACTAAAGTCTACCAAATTCCCACTAAAATCACATTGTAATTGTGTGTTACCCTAGCTCATATTTACAGACCAGACTTCAAAATTAGCTTCACCTCAATCACCAAAACCAGCTTATTAAGGTTGATGAGCAAGGTTTTGGTTAGTTGTAATTAACCGGCAATGGTGTCAGAACATGACCAGATCTGTACTCTACAGTTGTAGTCAAAATCTAGACTTGTAAGACTGACTAACAATTTTAACTTTGTTAAAATGGCCTTACTTGATAGGAATCTGGTATGTCATCATGATCTTGTCATCTGTGTTGGCCATGAGGAGCCAGATTGGGTCCTGCAGGACAAATTTGATAAACTGTTCCCCTCCCAGGTCTCCAGATGCTGGTTTGTGAGTGTGATCATTCTCTGATGAGTCAATGCTTCCAAAGTACTTGCTAGTATTACTGCTCCCTAAGATTAACATTTATAAATGGGAAAAATGGAATTGCATGAAAAAGAGTGACCAGTACAACTGACAAGATTGTCACAGAAAGAAAAGCAGAGTATGGATGATCCATCACTTAAAGAACTTAGGATACAAGAACAAATTACTCACTAGTGCCACTTCCAGATGTGCTACATCCATTTGATCCAGAAGCGAAGGACCCAGACCCTGACCCTGACCCTGATGACCCAGTGCCTGATCGGGAGTCCTCTTGCAGGAGCAGGTCCAACATGTCACTGGACGTTGACAGCGCATCCTGGTTGGACTCACTGACTTCAGGCTAAAGTAAATTAGCTCAAATTAGCCAAGAAGCAAGGTATTGGGGAAAAGGGTTTAAAATTGTCCTTAATACTTACATGGTCATTTAGTTTGGCATCTTGGGTGTTGCTGCGATTGCTGGAATTTTGCACCACTACACCGCCCCCTTGTGTTGCCCCACCCCCTGGAGGTGGAGTCTGTTGTGTAGCATCCGTTCTGTTGCTTGGCAATTCCTCAAGTTGTAGAAGATTAAGCGGGGAAGAGCATCGGGACTGAAACAAAGGGGATCCAGCCCCGTCCCTCTCACCAGCCTGTGGCCCAGTGACTGAGGTGTGCTGGAGCGAGACGTCCCATGTGGTGTAGTGCTGACATTTTGCAGCAGGCATTGATGGAGAGGTTGGAAAAATTGAACTGATGATTTGGGTTGTAGAACTGCTTGGTGTGAATCATTGCAGGCATGCCAGGGTTCAATTGGGAGCCCAATGATAAATTGCCCCATTGTAGGATTGAACATTGGTACCACTCATTTGAACAACAGAGGGAGGGAACTGGCCCAAGGAGTTCATTGGGCGTTGAGCTGTGAGTTGGCTGGGTTAAAACTGTGGTCCTGGATTAGAGAGTTGTGGAAACATGTAGTTGGGCATCATGAATGTCATGACTGGTGGCATCATTGAAGGAAAGCCTGCGCTGGGAAATCTAGGGACTCCTGTTTGCAGGGAAGGATCAGTTTCCCATCTGGGTTACTGAGAATGGTGGGGCAGTTGGGGAACATTGGTCCATGTAGCTTGGAGGAAAAGATGTCACCACTGGAGCACCGCTGGTTTGGGATGCAGCAGATGGGGCCCAAGAGTTGGAAGATTGCTGGACAGAGGGGAAGTTGGGTCTTATCTGAGCAGGACTGGGTCCTTTATAGGGGCCAGATGCAGAAATTGGGGGATTGTCTGGAATATTGCCATCTACTTGATGTTTCTGTCTTTTCCCACCCCTGCCATGCCGACGACTGCTGGTGTTGCCTACAGAAGGATAGTTCTGGGAGCTGTTCACTTCTAAAATCAAATAAAAAGGAAGTCAGGGATAGGCAATTTCTGTCCTGGAGGGCTACTACACTTTATCTCTATTCCTAATCAAACACACCTATTAATGATATCCAGGTAATCCTAAAAACATTGGTTCTGTCTTTTAAGGTGAGTTTGATTAGGAATCTAGATAAACTAAACAGAACTGTGGCCCTCCAGAACCAGAGTTTTTCATCCTGTGATTAGTTCAAATGAACAAATTCTTGAAAACTGCACAATTTGGGTACCTTTTGTTCCAGGTATAGACGTGCATCTGCGTGGTGGTGGGGGCCCACTAGGTTGGACCATCCGCAGCTGGCTGAGGTCTCTGAATCGGTTAAGGAACGCTTGCTCTTCTTGTTGAGTATGTGCGGATAACACCGCTTTCGTGAGACCCTTCCCTGCGCTTCCTCCACTTCTCCTCTCTTTCTCCTTTTCTTTCTCAGCCACAGCTGCAGTGGGGGAAGTCATTGGTTGGGGATTCACAGCTATGGGAGAGGCAACAGAGGTGGCGGGAGCTAACGTGGAAGCTGTTGGGGTGGTTGGTGGCTCCTCCATCATAACAATATCTGGATGTAGATCAAACAGAAAAGATAGCTTCTTTGAGAATAGCACTTAATAGAATACAAGACCACAATACCATAGGTCGTTGTCCAGACCTGATTCAGGTGGCTTCTTGTCACCAACGTGAACAATAGTACTGCTGAAACTGCACTGCGAAGTGGCTGAGACAACGCTTTCGGCCTTACAGTGTAGAGCAAGAGGGGTTAGAGGATGTGCCGGTGCTGCAGGAACGACCTTTGACCCCTCGGTCACCACAAGAGTCTCTGCTATGTTTGAAGGGAAGAGTGAACTGAAGAGTGAATTCTGCACATCTTCACAAAGAACATTCATAAATGGATACTGAAAGAATACCTAAATGAATTGGTTCAATGATTCTGCTCTGCCTCTGACTTTCTGAATACTTATAGGTAGTGTTGGGTGAATATTCCATTAGTAATTCATTACTAACCTTCGGTTGCTCCAGCTCCTTTCCTTTGTTTATCATCATCAGAGGTAGAAGAGGTTGTACAAGAGGAAGAGCCACACTTCCGCTTCACTGTGCCAGGGACATTAAAGCTCTCCAGATACCTGAACAACACAGTGATGTACATAAGATCACTACATATCCAATGCACATACCGAACATACAAACTAAATGTTATTCAACATAAAAATCTAAATGAAAAAAGTAATTAAAAATAAATAAATTAAATAATAACAACATCAAAATCACACAAGTTAAACTGTTTCTCAACAATGATACAGACAAGAGACTCACCGTACGATGCTGTCCAGACAGTTGATCTGCTGGTATGAGTAGATCATAGGCAGCTCCTTCCTGGGTGGACTGGACAGTGCTAAACTTGCCAGACCATCTCTAGCAGAGGCCTCTGCTGTATCTGCTGCCTTTGCCAGTGCTTCTGAAACATGATAGCAGTAACGTCACTTAAAATTCAACCTCAGGCTAAAGAGATAAAGTGAGGGGATTATTAATTAAAAGTTTTTACCTAAGCTGCCCTGTTTCAGAGCTGGTGGTCGGTTTCGTGATTCAATGAAAACTTGCTGTCCGCTTGTCTTTACCATGTGCATGTCTTGACAAATCTGCTCAAATGTCATCTAGACAGGATTGAACAAAGAAGTAAAGGTTGATGCATTGGACAATTTTTACATGGGTGGTTGACATCTCAGCTTTTGGAACACTGGCACATTTAGCTTTGCAATAGTAAAAAACACTGTTTTTATGTTGATTGTGCTTATAAAGATTCAATCAGTTGATAGGCCACAATTAATATTTATCATTTTAAAGATGTCCAGCACAACAGAACTATTAGTGCTTACTGTATGTACACTCCCATTCAAAAATTGTGGTAAATGTTATAAATAAATACATTCTTACATTCTCAGGCATATATTAAATTAATCAAATGTTGAACATTTATTTTAATAAATAAAATAAATGCTTCTTTAATATAACTATCTATTTCAACAATCCGGAAATAAGTATAATATTTTGCATGTAAAACTTTAGCAGCTTTAGAATTATTTCTGAATGATCATGTGACATTAAAAACTGAACTATTGGCTACTAATAATTTAGCTGTGCGATCACAGTAATACATTATAAAATATAGTAAATCCACAAATGGTCATTTAAAAGTTTTGTAATAATATTTCACAACATTATAATTTTAACTTTTTTGATTAATAAATTCACGCTTTACATTTTATATAATATTATATTGGTGCATATAAATTAGATTAGTCAGTACTGAAGTCAAATCTGGAGCTTATCTAACAAAATAACTTACGATAATGGTCAAAAAACTAGTACACCCAAATTTATATGTTAAAAAAATATTAAATACAAATTTTAAAAAGAGGAAAAATCAAGAAAAGAAAAAAAAAAGAAAAAAAGAAAAAATTAAGTTGAAATTTTGTAGGTTTTTTTTTTTGCAATACTTTGCTTGATTTTAATTGTATTATATTTAAATTTCTAAATATGTTTGGTGACTAAAATATTATTTTAATAAATATATCTGTTTAATAAATCTGTTCTGTTTAAATGCACCAAAATATATTGCCTATATTCACTGAGAAATGGATAAAAATATTACTTTTCAAAATGGGGTGTACTCAACTATGCTGAGCACTGTATAAAGTCAAACGCTTTCATGTGTACACAATCTGGACTGATCAATATAAATGCACTCACTGGTTTCCTAGGCTTGATCTGGTCCTCAGATGTATGTCCATTACTCTCAGAGGAGGAAGTGGCACTTTGCTGGTGCTCATGTGAGCCGCTGCTGCCCAGGCTGCCGTACCCCTGTGAGCTGCCACCGTGAACGGGCTGAACCAGGAACTTGTGGATCAGTTCATTCAGCTGCGGTACATCCGGAGACATGGTTCTTACCTCTCCTCCCTCAGGAGCAGTAAACACGTCCTCATTCAGCGGACTCCTACAGGACGAAAGTGAGTTTTGTTACACCGCTTAACACTAGATATCAGTTTTGGCCAAGGTTATTATAGTTTTATATATTTTTATAAATTTTTGTTTTATTATTTTAAATTTTGCAATCAATGTCAATTTAGTTTTAGTTATTTTAAATTAATTTATTCAAGTTTTTTTTTTTTACTTGATTATGAAAGGATAATATTTAGACAGAAAGTGAAGTTGGAGAGAGAGGGGGACATAGGTTGGGAAAGGTCTGTAATCCGGGATTCGAACTCGGGATGCCTGAAGTGCAGTGGTGCTATATGTCCACACATTGAACATGAGTCTATCAATTATTATAGTTTAGCAGAGTTAACAGAACACTTCAGTTGTAGACCAAAGCAAAGTACAGTGTTGATGTATAGTTGACATTAACTCCTGTGCAAACCTCTTAGTAATAAAAATAAAATAACAATTTGAAGAAAGCCACAACCATACAGGTCATAGATGATGTATTTAAACAAGCCTGGTTAACATTTTCAGCAGATGAAAAAGGAGTAGAAATCATCTAACAGCAATGTTTTTCTGTATAAACATTTGCTTAAGGGGCGACACGGTGGCTCAGTGGTTAGCACTGTCGCCTTAAAGCAAGAAGGTCGCTGGTTCAAGTCCCGGCTGGGCCAGTTGGCATTTCTGTGTGGTTTGCATGTTCTCCCCTTGCTCGCATGGGTTTCCTTCGGGTGCTCCAGTTTACCCCACAGTCCAAAGACATGCGCTATAGGTGAATTGAATAAGCTAAATTGGCCGTAGTGTATGAATGAGTGTATATGGGTGTTTCTCAGTACTGGGTTGCAGCTGGAAGGGTATCCAAATTTCAGCTTTAGTTTTTCATTCAGTAGGAAATTTACATTTGTTTTCAGTATACGAAAATGTCTTGACCAATAGTTTTAGCCTTCGTTTCAGTTTTAGTTTATGAAAATAACTTATAACTTATAAAATAAAAATAGCTCATGAATATTTTTTTATGACTGTCACTTACGTTCGAACTTTGTGGCGTCCCACTATGAAAGCCACCTTCCTGCTCCATGGGTTGATGAAGGAAGACCAGCTGGTATCAATGGTCAGATATTCACCACTTCTTGCACGCATACGCAGGGGCGAGTGATCAAAAGGTTGTCCGGCAAACTGAAGAACTAATGAAGAGAAGGCAAAAATTTGATTAACAAGTCTTACTTTGCAAATATTCACCACTGAATTCAGAATCAACAACTCACTTTTCTTGTGAATGGCCACCATGAGCAGTCTGTCTTCTGGATGCAGGTAAACAAGCACCGGTTTCCCAACCAAGTCTTGAGGCAGATAACCTAATAATGGGACTGCCCTGCAAACGAGAGTGGAGAAAATCATTGCAACAACTCCAAAATAGATGTGGATGGTTAAATTGTGGCAAAGCTGCAAACCTTTCATCAATTTCCTGGAAGAGACAGTTCGGGGTGTGACTGGTGGTAAATATTCTCTTGTCTGCTGGGATACGAGGCGCTGTTATAAAAAAGCAAAACGCATCAGAACAGAGACAACAATAACCGAGAGTAAGGTGTGTTTAATTAGGTGTCAATATTACATAAGGGTGAGTGTTCAATTAAGGGCACATTTGGCTAATAATAAGATGTAGTTAGAGTAATTAAAGTGATACTAGAACAATCATGTATTGTACATGTACAAGTTTCAGGTATTTTTTAAGTGTGAATATTATGCTTTTATGACAGTGAGTCTGGGTTTCAGTTAGCTAACAAAACAAGTCGCTTTACAAAAAGTCTCTTATGCTCATCAAAGCATCTATTTTTTGAAAGAATAGTAATGCTGTGAACAACTGTTAGAATTTAATTATTATTTTTTAGAGGGGTTTTACCTTTTAATTGGAAAAGACAGTGGAGATTACAAACAGGAAAGTATTGGGAGCAGAGAGAAGGGAGAGGTCGGCAAAGGACCTCGAGCCGGGAATCGAACTCGGGTCGCCGTCAGCACCATGGTGCTAAATGTCAGCGCACTTAACCACTAGGCTATTGGCACTGAACAACTATTAGAATTTAAATGAAGCGTTTTCTATTCTAATATATTTTATAATGTAACAAATTACTGTGATCGTCCCGCATTACACCATTTTTGAGGGACTCATAATCCTTCAGAAATCAATATGTTAATTTGTTTTGTTTTTTTTATGTATGAGCTATTACATAGATTTTCAGATTCATTAGTGAGGGTGTCAGGTTGTTCCAAACATGTAATACATTTCAGATTTCATTTTGGACATCCACTAAAAGTCAAACCACCTACAATTCTGATGCTTCCTTAAAAAACAAGTGGTTTAATCCAAGTCTTCTTAAGAAACAACATCGCTTTTTAAGTTTTATTTTTGGATTTTATCTGATCTGTAAGTATAAACAGAAGCTCAAATGTGTCATACAATAATAAACCACATTGGTTCCCTCTCATCAAGCAAGCAGGACTAACCTTCCCTGACCAAATCTGAATGCTGTAAAGCAGTGATCTCAAACTCAATTCCTGAAGGGCCACAGCCCTGCACAGTTTAACTCTAACCACCTCCAACTCACGCCTGCTTAATAGTCTCTAGTAGTCTTGAACACCTTAATTATTTGGATCAGCTGTGTTTGATTAGAGTTGGAGCATAACTGTGCAGAGCTGCGGCCCTTCAGGAATTGAGTTTGAGACCTATGTTTTATAAGATTGTTTGTTGATCTATGTATATTTTAAAGTTTTGGATGAATAGATTTCAATGGAGGAACAGAAATCACTCAGTTTTTCTTAAAATAGCCTGATCCTTCTTCTTAAAAAATTCTTTCTGATCCAAATTTGATCAAACGTTTTAGGGATTGACTTTAATATTTAAAATATAATATCTTTAATATTTTTTTACTTTAATATTTTTCTGGAAACCATGACACTTGATGAATATGAAGTACATCAACAGCAGAATTGTTTTGTACCAGTATAAATGTCTCTACTTGCCCTTGCTGAATAATATTATAATGCTGAATAAATATTATAATCTGCCTGACCACAAAAATTTGAATGGTAATGTATGTGCCGTGTACATGTATGTGTCTTGTTTTACCCTCGTATCCAGAATGAACTCTCTCTGCAATGAGCAGGCAGCAGGGCTCAGGCTGGGACGTGTCGGAGTCTCTCAGGGTGAGCTGATATGGTGTGAGACGGAAGGGGTGATACTTCACCTCTCCATTGCTGTCTCTGCCTCTGCTGATCCGGCAAAACATCGATTTTTCCTCTGCGCAGTCCACCTGTAAGCCTGAACACAAATGGGGCTTTAATACATATTGAATTTTTACTGCACAGTTTTAGACAACCTTAACAAAATAACAAATTATTAAAATTAAAATTACAAATTTGTTGTTGTATTACCTCCTTACATGCTTACAATATTTTCAAGCTCATAAGAGTTACGTTCACATAAATAATATCAGAAAATATCAGAAAATTGGATTTAAATTCTCAAAACGTAAATTTTTAATGCATTGAGAGTTTTCTCGGATAAAATCCTTTCAGATTTCATTAAATCTGAATGAAATGAATGAAAGTCTAGCATGTTTGAACAAACATACAAATGATGAGCATATGCAAACTAATCTTTTAACTAAACTGAAATGCAGTATGATGTATGCAATCCACAGCCAATCAGAACATCTAGTTTCAAATTAAAGAGTAAGATTAAAACGACAAAAACATCGGCAATATGATTGTGTCAGCAGCAGTGTTATTCCAGTATCTTTGAGTATTATGGTTTTATTTATATTAATATTATGTTATATTAATGATTTATTTATATTATTAACATTATTATATGAACTATATTAATATTATTAATTAATTATGAATCAATTTTTTTCATATTTGCCATTTTTTTATGAATTTAATAAATGTTTTTGTCAATTTCATCAAATTCATTTGTATAAAATTTAGACATTAATGTTAAATAATTTTCAATTCATATTATTAATAACCGATTCCATTTGGTGGCATTTCCTTACCAATAATGATACAGAATCACATAAATTAACGTAAAAAAAACAGGTTTGTGGGGCACAATCTTTAACTAATGCAATTTTAGTAGTGTACCCATAGGACACTATGGCTAAAAATACAATATTAGTGCACCAATATTACCAGTTGGGGCACATGAAAACATGTGCACAGTTGCATAATAACATTTATGGTAAATACAGCATATGCTTGTAATAATATATATATATATATATATATATATATATATATATATATATATATATATATATAATTACATAGAATTTTTTTTTTTTAATGCTTTTAAAGCCCACTCACTAGTTCCAGCACAGGAGGACCAAGGTGGCAGACGGCAGGGAGCAGTGCTGCTGTAAAAGGTGCTGACGTCCTGAGGCGCGAGCAGCTCTGAAAACAGCGCCCCCTGCAGTCTCTCAGCTTTACAGCGCAACAGAGAGGCCGCCTGGGATGAGATGTACACGACTTTACCAGAGAGAAATGACACTGCGACAGAGAACGTGTCCTGAGGAGAAATAGAGGAAGAAATTAGCGGAATTCATGCGTTAGACTAAAATCTGAGACCCTTGGTGTCTATCTGGTAATAAATGTTAAGTTAACTCAAAAATTAATTATGTCATAATTTATTCACCCTCTACTTGTTACAAACACATGATATGAGTTTTTTCTTCTGTTGAGCACAAAAGTAGACATTTTGCAGAATGTTGGAATGTTGGATACCATAACCATGTTTGGGTATTAAGTGTATGTCTTGTCTTTGAAGTCACAGATGGTTGACATAATCTCTTCACAGTGTCTTTTTTTAATAGACTTTGAAATGGTCTTTAATATGATGAAAATTAAATTTCCACCTCCACAATATTTAATTCAGAAAAAAAAATTATATTGATACAAGCTTTAACTACTTCTGTTTTCCCACTTCAAACTAGGCAGGAACTATTTTATATTATAACTATTTTATTTGATAACTTTTAGCTTATAATTTCCGAACAAGCCTGACAAAAAAAAAAGTTTAATGTGTATTAAGTGCATATGTTGTCCTTGAAGTCTTTGATGGTTGGTATCATCTCTTCACAGGTTTCCAACATTCTTCATAATGTCTTCTTTTGTGTTCAATGAAAAAAAGAAACGCACAATGGTTTGAAACCACTTGTAGGTGAGTGAATAGTGACTAACATTTTTGGGTAAACTATACTTTTAACATGCAATTTCAGTGGTATGATGATAAATGATGGTCAGCCAAGAGGCATTAGCTTTTTACCAGGCATTAACAATTGTTTAAAAATGTCTTTTGTGACCAAGATTGTTTTCAGATTTAATTGAGACTCTTCCGTCTTATCTTGCCACACTTTATTCACACTACTAAAGCAATCTGTTTAAATGTCTGACCAAAAATACCTCTGGAAGTGATCAAATATGGGCAAAGCTTGCCAGCTGTAAACAAAATTGTAGGTGTACAAGGTAACCCGTCCGGGCGTACCGTGTTTTGAAGGGTGTACTCTGACGTAACATTGTCTAGCTCTTCAATAGTAAATGATGACAGGTCCAAACAACACCCATGGCTTTCTTCCACACTCCACTGATGGTAGTACTCCTGATTAGCTGCAAAACAACAAAACACACCCTTTTAGTCCACACACATATGCTCATACAAGGAAATTTAATGTTGGGGTTGTTTTATTGGTTATTGGTTCGTTTTTTCACATACCTCTGACTTGTTTGACACAGCTAAGTGCATACTGTAGAGATGCTAGTGTGCTAGATCGGCCTTTCCTGCGCCGTTCTGCTGGCATGTGGTTCTTCAGCTCACGTAGGACTTTTAGCAGCTCTCTCTGGGTCTGAAGTCGGGCTGGTTGGTCACTGTTGGATGCTTGGGATGTCGAATGATCCCGCTCTGAACTTCCGCTCAAAAGACTGAATGACACGGAGCTGCTCGGTGGAGACGGACTGTTTCCATTTGAGCTGAGGAAAGAGGGTTTAATAGTTGAATTTTGCCAATATTTTTAATACAGTTAAAGATTTCGCATATACAAAAACAGGACACTAGGGCTGCACGATAATAGGGAAAACTTACATTGTGATTTTTAGTTTTTCTGCAACATACAATGGATATGAAAACCAATTTCATTAGATGACTTGAATAGCTCTATTTGTGAAAGAATTAATAACTTTTTTGGATGACTTTGTAAGGGAGTGTACTTGCATAAATTAAAGGGCTGGGTAATAATATGATGGCGCTAATTATAAAATTAGAATTTTCCCACGATAAACTGAAACATGTTCTATAAATGGTCGATGCAATGTTTATGACTCAAAATGTGCTATGCGAACAGTGTTTTCCGTTAGCATAGAAACAACACAGAGTTACAATTCAACACAGTATTGAGGCAATATATTTAAGATTTTACATTTTGATATTATAGAAGATAATGTTCCATTTTAATAAAATTAAAGACAAAATATTTACATTTTAACAAATTACTCTGTTATTACTCTGTTCTGTTCAGGGAATAAGGTTTGACATCATTAATTAATTTCTCTTTTAACATACTTTGTTAACAAAAAGGCTGCTTAAAGTTTACTCAATGCAAGTTTCATTAATATATAACAGTGTTTAGCATATATAAGTACACCCCTCATAGATTAATCTTTTAAATTCACATTTTTTAATTGGAAGATATACAATATTATATTTGTGCATATACATTAGTCAGTACTGAAGCCAAATCTGGAGCTTATCTAACAAAATAACTTACGATAATGGTCCAAATACTAGTACACCCACATTTATATGCTATAGAAAAATATTAAATACAAATTTTAAAAAGAGGAAAAATTGTTGGAATTTTGTAGGTTGACTAAAATAATATTTTAATAAATATATCTGTTTGATAAATCTGTTTTGTTTAAATGCACCAAAATACATTGCCTAAATAGATAAAAATATTCATTTTCAATCTCATTTATGCTGAGCACTGTAGAATGATCAATTTTGTACCTCAGATCTGTGAATCTAAGATCCTCTGATCTGGGATCTGGTTGATGTGTTTGCCATTTTTAAACAATAAAGAAGGTACTTTAACATCTGTGGTTTCTACAACTTTCACTCACATGCAATGACTTTGACGTTTACAAATGTAAAGAGAAACTGTCATCCATGTTTTTAAAAGCTCTTTATATAGAGAATACAGTATGGACTACGTTCAAGCCACAAAAAGATGCTCAATACACAATCTTTCAGGCTAGGGTGAAGTCATAATGTATGTTAAAAACTATTTAAAAATAAATATAAAGCAATTTAATGTAAACTATATGATGTGGTGCAGCATGACTGTAAGTTTTGTTCACATAAACTATTTTAAAGACATGGCCACCAATTGAATAGTCTTTAAAATGGACTTTGATATGATGAAAATTTAAATTGCCACCCCCACAATATTTACTTCAGAAAAAACAAATATGATATTGATGCAAACTTTAACTACATCTGTTCCCACTTCAAACCAAGAACTATTTTTAGCCTATAATCTCCAAACAAGCCTAACGTTTATAACTAAAAGCACAGCCTGTACAATTACAAGTTTTAATTTGCCATAAGAGGTTCATCATTGTGCCAACGCCTCAACCAATCCCAAATCAAAACCTTTTCCAGAAAAGAAAATTGTACCAGGTTAAACCAAACTCCTGCAATTGGGTTATTAAATTAAATGTGTGAGCTATTTATATGTCAGACCTCCTCCCTATACACATTGTTTTTATCTTTTAGCTGACTAAAGTGGTTCAAAGGTAAGTAACAGAGTTATACTTACAGATTTGGCTAAGATGCAGTGACTTAATAGCATTCAAGCTATTTTTATCTTTATACAAGTCAAACAAGTTTCGAGCACCAAAACAATAATAGTGTAACACAGCTTTGTTTTTAGTTTATCCCGTGTATATTTAAATGTGTCCAGCTTAATTTTTATTTCTGAGAGAGAGAAAAACTTACATTTTGAATATGATTTTCAGGCACTAACATGTTACTCAATGTAACAGTAGTTATCATACTAAAAAGTCTTGTTTGACATATTTAGAAAAGGATTTTTGACATTTTAATAGACTCTAATTAAGGATCACAGTGCAGCCACAAAATCCTAAATAACTGCTTTATTTATACTTCCTTTAACGGTGTTCCTCCAAAGGTGTTTAGTCACCATAATACAATTTCACATGACTTATTCTCTTATATAAAAGATATATGTAATAGATTCATAATCTCTTATATAATCAAGTACAGGTCAGAACAAACATGTGGTTTAATATTTTGAGATTTCCGCAAGTTATTTGAAACATTAAAGCAGACATTTGCATTTAATATGCTTTCTGTTTAAATATGTATTACATATAAACTCACTTTTAAAAATTCAATTTGAGGTCGACATCAAAATGGAAAGTCTCATCTCTAACCCACCTTTGTACACCCACCTTTTATTTACCTTTCAGTTTTGTATAAAAACACTACCGTAAAAACAGTAATATTGGGAAATATTATTAAAATTTAATAGACACTGTGGTAAACAAACAGGCTTTGGGGATTTTGGATTCCATAAAGTTTTTTTGGTTAAGGAAAATACAAAAATACAAATATGTTTTTTTTACCATACATTGTCTGTGGATTTTAACCTAACTACATATTTTATGCCTCTTTCTCAAAAGGAGTTTTTCTTCAGCACTGAGTCATAACTCTACTTCAGTTACCTGTGGATACACTAAAATACAGATATATTCACATTTGTATTCTGAAGGGTTTTTTGTTATGCCTCCAGTGTCCTTCTTTAAAACAACAGGTCTGTTTTTTTTATGTAGTATGTCATTTATTCCTGTAGCAGCAACATTTTTTCAGCATAATTACTCCCATGATCATTAACAAATGATAGTTCAAATATGTTGATGCAAAAAAAGTTATTCGAAACCGAAATCAACATAATGTGTACCTTTTAACACTATCAGGGGTCACCACAGCGGAATGAACTGCCAATTAAGTTTTATGCAGCAGGTGTTCCTCCAGCCGCAACCCAGTACTGGGAAACAACCATACACTCTTTCATTCACACACATAATATGGGCATTTGGGTATTAGCTGAATTATAAGATTTAGGGAAAACCTATTGTTTTTTTTTTTTCAAGGTTGTGGTTCAGTTCTCTGCAAACCTGTGATTGATATTATATAATATTACATGTGTGCATATACATTAGATTAGTCTTTGCTGAAGCCAAATTTGGAGCTAATCTAACAAAATAACTCACAATAATGCTCCAAAAATGAGTAGCCCATCGCTGTGCTTTCATCGCTGTTTTTATTACTTGTGAGCTAGGTTTTGGGGCCATTTGACTTATTTCTATTTATTTCTGTTGGTTTCATTTGTTTATTTTCATTATAGATGAAAATAGGTTACTGTGTGCATATCCTAAAGAAAATGACTTCAAATAATTGGAGCAGTACAAGTAAAATAAAATAGTAAAAAAAATAATAAATTACAAATCAGCCAGAATCACACCTGAAACTACTATCTATCCTAATTAGACAGTCAACCAATAAAGTGAGAAAAATATATTAGTATATATTAATTTTTATAAAAATTTTCTTAAATTAAATTATTCTGTTCATCAAGGCAGCATTTATTAAATGTGAAATTGGTAAATACTTATTAAATATTTATTTATTACTTATTGTATGTAGTTTCAAATGAAATTATTACTCCAGTCATTATTGCTACTATTACCCTTAATAATAATAATAATAATAATAATAATAATAATAATAATATTAATAATAACAACAATAATTAATATTAGAGTGATTTCTGAAGGATCATGTGACTCTGAAGACTGGAGTATTGAAGGTGAAAATTCATGTTTAAAATCACTGGAATAAATTATTAAATTAAATTATAAACTACTTTTGAACAGTTATTTTATAGCGCAATAACAGTTCACAATTTAACTATTTGAACAGTTTTTTGATTAAATAAATGCAGCCTTGTCGAGCAGGATGAGCTTATTTTAAAACATTTAAAACTCCTACTGACCCCAAACTTTTGATAGTATATATGTTCGATTAATCTGTTTTGTTCAAATGCACCTAAATATATTACCTATATTCACTGAGAAATGGATAAAAATATTACTTTTATTCAAATGGAGTGTTCTCATTTACGCTGGGCACTTTATGTATTTATTTTTGTGAAGTTGCAATAGATCATTTCCTGAATTCCTTAAACAGACAGTTCACCCCAAAAATTAAAAGTTACTCAACATTTACTCAAATGGTTTCAGACACAAAATCCTTTCTAAAGAATGTTGGAAAGTACTGACATCCGCAGAAGGATTAATTTACTATGACAGTTTCCAACATGCTTCACTAAATCTTATTTTGTGTTCAACAAGAGAAGGAAGCTCTAACAGGTTTGAAACAAGAGACGGGTGAGCAAATGATGACAGAACTTTTACTTTAGGATGAACAATCCATCTAATGAAAATATTTCAACATAAATATTCCATACCTCTTGCTTTCCGTTGTTTCTGTAGCTGAGCCTTTTCCATGCAGTGAGCTACAGGTTGAGGTTCCACGTCCCAAACGTCCATCGTTCTCCCTCTCCGTCGAGTCGATCCCGCTGGACTGGGCATCAGTGTCACCTGAATGTGTTTGCAGAGGTGCAGTCGTGATGTTCAGCCCGGGACACAGAGACTGGCTGTCGTTCATTGCAGGTGAAATGTTGTTTTGCCCTTCTTCTTCATCCATCTCTATTGCTGCTTTCTCTGAAAAACCGCCACAGCTCGCAGGCGCTTGAAAGTTGTTATTACTCATAATGAGGTATTTATCACAGCTGTCTTGCGCATGCGAACTACTAGGTCATCTTAATTGTTTGCTGAGTTGAAACAAGAGTGTTGCTGTTCATCTGTTTAGTTGTCTTTAAAGTTGCAAACCATCTGGTGGAAAATAATAATAAATAGAATAAGCAACAACAGAGATATAAAAAAATTAGTGAATACAGCACAGGACTTTAGCATGGAGTGAGTTTATTGCCATATCAGCATCTTAAGCTATATTTGATGGCAAATACAGATCAAATTTACAAACATTAAAAAAACACTTTCCTATAATAAAAAATAAATAAATAATACATATAGTAGGATAAAAATGTTTTAAACACCCATTTTGTATTGATATTTTCAGACATTATACATTAAAGTAAACCCTTCATCTGCACATAATACATTATAAAGATTGAAATTAATTTTAATAAAACATTTAACTAAACTTAAACTCCATAATGCACTTTACATGACATGTTATATTGCAAAATGGTATACTTTCTGAATCCCAGAAAAAAATAGCATATTTGTTGATAAGAGGGAAACATTGAAATATGCACTCAACAACAAGTACCAATTTATACGCACTCACCAATGGAAAAACCTTAGCATTATAATTATTATTTAAAACGCAATTTTAGTTGAATATTTTTTAAATTCAAAATTAAATAAAGATTTTTCTCAGTGATTAATAATCAATCATTCCCTATAGATCCAGAAGGTAACAAGAAGAGAACCCACTCAAAAATGTTGTACTGTGAATTTCTATCCCTGAATTTCTATCTGAATCACTGGGCTCAAATTATTCTAACAATGAAACTTCTAAATGATCCAACAGAAAGATCAAAATCTAAAGTTCACACATGGTTTTATGCGTTATCTAAAAATACTGTGTGAAACTGTAACATTGATTGAGTTTCCATTACTAGTTTCCAGTACTTCCATTACTTCCAGCAGGATTACGTGCCATGGCATAAAGCACAAATCATCTCAGACTGGTTTCGTGAACATGACAATGAGTTTACTGTACTGAAATGGCCTCCACAATCACCATATCTCAATCCACTAGAGCACCTTTGATATGTGGTGGAATGGGAGATTCGTGTCTTGGATGTGCAGCTGACAAATCTGCAGCAACTGCATGATGCTATCATATATATATATTCTGTTTTCACCTGCTTTGCTTCACCTTGACAACTTTGGTTTTCAATGAATGTTGCATTACCTGTGCATCAAGCATTTTTAAAAAACCTACTCGATCATTACTGTGCGGGAGGAGAAATATACTTTTAATTTCAAATCATTATTTTACAAACATATCATCAAGAGTAATGAGTATAAATTTTTTTCTGCATTTTATCATTAAAGTTGTTGTTGTTGTTGTTGTTGTTATTATTAATTCACAAATGCCACCAGTCGCTGATTTAGACTTTTTGAATCAGTAATATTCCACTAAAAAATCTTTGATGCTCATACTATGGAGTCAATCTAGGGAAATATATACTTGCAAAATAAAAGAAAGTTTTGCAAACAAAAAAATAAAGTATTGAGCACAAAAAAAGCAAGTCTCCAAAAATCGCAAAGCGAAAATTAATTTTTGAGAAATAAAAATAAATTTTGCTAACAAAAATAAACAACTGCAAAAGGGAAAATTAAGCTTTGAGAAATAAAAATGAAATTTGCTAACAAAAAAAGAACTGCAAATAAAAATTAAGCAGTGAAAAAAAAAAAAAAATATTTGCAACTGAAAAAAAAAAACTATACATATATATTGCCTTTACAAAACCAGTCCAGTCAATTGCAATGCTCATTTTGATTTGCTTTTTAGTCAACCGTGAGTTTGCGATGCTGTTTTCACTTTGCACTTCGTGCCCTGCCGTAAACGCCAAAGTTCCCTTGACTCCGCCTCCTTGTCAAATCAGGGACACAAAGTGAAAACAGCATCACGGTTGAATATATGCAATTTTTTTATTTAATTTTTTTATTTTTTATTTGCACTGTTTGATTTTTATTTGTAGTTGTTTTTATGTTTACAAATTTAATTTTTATTTTTCAAAACTTAATTTTCCCTTTTTGTTCTTTATTTTTGTTAGCAAAACAATTTTTTTCTTTTTCAAAAATAAATTTTCGCTTTGCGATTTTTGGAGATTTGCATTTAATTATTTATTTTTGCTCAATAATATATTTTTTTGCAAAACTTTCTTTTATTTTGCAAGTATATATGGCCCTAGTTTGACTCATATCTGTCGAAGAAAAAAACTTTTTTGATTGAAGTAAACGTGATTGAGTTAAACTGAATGTGAGCCCTCTATCTGTAGTCTAGTGAAATTAATGACATCATACATAAACACTTAATGAAACTACGACATTACAGACATGCACTTTAACAGCATGCATATTAAGCTACATCTCACAAAAATCAGGTTGTTAAAATTAAAGTTAAAAGGTTAAGCCATAAAAGCCATGGTCATACCAAAAACAGCAAAACGACCATATTTTTTTTTACTACTGATCAGAGACGCGTAACGTTGGGCACCAGGAAATGTCCATAATAATGACATACTAAATATCTTATATCCGATACTCTGAATGAACATTATTTAAACACCAATTTTGACTAATTATTTTCACAATTGTTATTTCAGACATTACATGTTAAAGTAAACCCTTCACATGCATATAATTAAAGTGAGATGTTAAATTAAATAGATTAAAATGAACTTTTAACTACATAATACCCTCCATATTATTTCGCACATGGTATAAACTACTTATAGCACGTGTTCAGTAGAGGTACGGAAATAATAAACTACTCTAAACTAAATTCTCATAAAAATAAGAGTTAGGCGCTTTTTCTTTGTCAAATGCAGATTCAGCTGTCACTTAACGTTATAACTGTTACACATACGACGCAAGACTATCAAAACAATGCACAACATATCATCATAACACGCAGCTTTTCTTACCTCATAAAAGTATTTTAAGCATATGTGAAGTGCAGTTTAGGCAGTTTTTCGGAGGTTGTATCCGGATAAATGCCTGTGCAGTACAATACTTCAGTACTGTAACTCCCGTATTGTCGAATATCATCAACCCGTGCACGGACACCACCATCATTCCTGCTTGCTTGGGAACAAAATTCACGTGTATCAAGCGACTCCCTAAACCATCTCTCATTGGCTGATAACTTATCATAACCCCGCCTGTAGCTTGTAAAATCCGCCCAGTAACGAGAAACTCGTGCTGCTATTGGTCGAGAGGGCGTGGCTGTTAATGTTCGCGTTTCCCTCTCAGCTGTGCGGACGCGAGGAAACGTCGAGTCCTGATTCCCCTCAACCGTACTAACTGATATAGAGGCGCATAAAGGGTTGCTGTTAACGTGATACAAAACTAATAAAAGGTCAAATTTCGTAAATGTCAAGTAATTAAAATATTAATGCTGTAGTAAATATAATAATAACGACATATGCTTCGATGGATTTTTTTCAACGGTTCTACCGTTTGTTGTTGCGCTTCTTTTATAATGATTGTAACATAAACACTTGCTCGGAGTCGTGCGCTCTGTTCCTCGTGCCTGTGCCCGTGTCTGTCCACCTGCCGCTGACACATGTGGGTGTGTGAGGGCAGTGCCAGCTACTACTGTGCAAAATCTCCGTCTCATGACCGCCCTCCTCTCTTGTACTGCTCCAATAGGTGGTTTGAGTAAGTAAATCGCAGCTGGACACGTTTTGTGGCCTTTGAACAAACAGCAACAACATTGCAGGATGATATGTACTTGAAAATCCTCAAATAATTTTGCTAAGTGTTATAATTATTTGAATTTCACATTTGGCCATTGTTTTTGGCGACTTCAAAACAGTGCCGTCGCTTTCAGGAATGTACTAAGGGGCAGTGCCGAAGTTTGTTTTGTGGGTAATAATACCATTGAACAGAATAGTGTACAGTCAGCTGGCTGTTATTATAGCATAATAAGCATGACTGGTTTGATAAGAACAGACGGCATCTTTATCGCCACCAGTTTAGCGTAGTCATGCATTTTCAAGCTTTAGAGGTCTACTTTACATGCATTTTCAATGTTGATAGGTTAAGCAGCGTTAGTCTTTAATTATTATCTACATTAGCTTATCAGCATTTTTATAAAAAATAGATAGACAGTTGATTGGTAGACACTTCAATCAACTTGTTCATATTTATCCAGTTTTTGCTCTCCCTCCCTGCTGAAAAAAACAGCTTAAACCAGCCTAGCCTGGTTGGATGGTTTTAGCTGGTCGATCAGCCTGGTTATAGAGGGGATTTGACCATTTCCAGACTGGTTTCCAGCCATTTCCAGTCTGGTCTTAGCTGGTTAGGCTGTGAGATGACCATAGACTGTAAAAGATGAGATGACCAGGTAAAACCAGCTTGACCAGCCTAGGTAGGCTGGGAGCCCAGCCAAAACCAGCTATGTTCAACTTAAACCAGGATGGTCAAGCTGGTTTTAGCTGGTCATTTTTTAGCCTAAGCAGCTAAGAACATAAAAATAATGATGTCTAATGGGCTATATGCACAGCTAGTCCTTTTCAGCCAATGATAAACTTCCGGTGAAAGGTTTCTTTTACAGCATCAACATCATAATGTAATTAAAATACAATCAGTTAAATAAACCTAAGCATTCATTAAGTTGTTCAAGCATAAAACGAGATGATAGACCATGTAACTGCTAGCGCAGTCATTGCCAGCAGGCTAGCGCAGAAACTCCATTCAAAATACTGAGGTAAAATAAATGTTCATATTTTAAAAGACATGGCAAAATAAATGTTCATATTTTAAAGACATGGCAAAATAAATGTTCATATTTTAAAGACATGGCAGGAAAAAAAAATGGAATTCAATGCAGTGCTTCTTGTCTGGTTTCAGGCCCACTTTATATCAAATTTCTAATAGGCACTTCTCATAAAGAGTAAGAGTGTAACACCGGTGTCCTGGCCAAATTCCCTCCATCGGCCCTTATGATCATGGCCTCCCAATTGTGCCCATCCACCGAATTGGCTGTATCACTGTCTCTCCACTCCACCAATAGCTGGAGTGTTGTGAGTGCACTGGCGCCGTTGTCCTGTGGCTGACATCGCATCATCCAAGTGGATGCTGCACACTGGTGGTGGTGTGGAGAGACCCCCTCTCATGAATGTGAAGTGCTTTGGGTGTATGGCCATACACAATAAATGCGCTATATAAATCCACATTACTTACTTATATACAGTGAAGATCACTGATTTTTAAAGAAAACAAATTTTAAACTTGGCGATTTTTTAATGGAAAATTAAAAGTCCGTGTGCAGATACCCTGATGCATTATTTGAGCTAACGTTACAGGAAAGCATCGAAGATTTGTACATTTTTAAAAAGTCAAAGCTAGTCCTCAGTCTTGAAAAGGCTGGCATCCACTTTTTTCTTGACTGTTCTGATGAACAGCATCACATCCTGCAAACTCTACAATTTTATATTTATTTTATTGACTGATGGCACACAGGAGAAATGCCAGAAGAGACCAGGAAAGACATTGAAAGGGCTATTCGTTTGATTTAAAATTGTTAATCTCTTTGATGCTGTGCCTGATGCTTGCTGTTTTGCACTTCTGAAAGGTAGACCAAATTGTGTAGATAGCCTACGTTTTGTGTTAAAATTTCTGAAGGATTTGCTTTTAGCTTATGTGCAACAAAAACTACACAGTAAAAATCACTTTTCTTCATCAGTGATATACAGTGGGCAAAGAACATGCTGAGTAGTATTTCTGGATTCATAATACAGTTGCCAAAAGTATATGTATGAACAGCTGCTTGAAGTGAGCATCCACTAGAGGTCATGGGAGAGGATTTGTGAATGACAGTGAAGTGACGCATTTAGTATCTCGTAATTATCATTTGTAGTCATGATTTAACAAAGCATACACAACTATAAGAGACTATGATTTGTACAGAAAATAAATGCTCAGTAATATAAATTAATTATAAAATATATTTTTAATTTAGTTTTTAATTTATTTATTTTTAGAAAAGCAAAATTATACAGCAAATCGTGCAAATTATACTTGCCATGATATTACAGTTACATCAAAGTACTGTTATTTTTTATAAGTGCTGATAGCTGCTTATAGATTTTATGCAAAATATCTTCATTGAATGCTTTGAAGATGAAAACTGAATCACTAAAATCACAGAGCATGTATTTAATTACTAGAAACAATGCAGAAATAACATTTTAAAAGCATTTTAATTTAAATAAACGCAAGCAACACAGGTTCATTTTTATTATATATTTATTTTATGTTGTCATTGTTTTCAAACACACACACATTTTAATTTCTAACTCGGAACAATAAACACAGGTCATCATAACTGTCTTTTTTTTTGCAATATATATATGTATATTTATATATATATATATTTCCCAAGATGTTTATCCATATAATAGACATTGACAGATTTACTCTACAATTGGTTTCATGTATGTCTGGTTGCCAAATGATTCCCTGTTACAATGTACTTCATTCTGTGTAATATGTAGTCCACTATAACTTATGACAAATAAATAAAAGTAATAAAATAACAACAACATAAATTCAGATTGTGAAGATCGCATTACCCGTGATCCTCCAGCCTAGTCCCTCCAAAGAGGCCAGACAAACAGGGGTAATACGAATCTAAATCCCTTCCTCTCCAAACGAAACTCTATTTATTAAATAAATAAACATAAACTGTTATCAATACAGCAAGTTGGCTCTTGGTTCAATGCGTTTCTAGACCTCCACGAAGCAAACCCCTGGAATTCTCTTTGTTTATACTCTTTATTCAGTCCACAAATCTTTCAAAAATGATTTATACTTTTGTAGTTTCTCTGAACTAACAGATTAAAGTTGATATTTCAGTCTGTACAAGCTTTCTGGAAAAAAAAAAACAACTCTTGACACACTAACCTTTAATAAGGCAGGGTTCAGTTTCCAGTATTACTCTGATAATCTTAGGTCACCTTCTTATATTTAAACTTAAATTATAGAAAAAACTTTACCCTCTCCTGGCTAAGCACATTGAAGCTGTGCCACAGAGCACCACTGTAAAGCCTTATCTAATTTCTGCTTCGAATAAAGTAAACATCTAAAGACTAAACAACTGTATGATGTGAGTAATGTATAAATCACTGTGGCTTTAGAGTCAGTCTGATAAAGTTCTGCATCTTCATTGGTTCCCTCCCAATAAAGAAGACGCAGCATCTTTAACAAGCTGGCATGACAAATCTACTCCCACCATCCCTCTCAAACCCACATGGTTTTGAACAAAACATACAGTAAGTGCCAAGACAAAAGAAAATGTCTTCACACGCGCACACAAAGAAAAATAAAATAGCACATACATTATTTGTAGTCGTTCCCTATTAGAATCCTTTTAAATGCTTTGAATAATTAGTCCAATTTGAATCCTACCCCAGTGTGTATTATTATTTTTATAGACCCCTTTAAAATGTTGACAACCTTGGGAGAAAAAAAATCTGATAGCCTAATATAATATATCCTCTCTATTTTGGTAATATTAACACTTTAGAATAATTTCAGATTGTTTATGCCTTAAATGTAAAATAAAATTAAAAAGGACCCCCTTCCCCCAGATGAAGCCCACACTACAACACGAAACGATACAGATTATTTATTTTTTGTTTGTTTTTTTCATTTTCTTCAAACAGCTACAAAGAAATAGTTTCATGTTTCATACTCAGCATTAGAGATATTGGAGAAGTTGTGCTATTGTTGTTTCAGATATTAGACCTGGGGTACATCCGTTAAATTGAGGTTTCCAATTGCTTTACCTCAGTGTTTCTCAACCACGTTCCTGGAGGACCACCAACACTACATGTTTAGGATGTCTCCTTTGTCTGTCACACCCATCCTTTCAGTCTCTGCTAATGAGCTGATGATCTGAATCAGGTGTGTTTGGTTAAGGAGACAAGAAAAATGTGCAGAGCTGGTGGTCCTCCAGGAACGTGGTTGAGAAACACTGCTTTACCTGACGTCAGTCACTGCTACTTGTTTACAAGTACATAATATTCAAGTAAAATAAACTTACACCTGAAAAATGCAGGGGATTTAATTTCTTTTTGCTGGATGAGAGCCTTTAAAAACCAGAGATTTGGGGAAATGTTGTCCCTTTACCTGTTTTGGATGGCAATTGGCAGTATAAGCAAGATATAACATGGTCTTTGGTCATTTTTCAATATAATAGCTCAATGTGAATGGGACTCGAAGTGAATGGACAAAAAAAATGAACTAAGGCTATCTCCTTTTAAAGAAGAACAAATGAATGGTCCAACAAGCAGTTTGCTTGTTTAGAAATACTAATAAAAATCCTTAAAGTAAACATCAAGCTGTTACATTACACACTGGTGAAATAACAAATCTAGCCCCGCCCACTCAACCAAATGGCTCCGCCTTATGTCACAATCAATCAGCTAATCTGTCCCCTCCCCCCAGTTTAAGCAAGCATGTCTCCATGGGTACAGCCTTTCTTTACCTCCATAGGCTAAGCAGCCTAATCTGCCAGGACGGAGCCAAACTACTACTAACACACACACACACAACCTCTACCTACAGTGACGGCTGGCTAGAGGCGTAATCAAAGTGAAAAAAGCTAATGGCGCTAACTGGTAAATGAGAAGGGGGGGGGGTGCTCACGTGCAGACGCACACTTCACGCCTGGCTCGCTTCTTGTCGACAGATTGGGCGGATGAGTCTGAAGGGTGATGCTGATGGAGGCGTATAAATATATGCGTGAAAGCAAACCAGGAAGGGCACGGCAACAAAAAAGAAAAGAAAAGCAAAACACAAAAGGAGGAAAGCATCCCCTCAGGTGCTCGGCAGTGTGTAAACTACAGCTGAACTCAACAAACAGGCACACAGAGAGCTGGATAATAGCAAGGGACACAAAAGGTGCTCGCTGTGCAAGCGGCAACAGCATCAAGTCCTGAAACAATGTGATCCCTTTCCTGCATGCTTCAGACACAAAAATATACATAAATCTATTCGTAAAATTAAAAGAAAGAGTAAAGGCAGTATCTAATTATAAGAGAGAGAACCACAGCTGTCGAAACTAGCTCATGTTGAATAGTAAGATCAATCTGTGTGCTTTCCGACGGATGAAATCTTGTATGGGTTTGGCAGTAGTTCTGCTATGAGAAAGTAGCACAGCGGTTGGTTCTCTCTCGGTTGCACCTGCAGACTAAGTATTTAATAAGCGCCATCGAAAACAAGCTTTTTTGTGCATGATACGATTTCCCCTTATCGGACGACGGTTCCACCCCACACTTTGTATGGAGACTCTCTGGCCTTGAAAATCTTTACCAGCAGAATGAATTTGTCTAAAGCAGGGGTGCCCAAACTCGGTTCTGGAGGGTCGGTGTCTTTCATATTTTAGTTCCAACACCAAATAAACACACCTGAACCAGCTCTTTCCAGGTATACTAAAAACTTCCAGGCAGGTGTGTTGAAGGAAGTTGGAGCTAAACTATGCAGGACACCGGCCCTCCAGGACCGAGTTTGGGCACCCTCTGGTCTAAAGTCCCAATTTTTCACTTGCGGCGCAATTGATTCATGACATTAATTGCTT
Organism: Danio kyathit; assembly: GCA_903798195.1. NCBI lineage: Eukaryota > Metazoa > Chordata > Actinopteri > Cypriniformes > Danionidae > Danio > Danio kyathit. Next base: position 26,946,900 of record LR812528.1, read on the forward strand.
CGCCATCCAAGTCAAAACATAGTTCGACTGTGTTACAAGTACTCAAGGTAGTTTAAGACCTATTTTTGGAATTCGTAAAGATAAATACACTTTGTTTGATAGACAGCATAAATCTACACTGCTATTAAGGAATGTTTAAGAGATAAGACACTAAAGACATCAACTTAAGATAAACATCTACAGTCATTGGTCCAGTCTGTTGTGGCAGTTCACTAATAGAGTAAGTACTGTTGGTGAGAAAGAAAGAAAGAAAGAAAGAAAGAAAGAAAGAAAGAAAGAACGAAAGAAAGAAACAGGTTTGAGGGGGCAATATGTAGGTCTGAGATAGAGAGCAAGTGACAAAGGAAAATTTAGGAATATTGATTCAGTACCTCACTTAAGGGAGTCTATCGCTTGTGCAAAAATACACCAATACTCAAGAAAGAGTGAAATAGAGCGTGCAAGATACAAACACCCAGATTAAGAGGCAGTAGTTTAAACCTGAAGCAAAAATAAGTCTTACAAAACTTAAAAAAATATACAAATGCACACTCACACACAAACTACAAAAAACCATTATATCAGAATAAAACTCTACAAAGAACATTTGGAATATATACTGTATCATCTTATTGTACTCTAAGGGTTGTGATTTCTTTTTCTTTCTTTTTTTTCTATCGGTCATCGTTGTCACAAGTAATCAGAGGTTTGGAGTATGAACAGTATTTCAGAAAAGCCGGAGGTATTTACAGAGGAGACATGGCCACACACTCACGGACAGGACGAACGAGGAGTGACAGGGGCCCAGCTGGGAGGCAGGGGACAGGGGGGGGGGGGCTCAGGATAGGGGCGGATTTATACTCTTTGAGGGCAAATAAATCGATTCTTGTGAGAAGTCGTTGTTCTCATCTTTTTTTTTCGGGGAAGGATTTCTCTGTGGCTTGGAATTGGCCGTTCGTGAGCTCAGAGTGGGGTAGGAATGTTGCGCTTTAGGTGCTGAAGTACACTGTGAAGAGAAGCAGATGATTTATCGTCAATATTTGGAAAACAGGTTGCATTACACTTGGTAGAGTATTAGTATGTTGTTAGGTTAATAGAATAAATTGAATTGTTGCAAAGTTAATTTTAGACAGAAAAATGTTTGACGAGGACCATCAAAATAAAGTGTTGGCAGATATTAAGCGCACAGTTTACTAAAATTCTATCGACTCCTAGTTGACATTTTGTCACTTACAGACTGTCTAAAGGGGACCATGTTTTATTTCATACTCAGTCCATTTTTTTATCATCATCTCTGACAAACTATCTGTAAGCCATTCATTGTCACTGGAGAATAGTATGTAGACTGCGACCAAGTGAGTATGCAAAGTTTCAATTCAATTTGAGCTTTGGATAAATTGAAATATTTAAACCAGGGGTGCACAAACTTTTTCTTATAAAAGGCCAAAAACCAAACTTATTGAGGGCTGTGGGCCGAAGTTACATATACCAAACCATATTACATTAAATTTGCCATGGGTAATTTATTTGCTAATATTTAAAAATAGCTAGAAAACATTGCTTTAAAACATATTAATTAATGATGCAGTATCATTTTTTGATGTTTTATGAACTTATTACAGTAAAAACATAAACAATCCCATTTATAACACAATGGAGTTCAATACTGAATACACTAGTCAAGCTGCTCCTGCCTTGATTTGTTCACTGATGTCTTGTGCATTGTCCTCTGTCAACGGACAGGATTTACATTTTAAAAGTCTGATTCATTTGCAACATTTAACTGAAACATTAAATTTTTTTAGCTCCTCAATTAAACAAAGAAACTAAAGATTACGTTAAATTTGAAATAACGATCTCTGTCAAAGGCATTCACCCCAACCAACTCCCCATCATTCCCATAGGCCCAACTTTAGGCACCTCTGATTTAAACTTTTAAAAGGGTGTTGGATATTGACAAATATATATATACAGTTGAAGTCAGAATTATTAGCCCCCCTTTGATTTTATTTTTCTTTTTTATATATTTCCATAATAATGTTTAACAGAGCAAAGAAATTTTCACAGTATGTCTGATATTATTTTTTCTTCAAGAGAAAGTCTTTTTTGTTTTATTTCGTCTAGAATAAAGGCAGTTTTTAATTTTTTAAAACCCATTTTAGGGTCAAAATTATTAGCCCCTTTAAGCAATTTTTTTTTTTTGATAGTCTACAGAACAAACCATCGGTATACAATAACTTGCCCAATTACCCTAACCTGCCTAGTTAACCTAATTAACCTAGTTAAGCCTTTAAATGTCACTTTAAGCTGTATAGAAGTGTCTTGAAAAATATCTAGTCAAATATTATTTACTGTCATCATGGCAAAGATAAAATAAACCAGTTATTAGAAATGAGTTATTAAAACTATTATGTTTAGAAATGTGTTGAAAAAATCTTCTCTCCATTAAACAGAAATTGGAGAAAAAATAATAATAAATTCAGGCGGGCTAATAATGTTGACTTCAACTATACATATATATATATATAGAGAGAGAGAGAGAGGGAGAGAGAGAGAGAGAGAGTGCAAACCACCTATATATAGAGAGAGAGAAAGAGAGAGAGAGAGAGAAAGAGAGAGCGAGAGAGATGTTCTAGGTCATTGTATGGGGTTGCTAGGGTATTTTGAGTGTTCGCTAGGCCGTGGCTATGGTGTTCTGAGTGGTTGCTAAGGCGTTGCTAGGGTGTTCTGAGTGGCTATATATATATATATATATATATATATATATATATATATAATTTTTTTTTTTTTACTACTACTACTACTACTATCTATCTATTGTGTATCTATCTATTTTTTATTATATATGTATGTTACTTTTTATGTAAACTCTATAAATGCTTTGGCAATACATTTGTACCATTTGTCATGCCAATAAAGCAACTATTGAATTGAATTAAATTGAATTGAATTGAGAGAGAGAGAGAGAGAGAGAGAGAGAGAGAGAGAGAGAGAGAGAGAGATTTCAATAGTTTGATTTTTTTCAGTACTGATCATTCAACAAAATGTGTCGAGTGTGCTTTTGTGCGGAAACTTTGGCTGGTTTTTGCCTATAATGGATAAAAAAAATATGACACTAAAAGTAGGCAGTGATGAATGAATTATTCATATTTAAATGATTTGTTTAAACAGACTGATTCATTTGGAAATAAGCAATAGATTGTCTTTATGAATGGATCACTGAATCTTTGACTTCGAATTGAATCATTCAAAAGACGAATGTTCACCTCAAGTTTTATTCAGAATTTTTTTCTTTGACAAAGCAGAAAAGACAGACAGCATTGCATCAATAATGTAACACACTCCATATTAACTATGTGTTGAAGCGTATTCACATTTGTGATCCTGTTCGAGTGCTGATAAACAGCATCTATTATTTCTGTATTTACAGGGATGTTGGTAAAGAGAGATTTCAACTGCATTAAGTGCATTCTAATAATTTTCCTCAGGCAGTGATGTGTTTTTAACTATTTTTTGCACAGTAAGTGGCATACTCGATGAAAGTTTGCACATCGTTAAAACAACAATTATGGTGTTATAATTGGTGATAAATATAACACCTCTAATTTTTTTTAACCAGAATTATGATATTAATGAAGAAAAAACAAGGGGAAAATGTGACAACTATGTCAAAGACAGTGGACAGGTGGCTTTAATCATTAAGGAATATTCAATATGTAGTTTAAAGCTGGCAGCTTTTCATCTAGCTTTGTATTGCTACAATCTCCAGATCATACTTCCATATTTTTAAAACTCCGACCAGTGACAATCAAATCAGGTATTTAATTTTGACAAAAGGGAACAACACCATTGTTTCTTTTCTCTAGTCGTGTACCACTGGTTTAAAAACAAACGTTGCTTGCATAGACATTTAAATTGTAACTTAAATATTCAAATTATTTCACCTTTTACCATCAAAATAATTGTCTTAAAAACATTCCTTTAAAAATGATTGAAATTTTCATTGCTTACCAATGATTATAATGAGGACAATCACGCATATCACCCCCAGGATAATCATCATCTAAAGAAAATAGGTAAAATGGAAAGAGAATTGGTTAATAAGGCAAGAAAAATGCAGACTATTCAACATTCAATCCAAAATGTATTATCTACTCATAAACTCACATCATTCAAACAGGCACTCTATTTTGAGCTTTACTGTTTGCTTTATTTAGATTTGTTGTCATGAAATTTTCAGCCTTTTTCGAGGCACTTAGTGTGTTGTTTACCTTGGCATTCTTCCACCAGTATTTATTCTTGAGCTTGGCGGCGCTGGTCTCGAACTGTGAGGCTCCAGCCTGCAGGGCATCAGCCCGATCATCCAGTTCTGAAAGCTTCTGGTCCCTTTCCAGAACCTTGTCTACGTTTACACGCATAATATCCACGACCTGAGAAACAGTGAAGGTGACTCTTGGTAAACTGTGTCACACATCAGGTTTTGGAGATGCATTTAACATTGAAGGAAGACACAGAGATGGGGTTCACTCACCTCATCCACCTGAGCCTGTGTCTGCTGTAAGCGACGATTGCTGGTGAGGTTTGGAGGAGCTTGGTTACCTCCTTCTGGGGCAGGGGCTCCGGCTGGGGCAGACCTGCAAACCAACACACAGTCACTCAATATTACTACTGGTGGGATTTGTAACAGCAAGATTACATAAAAAATTCTTATTTTTTATTTTTTATCCACAGAAAGAAACTCTTACATTTAATTAAATGTACTGTACATTCTTAAAAATAAAGGATCTTTATTGACTCTGTGAAGGAATTTTAACATCTATGAAAATTGTCCATATAAAGTGTTCTTTTAACCATTTGATGCACAAAATATGTCTGAAGTCACCTGGTTGAGTTTTTATTTTCTATCTTTGCAAGAAATTATTTTCATTACTCATTATTCCATAGTCAATAATTTTTTCTTTCATATCTTTTGAATTATACATTACTTGCAAAATGACCAAATATCAAAGAATTCTATAGGAGTTTTTTTTACCCACATGTGGAAAATTGATAATAAAGTAAAAAAATTCATAAAGAAAAGAAAAAATATTATATGATTTGTGTAAATAAAAAATAAAATAAAAACATATACATGATTCAGATTCAGCAAAGAAACGCTCAGCTATTATTGAAATAACAGAATGAATATTGGTTGTTTTGGACCCATTTTGTGCATTAAGAAAGATTGCATATAGCTTGCGCGTCAAAGGGTTAAGAACACCAAAATTCCCTTGGGAAAGTTAACATTACAGTTAGATTTTTTTAGGCAGTTATGAGTTTATAAGTTGTAATTCTTTATTAAATGTATATCTCAGAATTTATACACTCTCCGAAATAAAGGTACAAGAGTTGTCACTGGGGTGGTACCTTTTCAAAAGATACACATTTGTTCTTAAACGGTCCCTAATGGTACCTCAAAATCTTATATTTGTACCTAAACATTTTAATAAGTATACTTTTGTACTTTTTAGGTACTAATATGTACCCTTGAGGTATTAATAGGGACACCCTTTGGGTACAAATGTATAGCTTTTAAAAAGGTACCACCCCAGTGACAGGTCTCGTACCTTTATTTCTGAGAGTGTACTTCATTTAATAGATATAGAAGCAATCCAATACCGCAAAATGCCCGAAAGTCACAATTACGATAAAATTGAATTCAGAAAATTAGAATAGCAAGAAATCAAGTTGCTATTATGAATTAGTAATAATAATATCTGTCAATTCTGATCTGTGCAAATTCAGAAACGTAAAAGTCGGTCACAATTGTTAGACATTTTTTTTCCATCGTGAAAACAAGCTTACATATGATGAGTGTAAGTAAACGGGGATTTCTGAAAAGTCTTCTTGCTAATGCCAATCTCAGCCACCAGAGGAAGACAAAACTCTGTATAAAGGTCACCTCTGAAAGATCCCTGGATCTAATCCGTTTGCTTTCCTTACAGGCAAGAAAATACTTTTTCTTATGAAATAACTTTCCCTTTTCTTACACATATAAAAGGAGTGAGTCAGAGGGAGTCAAACTGACCACATATTTATTCTTGTTTAAAAGACGTATTTCTTCTTCTCATTTTACTTCTGCTACTTCTCGTTTACAGTAATCTATATTTAGACATAATTCTTGGCTCCTGTAACCTTTGCTGACATGAAAAGATTTAATAGTACTCTGGATGATGTGCATGAGTTTAATGGTTCATTTGTTCACAAAAATTCTGGATTTTTTTTATTCAGTTGTATAATGTATCTGTCAAAAGCTCTGTCTATCTATGAGTTGAAACACAATCTTAACAAATAGCCTCCAATTTGATAATAAATTAGCAGTAGTCAGTGACAAGTAGTCAGTGTGGGTGTAGCCAAAATCTCTTGTACTTTCGTTATGATCAGAGTGGCTGTGAATATGCAAAATCTCTCATTTAAAACAAAATGTGTTACATGTCATCACTGAGATTGGTGAAATTTTGACATTTCTAATGTGCCTCAATAGCATGATTATGCAAAGCCATTTTTTCTGATGCCACGGACAGTTTTTAAATATGCAAGTGGGAAGGCGGTGTACATTAAGCTACAATAGTTTTACATTAATACGGGGTTAATAAATATCCTATTTCTAGGCTCTTCATTACAGTCGAATGGTAAAGGCAGGGTCATATGAATGATGGGGACAACATCCCCACCCCCACACAAGGCCTTCATTAAGAGTGTGCGTGTGTCTCTGTCATTGTTGCGTCACAATGAACATACATTCTGTCAAATAGCTGGGCCAGCTGTTCAGACTTCACTAAACAATCTATTTGTACATCATTTAGACAAATGGTTTAACATAATACCAACATAAATAAAGAAAATCAAAATACTATGCTACAGGCCCAGTGATGCCCAAATAAAAGATAACAGTAGGTATGATATGGACATATTTTTAAAAGTGTGTGCCATTTACAGCCTTGATTATTTAAACCAGTTAAACGAGCGTGCCTGGAAAATATACACGGCCATCTTCCGAGGAACACCTGCGCTCTTTGTGACAGCCATTTGGGCTTCATTCTAGCCTAAAATAAATGAATATCAGGGCCTGGTTATATTGAAACATGCTGAACGGTTTAAAGAATAATATAGTTAGAAAATAATATAAAGCATGTTTTGCCGGAAAAAAAGCGAGCATAGCCTACGACCGTCCTCTTACCAACCCCCACGACTCGCGTGGATATCACGCCCCTAGTTTATCATGTGTAAAGTGATGTTTTATGTAGTAGCCTGGGTTAGGTAGCCTATATTTTCATTCTCTTCATCTAAATGTCATCTGTAGCTGATATCAGGATAGGTGAGAACGGGCCTTGGGCTATTTGTGATAAATTCCCTTGGGTTTTATAATTGACTTAGAAATGATCGCCAAGACAGCAGTATTGGTGAGGAGGTATATTAATGCGCAAATAACAATGTCAATTCATACATTATTTTCATTTTAAAAGCGCGCGACCAATTCCAGCCAAACCAGTCCGATCCGGTGTCTAGGCGTGATTCTATCACTCGCTTATTCCAAACGCCATAATAAACCGAAAAACCTCGGTGTTACAAATAAACTACTTCCGAGACAAAAATTAACTATATAGAGTCAGTTTATGTCAGTAGTGGCATGAAATAGAAAAACACAAGGCATTAGGAGCCTATTAATAGATTATACAACTCGTCTAGAATTCAGCGCGTCTAGTGAAAAACGCAAAGATGTTCAATATTGCGAGTGTAAAATGAAATATAAACATTTTATAATATGTAATATGCGTATTTTATCCCTATATATGTTTATATGTATATATATTTCATGTTCTGTTACCAAACAATATATATAGTGTTCGCAATCAAGCAAATATGTGTTGTTAAAATATAATTCACAACCAGATATAGAAATTTAAACCGTACTCACATTTTGAACCGGGTTTTATGTGCGTCTACAAGAAGTGTGTGGATGAAGGCTCTGCTTCAGGCGTTTCTCCCCGTCTCCGGGATAAATAATGCGCTCTCCAGGTTATTCCAGTGAAGCGGTAGTCCTTGTGTTTTTTAAGGTTTGTTTTTATTCTTTTCCGCCGGTGTGCCGCGCCTCTCGTTTATATTCCCTTAATAATAGGGCGCTCTACAGCTACTAGCTTCTGTCACTATGTACACATAAAAAATAGATGCTCGGATTAAGGGAACAAAGATGGCTCGTTGACGTCACTCGTCATCCGGGAAGCTGCAGGTTGGAAGCGGTGACCGTGAGAGACAGGAGATGGAGGATGCTTTGCTTGTTGACAGTTTCTTTAGACGGGACAGAGCGTGTTTAGGCTATCCGCGAGGAACGCTTTCAGCTGTATATGTAAGAGGACGTGGGTTTATTTCCATGGGATGTATTCACACAACATGTATCGCGGTTAATTTATTTAGAATTCAAAGAACTTATGAGACAAACAAAATGGCGGTCTGGATGAGTGGGCTAGCCTGCGTATGCTTACTTGAACCTTAAATTGAAGATGGAAACAATGGATATGCGGTTATCAAAATGTCTGGTGCGACAGTAAACGACTATAACGTTATGTTTTTATAGCACATGCGACACCCAGTGTCATAGATTATATAGATACGTGCAGATTCACATTACCCTCTATAATTAATGTTCGTAAATAAAGCGATTCTACAGATTTCAGCTTCTATTATTACCTTCTGCGTGTTATGTATGACATTAGAAACCGTATAAAAAGAGCATCAAAAATAAAAAGTGTTTGGCAGCGGTGGGATTCGAACCCACGCCCCCGAAGAGACTGGAGCCTTAATCCAGCGCCTTAGACCGCTCGGCCACGCTACCGTTGGAGATAGAGGTTGTACCATAACTTTAAAAGTGATTAAAGCCTCCTAGTAACGATTTCCTAGCTTAGCTTAGCCTCCTATATATGATTAAACCTAAAAACATATTGACACCGATTCCAATTTGAATCTAAAAGTAAATCAGACAGGCAAATCTAATATCGAAATATAAGCTTCAACCGATAGATGGCGCTAAATGCATGTGGTATTTGTCATTATTTTCAACTTTCTGTCAACAAGAAAAACTATTAAAAAAACAAATGAATGAAACGTGTAACAATACTAATATATATTTGTACATGTCATCTTATACATAAGCTCGGTGTAACATTTTACAAATAGAGTAAAACATCGTGTATAATCTAAACTACTTTACATAATATAAATATCAGTTTTTACAAATATTTGCTGATAAAATTATATATTGAAAGATAAATAATATATATTTACATTTTTAAAAAAATAATTTAGAATTGTCTAAATTGTGTGTGTGTGTGTGTGTGTGTGTGTGTGTGCGCGTGTGTGTGTGTGTGTGTGTGTGTGTGTGTGTGTGTGTGTGTGTGTGTGTGTGTGTGTGTGTGTGTGTGAAATTAGGAATTCATTCATCAATAGATACTCTTTTCTTTTAATAACTACTTAATTGATACTTTTTAATTCAAGTTTAAAAAGAAGACTTTAGTACTTTTTCAACTCTGAACTTTTGTACGTCACCCTGCTTGTTCATACTTTAACATTTTAGTAGAGTGGTTTGATGTTTAATATCTGTTTAATAAACTGAGTGGTCATAGAATTAATATAAAGGAAAGAGATGCCATATTTTACGTAGATAAAAAGATATAGATAGAAATCTCTTTTTTAAGTTAAATCTTTTGATATTATTAGTCAAGTTTCATATACACAAGTGTAAATGGTCATAGAGGAAGCCTAACATCTCCCATTTCAAGGCTGATTAAAAACTTATTTTGAAATTCTTAAAGGATTTCAAGTCGTAAAGCAACCAGAACTGTAAATATACTTCAAAAATTAAACTAAACTAAACCTGAATTGTGTATACCCGCTCTTGTTCTCTGATTGTTTTCTCTCCTCCTTTCTTTCTTTTTTTTTACTTACATATTTTTTTGCCAAAATGTCTATATACTATTGTATTTGTGATGCATTTGATTGGAAATGATCGGCAAATATATATAAAAAAGATAATAAAAAAACATTTAGTAGGGAAGTCAGCTGTTTCGGATGCAGTTTTCCGTCTGTGTGCCACTAATGGCGGACACCCAGAGCTCCTCCTCCACACTCATGTGCTGTGCTTTTTAAAGTTAAATTACAGATAACTTCAAAATTATGTAACTTACATTTAATGATAATTATAAAAGTGTTGTACGTATACACAGATTTAAGAGTTACTCGAAACAATTTGCGAGAAAATAACGAAAACAGAGGCACTTTCCAATCCAACCAATGGGATCGCAGGAAACGCCAGTATGTTAATGTCACAACACAAAGAAACTCACTTTAAAATCTATAGTTTACCCGACATTTAATCTTTGAAACGATTGCCTCGTCCACATAATGAAATATAAGACTAAGTACTTCAGTAAATCGTGAAAACATTTAAAGGAGTAAAAATCACTACCGTCGTTTAAAAAGCATGCGTGGTTTACAAATGAGATTTGAGGACAGCGAATGGGCACATCAGTGAGGTACATCCTTACCTGTTACCTTAGCAATAAGGTTACAGAACATGATGATTGGGTTCTATGAATACGTGATTATGTTCCGTATTTGTTTAGGGACTGCAACCCCTTTACGAATCCTGTCTGATACTTTATATAGTGTATTAAATGTAGAACATCGAAAGCGGAAAGTTTATGGACTAAATGAAAGTCCGTGTCTATGTTCTGTTTTAAAATGGATGTCTGCGAGGAAATAAATTAGATTGTGTTTCTTTACCTGCTTAGTAAATCTACAATAATGTAATCTACAATAAGATATGTATGTCATAAAAAAAATATGCTAAAAAGGCGCCGGCGTGGAGACGAGGTGGCCGAGTGGTTAAGGCGATGGACTGCTAATCCATTGTGCTCTGCACGCGTGGGTTCGAATCCCATCCTCGTCGCTTTCTTTTCCAGCAGTTGCCTTGTTATATGTATATATCAGGTAATGTAAAACGTCTTCCAGATATATTTGACGCAAGTTCTTTCCAACCGAGAACCATTCATACCATTATAAATTTGCAAATGATTGAGAAATCTCTGCTTGTCGCTGTAAAAACCCAAATACGAATCCAAAATCACTCTCGCGTGTGTTCAAAAATAAATCTTTTGAGCAGACGCGTGGTGGCGCCGTGGCTTAGTTGGTTAAAGCGCCTGTCTAGTAAACAGGAGATCCTGGGTTCGAATCCCAGCGGTGCCTTTTGTAAAACACAATTTGCGCTTTTTGACAAAGGACGTCTAGAAAAAGAAGCAAGCAATATTCTTTGGCTTTGCTTAGACTGTAACATTCGCACTGTATCTATATTTGTAACTCATCAATGGTTACCAAACAGAGAATATATATCAACATTGTGCCAATTATATACCACAGTTCATGGTCTGTGCGCGTCTCTAGGCCTGAAATGTCAAAAAAAAATAATAAATTATAAAAACGTGTTTGGCAGCGGTGGGATTCGAACCCACGCCTCCAGAGAGACTGGAGCCTAAATCCAGCGCCTTAGACCGCTCGGCCACGCTACCATACAGCACTACTAGAAAACTCATATACAAATGGATGTCTATATATGTGGTACTTCCCTATTTATTCATTAAATGCAATAAATTTACTCCCCATAACCTTATGGTGTCAGCGTGCACACATAATTTAATTTGGGGTGAAACAAATATGACACAAATAGCTACATTTATTGAGGACACAACGAATGGAATAAATCAATGCTGTTCTTGTGGTAATAAAAGATGGAAGCATGTAATAACTGTGCCCATGTCCTTTATTCTTGTCTCCATGTTGGTTTCAATTAAAGACCACAAATCTTACATCAGCTATATAATATAAATAAGGCCATGGCTTAATTAATGTTTACTTTATATTACAAATTATACATCTCTTTGATCAACATCAATGTAGAGGAGATTTATTAAAATGCATATTTCTATCTAAATTCATTAGTGAGCTGGAGCAGCATGGCGAAAGGGGTCATACAGGTCTTGATTGAAGTCATATGGGTCATAGGTTGGCACTGGATCTACTGGAATTTCCTTATTCATCTTCTCATCTGGGAGCACTGATGATGGTTCAACCATTTTTACCGGCCTGGGAGGATTATCGATCAGGCAGTCGGGGTCCCAGTAAGGATCACAGTCATACTCCATTCCTTTGACAACCATTAGAGGAGGAGGAGGTGGTTGTGGAGTGGATTTTTGTGTTGGTGGAGGAGGGATAGTCGTCACTGGTTCTGGGACAATCACAGGTGGAGAGGGAGAATTCTGGACAGGACTCAATTTACAGTTTGGGTGGTAACGTGGATCGCAAAGTACAGGCACCCCACCAGCGGGCAGGTAGACAATATGTGGCTTGCACTGGGGGTCTTTTGAATTACACAGGTATATAACATTCATCTTGGAGACAGGTGGTAAAGTAGGGGGTGGAGGCTGGGTGGTGGGTGGAGGTGTCGGCTTTAGACCAAGGGTATTCTGGTATTTGGATGCGTCAGGGCCATAGGTGAGCTCCAGATGACGCATTTGCTGGTAAAGCATTCTAATTTTGTCGATCTCATAGAGCTAAAAGAGAAAGAGAGAGCTGGATGAACCATTGTTTCCTTTTTTTGTATATTGTTGAGGAAGGCATTAATAAAAAGTTACTTCCACTATGTCATTCCAAACCCATAAGACCTTAAGCTTTGATAATTGAGAAGAGCCCAAAAAGGTTAGAAAGGTGTAAAAAAAATAATCCATATGAATGGAGTAGTCTAATCCAAGTGTTGTAAAAAGATATGATTGAGTCATGAAGATACTTAAATTCCAGCTTTCACCATGATTTCTGCAGCTTCTACCACTTTTTAAGACCAAGTCAAGACAATTTTCAGTATGTAAATTTACAAGGGGCACCAAATCAATGTTTTGTTTTTTTTTACTTGGGACTGGGAGACAAAGTTCTATAAGATAAGAAGTCTTGTTTTCTGTTAAATTGATCTAAATGAAGCAATTGTATTATTAAAATATGAAACATATCTGACAAAGGATCCGGAAAAAATCAACTTAATTGAAACAAAAAGTAATTTTCATATTGTATTGACAGATATTTTCTGTTCTTTTGTTAAATTTATCAGAAAAAAATGTAAATGTATCTCAATTTAAAGTTTAGATATTTGTGTGCAAATAAAAGCATAGTATTATTTTCAGTGCATACAACATTTAATGCCTGACCTTATGAATTTACAACTGCTCTGTTTAAAGATAATGCTGCTTTTAAAAGCTCTTTTTAAGATCTTCAACTGTGAAAGACCAACTGTTTAAGACCTACAAAGACTGTGCTTTATGACCTCATTAAATCTTCTAGGTCTGATTAGCAGGACTTCTAACGAAGAAACAGAAACCTTTCAGATTTAGACGATAGAACATATTCAGATAATAGAAAATACATCAGTGTACGTTTCAGTTCAACCAAGGTTTTATGGTTTTGAAAAGAAATGGGGAAGAATGAAAATGATGGCAGAATTTTTATTTTTGAGTAAGTGTCTTGAAATTGAAACTTTAAAACATGAAGTAATTATTCAGTTAACTAAAATAACACATACAATTGGATTTAGATTTACTGTATTAACTTTAGAAAAACTTATTTAAAATTTTATTATTATAATAATATCAGTCTTCATTTGTCTAGTGAAAAATACTATCAAAAATACTAATACTAGTGAAAGAAAGTATATATTGGCTTTTAATTTAAAAAAGAAAAGAGATTCTTCTTACCCCTTCAGTGTGCCCAATACTATTATAGTAACGATAGTAGGACTGAAAGTCGGGATTTTTGCGATACCAGTTGGGATCCACAGATCTCCTTCGACGTGCTTGTGCCAGAAAGTCATGGGCATGTTTCGAGTCAATGTTGACAGCTAGATTAGATGCTGCAAGAAAAATAATTACTAAAGTATAATTAATGTGACTTTTATGAATGTCATGCTCAAATGTTGCTGTACTGGCAAAGTGCCACTAAATGTTAAGTAACTTCAATCTTACCTTGGTCACTGGAGAGTTTTGCAAGAGATGTGGCCTGCGACACTATAAAAAAATAATAATAATAATTAAAAAAACAATACATTGCTTTTATATAAATATATACATATATTTTTTAAAGAGAGCTTTTTAATGTAAATATTCATACCTGGCAGAATTATCAAGCACTGCAGAGCCCCAAGGAGGCACAGCAGAGATATCACCTGAAAACAGTTTTTAACATTTAAGTACAGTATGTTTTTCCACTGATTAATCTGATCTATTATAATTTACTATGCAACAATTAATCAAAATGGCAACAACTACATGCAGGTCAGCTTTTTTTTAGCATGCAAATGACTAACGTAGTAAGAATTCAAATAAAACTCACCTCCTGTCTCATCCTTGGTCTGTGTTCAGATATGAGGTTTCCAAATGACAAAGCCCTTAAATACTGGTCTCAATACCAGCAATTGCATCCTTACAGTTCATTGGCTGTAGAGACCAAGCGGTTCCTCCCTCCCATGTTTTAACACGTTTATTTATAAAGACAGTATAAAACCATTTAACAAAACATCACTTATTTTGTCTGCTAAAAAATATGAAAAGCTAAACTAAAACTAGAGGTCAAAAACTTGTAAATAAATATTATAAATGATATTTTGAATGTTCTCTAATGAATAGAAGCTCACTTTTACAGTCTGTGGCCTGACCTACATATTTTGTACCTGTGGGGTTTTACAAAAGCTGACCAGAGCATCTATGTGCAACTGATTCTATGGCATAAATCACACCATTAAGGGTCTGTTATGTTTATGACTTTGTAAATCTGATCCTTCAGATATATATTTTTTTAGTACAGGGTCAAGAAGACATTATTTTAGTACTACACATTTTCAACATTTCTGCTGTCTGGTTTGAAAAATGGCTCAGATGTGCACACTCAGGTGATGATAACATAAACACCCCCTTCTTTAGAGACGCCGCGCAAAATTGAACCTTACAGAAACAGCTGGAGCTCCAACTTAGGATCAGAGAACAGAAAAACATCTTGAGAAGAATCTTCTGAACACTGATAATTTAAAGATTGATAATATTAAGATTTATGGAAAGAAAATGTTGGGCCAAGCTATATATTGCCATACATAAACTTTTTTTAATGTTTGAGTTGCATATGTTGAAGCAGGATAGAAAAAGGGTCAAGATACCTGAAGGTGGAGAAAACTAGAGTGCAGTTTACGAAACAGGTGTGATCAAGCAAAGCTGGAATCTGAGATATGTGGGAAAACAGAGGGTAGATGATAATAATAACTGCGGGACTCCACATCAAGGTGTTATTGTGCAGCTCCCATGTAGCCTCTGTACAATCATGATAAATAATGTATAATGACCCTGCCAGAATAACATCTTATTCATCTCCCATTCCTTTATGCATTCTCCCTTTACTGCAGTCATTCTGATAAATTGATAAATTTACAGGCCATACCAACTATTAAAAGATACAGAAACGTCCTAAACATAGAAAATAATAATACAGTATGTGCTGGGCTAAAGATCTTTGTTGTATATGTGCACATGTGACGGTAGTTTTGTGTTGTGAACTCATAAAGAGCTTCTGAAAAGTGTAAATGAGTCAGCCCTATTTCTCCGTCTCACACATACAAAGTTCTGCTGCAAGGAGACATGTTTGGGATGGCTATGTTGAACAGTGATAAGCAGTTTTGCTACTATGACGCGAAAAAACTGGGATTGTAGATAACTCTGTCCTTTTATGTTTGCATCTAGTGACATCATGCCTTGTTTTTGGTTTGTTCTTATGTCTACAGTTTATATTGACTTTTTAATTATTCAAATGACCAAATTCTGACTGACGAAAGTTGAATGAGCTGGCCAGTTTGTTATTTGCCTATAGGTGACAGTTTTTTAACTTAAAACAAGTTTTATCAGATTCCTAATATTTCTTTAAATGATGAATGCTAATAATGTTGTACCTTAAAAATAGGCATTTTTTCATATTTTATTATTTAAAATGTTTCATTTAAAATGCTAATCTCATAACAATATTTATAAAACTGTAATAACTTGGTTTAAATGCACAGTTGCAAATAAATACTTAGTGGTAAAATAGTATGGTAAGCACTTTAATAAAGTGTAGGAGAGCAATTCCATGCAAATCGTCACCTTGGAATTATAAGGTTCTTCTGCGTTCTTAATGATTTTGAGATATTGAGCTTCAAAGTTTTTGCATTCCATAGCAAACACTATGTGTGTAAGATTTGTTTTTTAAATAAAATGTCTTAAAATGTAAACAACTTTAAAAAATCCCATAATGTAAATAAGTTGTCAATTCATAAGAATATGTGAATATCTCAATTTTGACAAAAATGTCAGATAGAACCTTATAATTCTAAGGTGACGAAATGTCAACTATGCCATAAAAAAAATAGGTTTTCATCAAAATAGTGAAACCCTTATTAGTTTTTTGTGTAGTCTTGTATTTTACAGTACTATAAAAATACTCAAAAATGTTTCTGTCAACATTTTCATTCATTCATTCATTCATTTTCTTGTCGGCTTTGTCCCTTGCGGGGTCGCCACAGCGGAATGAACCGCCAACTTATCCAGCACGATTTTACGCAGCGGATGCCCTTCCAGCCGCAACCCATCTCTGGGAACTTCCACACACACATTCACACTTATACACTATGGACAATTTAGCTTACCCAATTCACCTGTACTGCATGTCTTTGGACTGTGGGGGAAACCGGAGCACCCGGAGGAAACCCACGCGAACCCAGGGAGAACATGCAAACTCCACACAGAAACGCCAACTGACCCAGCCCAGCCGAGGTTCGAACCTGCGACCCAGCGACGTTCTTGCTGTGAGGCAACAGCACTACCTACTGCGCCACTGGGTTGCCCCCAACATTTTCAAACAATTATATTTTATTTAAGTCACACAAGTGGTTATTTCACATCTGTCACATCCATAATGGAGAGATGTCACATTCATAACAAGGCTTTTTCCTCATAAATGCAAAAAATGTGAAATAAAATAAAATCAATAATTATAAAATAAAATCAATCATTTTTATTCTATCGAGCCAACTCATCCTTTTAATAAGCTTTATTTGTTTTGGGTTGTGCAGTTTAATTCACAGAATTTCTACAAAGTATGTTGTACACTGTAAAATCTATAACGCATGTATGTTTTCCTCATTTAAAATATATAAAAGGTTTACAGACTGATATTTTTCTGATCCCACAACTCTGTGGTTTGTTCTTCTGAAAAATATAAACAGATGTTTCAACATAATATTGTCATATACTTATTCTGGTTTTTACTAGTTTTTACTGAAAATGTCACATCCATAACGCTGGACTTGCTCAGGAACTATTTTTGGTACATCAAAAACTGTGGTTTTGATCTGACAAGCTAATCCAGCAAAGATCTGTTACTAAAATATAACGTTAGCATTTAAACCTCATAACTGAATAGAAAAAAAGGCGATTAACTGCAAAAAGTCCACATGTTTCAATAGACTGGCTTATGGGCCTGGTTCTGAATTAAATTTCACCATTAATTTTTCATTTCATTTCATTTGTTTCATTTTACAACATAACGTTAGGACCAGTCTTATGAGACCAGTCTTATGCATTTTAACTCTCCATGGACTTTAAGACGTTTAGATTAACATTTACAAATACTAACATGACGTTACTGAGTAAGTTATCCCGTCTAATACGAAAATTAACCATGGTTTTGGTGTATTGCTTTATATAACACCGCTTTACTGCAAATATGGTATTTTAGTATAGCAAAATTTGCGTTTAACATAGTTTAACTACGATAACCGTCGTTTTCGCGTTAATTTTTGTACGTTAAGTGGTTAAGATATCAGCGTGTTCGACATGTTTTTACCTCACAAACTGCTTCATCCGTCTATTTCGCGCCGTCTGCCTTCTTGTTACTTCCGTCCATGAATAAAAACGTATATGAACGCATATTAATAAAGATAAAAGTTTGCTTCGCCCGTGTTCATGATGCCAAGAAGCAGCTCATATTCCAGCTCAATAGATGGCAGTAAGCGGTACTGTTAACTCACGTAAAACCTCACGAAGAAGAAAAACCCGGCTGTTTACAGTCATGACAGCAAAGTCCTACACTATTTGAGACCTAAACGGGTTTATTTAGTCCCTTTTAAGAGTACAAATGACGGTGGAGAAGGAAACGGATTTATTTAGTCATATTTCCGAATATAAGTGACGGCGGAAGAGGAAGCGGGGTGATTTAAAACAAACATAATCCTTTTAACAAAAGTAATCCTCTGCGCTTGAGAAAATGATCAGTCAAATTTTCATCTTGTCATCAAAAGGAGATCATCTCATATATAAAGACTGTATCCTTCCCTTTGGCTTGTGAAATGTGATGTGTCTGATTGATATTGTAACGAATCGTGTGTATATGCACTGATCTTTATTTAATCAGAACGATCTCTATTAGATCAGTGGTCATATGACATAAAATGTACGTTTCCTGCTTATGATTTTCTTAATTCTGCATATCAGTTCGAGGAGAGGCCAGTAAAGACTCAATAAATGTCTTCTATGAGATGGTCACAGCTCTCAGTGGAGATCAGCCTCCTGTTGTCATGGTACAGTTATGTTTTTTGATATACACAACAGAATTATGATTGTATAGTGTACTATATTTCCTATATACTTACTGTTTGTCTTGCTGTAGACACACAAAGATCTTCATTTCATCCATGTAAGGCAGGGTGGACTGTACTGGGTGGCATCAACCAAAACAAACCCTTCCCCTTTCACCATAATTGAGTTCCTTAACAGGTTAACAAATATAATTTTTTATCAGTAATGTGATAATATGATTTTCTTTAAGTGTGCAGATGGCATGATGATTAGTGGCTGTTTTGTGCCTCTCAGACTAGCAGCTCTTACGAAGGACTACTGTGGCAGTTTGTCAGAAAAATCAGTGAGGATGAATTTCGCACTAATTTATGAGCTGCTGGATGAGATGGTGGTAAATGTTCTTTCTGTTTGCATATTTATTTTTCTCAGACCAAATGAATAAGTCTTAAAAGCAACCCAATTCTATGTATAATTTCCTCTGTTTCTGATCAACAGGATTTTGGCTACATACAGACCACCTCAACTGACATACTGAAAAACTTCATCCAGACAGAAGCTGTTTCATCCAAACCCTTCAGTCTCTTTGACCTCAGTAATGTTGGATTGGTAAATTGTCGCATTTCTATTGAATATTTTGCTTCTGTTTAGTTAATGTTTAAACAAACTGTGTAATGAGAATATGAATTCAGGTAAAATCTTGAAAGTAAATTACTTTTAAGAACTGATAAATAAAAAAAAAACATAACATTTAACTTTTTTTATCTTAACGAAAAGTACAAGTATTAACATTTTCATATTTTGTAGTTTGGGGCTGAGACACAACAGAGTAAAGTGGCTCCTAGTGTTGCAGCAAGTCGTCCTATAATGTCCAGTCGAGGAGAGCAGGTGAGTTTTCCTAGTGTCTTCAGTTTTACATCTGATCTGTGATGAACTTTAAATATTATTATGAATCATAAACGCAATGGCTATGTAAATTATATAAATGTGTATGCAGGATGTTATTTTGTGTCAAAACATAGGTAGGTCACATAGTGTTAAACAGACTACTTGATAGTAGCAGCATGTGAAAATACATTAGCCATGTTAGTCTGGAAACATGGTAGCAACATACTGTATTAATCAATGCTAGCATAGTGTAAAAGCATACTAATTCATGATAGCACCATGTTAAAACATATACGCCATGCGTTAAACATGCTGGAAACATTCTGTTAGCTTATTAAGTAATGCTAGTATAGTGTAAAAACATACTAATTTATGATAGCACCATGTTAAAACATGTTAACCATGTGTTAAACATGCAGTAAACATGCCAACAACATATTAACTAATGAGGGTATAGTGTAAAAACATACTAATTTATGCTAGCTGCATGTTAAAACATGTTAGCCATGTGTTAAACATGCTGTAAACCTTCTAACAACATATTAATTAATGCTAATGTAGTGTAAAAGCATACTAATGCATGCTATCACCATGTTAAACTTGTTAATCATGTTAAACAATTCATGCTAGCTCCATGTTAAAGCATGTTAGCCATGTGGAAACCTGCTAGCAACATATCAGTTAATACTAGTACAGTGTAAAGCATGCTAATTCATGCTAGTGCCACGTTAAAACATGTTAGTCATGCATTAAAACATGTTAATGAACGTTAGCAGCACAGTGTTACAAAATGCTAATTCACATGTTTGCCATTTGAAACACTAACATGTTAATTAATATTAGCATAGCATTAAATGTACTTAATTTTGTCTTTCTGGCTGCAGGGGGGAAAGAATGATATGCAGGTCACATGGTGTTAAAACATACTAATTGGTTCAGCAACATGCTAAAATGTGTTAGCTATGTATTAAATAGTCTGGAAACATAATAGCAACATATCAATCAATGCTAGCATAGTGTAAAAGCATACTAATTCATGATAGCACTATGTTAAAACATGTTAACCATGTGTTAAACATGCTGTAAACTTGCTAACAACATATTAACTAATGCTGGTATAGTGTAAAAACATACTAATTTATGCTAGCTCCATGTTAAAACATGTTAGCCATGTGTTAAACATGCTGAAAACATTCCATTAACACATTATTAATGCTAATGTAGTGTAAAAACATACTAATGTATGCTATCACCATGTTAAACATGTTAAACAATTAATGCTAGCTCCATGTTAAAACATGTTAGCCATGTGTTAAACATGCTGGAAACCTGCTAGCAACATATCAGTTAATGCTAGTACAGTGTAAACATGCTAATTCATGTTAGCGCCATGTTTAAACATGTTAGTCATGCATTCAAGCATGTTAATGAACGTTAGCAGCACAGTGTTACAAAATGCTAATTCACATGTTTGCCATTTCAAACACTAACAACATGCTAATTAATATTAGCATAGCATTAAATGTACTTCATTTTGTCTTTCTGGCTGCAGGGGGGAAAGAATGAGATCTTTGTGGATGTGATAGAGAGGCTGTCTGTGGTTATTGGCTCCAATGTAAGTAAAGCTCAATGAGAATCATAGCTTGACATAAAACTACTGATCATTTACATTTTTCATATGATATTCTTCTTTTCAGGGAGTTTTAATGAAATCAGATATTCAGGGAGAGATTAGGATAAAATGCTTTCTCCCAACCTGTTCAGGTGAGTTTGCTACATATTGCGGCCTATGCCAATGCAGATTCTGAACGGATCTTTACTTCTATGATTGTGTATCACTCTTGTAGAGATGCGGATTGGACTGAATGAAGAGCTCAATATTGGAAAGTTGCAGCTGAAAGGTTGAATATGCAACACTGGTCAATATAATATTTGCATACACAACTCTACAGGCTGTTTAAATCTGTTGCCTATTCATCTGTTACAAATGTTTCTTCAGGCTATAGTTCAGCTGTACGTGTGGATGAGTGCAGATTCCACCAGGCAGTAAAACTGGATGAATTTGATACTTTCCGAATATTGAAAGTCTGTCCAAGCCAAGGAGAGGTACATTTTTGATACAGAGAACTGCTCTTTAGAACAATTCCTGCATGGACAGTTTGTGATTTTTTTCTTCTTCTTCAGCAAACAGTAATGCAGTATCAGCTATGTGATGAGCTGCCGTGTGCACCACCGTTTCAGTTATTCCCC
Source organism: Danio kyathit (assembly GCA_903798195.1). Lineage (NCBI taxonomy): Eukaryota > Metazoa > Chordata > Actinopteri > Cypriniformes > Danionidae > Danio > Danio kyathit. The sequence continues at coordinate 26,968,739 of LR812528.1, forward strand.
TCTGTAGAGAAGGATTATGTGAACAGGTGGGTAAACTGATAATAAAATGATTTGTTCTTCTTAATGTAATGCATACATTTTAAATTAATTTTAAATCTAGGTAGGTTTTAATTACTTGCTTCTTGAAAAAGCATGTAAGAAGTTGTAATGTTTTAAAGTGTCAAAATTATAACACAAAAGATAAAAACCCCAAGAGTTTCTCATATTTCTGACAGTATATTCTCGTAGTAATAATTTCTGCATGTTTTCTTATAATTATGTTTTAGATTCAACATTTCTTTTTTAAATTTATGACATTAATAAAAATTATGAGATAAAAGTTAACATTGCATGATTTTTTACCTTTTTTAGTGATTTTGCCTTTTATGCTATTAGTATGACCTTTTTGTATCTCATGTTACACTACTTCTTTACATGTTTTATCATAATTTGAACTTAAATAAAATAAACAGTAAATTGATTTATATGTGTAATTATTTTATTAAATTAATAAAAAGTTATTTAATAGAATTTGTTGTTCAGATCATTTTTAAAAATTATTTCAGTTCAGTGATTACATTCATTTAAAATGAATTTAAATATATTTTAAATCAAATGAACCGATTTATACATTAATTTAGTATGGTAACCCATGCGAACATGGGGAGAATATGCAAACTCTACACAGAAATGCCAACTGACCGAGCCGTGACTCGAACCAGCAACCTTCTTGCTGTGAGACGACAATGCTAACCACTGAGCCACCTGTTCATAAATTCAGTTAATTTTCACTGACACGACATTAGCAGCAGAGATTGAACCTCATGCTAATATTACTTTGTATATGAATTGTTTTTTTTTTTGTTTGATTATTGTCACAAAATTGCTCCATTTTTCTGAATAAAGCAGATTTATCACATTTTGAACATCTCTAATAGTTTTTATTTGCAGGGTGTTGATCTTCCTTAAACTTCGATGCGATCTTCCGCCTAAAAGGTTAGTGTACATACCGCATGCTGTTTAAAACAAGCAACCTATTCTCTTGAAAATGACATATTGTTTTTACTTTGTACTGCAGTACAGCCCTTAATGTTTCCATCACTGTCCCCGTGCCAAAAGGATCTGTAAGGTAAGATCTTGTCAGGATTATTAGTGTTATTATGTCTTATTGATCACCTGATCTCGCTCTATCTTCTACAGTATGTCTCAGGAGCTCAGTAGTCCTGATCAGACAGCCGAACTGCAGCCAAAGAACAAAGCCCTCCTCTGGGAGATCCCACGTTTTCCAGGAGGAGCGCAGTTATCGGCACTTTTCAAGGTGATGTTATGATGAAATTGTCCACCTTTTTTCTGAGACAATTCAATTATGGGATCAACTTTGATAAAATCAGTGAAGTGTTTTTTTATATTATTCTCTTCAAAGTTCATCAATTAAATATTTTATGGAAGCTTTCTAGAATTATAAAGATGAAACAGGTCTTTGCAGCAATATTACATCAAAACAAGTCTTCGCAGGAATATTACGGACATAATACACTGCCTGTCCAAAAAAAAAGTCACATAGGTTTAACTAAGGAAGTAGGTAAGAACCTCCCATTAGGTAATTACATCATGGATAATTATGTTTTAACTTGTAACAATTTTTTTAATCTTAACTGATTTAGTGATTAGCTTGACGCTAACGCTCCTGAGTAAGGTTTTTATTGTGACCGTTATTTAGAATGCATTGCTTTAAAGTTCTCATGGCAATGCATCTAATTTATCACATGACACATGACAGTCCCAATGATTTATGTACATGTTGTTTTTTGCTTGTTCTTTCTTTTTTCTGAAAATATTGACAAACGTCCTAATTGTATTGGGAAATATCTGATATTATGATTATCAGATATGTGGAAGAACATGTATTTCATCTTTTCAACAGGTTAATAATGATCATATTATCTTATATATTACTGGTGATGGGCACCACCATGTCTATGCTGCAGGAGAGATAAGAGATGCTGGATTTACAGCATGTTTGTTGTTCATAATTTTCTTCTGAAATACATAAAAATATATGACTGTTTAACTGGGAGAGGAATAGAGTAAATGTTCTAGTAACATAAACAGTCTGTATCTTATGTGAATAAAGCACATTGTTCAGTTATGTTTCAAAATAATTATTAATTATTACTCCATAGACATCAGCGTGTATTTTACAAACTATAAATGTTTTACTATTTGAAAACACTGATATTATATGATTTATGACAAGCAACACGTACGTTTTCTACAGTGATGTAATCGTACACTTCAGGAACCAGCCTATGCTGATCACACCGGTGTGATCATACATGTTAAAAGGTACATAAGGATTGGCCACCACAGAGTCCAGATCTTAACCCTATTTTCGAATCTTGGGAATGTCCTGGAAACATCAACACAAGCTGAAATAATGCAAAAAATAATGCATCTCTGGATGAGAATAAGAGCTGTGACATTGCAGAAGCATTTTGAACCAATGCCACAGTGAATGCATAGTTAAGTCGGTCCAGTAAAATATTCCTGATGTTTTATTTTTTGTACGGGCAGTGCATTATTGTACAGTAGAGAATAAAAAGAGAAAATAATCTGAAGGAAAATTCCCAAAAGTTAAATCAAAAGACCTTTGGCCACAGATATTCTTGTGACACCAAGGTCACATTAAAATACCAAGCATAATGCTATTTACATGACAGATACAATTTAAGTTCAAAGCCAGATGTACCTCTATTGTGTTTATGGATTATTTAGTGCAACTTTATTATTTGAAGTGATTTGTTTCAGTTTTTTTATGAATGGAAGTTCCCAAACTGCAAGTCCAGCCTATAATTTGATAAGCAGTAGACGGGTGTAAAAAAGGAGAATATGATTGACACAAATCGCCATTCATCTCTAATAGTTTATTGTGATATAGGTGGAAGTTCCTGGACTAAGCTCTGCCTCTCTGCTGGAGGTCGGTCCGGTCAGTATGTCATTCGAACTGCCAAAGCAAACCTGCACGGGCCTTCAGATCCGCTTCCTCCGACTCTCTCCAACACAGACTGGACTGTCACAACGCTGGGTTCGATATGTCACTCATTCTGACTCCTACACCATACGGATCTGACCCAGCCAGATGGAGCAACCGTTTAATATATGCTGCACATCACTAAGGGTTGAAGAAGCAACTATGTGCCTGACTAGTCCACAAAAGATTTTTGAAATGCCATTTTATTTTGAAATTGGTGAGTATATCTATATATATATACATATGAAATTTGCAGTTGTGCTTCTTTGACTTTTTTATTTGAGAGAGACCGAACAAAAAGATCTTTGGAGATAAAATAGTATTGTGTACAGTATTACTGTGAAAAAGTCATATCCCTATGAAACATGGTCCATTTTTATGCCTTTATATTAAGTCAATAAAATAATCCATGCGATGTGTATGTCAAATAAATGATTTATTTAAACTTTTAAGTTTGTAGTAATATTTTTTTGCAATTTAACTGCATGTAATAGTGAAGGAATGGGTATAAGAATGTACTCTACCTGACAAAAGTCTTGTCGTCGATCCCAGCTGTAAAAGCAATAAATAATAACTTGACTTCTAGTTGATCATTTTGAAAAGTGGCAGAAGGTAGATTTTTCTGATAAATCATCTGTTAAACTGCATCCTAATCATCATACATTCAGTATGGGGGATGCGGGAGATCTGCAGAGTGAATGGCAACATCAACAGCCTGATGTATCAACACATTTGTGCTGCCCATTACATTACAAACCACAGGAGAAGGCAAATTCTTCAGCAGGATAGCGCTCCTTCTTATACTTCAGTCTCCACATTAAAGTTCCTGAAAGCAAAGAAGGTCAAGGTGCTCCAGGACTGGCCAGCCCAGTCACCAGATATGAACATTATTAAGCATGTCTGAGGCAAGATGAAGGAGGAGGCATTGAAGATAAATCCAAAGAATCTTGATGAACTTTGTGAGTCCTGCAAGAACACTTTCTTTGCCATTTCAGATGACTTCATTAATAAGATATTTGAGTTATTGCAGAGATGTATGGATGCAGTTCTCCAAGCTCATGGGAGTCATACACAATATTAATTCTTTTTCCACTGCACCATGACTTTATATTCTATACTGTACATTATTTCTGTTAAGTGACAAGACTTTTGTCTAAGCAAAATCAGACATTACTGTCCTAATTAAATCATTAAAAATAAAGGCATGATCATTTTTTAATCTAGAGGCATTTACCTTTCATATAAGCCACTTCTGATGCCAAAAATTAAAAATCAAGTTATTTATTGTTCCTAAAACTTGGATGGACGACTTTTGACAGATAGTGTAGTCATCGTGTTTAAAAAATTAAAAAATATATTTTGTAAGTTAATATTTTGAGATAAAAAGTATAAATTTACAATATGACCTCATATTATGTATTTAAATCATCCATTTAACTTTTCATAATTTTGACCTCCCTTCTTATAAATAGGCCTTTTCTTGTCTTAGGGTACGTTTACATGACAGCATTTTACAGAAATGTTTTGTCGAAATGTTGTCAAAAAGATCTCTTTTACACAGATTCACAAAAACTAAAATGCTTTATTATGCAGACCCGGCCTGAAGTCAAAATGGTCTTCCTACGTTAAATAACATAACTTAAAAGTTACCTATTACCAGATTGTTGATGGAGATCGTTTTTTGTTGCCATTGTTTTTTTAAATTGTTAATTACTTGTTAATTACATTTTATAGTTGCACAAAAATGACAATTTCCTAAATATTTACTCACACTCAAGTGGTTTTATATATTTCTTTATTTTGTTTAACTAACAAACAGCAGCCATTGACATCCATAGAAGGAAAATCAAAGAAGCAAAAAAAAAAATACTATGGAAGTCAATGGCTGCTTTTTCCAACATTTTTCAATATATCTTCTTTGTATTCAACAGAAGATAAAAAGTCAAACAGGTTTGAAATAATTGGAGAATGAGTAAATGATGACAATGTTCATTTTTGGCAGGCTCAGATTAAGAATTCAGAGGCCCCTGGGCACAATGTCTTGCAGGCCCCCTACCTGGCCACACCCCTATAGTTGAATTAAAAAATAAGATTAATATAATGTTTTTTTTTAATAAAATGAATCTATAATGTATTGTCCGCATTTTTAAATAAATGATATACAGTACATATTTCTAGTCTACAAAGATTTAACTTATTTTTAAAGCATTTAAAGCACACTTTGAAAAAAATACTAATACAACTAGTGAAAATTAATAGATTTTAACATATTTGTTCAAGTTCACTGAAGCAATACTAAAAATGTATATTTAATGGTATATTTATAGTATAACTTCTACAAACTTATAGTGCATATGATTTGGATATTACACCTCTCCAATCCAGTTCTATGAAACAGAGTCCTCCATAATACACACACTTATTGATGATTCCTACATGTCTTCCTCGTGATGAATAGTAGGCAAAATCTGATATGTGGTGGGGAAAAAAAGAAGGTGTTTATCAGACGCTGGATTCGAACCGGGTTCATGATCGATTGCGTCAAAACATGTTGCCATGCGCTTTACAAGCTACGCCACTCACGCTGATGCATGCTGCGCTCACCACTTGTGCTGTCTCTGTCAATCAAACGGTGAAGTGAGTGAATCACTCAACTAGTTTATTCCAACGAGGTCCGGTATTTGCTCTTCGCCTAAATAGTCACTCCAAAATCAGCATTTTACCCCCCTCACAGGGGCCCCACGTTCGCACGGGCCCCTGTGCCTGTGCCCATAATGCCCATTGGTTAATCCGGCCCTGGTTTTTGGGTTACTCTTTGTTGTTTAAAAAATAAGTCTTTCATGTGTTGTGGTGAAACTGTAGATGATTTGTTCTTTTTGGTTTTGTCAAAAATGTAGTCATAAAATGCAGCTGGGTCTACCATCTTATCTGAGGTGTAAAGATTCTTTTGATAACAAGAGCAAAAAGAAATTCCCTATCTCTTTAAACTGGTGTGTTGTGAAATCTTTGCAATGTTCTGTGAAGTTAGTACCTCCAAGCTATAATTATAAAGAAGAAAAAAACAACCTCATAAACAGCCCACCCGAACAATGATGATTGTGGTGATAATACACTGTCGGAAAATCCTCTGAGAGGAAAATATCACTCCTTTGATGTCATTCCACACTGCTGCTGGATAAAAATACATCAAAAGCTTTGACATGTTTGACCCCCTGTGTTATCAAAGAACAGGTGAGCTCTTGTATCTTACCATTCTCATGTGAACTTTGCAGTATATTTTAGTTTTAGAAAAAGGTTATGAATAATAAATATATATAGTACATTAGTGTTATATTACAAATTGATGTTGTGTGGTCAACTAGGAGGTACACTGACAAACTTTAAAGAACCACTCCACGTTTTTTGGAATTTAGGCTCAAGGAATGTTGTTGGCAGAGCATGACTGCAGCAGGAGAATTGGGATAATGAGAATAGCATAATGGTCTTATGCAGCACCTGAAAATAGTCCCCAGCTAGGTAAGGTAACAGCACTGTGTAATATCATTGTGCCTGCTGCAGCCATGGTACAGCACCAACTTTCCTTGATTACTACGCTGGAATGACAATATAGTTCCAAGCCTTATTAAAATAGCAACTTTTTTCTGTCGATCTTAGTACACAATACAACTACAGAATACTTTAAATAGGAAAATTATCAAAACTTTTTTTTTTCGAGCAAGATGATAACCCAATTCAATGACCTATGCTAACCTAAGCTAAAAGTGCTCCCGCTAGAACTGGAGATTAGCTGAATGGATTTAAAAATGGTAAAACTCAACTGTGTAATTCTAGATGACTTGTAATATGAGCCTCTTTTTAAAAAAGTGCAGTGTTCGTTTAAGTTTGCAATCAATAAATTAAAGTTTTTCATTAGTTACAGCAAGTTCTGTCTCAGATCCTTGTTAGCATTATGTTGTCAATTTTGTTGATACAGTAGACAAAAACTTTTTAATCTCATCTACTTTCATTCATACTGTAAAATGGCAGCTTGATCAGTTATATTATCCACTCCATAACATTAGCCCTTACATATTTTTGGGTAAGGTAGCAGGCTTACCCTCCATAGGCATTGTTGCTGTAATGTCAGTGCTTCCCGCAGTTACTTACTGCGCGGACCATTAAGGCCGCCCAAGAATATTTGGTGGTGACATATGAATAACAATACTATTACTATCCTTTTACACTTTTTTTGTATCCGCCCACGAAAGCCAATCGATTAACCAGTGGAAAATCTTCTCTCACTCTGCACGTTTCCTACTGCTGGTTCTGTGTGCACGAGAACTGTCATCAACACTCACACATCACGTGCTATGCAGACCCACAGATACGCGCCTTTTGTGCTTCGTCTGACCATATTTTCTGAATCTCCAATGTCTGGGAGTTTTACTTTCGCTTTATAAAGTTGCCGTTATTTGTATGCATTTTTGCATTTTCTTTTCACAGCTGACTGCAGAGTAACATTATATTCATTTCACCTATTCATTTAATAAACGACTCAGATAAACTTTACTATACTAGAGAGAACAAAATATACTGGCCGCAAAATGGTCCCACTTTATATTGTCGCTTATACCTGTGAACTTACATGGTAATTAGATGTGTAAGTAGTATGTAACTACAGTGTATGTACACACGTTTACATAGTATTTACTTTTGTATTACTGGTGTAACTACACTCATGTAACAACCCACTGAATAGTATGTGTAAGTACAAATGTGTAACAGGACATTGGTAACAACACTAGGAAAGTACACATCTGTAACAAGAATTATGTAAGTGCATTGTGTAACAACAATATGTACTTGCAGATGTTTTCCCACTTCCACACCTGTTTGCAGATCATGCACTTGTGAACACTGTATGGCAGAACTAATGCTGCATTAGAAGGTTTCACCTTGTGATACCAGTGTACTTACATGGTAACTCCACAGGAACTGTCCACTTAATATAAAGTGTAAAATGGTCATAAATTACTGTGTAACTTGTAGAAATATCTTCTATGCAACACTTTAATAACAGTGTAGTTACATGGTAACTCCACAGGAACAGTCCACAATATAAAGTTTAAAATAAAATTCATTTTTGTTTTGGCCTAGTCCCTTTATTAATCTGGGGTCGCCACAGCGGAATGAACCGCCAACTTATCCAGCATATGTTTTACACAGTGAATGCCCTTCCAGCTGCAACCCATCTAAGCCGAAAAGAAAATGAATGAATGTATGAACAGTAATTTGTGACCATTTTACACTTTATATTGAGTGGATCCTGTGGATTTACCATGCAAGTACACTTGTATCACAAGGTGAAACTTTCTAATGCAGCCATACAGTGTTCACAAGTGCATGATCTGCAAACAGGTGTGGAAGTGGGAAAACATCTGCAAGTACATATTGTTGTTACACAATGCACTTACATAATTCTTGTTACAGATGTGTACTTTCCTAGTGTTGTTACCAATGTCCTGTTACACATTTGTACTTACACATACTATTCAGTTGGTTGTTACATGAGTGTAGTTACACCAGTATACACAAGTAAATACTCTGTACCAGTGTGTACATACACTGTAGTTACATACTACTTACACATCTAATTACCATGTAAGTTCACAGGTATAAGCGACAATATAAAGTGGGACCTATTTTTTTTTCCAGCTTAGGAAAAAAGAGATTTTCCCTTTATTAATCTGGGGTCGCCACAGCAGAATAAACCGCCAGCTTATCCAGCATATGTTTTACGCAGCGGATGCCCTTCCAGCTGCAACCCATCACTGGGAAACACCCATATATCCTCATTCACACACATTTTAGACAATTTAGCTTACCCAATTCACCTGTACCGCATGTCTTTGGACTTGTGGGGGAAACCGGAGCACCCAGAGGAAACCCATGCGAACACAGAGAGAACATGCAAACTCCACACAGAAATGCCAACTGACCCAGCCGAGGCTCGAACCAGCGACCTTATTGCTGTGAGGCAAGAGCTCTACCCACTGCGCTACCCTGTCGCCCTATAATCTACACTATTTTATTAATTTAATGATGTTAATATATTAGATACTTTATACATATCTAAAATGCTTTGGCAATACTGTACATGCCTATAAAGCAACTTTAGAAAGAGAGAGAGCAGCCTTTACCTGTCAGTGGGTGCACATGGCTCCTTAATACCATAAAAGTAAGCGAAATGGTGTATTCCTTTTATTTCAACAGCCTGTCTTTAACAACTTTTACCCATTGAAAAGGTGTATAACAGTGTCATAATAAATAAAAATATACGTAGTTAAAAAACACAATTCTTTCTGTTTGTCGCATGTAGTTGACCATATATGTACTGTGAGTAAAAGGTGTATTTCAATCAGGCTACCACCACAAGTATTTCAAACCTGTGTGAAGCACTGCATGTTGTTGATATTTAGCACATGCTGTCAAACTGGCATATTAAAGGAATGCCATTCCGGAACATATCTAAATTTGTAGATTTTGATTAAAGATTACCAAGGGAAGCTATTTTGTATTTATGAGGACTTTAACTGTCCCTCATGTGCCTTGGAATGAGCAGCTTTGTTTGATGTGTGATGCAACTTCAACTATAACAGGACGGGACATATAGGGTAGCCCCTCCTCCTTTTAAAAAAAAGGCAAAAGCTTATGGCGTTGTTTTGATGACAAATGTTATGAGCGCTGTATTTGTGTACAATATTACTTAACAATACACAAAATACTAAAAAATACATATTTAATTTTTACGGTAAGCAAGAAAGCTCAACGTACTGCAACGTGTGCTGTCAAACCGATGAAGATGTTTTCAGCATGATGCATGAGTGTGGTCCATGCAGGTGAGTGGGCTTATCAAACCACCTGTAGAACACACTCCTCCTGTCTTAATGCATTAGATATTTCGTTAGAAATACTCCTATGCTTTACATGTATGTTTATATAACAGCTATTTTCATTCATAGCATGTATTTTTGCATTGATATTTAATATCTCATGTTCAAATACACTATGAACAGCAGCTACTCTAATTGTTTTCCTTGTTCTCTATTTCCACCTGGGGATGTAGCGCCATTGATGTGATCTAAGTACTGTGAAGAGATGATACCAACCATAGAAAACTTCTAGAGGTCTCCATAATCCTGGACAAGGCTGTATCCTGAGCAAATGCTGTGGTGGGCTTGGAGGAGTGGAGAGCATGAGACTGATTCCCGAAAGACACCAGTGACAGACAAGTCTCCGCGCATTGATCCTGTGGCCCAGCCTAATCACCCGCTGGTGACCTACTCACACCCGAAGCTTCTCCACAATGGACGTCCAGTGTTCTCCAGCCCCTGGCACCTAGACTGCAGCTCTGCACATAAAGTTTGGCCAGAGGAAAATGGTTGTGCCGTTACTTTCAGCAGTAAAAAATTAGACCACACTGAACTGAACTAAACTGAACTTTAACTCTGAAGACTGTACTGACACAGTTTAAATTTACTAACTTCTATGTTAAGCTGCTTTGACACAATCTACATTGTAAAAGCGCTATAGAAATTAGGATGAAAATGAAGATGAAAGATGAAGTTTTCTTTATTTGCTGGTGTTTTTTATTTGCATATGTTTTCATTAATTGCAGCAAGTTGAGCTCTGTCGGCCACAGTATTTTCGCAAAATTTGTCATTAATTGTTTATATCATAACTTTACCGGCCAGACTTGTTGATTTAAAGCACATTTTTTCTGGTGTCAACCACAGTTATAGTGATACTATTGGAGACAATAGCTGTCTGCAGTTTCTCTCCTTTAAAATACCATTAGTTTTGTTGGTGACTTTAGAGAACAGAGCATCAGTAGACCTTGAGAAGCTGCATGGTGAGTGGTGATGCCAAAAAAGTAATTGATTCTTATTTTTGAATGCTTATAACCTTAAAATGCAGATTTAGCGTTTGTTTTGGAGCAAACTAGCTTACAGAAAACCTGAACACTAACTTTCATTTTGATTTCAGTGGAATTTAGTATTAAGCTACTGTCTTTTTGGTTCACAAATTTCAAATACCTCGTTAATAACAGATATATAGATTAATCCGTGCAATTAAATAATAGTATTATAAATTAAATAAACGTTTTATTCTGTGTGCTACCAATTCATCGTGTAGTGACCATAGGTAGTGCCACATTTGTGGTGGGCGGAAGGGCACGTGACCCGCCTGTAGCCCCGCCCACCGCCAGCTACCAGGGAATGATTGAACATCTTCAGGAGCTGCTGTTTACACTATAGCTGCGTGTTTTGCTGCACGATATTTCACGGCCAAATTCTCCCTCGTTATGGGGGACAAGGCAGGCACCCGGTGAGTATTTTTTAATGCCTCGGACCCCAAAATAAATGCTGTTTGTATATTTGTTGCGAACAAATAGGAAAGCTAATACTAGCTGGGTTGTAAATGGACGTGGTTGGATAACCTGACAGAGCATGATGGGGAAACAGCCCATAATGTGCACGTACATAATATAAAATTGATTTATCCTCATTACTGTGCTTAAAAATTCCGTTAAGCAATGTTCAAATGTTTCATTATAAGTCAGTTCATCCTTTAGCATGCATGTCGCATAGCCTGCCAGCTAACAACAGCTGCTCATGATACGTTAATGCAGATTTCCCATACTGATCAATCCTGTTATTTCACCAAAAGCTAGTTTTGTCAAGCATGACCATAGTAACATTGGGCTTTGCACGCAAAGTAGCCATTTGTTGCTTTCCGCCATTTGTTTGCTCTTTAGGCTCTTGCCATCTGCTGCACTTTAAAGTGTTCCCACCTACTTCACAAACGGTCAACTCTGATCATATCTCTGATTAGTAATGCACTCGTTTCTATTATTCTAAAGGGTGTTCAAGAAGTCCAGTCCCAATTGCAAGGTAAGTCTTTTCTCTTTCATAATATTATTAGAATTATAGAATTCATAGAATCATAGAATTATAGTTCAAACCCTGTCCTTTTTGTAGGTTACAGTATATCTGGGGAAAAGAGATTTTGTGGATCATCTAGATCACGTGGATCCTGTTGGTTAGTCACATCAGATTAAATCATAATGGTTTTTAAATGTAGAAGAAAAAATTAAAGGCACAATACTTATTATACTACTGCTTTAGATGGTGTGATCCTGGTCGACCCTGAATATCTGAAAGACCGAAAAGGTGAGCAACAAAGCTTGAGTTTTAAACTAAGTTGTTTCCAAGTCTAGCTCTGTTACCTATTGGAAAAAAAAATGTAAGAATTCCTAAATGGGAAAGTATTTGGTCATTACCTCACAATTTTTTGTTACAAATAAAATGTAAAAAAAAAATCTTTTAAACTAATTCATAAAGTCTATCCAGTTAAACATTTTCTCAGTACATTTAAAAAGGATATTGATATAAATTGCTCTTTGCATTTGGAAAGCGTACTCCACATCTTTTGGCGTTAGGGTTATGTTAATCTTTGGTATGATGCTTCTGTCTTTATCAAAAAACTCTTTAACTTTAATTAGCATTTTGAAAGTGTAATTTTTGGATATTCTAATAATGATAATCTGAATAATTAAGTTTTTGTTATTAATTAAATGAAGTTATTAATTTTGTTGATTAAGTTTCATATTCATAAGTGTATTTTTTCATCAAAAAAACAGTTTTACTTTATTTTATAAAGAACTGAAAAATTACTTTTGTACAATTCAACATTTAGTGCTAATAGAAAGACCATTAAAACTGTCCATTTGCGCTCTATTTTCAAAATTTGTGGTTAATGTAAAGGTAAAATGGATACAAATATTCATTTTTAAAATGGGGTGTACTCAGTTATGCTGAGCACTGTATATCTTAAGTACAGGTCAAGAAACAAATATAATTTTTTACATAAACATGTTATGCTTAATGACAGAACATTGTTTTACCTGTATATTTACATTTATTTTGACTAAAGTTTTTGAAGCATTCTAAAATGTATTTGCATTTAATATGCTTTCTATGCATATAAAATTGCATTTTTATGTGCAACCTGATGTGGACACCAAAATGTATTTGAACAATAAATGGAAATTTGAGTACACAATTATATGAGACTGATACGACTGTACTGTACTTATCTCTACGGTTAATTATTATGTGGAGTATTTTTGCATACTTGTGTCTGTCTTGCTTTCCATCAAATGTAAATGATGTTCCACTTCATATAATAATTCATTATTTCAGTAATAATTTTTTTTTCTTGCAGTATTCGTGACTTTAACCTGTGCATTCCGGTATGGCCGCGAGGACCTTGACGTTCTTGGGCTCTCCTTCAGAAAAGACCTTTACATCTTCACTTTTCAAGCCTATCCTCCCATCCCAGAGGAATCCAAACCTCACAGTCGTCTGCAGGAGAGACTTTTAAAGAAACTGGGGCAAAATGCTTATCCATTCCATTTCACTGTGGGTTTCCACTTACTTTTTAGGACATATATATCTAATATATAAACTAATAATAATATTTACAATGTGCTAATTATTATACAATATTATTAATTAAGAATATGATGATATTTTTAAACCTCTTACATTTTTGTATTATATTAGTATTCATGAAACCATTACCTTATGTATTCCTTTATTATTAATATATTCCCTTAATATTATTATATACATTTTAATTATATTTAATTAAAACTGCCCTTTTTAATTTTATTAAATTATATTTATGTTTGTTAATTTTAATTATCATTTAATAAGACAAGAAAGAAGAGTAGTAATATTGGCCATTTGTTGTTTATTAGTTGTTACCTGGAAATAATTATGTGCTTGATAATAAAAACCTAAAATTAATTTATTATTTATATTTAATATTAATATTTCTAATATTTATTTTAATTTATTTATTAATTTATAAATGTTTTTACATTATTTATGAAGGAAAAATTTAAATGTTAAGAGAATAATGACTCTAACTTGAAATATTTGTGAAATTATAAATAAACCAAACAATTTTCATCTTGTTGTTTATTATGAAATAATAGTGTTAAATATTGTACTTTTTTATATATTGACCATAATATATAAAGGACTATTTTAATGCTGGACCTTTATTGTTGATCAGATGAAAATAATTATGAGCTTTGTATCATCCATTCATTTTAATTCATCAATCTTATAGAATTAGTGGAATATTGTTATAGAACAGAAATATTCTTCTGTTTTATTTTAGATACCACAGAATTTGCCATGTTCTGTTACCCTGCAGCCTGGCCCCGAGGACACAGGAAAGGTATTACAGCTCATACGCAGGTTCTTTTGACACCACAAACACTGTCTAACACCTTCCGATTTCTCATCACATTTTGCACACATCCTGTTTTGTAAAGCTTGGGTGAACTTGTGAACTTCACCTCACCTTGTGAATCTTTCTTTCTTCAGGCCTGTGGAGTGGATTTTGAGATCAGGGCTTTTTGTGCCAAATCAATGGAAGAAAAGAATCACAAAAGGTCGGATTATATATGATTTCCTCGGCTTTAGCCTGTAACCATTTGGAGATTAAAAAATAAGAGTTTAGATCTTATATGAAGCTTATTTCTTCTTTTACAGGAATTCAGTTCGACTAGTGATACGCAAAGTCCAATACGCCCCTGAAAAACCCGGCCCACAGCCCATGGTGGAGACGACGAGGAGTTTTCTCATGTCAGACCGCTCTTTACATCTAGAGGCTTCACTAGATAAAGAGGTATTGTGCTGTTTAGTACAGATTAGTTGGAGTAAATAATTAGGAAGTAGTTCACCTTTTAAGTCATTTACTCACCCTGTTGTTCTATACTTCATTCTATTTTTGGAGCACAAAAGGAGAAATTATATAACATTACAATAAATAAATGTATATCACACGTTGTAAATGGTGAGCTTTTAAAAAAGAAAGACAGAAATGTGTCACACAATGTTTCCACCCGATGTGTGCAATATATTCCCAATGCTCATTCAAACACAACACATTTTTCCAATGCACTCTGCTACTTTTCTATGTAACCATACATGCTTGACTGTTATGCTGTCACACCAGACGTGGATGAAGCATCAAGCGCAAGTGATTTACATGTTAAGTCAATGCAAAGACGCGAATAGACATCCTGCGGCGAATGAAGAGATTGCGCGAATAATGAAACTGGGCTTGGCTCAGTCGGTAGCACCGCTGAAAGCCTCCATCATCCAGATATAGTTTCTGGAGGAGTTGATGAACTCACAGAGTTGGGTGCACCTCTGAAAGAATCTAGTGGACTCAGACACGGTGCCAAACGAATATACAGTATATGCTGTTTTTAGCCTTACTAAATCACATAAACACAGTTATTCTCTCAATAAAATCCATGTTAGCCATTTAGCAACGAAGCTAGAGTCACCGGGAAGACAGAGGCCCTGCCCATGACGCAAATCCACGTCTATTGTGAGGTGAATTTGACGTGCAAGTGAAGCGAATTTGACACTCAAATGAAGCAAGTAAACTCAAAATGTTCACGAGTCTATTTGTGTGCAAATAGTGCGATTTATTTGTGCGTTTCACATCTGGTGTCAACACAGCATTACGCTCATGTCTCACATTTTTGCAGGGCCTCATATATTAGTGGCATGTTTTAAGACGCTATATCAAGTTATGTAATTATCAACTTTTGCATGTAGCACCACTCATTAATGTCAGTTCCAAAGCATAACGCATAGGCGGGGCAAGCCAACAGTAGCAATTTAGCTTGACTATTTTATTTAAAGGCAACATAATTGAGGAGTTTTTTATTATTATTATTATTCAGAGTGCTGTGTCTTGCGTATTTATATGCGAAGACATGTTCTGTGTGAATGGATGAAGCAAAACATACAGACTTCAGCTTTTATGAGAATCCTGACCTTGTTCAATGGTCATAAAATGATTTAAAGATGCCAGGTATTAGGTGTTTTGGCACCAGAGGAACTTTTTTTCTTTACAGTTCCTAGAACTATTAGTAAAAGTACTTATTTTTTGGTGTGTTTGCACTGCAGGAACGTTAAGTAAAAGTATGGTAATTATTTTTTTTTCTTTTACCAAAACAAACTATTATATATCCTAATAACTCCTGGAATATCAGGTCACATGGGATAATTTTAATGTAATGTAATGTGTATTTATATAGCGCATTTATTCTGTATGGCCATACACCCAAAGTGATTCACAATCATGAGGTGGGTCTCTCCACACCACCACCAGTGTGTAGCATCCACTTGGATGATGCAACAGCAGCCACAGGACAACGGCACCAGTGTGCTCACCACACACCAGCTATTGGTGAAGTGATAGAGTGATAGAACCAGTTCAGTGGATGGGGATGATTAGGAGGCCATGATGGGTAAGGACTGATTGAGGGACTTTGGCCAGGACATACTGGCCAAATTACTGGCCAAATTTTGTCACTCTTTTTTTTTTTTTTATCAAATGCTGGTTGCTTTCAAAAGCCGTTACATTAACAAGCATTGATTTCTCCTTTGGTGGTCTGAGAAAGAAAGAAAATCACACACTTATTTATAAACGCACAGCATTCATTTTTGATTGAACCATTTTTATAATATTTTCTCAACAGCTGTATTATCATGGGGAACCCATCAGTGTTAATGTCCATGTCACCAATAACTCCACCAAGACCGTCAAAAGGGTTAAAATATCAGGTGAGTCAGATCTATATCAGATGGTTACGGTTGTTTGTAGGCTGACATTGTTTTCATACCGCTCTCATCATCGGTCACCTGTTTGCTCAATGCTGCTTTACTGTTTACATTTGTGTCTTCACAGTTCGGCAGTATGCTGATATCTGTCTCTTCAGTACAGCACAGTACAAATGTCCGGTGGCTCAGATAGAGGCAGAGTAAGCATATTTCATTTCAACAGAGTTTTTTTTTTTTTTTTTTTCAATGTTAAAACTGTTAGTTATTTTAAAAATTTCTTGATTATAAGAGTGTTTTTGTCCTCTGTAGTCTATTTGCGGACTTGTGATGTGTACTTGGGCAACAGTTTGTATCTGTTTCGTATTTGCATCCTGTAGTGATCAAGTGGCATCCAGTTCGACATTCTGTAAAGTGTACACACTCACGCCGACTCTCAACAACAATCGAGAGAAGAGAGGACTGGCGCTGGACGGAAAACTCAAACATGAGGACACCAACCTGGCATCCAGTACAATGTGGGTATTACTGTAGTTAAATCCTACAATTTTACTCTTATACTCTAATGGATACTATGAAAAATCTAATAATTTTTCAGTATAAAAATGTCATTTTATGAATATTACAAACCCACTAGCTTGTAGAATAAAAAAAAACCTAAACATGTTACTGCATTACAACACATATAGGCATAGCTGAAGGAGTGGTTAATCTAAAAAATGAACATTTCCTAATTGTTTACTCACCACTAGGCCATTTAGGATGCATAGTTAAAGGAATGGTTCATCCAAAAAAATCACATTGCCAATGAATTGAATTGCAAGTGAACAGGCCTCAATGTAGACACAATTTGACAATACAAATTTAGGCAGCTTCAAAATATCCACCAAATCACAGCTGAAAAATAAAGTTGTTTTCTACTAAACCATGTTGGAGAGTCGCAATTTTAACAATTAGTTATTAGCAAAAATCTTACCGTTTTTAGTGATCCTGTTAAAATTGCTATAAATCTATATATACTTCTAGGTAAAAACTCTTATTATAAAACAATCTTCATGCATTTCAGCCTTTGGTGGTAATATATTAGTAGGAAAAACATGAAAATGTCTATTCAGCTGTTAGAAACATCGGCCACACTTTACAACAAAGTTTCATGAATATTTTTACTAATAATGAACAGCACAGCATTTATTAAACACATTTCAACATTTAGTAATGCATTATCACAATCCAAATATATGCCTGTTAAAATGAATTATTGCACTGTGAGTTAACATGAACTAAAACTAACAATGGACCCTTTTCACAAAACTTATGATGCATTATCATCATCTTAAATCCTTGGAAGTTTTTAATATTTTGATTTATTTATTTATTTTTAAACGCAAGAACATTTAAATGCATTTATGAATGTATTATATCATCTTTTATATCATCATGTGAGTTGTTTCTAATGCAGCGTCTTTGGGTCTGAGAGTAAATTTGACATTTATTCAAATGTTATTTATTTCTGTTATGATGAAGTTCAATTTCCCTCAGCCATTAATCCAGTTTTTTTCTAATACAACAATTTTTAATCACATTTTTAATATTTTTTTGATAAATGGAAATGGGAATAATTTATATATGCAGCACTAATACTTTTGATCAGCATCCTTGCTAGCGGGAAAAATAAAGAGTAACGTAACAACCTGAGGCAGTTTTCACAAAACATCTTAAAGTCCACATGAACCGCAAGCTGCTACCGCTTTTTTTTTTCCGGATTGTGACAGTTAGTAGAGAAACAGAATATTAAATGACAAAACAGTGGGTGTGGCTTGTTTTTTATACTGAGAGCTGAATGCATGTAGAAAAGTAGGCATTTCATTCAGAAAGATGGGGAAATGGGTTTTAGGAGAGGTATTACACCCTAACAGACACCACCTCCTCCTTTTAAAAAAATGTATTAACATTTATATGCATTTATTGAATTCAAATGACAAAAAAACTAATTACAGCTTATGTAAGGTGTTTCTAATAGCAGCATCAATAGGCCTGAGAGTAAATCTGACATTATTCTCTCCTCTGGCTGCATCATCAGTCTCACACAATTCTTTTCTTTTTCTGAAAGTCTTGATAACACCATTGTGGTACTTTAGTTTTATTATTTCAGCAAATAGTATTGTAAAAATATTATTTGTTGTTACTCCCCTATTCACTGCGCTCTTGAGTTTACCCAGCTATGACAACTTCTGCTACTGAGAAACCCGGAAATGTGAAAATGTGAATCCTATTTTCATGAATTAACGTTAACAAAGATGAAATACTGTAATAACTATATTATATTGTACTAATATAATGTCAGTAAATCACATATATGTAAATGCATTATATTACCTAACATTAACTAATACAACCTTAATGTAAAGTGTATTGTTAGTTTGAATGTTTCAATAAAAAAGCTATTTACATTAAACAAAATCCTGCTCTAATTGTGCGCAATTTTCAGTGAATGTTGTACCATATGCAACTTTATTATGTTTAATTAATGTAAAATCCTGTGTTTTAGTGTTGACTTTAGCTATCTGGATTATAAAGGAGCCGACTGACTGATTGTGTTTGTTTGTTTTACTGCAGTGTGAAAGATGTGAGTAATAAGGAAGTTCTGGGTGTCCTGGTGTCATATCGGGTTAAAGTCAAACTGGTGGTCTCCCGCGGAGGGTGAGTCATGTGACCCCTGCTTCCTCTCTCAAACACTGTTTCCGCTGGTCTCTAATCAACCACACATAATGATGATGACTGTTGTTTTAGAAATAATGTTTCTGTGTTACACGTAGGTCTGTGCGATATTGGAAAAATCTGACATTGCAATATTTGGTTTTACAACGATAAATATTTAAATTAAATTATATATATCGCATAAAATATATATTATAAATTATTTTAAATATAAATAAGATAATATAATTTCATCAGATGATCTGAATAGCTCTATTTGAAAAGATTTCATTAATTTAGATCGACTGGGATGATCAAGTCTTTTCTATGTAGTGGATCTGCATAAATTACAAGCATAAATAAAGAAACAGTGCTTTTTGGTTTTATGGGGAGTCTAGCAGTATTCAAGTACAGAAATTGTACAATCAAATGTAAAATAACATGGTCATCATTGTATAAACAATAATAATAATAATATTTACAGGATGTCCGTAAAACTAAATTTTAGGCCTTGAAGTCTTAATTCTATTAAAAAATTGTGTTTTAGGTCTTAAATCATTTTAAAATGCATCTATAAAACCAGAGTTTGCTTGTTTTGACACATTATATAAAATATGTGGCTAAGAAATAACGAAAATTAGCATATTTTAATGAGATTAGTAAAAATCTTTTCCTTTTCCATTAGAAAAACCCCACATAGGTCTGACATTTCATTAATAATGTTCTTAAAAAGGTCTTAAATTTGACTTTTATGAAACCTGCAGAAACTCTGTATTTAATATCTTAATCTAATCCTGCCATGTGACTATTGCAGATACACACATTGTGATATCGATGCTTGATATATTGTTCAGCCCTAGTTACATGAGCAGATTTTTTTTGATTGATCATACATCAACAAAATTGTATCCAAATGACTTGAATGTATTTAAATGACTTAAATGAAAAATAATGTAATTGCTCAATCAGGAATTAAATTACTCAGTAATACTTAAAATCCATATAAAGCCCAATGCACAGACAACAGAAATGAAACTAAATTGAATTATTTAACAACGTTTTATTTACAAACGTGACTTTTAGTTAACAAATAGTATTAGTCTTCAAAAAATTGATCAAAACATGTTTCAAAGTATTGAAGCCATATTTCATGCATACCATAATATTAGAGTATACTCAATTCACTGTCTAAGCATGTGCAATAGTCAGAATAAATATAATCTTCTATAGTTGAAAAATAGGATTGTTCTGCATAATAAACATGTCTAACCAAAACAATTCAAGTACTCGGCTTCTCTGAATTGATTTTTGCTAAACTGTATAGACTGCTTTGAGGGATGTAAACAATAATATATTTCCTGGTATACATTTTTAAATTCCATAGCATCCGAGAATTGAAAAGGTTGACATATTGATAAATAATGTTATGAGAGCTGTTTTAACGTAAAGCTATGAATGGATTGCGGTTTGTTACAGTTTTGAAATAGTTTGACAATAATCAGCAAATGTTCATGGGCCAATGAAATCACCGCACTGAAATGGTCTATAGTATTTTAGGAAAGTACATTATAAGTAAGCGTAATTATATGATCTAAAAATGAACTGTAATCTCATACTTTTATCACTTGAATTTTTTTCTTCCTGTGGGTAATTAAATTAAATGTCTTAATTTGTAAAGCCTGGTTCATATTCGACGCATTCGATAGTTTGCTTTGAGTGCGCGCTACATGATTTCGGCTGGTGCAGCGCGCATAATTTTTTGAGACTCCAGCGAACAGTTTGCGCAGCGCCGCATTTCATTTGAGTTGAACATGAATCACTTTAAAGAGATTTTGTCTAAAGCAGGTACGACTGTACAGACATCTTTACGATATCCGTCTATGCGTGATCATAGGGATAACTAGATGACCAATAATTCTTGGCTAGAAATTTCAACAGACGTGGGAAAGAAGGAACGTTTTTGTAAAAGTTTGGAAAAACCTGAGGGATACGTTTGTTCAAGACAAAAGAGGCCATGGCAAAAGTGGAGACCCAGATGATTTTAATACACAATTACAGAATTTTTTTTATAAAAATCTTTAGAATCATTAAAATAATTTATAAAAATTTGTTTAAAAATCTTGAACAATATTAATAATATGACGTAGTTCCAGAAACTTCCTACTTCTATGTTTATGTCTTCTATGTCTGATTTTACATTTGCTTTCTTTTGACCACCTCCTGTTGTTTTAAAGAATATCGCAACGGCAAACGCATCGGGTATAAAAGCCTCGTCCGTTTCGTGAGGTGCGCGCGCAGTCAGCGGAGGTGTGCGATGTGGCAACAGGCCAAAGCATAAATCAGCCATAACTCTTTACACCCAACACTGATTAAATGTACACTAGGGCTGAAAGATTAATCTATATTTGTTCATAAACGTTAAGCAAAGCTGCGATTCTCATGCACATCTTCTCAGGGAATTATCTGATTATATTTAATTTTACGAGGAGATGTTGCTCCATTTGAAAGCACATGCTGGAGGTTTACTAGAACCGACTTTACTGACAAAATGTGTGTGAAAATGGCCTTTGATTAATCGCCCACTCGATTGACTAGTGTAAAGGTTCAACTTTTCAGTGGCGGTATATTAATTAGTGTGCTTCGCTTTAGCATTTAAGTCTTTTTCTCTTCCCTAGGATGCTTCATGAGTCTTGTGTTTTATCTTCCCTTCATGAACCCTTGCCTCTGTGTGCTGCTTCTCTCTGGTTATCGAATCATTTTGTCACTCTCCTATTGTTTTATGTGTCTCTTTCTCTTTCTTTCTCTCTGTCTGTTTCCTTCCCCTCCCTCCATCTGTCTGTCACGTCAGGCTTTTAAGCAGCTTGCTGGAGAGGTAAATACATCCATTCTGCATTCTGGTGTCTTGCTGTAATGTCTTTAGGTTTGATGTAACAAGAAGATCTGCATGGTGTTCAATGCTCCGCTCAACTTTACCCCGGTGGTTTCTGTCTGATATCAATAGCGTTATATTACTAACCATGGCATGGTTGGATGAATCTCACTACGAAATGTCTAGGTCATGTTTTACCTTTTAAACCCAAAGTAAAATAAATAAGGTCTGCATTAAATTGCAGATTTGCTGTTAATTTACTCTTTCACACCACCCAAGATGTAGGTGTTTTTCTTTTTCTTCAGTTGAACTTAAAGACTTTCAGCTGAAATTGTGGTCTACCGACACATTCAGAGCCAAATAAAATGTATATACAAAATTATCAAGCATTACTCCTGATGATACAGTGACTATTACTGTTGTTATTATTATTATAGTACTATTATTATGCTATGAGCTGTTTGGTAATCCTGATGGTATAAGTTGACTTGGTTTTATGAATCACCATTACCACAGTTTCAGACAAAGTCTTTCATAATGTATTACTGAGGAAATAAAAACATCAGCTACGTCATGGTAGGCCAGAGGGTCGTCCTGTAAGATTTTTTTTGCTTTAATATACTCAAAAAATGCAGTAACTTATATTATGAAATATTGTTATAATTAAAATTTTCTGTTTTGGAATCTATACTCACCGGCCACTTTAATAGGTACACCTGCTCGTTAAAGCAAATTTCTAATCAGCCAATTACATGGCAGCAACTCAACGCATTTAAGCATGTAGACATGGTCAAGACGATCTGCTGCAGTTCAAATCGAACATCAGAATGGGGAAGAAAGGTGATTTAGTTATCACCATGGTTGTTGGTGCCAGACGGGCTGGTCTGAGTATTTCAGAAACTGCTGATCTACTGGGATTTTCACGCACAACCATCTCTAGGGTTTACAGAGAATGGTCTGAAAAAGAGAAAACATCCAGTGAGCAGCAGTTCTGTGGGCGCAAATGCCTTGTTGATGCCAGATGTCAGAGGAGAATGACCAGACTGGTTCCAGCTGATAGGAAGGCAACAGTAACTCAAATAACCACTCATTACAACCGAGATATGCAGAAGAGCATCTCTGAATGCACAACACTTCAAACCTTGAGATGGATGGGCTACAGTAGCAGAAGACCACACCGGGTGCCACTCCTGTCAGCTAAGAACAGGAAACTGAGGCTACAATTTGCACAGGTTCACCAAAATTGGACAATAGAAGATTGGAAAATGTTGCCTGGTCTGATGAGTCTCGAATTCTGCTGCGACATTCGGATGGTAGGATCAGAATTTGGCATCAACAGCATGAAAGCATGTATCCATCCTGCCTTGTATCAACGGTTCAGGCTGGTGGTGGTGGTGTAATGGTGTGGGGGATTTTCATTTCACACTTTGAGCCCATTAGTACCAATAGAGCATTGTGTCAATGCCAGAGCCTACCTGAGTATTGTTGCTGACGATGTCCATCCCTTTATGATCATAGTGTACCCATCTTCTGATGGCTACTTCCAGCAGGATAATGCGTCATGTCATCAAGTGCGAATCATCTCAGACTGGTTTCTAGAACATGACAATGAGTTCACTGTACTCAAATAACCTCCACAGTCACCAGATTCCAATCCAATAAAGCACCTTTGGGATGTGGTGTAACGGGAGATTCGCATCATGAATGGGCAGCCAACAAATCTGCAGCAACTGGGTGATGCTATCATGTCGATATGGACCAAAATCTCTAAGGAATATTTCCAGTAACATTGTTGAATCTATGCCACAAAGGATTAAGGCAGTTCAGAAGGCAAAAGGGGGTCCAAATCAGTACTAGTGAGGTGTACCTAATAAATTGGCCGGTGAGTGTAATTTATTTCTATAATGGCAAAATAAAAATTCCCTCAGCCATTAGCCAGCCAGTTTTATTCCAATATCGCTGTTTCCAATCACTTTTTTTTTGATGAATGGGGACAATTTATGGATGCAACCTTAATGAATCCCTTCACTATCACTTTTGATCAAGAGTCCTTGCTAGTGGGAAAAATAAAGAGTAACGTAACAAACTGAGGCAGTTTTCAGAAACCAGCTTAAGATGACGGAGATGCCTACCTTCACCCTCAGCCAATTATTATGTACACCGCTCTGAATCTTAGCTTAAAACATCTCTGTTCCTTAGTAAGTACTTGTGAATGGGTTTTATAAGAAAAATCCAACCAAAAACATTTACTGCTATTTTTGAAAAAGTTAACCACTCACTTGAATGTGGCCCATGAACAACAATATATCTTGCACACAACATGACCCAGTGGGTTTTTGAGAGATTCATCACTATGCTCTTTCTCAGCTGAGCTATTTCAAATGATGGCATTGTTGATTTTGTTTTTCATTAAGGGATGTTTCAGTGGAACTGCCTTTTGTCTTGATGCATCCAAAACCATCAGAGTCCATCCTTTCCCATTCAACCTCAGGTATTCACCAAAACCATCACAAACACACAGAATGCCAAAATTGAAGTAGACTGTCTGTCAAAGTTAAAGAAACGTGATGCTAATATACTGTTTGTTTAACAGCTGTGCCAATGTTGGATCCACCAATTGACACCAACTTGATAGAGTTCGACACCAAGTAAGCAGAATTTTTCAATATAAATGTCATGCTTAATGACAATAAGATTCTGTGTTAAGCTTCATTTCCATGTTCTTCTTTCTAACAGCAGTTTAATCCCTGACGACGACATTGTATTCGAAGACTTTGCTCGCTTGAGGTTGAAAGGAATTATCGATAAAGAAGAGGATTGCTGAATCATATCAGTATTCATCAAATTGGGCATCTTTCATGTCCCCGAAGGTGTAACAACGAAACTGTTCTTCTCATCCCAATACGAATGAAGCAGTATTTGGCGATTTTTATTGGAAAAAAATGTATATTGCGTTAAATTCATGTGTAAAGCAAATGAAGAAGGGGATACCAGGGAATTTCATACACTTTCTGCATAGGCATGTGATGATTATATCTGTCATATTGTGCCAACTGTTATGTTATGAATGGCAAGCCAGTCTATAGAGATGGCTAAACTGCTCGGTATTTATATTCCTTTACAGATTTTCCTGTGATCTATGTACATGAATAATCCACAGCGATGGACAGTTTCAGTGTCAGGGCTGTGCATGTTTCTCAGAGCTGCTGTGAAGATCTTAAGTAATTGAGCGGGTTGTAAATATATGAAAAGTGCTGCTTTTAATTTGTCAAACTGCTGCATTTGGTTAAAAAAAAACTATAGCAGGAATTGGATGTATAGAGATTTAACATCCCTCAGAAGAAAGGAAACTTGTTGTGTTATTACAACATTCATGACAGGATACACTGTTTGCCATTTTATTTTTTGGTTTTAAAACAGGATTTTTATTTAACTTTTTTTAATAAAAAAAAAAAACCTAATACAAACTGGTTGTTATTAAATATTAGTGGTAACACTTTTTAAGTTTCATTTGTTATTTAAAATTAGTTCATAGAAACATTTCACAACATATCTTATATTCAAATTGTTTGTCTGTTAGCATTACCTGAGACCTAAATGCTAAAAACACAGTTTATAAATGTTTTAACTATTCTTAGCAAATTAGATTGTAAACTGTTAACCAATTAGCTTTATCACTAGCCTTTACATTTAGCAATCCACCCTTTTGGCCTCAGGTCTCATTTTACCATCTTTTCAGAATGTTAAATGTAAAATGATCTCCCAGAGTGTACAAAAACATCAAAAAATATATAAAATGTCACATTCGTTGTCGTCAACTAAGTATTAAGATGGAGGGCGCTGAATTTTGGACTCTGAGAGTTTGTTTTCGGAGCTGTTTGTTGCACACGGTGGGCGAGACCTGGTACGATACCGCTTCTTTAGACAACCAGCCAAACGCTGCCACCTGGTGGACGATGGAAGACATTTTAAGTCATGTTTGTGCAAAACCATTGGAGAAACAGAGATACAGTAGTTCATCCCGAAAACAATAAATTTGCTGTTCATTTACTTACTCTCAGGCCACCCAAGATGTTGTGTAGCTTTTTTTAGTAGAAGATTTAAAAAAAGTTTAAGCTGAAACCATGATTCATAAAATACAATACAAGTCTATTTGAGAGTCTAAAAACAAACAGGCAAAACAAAATGAAAGGCTTTGTTAGGCCAAAAATGAAAATTATTTTATTAATTACTCACCCTTATGTCATTTTAATCCCTTAAGACCTTCGTTTATCTTCAGAACACAATTTAGGATATTTTAGACGAAATCCAAGAGCTCTCTGATCTTCTATAGACAGCAACAATCCAGAGACATTCAAGTCCAGAAAAGCAACCAAAAACATTGTCAAAATACTCTGCGACTTCAGTGGTTCAGGTGTTCTGAATTTGAACAAAGGTTTAGAACGACATGAGGGTGAATAATTTATTCACTATTATTTAGAATTTAATATACAATGCATCCAGAAAGTTTTCATAGCAATTCACTTTTTCCACAATTTTTATTTTACAGCCGTATTTCAAAATGGATGAATTTATTTCCTCAAAACACACAATACCCCATAATGACATTGTGAAAGAAGATTTTTTTTAAGTGTTCCAAATTTATTAAAAATAAAAAACCTGAAAAAAATCACATGTACACATTCACAGCCTTTGCTGTGAAGCTCTAAATTAAGCTCAGGTACATTGTGTACGATCTGGGCTCTGGCTGGGCCACTCAAGGACATTCACAGAGTTGTTGTGAAGCCACTCCATTTATATTTTGGTGGTGTGCTTTGGGTCATTGTCCTGCTGGAAGATGAATCGTCGCCCCAGTCTGAAGTCAAGAGCACTCTGAAGCATGTTTTCATTCAAGATGTCTCTGTACATTCCTGCATTCGTCTTTCCCTCTATCCTGACTAGTCCTTCAGTTCCTGCTGCTGAAAAACATCCCCACAGCATGATGCTTCACTGTAGGGATGGTATTAGCCTGGTGATGAGTGGTGCCTGGTTTTCTCCAAACGTAACGCCTGGCATTTACTCAAAAGAGTTAAATTTTAGTCTCATCAGACCAGAGAATTTAGTTTTTTATGGTCTGAGAGTCCTTCAGATGCCTTTTGGCAAATTCCAGGCGGGGAGTGGATTCTGTCCGGCCACTCTACCATACAGGCCTGATTGGTGGATTGTTGCACAAATAGTTGTCCTTCTGTAAGGTTCTCCTCTCTCCATAGAAGAAAGCTGGAGCTCAGACAGAGTGACCATCGGTTATTGATCACCTCCCTGACTAAGGCCCTTCTCCCCCGATCACTCAGCTTAGATCAGCTCTAAGAAGAGTCCTGGTGGTTCCAAACATCTTCCACTTATGGATGATGGAGGCCACTGTGCTCACTGGAACTTTCAGAGCAGCAGAAATGTTTCTGTAACCTTCCCCAGCCTTGTGCTTCAAGACAATCCTGTCTCGGAGGTCTACAGACAATTCCTTTGTCTTCATGCTTGGTTTGTGCTTTGACAGGCACTGTCAACCCTGGGACCTTATATAGACAGGTGTATGCCTTTTCAAATCATGTCCAATCAACTGAATTTACCACAGGTGAACTCCAATTAAGCTGCTGAAACATCTCAAGAATGATCAGTGGAAACAGAATGTACCTGAGCTCAATATAGAGCTTCACAGCAAAGGCTGTGAATACTGATGTACATGTGATTTTTTTAGGTTTTTTATTTTTAATAAATATGCAACAATTTCAAAAAATCTTTTCACACATTGTCATTATGGGGTATTGTGTGTAGAATTTTGAGGAAATGAATGAATTTAATCCATTTTGGAATAAGGCTGTAACATACAAAAATGTGGAAAAAGAGAAAAGCGCTATGAATACTTTCTGGATGCACTGTATGTGGCTCCTGATGATACATTGTTGACATGTTTTAAATCAAAACAATCAATCTGTGCATTAAAGTGAAATTAAGATGTGCAGGAATGACATCAGAATCTACAGAATAGTGTGCAGTGGGTTCTATGTTTTCCTACAGGATTCCTTATAATAGGAAATAAATTATTTTAAAATATCTGTGGTAACCAAAACGTGACAATACTTTAAATCTTTGTTAATCAATAACATTAAATACACAGATCTTTTTCTCATAAATCAAAAATCCCCATTATAAAAATTTGCCTTCCGATGTCAGTCCAGCACCATATATTTACATCAATATTACCTTCAATTCACAGCCTCTGCAAATGACCCTGAGTGTGTTAGTAGTACTGTGGTAAATGATGTTCAGTTACATTTTTTCCACTACACAAGACATCAATGTGTCATCAGGAGGAGCTAAAGGTATCTTATTTATTAATTTTCTTTATACTCTGAAAGTGCTGGTAGTGACTTGCATTATATAAATCAACAATGAGCCCAGTTTTAGCTAAATAATTGTTTAATATTCTACTAAAAAAGCTCACCTGCATCTCTGATGGTCCAAATTTTACCCAGTTTTTGGGTAACCTAAATCCTTTATTAAAAAATATGACTACGTTCACCTTTCTTGTGTTGCGTTGTGTTTATTGATCCTCTCTGCCTCCTCTTTCTTCTCCTCCAGCCAGCGTTCCAGGAGCTGCTCGTTCTGCAGGTTTGCGGCTGAAAGCTGCTCTCTCAGTGTCTTCTGCTCCAGTCTCAGTGCCATCAGCTCCTTCAACTGACACTCCAGCTCATACTCATATTCTTCTAGATTAGCCTTCAGACATGAGGTCCCCTGGGCCAACACTACCGCTTCAGTCCTGTAACGGGACACTCTACAGAAGGACAGCGCAGACCACTATTAGGACTGCTCTTCTGAACGGATTTATTTATGCATTTTAAGATATCAAAGACTGTTTGACCTACTGTGAGTGGCAGTATTGTAATTCTGCATCCTTCAGGTATATATTGCTGGTCAGATCTGATATTTTCTGCTTGAGCTACAACAACAAAGATCAGCACAGACATTAGACTGACACACAGCCTATATAATGTGCCTTCAGTATTTTGGTGTTGTCGTGCATTCATTTTCCTTCGGCGTAGTCCCTTTATTTATAAGGGGTCGCCACAGCGGAATGAACCGCCAACGTATTCAGCATATGTTTTACACAACGGATGCCCTTCCAGCTGCAACCCAGTACTGGGAAACATCCAAACCCTCTCATTCACACACATACACTATGGACAATTTAGATTACCCAATTCACCTGTACTGCATGTCTTTGGGGGAAACCCATGCGAACACAGGGAGAACATGCAAACTCCACACAGAAATGCCAACTGACCCAGCCGAGGCTCCAACCAGCGACCTTCTTGCTGTGAGGCGACAGTGCTACCCACTGCGCCACTGTGTCGCCACCATTTTGATGAATATTGGTGAAATCATGTTCCTTTGTCATTCAGCATAACACAATTTTATGTAAAAATAAAATGACATTTGTTCTGGCCTGTAATTATTAATACATAAAAGAATAAGTAATCATGCTAAGCATTTATATTTTCATTTATTTAAATGTATTGCAGACAATATTTTAAACCGACACTGTAAAAAAGTGACTTAACTTTAAAAAAAGAGAGTAAACCTATTCCCCTAAAATTATTACGTAAACTAACTATGTGCATAAATCTAAGATTTAACTCAGCTTATCAGTTCCGAGTTACAAATGGATTTACTTACTTTTTAAGTAAAGTCAGCTTGTTGCTTTTAAAGCAACTGGTTTACTCACATCAGTTTTTACAGCGTCCTAAATTAAATGGTATTTTATATAAAAATTAAAACTGAAATTTAGTTTGTATTTTGGAGTTGCACTGTGTAGTTTTAATATCCTTAAAAGATTATTCTTCTGAATAGAAATAGAATTTAAAATATTACATAATACAATATATATAAAATATAATATTTTGGTATATAAATCTACAGCTAAATAAATATAAATGGTTATAAAATAAATTTGATAACGCGGATGATTGGATTTCTTATGTTAAAAATGTATAAACAGTAAATTTCTTTTGCTCAGATAAAAATACAATTAAACAGGACTCTATATACAATGAAAAAAGAAGCTAAACTAAACGTAAAGCTGTAGTACCCTTCATTTTATTACTTTGATTCTTGGAAAAATGTGTTTGTGCATATTTTTCGAGAATTAAAATTAAATAATGTGTTAAAAGACTGAGAAAGCAAAGTAACAATTGTGTAAGATGTAGGCCTAATAAAACTATTAAATTGTGCATACAAATATTTAAATTTGAAGGAGAATAAAATACAAATTTGTTCGACAAGATAGTTGTATCAGTGATCTGTTTCTGTTTGACTTTATTAATCCCCAAAGGGAAATTCACATGTCACAGCAGAGCTTTCCGTACTAAAACAGATAAAGCAACAATAACAAAATTACATTCATACTGCACACCTTAGTTCCAAAAACAACGAGCAAACACTTGTCCATATCTAATACTAATACAGTGATGTCTATTGATATGAATATTTCTCACCTGCTGATTAAAAAATTCCATCTCATTCACTCTCAGATAGAGTGTCCCATCTTCATCAGGACATCTAGATCCTTTATTTTCTTTAGAACTGTCGAAAATAACATACAGCAAAATATAAAGTGCAAAAATGGAAAATAGAAACTGATATAAGCTAATAAATAAATAAAATAAAAATCAACTTAGACAATGTACTGTACCTGCTTGTGTCCATGCTTTGCCAGAGTTTGACATGAAAGTCCAACATCTCCTCCAGCTTGGACACTGCCAAGGTAACGTTAACCCATCATTCATTACTCAATAAGAACACACTTACTCTGTTTCTCTCAATTTGACTGCATATTTAGTAAAACTCACCTTTGTGGAAGAGGCCACAGAAAGGATCTTTCTGCCTGCAGTCTCTGTGAAACAGCTCTACGCGCACGTGACTCTTCCAAGACTCCATGATCTGCTGCTGAGGAGCACACGAAACCCACTTATTTCCCTCTCTCTGAGTCACGGTATTGTGTTTTTACAGTGTTTTCACATTGAACGGCACGGACTACCATGTGCAACTAATTTATGTGGCAGGTTTGCTTTAGCTGTAGCGCAAATCGCTTTAATTACCAGTTAAACTTCACCCAGAAAGCTATCCAGTCCAATTCGCGTTTCGATTATTTTGTACTTTTGCGGCTTCCGTAGTACATCGTTCGCCACATACTGAAAGTGCTTTGTGTAGCTCGTCGAATTTATCGATAAGTGTGTAAATGTACATGTATGTAGCCTTACATTGTTTTACATGTTCGTACATTATGTCGATTTTTACGGTTATTTGGTGTTTATACTATCACTGTACAGCTAAACCGTGTTTTTTGTTGGCCATCCTGTATGTTGTTAGGAGGTGAGCGTTTATTATTTGTATGGTTTAACAGTTTTTACATACTGGTGTCTTCTTTTTGTTGTAGGTTTTGTGGAAGGAATGGCTAATGACAGACTGAGAGCATTAGAGGATGTGGAAAAGGAGATTGCTTTAGTGCTTCAGAGCGCAGGTTTGTGTCACATCATAGATGTATGGATTGACATTGAGGTAAAGTTGGTTTTAATAGAGGTAAAGTTGGTTTTATATTCGCACATTCGTTCATTTAGAAGTCTCTATAATGTTTACCATGTTACTTTGAATATTCGTTCAGAATTAGCATGCAAGTATGACTTCAAAACAACATTAACACTGTCTAATTCACTGTGAACAATGCTGTACTTTGATAGTCATTGGCTGCTTATATGATTTCACTATTTAAAATTTGCAAATAATACTTTTATGAAATTATATTATTAAGGAGAATGTCTGAATATCCGAATATAGAACCAACTTTACCTCTATTTGGTTTTATATTCATACATTCGTTCAGTGACAGCTTGTGACACGCTTCCTATATTGTTTACCACGCCACTTTGAATATTCGGTCTGAAATAACCTGTAAGTGTGACTTGAAAACAACATTAACACTGTTTATTTGACTGGGAACAATGTTGTACTTTGAGTCATTGGCCGCTAATATGATTTCGCCATATAGAGTTTGCAAATAACACTTTTATGAAATTATATTATTAAGGGGAAAGTCCGAATGTGTGAATATAAAACCAACTTTACTTCTAACGGTATTGCATTAACTTATAATGTTATAAGTTTAATTAAAAATGAAATTAAACGTTCGTATTATTTATACCCAATGCTGTCCCAAACCCACGACAAATTCGTTCGTTTTTGGTACACCACAATATTTTTTATAATATCTAAAACGTATTCCTGTACCTCCAGAAATATATTGTGCAATTAAATATTTGACGTTTCAAAGCAATCCTAAAAGGATTAGAAAATAATATATAGAATATTGAGTGTTTTAATCCAGAATTATTTTTTGGGTGCACTAGTTCATTGATTGAACAAAAACAAGTCTATATAAGTTGTTTAGCTTGACATGCACTACCTGACAAAAGTCTTGTCGTGGATTCCAGCTGTAAGAGCAACAAATAATAACCTGACTTCTAGTAGATCATTGAGAAAAGTGGCGGAAGGTCGATTTTTCTGATGAATCTAGCTAGATTTAACTCCCAATTATCACAAATACTGCAGAAGATCTAATGGAACCCGCATAGACCGAAGATTTTCACAGAAATCAGTCAAGTTTGGTGAAGGAAAAATCATGGTTTGGGCTTACATTCAGTACGGGGCGTGCGAGAGATCTGCAGAGTAGATGGCAACATCAGCAGCCTGAGGTATAAAGACATTTGTGCTGCCCATTACATTACAAACCACAGGAGAGGGCAAATTCTTCAGCAGGATAGCGCTCCTCATACTTCAGCCTCCACATGAAAGTTCCTGAAAGCAAAGAAGGTCAAGGAGGCATTGAAGATGAATCCAAACAATCTTGATGAACTCTGGGAGTCCTGCAAGAACAGTTTCTTTGCCATTTCAGATGTCTTTATTAATAAGTTATTTGAGTCATTGCAGAGATGTATGGATGCAGTTCTCCACGCTCATCGGAGTCATACACAACATTCATTCTTTTTCCACTGCACCATGACTTTATATTCTATACTGTACATTATTTCTGTAAAGTGACAAGACTTTTGTTTCAGCAAAGTCAGACCTTACTGTCCTAATTAAAAATCAAGGCATGAGCATATTTTATTTTGGTAAAATAAGCATAATCTAGAGGCCTTTGACTTGCATTTAAGCCACTTCTGATACCAAATGATCAACTAGGATTCAAGTTATTGTTTGCTGTTCCTAAAGCTTGGATAGGCGACAAGACTTTTGTCAGGTAGTGTATAAGGAAATACATGTTAACCAATTAACTGGGCCAGACAGGGAGTCCAACAGATGTTTTTCAACTTATTGAAGAACATTTTGTTTTAATTAGGGTTTTTGATGCTAATAAATATATTTATTAAACCCTTATAAAATTAACAATCATTCTTTTATAGTGAAAGTGTAGCAATACACTGGCATATTGTTTACCATTTGCATACCCACATTGTTACTAAAGACACTGTGATTAAACTGCTTTATGTAGTAAAACAATAATGAATATCTGTTTATCATGGTTGAATTACTAAACCATGACCTTATCATTACTAGGCAATGGACGATAACCGTTTTCAAGGTTTACCACGGTTTGGAAAAGTCAAGGTTTCAAAACCGGCCAACTTTTCTTCTATACCGTTCCTATGGTATATGTAAAAAATTTTATTTACTTTTTTTGTTTTTAGGACAACAGTATCTCCAGCAGAAAAAATATCTAAAAGATGCCGTTTTAAACTGTAAAGAAATCTGTGTTTTTGAAACAAATGAAGACAGCGGAAGTCAATAATTCATTTGAATTATTCAGCCTGACATGTTTACTGTCCCAAAATACTTTAAATGTTTCTCAAAATAAAATATATTGTGTTCAAAGGGGAAAAACGTTTTTGATTTTTTAAAAATAATGTATTTTAGAGCAGTAATCACTAATCACAATACCGTGATATTTTTTATCTAAGATTATCATATCATCAGAATCCCATGCCTAATCATTACAGCATTTCGGTGTTCATTTTGTACATTTTAATTTAATATATAAATTGCGTATTAATAATCTGTCTTTCAGGAACTATTGTTTTGGAGCTTTCCAAAGAGAAGGCCAATGCCAGTTTATTAGACCGACAGCTGAATCAGTTCCAGACCTCCATCAACAGAGTCGAGAGTGAACTGAGTTCACAGATACGATATCTGACACAAGTGAGTATCTATCTATCTATCTATCTATCTATCTATCTATCTATCTATCTATCTATCTTATAAAGTAACAAATCTTCCTCTCCTTATTTTTATTTTTTGAGTGAAGGTGGCTACAGGTCAGCCTCATGAGGGATCAACATACTCAGCCAGAAAGGACTGTCAGATGGCACTAAACCGTGCAGAATATGCCCGTGTCAAGCTGGGAGAGCTGGGACGCACCTGTGAGATGATGCTTGACCCGCAGACATAAAAACGAGATGATGGAGATGATGGACTGTTGTTTTGTAATATTTGACAGCCGACATTCAAGACAAGCCAACGACCACTTTTTATTTTTCACAATCTAAAGGATATCCCATATGACAGACCCTGTGATTTCTTTGTTGTAAAAAAACATAACTTTTGTCATGATTGTTACACATCGTAACATGGTATAGCTTTTATACTAGTTTTTCTTAAAGAACAATAAAATATTTGTTTTTCACTAGCAATTTATTGAAGGGAGCAGAAGATTCTCAGTTCTCTTTTATTGTCGTTATAATGCCAAGTATACAGCACAAAGGTTGCGGGGTCAATAAAGTAACAGACATTTATATTACCACACAAACATTTAAATATTGCAATTCAAAAAGAAAAAAAGTTTACCACACACACACACACAAATCCTATATGAACACCAGCTTCTATCATCTGCACCCATAGTGTTTTATAGTGTCTTGAATTTTTTTACAACAGTACAGACAAAACTTTTTTTGTGTATTTATATTATAGGGAATGTGTAGTCAATCTAACAACACAACATGTATATATGCACACAGTATGTATTTGTGCATATTTATTGTATGTTTTAAAGAATAATTTCTCTTTGTATTCATTTACAGTACTAGTATTTCAATTGTTTAACTTTTGAGCCAAAGCTGAACTGCCAAATAGATCCATTTCTCTTCCTAGATTGTTGAGTAGTCTTTTATAAATAATTAATTAGGAATATCAGGACATGAATTCACATTCGTTTATGTGACCATGTACTCTTGGCGTTTGTTAAGGCGAACCTGACACAGAGATACTGCGCCAACACCAACATAGATGGCAGCGGCAATGAAGCAGTTGATGCCGACTTGATTGTAGAGTCCGTAAATTATCTGTGGTGGATCCTTGCTGTTGAGGACAAATAACAATTTTACAAGTTAACATAAGCATGTAGCAATGTAATATTATCAGCTCAGAAACTGATTTAAAACAACAGCTGAAGATATTCAGTGACCTTCAGATTTAAAGATGATGCTCTATTTATTATATATCTAACATTAACCTTATATAATAGTAAAAAATTCAATTACCAAGAAAAAAAATACAATTTGCTTTGAAAATCGGCTTGTGATTGGTCAGTGTGTAGCCAATCAAATGACTGCAAATCAAATTCTGCTTATCATACATACAAAAATAGTTTTGCGCTGATGATTTGGCTCACTAAACTAGTCAAACAAACAATAAACCTGCTCTGCCAGTTCCATGCATGCAACTTACTCAAATTATGATTACAATCTATATTAATTTTAGTTTTTTTAATATATGTGATTTATTTCTGTAAAAGCGAAGGTGAATTGTCAGCAGTCTTCAGGTTCAAAAAACCCTAAAGACATTATTCTGATATGCTGATTTGCTGCACAGGAAACATTTAATGTTATTATCAATGCTGAACAAAATATGTTGCTACTTAATATGGAAACCACGCTACATTTTTCAATCATCTGATTAATGTTTAAAAGAAAATCATTTATTGTAAATATAAATCTTTTTATAAGATAATACACTTTTGATTGATTTAACGTGTCCTTGCTGGAAAACAAAAATCTTACTGGCTTCAAAAATTCTTAATACTTTAAATTCTTAAATGTCTTAACACATGCTATTATGTGTTTTCTGGAACATGGCAGCATTAATATTATTATTATTATTATATTATTCATATTAATATTATGTATATATTGTAGCATAACTTGGGTTGCGGCTGGAGGGCATCCGCTGCGTAAAACATGTGCTGGATAAGTTGGCGGTTCATTCCGCTATGGCGACCCTGGATTAATAAAGGGACTATGCCGAAAAGAAAATGAATGAATGAATGTAGCATAACTTACTCATTACGAATGTCTTCCTCAGTAAATGGAACATCCTCGATCAAAACAGCTGATTTTGCACTGAAGAAGATCCCCAGCATCGACTGAAATAGAGACAACAACAGGTTGCTATGAATATTAATAATAAGTGGAATTAATTATAGACTGACACCATGTGTATATACAATGAAAAAAAAGTCAAGCCAAGGCCTCTACATCCTATGATTTCAACACCTGCTGTTACATTCCTCGAGGTGTTTTCCTATTATGCTGATTGCTGATAAATATATATTTATGCAAATGCGTTACACATATCTGCATTTATTTATCTGTGTACTTTTTAAATACACGAATATTTACTATTATCTAGTGTTCCCGTCGATTGGGGTAAATGCCATTAACGTAAGCTAACGTAAGAGCTAGCATGCAATGTCACGAAGACTGTAATCCTTACCAGCATAATAACACCCCAGACGCTCAACACGATACCGCAGGCGGCCAATTTGGGCCCACAGAATAAAAGCGACGGCATTTTATCCAAAATCACCCACCGATTCTTCCTCTCAAAACTGGGAGAAGGATGCTACATCCAATCGGGATGACAGCCTGCCTCTTTCTTCATCGACGACGGGATGTGTATTGGCGACGCTCGGGATTGTTCGGCTGGTTCCGTGAGATTATTCGGCGACGCTCGTCTATTTTCGTATGCATGTTGCGCAGATCGTGTGCGATCTTTTCATTGGCTGCGCACCGACCAATTACACGCCGATTTTCGAAGCGCGTTGTACTCTGGGAATTTTTACTTCGAACTATTATGTTGCTTTCATGCTGATTATAGAGGCGTTTTATTAGATACAGAATTAAAATAGAGTTATTTTTTAATGCGGAAGGTCACTGAATGACTGCGGCAGTCATTTTAACTCGCTTTAATAGTTTCGGCTTTTGGAGTCGTTGGGATTTATTCTTGTATTTGTGTCAGTTCTGTTTATTTCTGCTCATCACTCCAGCATGACTTCAGCTTCCACAAAGGTAAACATTTGCATCTTTGTGCATTATTATTATTAATATTTTCAGTGACGGATAAATAAAAAGCAAGAATACATGTCATTTAGGTGGGCGAGATCTTCTCGGCTGCAGGCGCTGCTTTCTCCAAACTGGGTGAACTGACCATGCAGCTGCATCCCGTGGCGGACTCTTCACCTGCGGGGTGAGATGCTCAACAAATCGCCTATCTGTTCAACAGCAGCTACACAGTTTCATGCACACTTTGCTCTGATAAATGTTCAAGCTAGAGCTGTACGGAAGCTAGTTTCTCCCACGGAATAGTGAAAACATGTATTTACGACTTCTTACCACCATTCTGAGAGGGAAAACAACAAGAAGAAGTGAGAGTTACAAAATTATAGATGTGTAAGCTTAGAAAGTGTGTAAAATGAAATCTGAATAGGAAGATATGTAATCAGTGAGATTTAAACTCAAAATTGTGTGGGGGAAAAATCATTGATGTGTGCTTGGAATTGTAATAAGCTTAAAATAAACTAAATTGTGCAGAATTGCAAGATATAAAAACTCAGAATTATGATACATTAACTTAGAAGTGCAAGCAATAAAGACAAAACTACAAGATATGAACTCAATTGTAATAAATGTATAATTGCTTAAACTTGTGCTAGGAATTGTACTACAATTAAAACAGCTTAAACTTAAACCGTGTAAAATAAAATGTGAATAGCAAGATGTGTACTCATAACTGTGAGTAAAACTTTTATGACATATTAACTTTCACATTACTTTCTTTAAAAAGTAACTAACTACCATATTTAGTTACCTAAGATTGTAATATATTACTACTATTAACACTGAACTTGATAAAGTCAAGTATATGATGTATAACTGACTCATTTTCCCTTCTCTCAGAGCCAAATGGACAGACACAGAGATTGAGATGCTGCGGTCTGCTGTTCGCCGCTTTGGGGAAGATCTGAACAGCATCAGCTCAGTCATAAAGGAGCGCACAGTGTAAGTGTTCAAGAAGAACAAAACTCCAATTAAGACCGTCATAATGAACTTTATTCATTTTTAGAATTTTACATTTATATATATCTGTGTGTGTGTGTGTGTTTGTGTTTAATAAAACATGATTATACATAAACCTATTTGACAAACCAGTTTAACATGAAATATTGATTTTTTTTTTCATCTGAAAGTGAAGTCATTTAGTAAAGAGTAATTTTTGTGTTGTTTTGTTAGAAATAAAAATGCATGTGGGATCAATTTGGACTGTTTTTGAGCAATCAGCAGTTACGCAAACAAAGAAATGTGATTTGAAATGTTTTAAGAATTTCTCAGATTGTAATGATTTAAAAAAGGGTTAAATCTAGTGATAACATGGTAACATTACAATCTCTGAAAAGTTCCACATTCCCATATTAAAGAGATCCAATGTATAAAAACATGTTTTTCAAAATGAGGATCCAAACTGAGCAGTAATGTGAAAATGAAGTAGATTT
This sequence comes from Danio kyathit, assembly GCA_903798195.1. Classification (NCBI taxonomy): domain Eukaryota; kingdom Metazoa; phylum Chordata; class Actinopteri; order Cypriniformes; family Danionidae; genus Danio; species Danio kyathit. Next base: position 27,007,924 of record LR812528.1, read on the forward strand.
TAAATGCTTTTTGAGGGAAATATTATATATAATTAGAATTTTTCTAATTAACCATGAGCAGCATAAAATGTGACGTAAAGAAACGGTCACGCTTTACAGTATGATTCCATTATTTAATGTTAATGTCTCTTGACATGAAAAAACAATGAACAGTACATTTAATACAGTATTTATTCATCTTTATTAATGATACTTAAGTGCATTCACTAATTAAGTAATGTCAACAAACACAACTTAGTAAACAATAATGCCTTAGAAAATGTTGAAATTAAATCTGGAATTCCGTCCCTCCATCATCTCACAGAGCCCAGATTAAGACCACAGTGAAAAGGAAGCTGTATGAGGACAGCAGGGTTCCTCTCACTGCAGAGTCGCCTAAGAAAACCATGAAGAAAACCACAGTGTCTCTTCCAGCGCCTCCTGCATCAGTGGCCCCCACCGTCATCACTGTGCCCACTTCACAAGTCGTCGTGTCAACCGGACTGCAGAGCTCCTCGTCTTTACAACCGGCGATAAAGAACCCTAAACCATCAGGTGACATGGATAATACGTGAACTGAATTGTCATTAATAATATCAGTGCAGTGGTGCTCACAGTTTGGCTCTGTGTCATCAGATGTGACTCTGAGTGCTCTGAATGACTCGGATGTGAACAGTGATTTGGTGGATATCGAGGGGCTTGGAGAGGGGTCCACCAAAAAACCAAACTTTGACCAAGGTGAGTCACAATTTAAATGCAAGTGGTTATTCACCTATACATGTCACTCATCTTTATGTCATTTCAAGAGTTCACACTTAGCTGATGATTGATTATAAAGCAAGTTTGGCATGCTGTCCCGGGAGAGAGTCCTGAGCCCAAAAGGTCTTTGAGCCCTGGGCTCCCTCCCGTTTGCAGGGCGAGAGGGGAGCTTTGGGCTCGGGTAGATCTCGAGAACTCCCCCTTTTGATAAGAGTTGATGACAGAAAATAATTGCTATAAAGAGATATGCTGATTGATAAAAGTTTGACTAGTGCTAAATTTTGATTGATCAGTTAACTTGTGGTCGAAGATGACTGTAGTAAGAAACCCTGGCTCTTTATAGTGGGTTAGGGATCGTCTGATTGGTTGGTCATACATGGTTAATGCGTAACCAGCCGTGTTCAATCATAATCACGTGATCCTCTCGAAATTAGTTTATAAATAAACTTCACTTCAAACCCCTTTATTGAAGCCAAATATAGAAAAAAAGAGAAAAGTGACACTTTTTTTCAGTTACAGTTTATTTTAAGGTGTCTTGTTAAAGTGTAACTATTCATTTAAATACTGAGTGATATTAAATAACATACGTTATGTCTAGTGTTTGGAATGAGGGCTAGGTTTTGGGTTAGTTGCTTGTAATTATGCATAATTCTTTGCAATTATTATGTTAGGTACTTGGAACATGTGTAAATAAACCGGTACCCTTTTTATTACAATTCTGTGCAATTGAAACTTAGTCAATTTTAAATCACAATTCTTAGATGCATACTCCGAATTATGATTAAAAAAAGACAAAATATTGACAAAATAATCTCTTTATTTCAAGTTGAGATTATAGTCTCTTTATTTTTAAGGTTATAGGTGATTTCACTAATAAACTCAAAGGAAAAAAGGACAACAACAAGATATAATCTTGTGGCTATTTAAATTTGAGGGAATCTTGCATTAATACAATACATTCCTGAGAGGAAAAGTCATTCAAGTCACAATAGAGAGATAGTCACAATAATCTCTTAATTTTTATTACTCTGTGGTGGAAACAAGCTAGGCTTGTCACAATAATCAAAATATCGACATATCGCACAATACTTAGACATGACCTCAATCATTTTTGGTGATGCAATACAAAAAACAATTCTAGCAACATATTAGCTGATTGTGCAACATCTCTATTTCTTTTAGAGGTGTCAGGGTCAGTATGGTTAAAAAAAACAATATAGTATTTACTATAAATTACTATAGTATATAGCCATCATGTGGGTGTCTCACTACTGAAACTAGATCTGGTAGCAGATATCACAGCCAGTTACTTTTTACCTTGCACTTTTTTGTTAACATTTATTATTATTTATTTGTTTAGGATATACGTTTTCACATTCTGATTCCAATGTCTAATTATTAAATTGTTTAAATGACTATAATTAAACAGAATATTCTTAACAATAAAAGATGATGTGTTCTTTGGAAGATGTACTTGTATTGTCATTCTGGCATTATATAATGAGTTGAATAAAATAGTCTTAAAATGACAATAATATCGTTTATCGCAATATATTTTGGTGCAATATATCATTTATTACTTTTTTTTTATCGGTTTAGTCCCTTTATTAATCTGGGGTCGCCACAGCACAATGAACCGCCAACTTATCCAGCATATGTTTCAAGCAGCGGATGCCCTTCCAGCTGCAACCCATCCCTGGGAAACATCCATACACACTCATTCACACACATACACTATCGACAATTTAGCTTACCCAATTCACCTATAGCACATGTCTTTGGACTGTGGGGGGCAACCGGAGCACCCGGAGGATGCCAACACAGGGAGAACATGCAAACTCCACACAGAAACGCCGACTGACCCAGCCGAGGCTTGAACCAGCGACCTTCTTGCTGTGAGGCGATTGTGCTACCCACTGCGTCATCGTGCTGTCTCGCAATGTATCATACAACAGAAAAATATATATTGTGACAGGCCTAAAACAAGCTTCTGTAGTTTTAGCAAGAGTTATTTAGTTCTGCTACAAATGTTTATATTGACATTTATTGGAACGGTTAATAGCAATTATTGCCACAGGCATTAAGTCATTCTTCAACTTTTGCAAATAAAGCATTGTTCACGTTCTATCTAATAACACAAGGTAATCACTATACACTTAAAAAAGTTTGCTCAGACTAATTATTTAAAATGAGCTGAAACATCACAATTCTTGAGATTTTTTTTGGAACAACTTAATTGTTGTATGTTCAATCCACTTCAATTTGTTATGTTAACTTAATCACATCAATGTTGGGACAATTGTGTGGATTGCTGCATTTTTTAGTGTACCATTTTAAAATGGAAAAAATATTACAAGTGTAGCAATGCAATTATTACAATTATGTGTTTACCTTTTAACAAAACAGAGACATTCTCATTCACTAAAACTAAAAGTACACTGTAAATAAAATTATTGCAGCCTGAAATGTTTTAGTTGAATCAAATTAACTTTTCTAGTCATCTCAACTTACATAAATCAAACTGCCTAAAAATATGAGGTTAAACTTTGTGTAACTTAAAAACAAATGTTAAACTGATTAACTTATTAAAATAAGTTAAAGCAACATAAAATATTTGTTGCTTTGACTTCTTGTCATTTAAATGTTTTACAATGTATGAAAAATAACTATTTACATGCTTAATTCTGTATAAAGTGCTGCATTGACACAATAAATGAATAAAGAGATGGCATAATTGACCTGGGCTGAATTACAGTCTTGTCCTACAAGCCCCTCACCGATCAGAATTTTTTTTTTAAGAATATTTGACAACAACAATTATTATCAGTTTGTTTTTAATTTTTATTGCGAATAGAGGCAAAAAGTAATTTCAGCTCAAAGTACATTTAATAAGATTACATTTATTTTTTTAAATGTCAAATATTTGGGAGATACATAGAGATACAGCTTTGTAAAAGCATAATGGTTATAGGTAAATGACAGAATTATTGTTATTATATATTTAACATCTATCATATACACTCACCGGCCACTTTAGTAGGTACAACTGTCCAACTGCGAGTTAACACAAACTTCTAATCAGCCAATCACATGGCAGCAACTCGATGTATTTAGGCATGTAGACATAGTCAAGGTCTGCTGCAGTTCAAACCGAGGATCAGAATGGAAAAGAAAGGTGAATTAAGTGACTTTGAACATGGCATGGTTGTTGGTGCCAGACGGGCTTGTCTGAGTATTTCAGAAACTGCTGATCTACTGGGATTTTCACGCACAACCATCTCTAGGGCTTACAGAGTATGGTCCAAAAAAGGGGATGTGGTGGAACGGGACAAATCTGCGCGATGCTATCATGTCAATATGGACAAAAAATCTCTGAGGAATACTTCCAGTACCTTGTTGAATCTATGCCACAAAGGATTAATGCAGTTCTGAAGGTAAAAGGGGGTCCAACCCGATACTAGTAAGGTGTACCTAATAAAGTGGCCGGTGAGTGTATATAAAAGTGTGTTGACTGCTGTTAATAAGCTTGTTTTTTTTGTTTTGTTTTTTCGACAGAGAGCTTGAATTTGGACTCCAGTCTTATAATGAACTCCAGTGATCTGCCTCTGCTGTCCCGCTGACCTTCAATGATCTTTCAGTCAAAGTGAGATTCAGGGCAACGGGGGGCAAACATGATCAATGACAGCACAGTTTGATCATCGCTCTACACCTGTTACACCTTTTCAAATGTGGGTCCAAACAGCACTAGACCAAACCTGAACTGCATCACTGGCTTCTCTACCCGTCTCAGCCTAAATGAAGCATTTACTGCATCCTAACTTCTCATTATGCAGCAGACATCATTATTATTATGGTTTTGTATCTATTGTTATTCATGTTGTTTGATTGATTTTACCCACAGTTGAAAAGAGTTTTACAGGACAGTGATGCAGGGGTCAAAGGACTTAAAAATAGTGTTTTTTGTTTTTTAAATATTTGTTTTTGTATTTTAATAGGCCCCTTTGGCTAAAGTAAAGCTTTGTGAAGTGAAATGAGATGCTGATTGTAATGAAATAGTGGCAGCATGCAATCCGAAATAGTTAAGAATCTTCTTTACTATTTTCTGTCACTGCCATTGTATGTTAGGTATGGAAGCCTGTTTTTGTCACACACACAAATAGAAAACATAACTGCGACTTTTTTTAATCACCAAATTGTCTTATATTGTCGCAAAATTCACTGTTTTAATTTTATGGAAACTTTCTTGACCTTTTCTCAGAATTGGCATTTTATTTCTAGCTTTATTTCTTATTTTCTTTATAGGATTTCTCAAAATGCTAATGTATTTCCAGCAATTCTGTCTTTTTCCCCTTTAAATAACTTTTTCTTGTCATATTGAGTTTACATTTAGCCATTTTAAGTTTAGTTTATTTTTCATAATTAAGACTTTATTTTCACATTTCACAGTAAGACACATTTCATGCAATTCTGAAGTAAAAATGACTCAATGTTTATTGATATAGTTTATACAGAATTTGACTAAACAAGGCTGTTTGTTTGCAATTGAGCAGTTACGTCTGTCTAGATGTCTCACAATCGAGAACAATAAGTCGTAAATACCTTTTACTTTCATTTTGTGGTGGAAATAGGTTTCCATAATTAGGTGCAGCTTCTATTGTATGTGTATATATTTTATTTTTAACATTACGTATAATTAAACAAGTCATTTTGACAGGAAACGCCAGACATGCCTGCTTAAATTTCACTTTTGTCTTTAAAGGTGCAGTAGGTGATCTTTCAAAATGCTAACCGGTTAGCATAACATCTTCGAAACACAGTCCCATCCCTGCCATGCCTCCTGATATCATGAACGCGCATCTTAAAGATGACAGTAGAAAACCTAGTAGATCATGTCATTCGCCAGTTAGAAAACTTTATTGTACTTTTCAATACGACAATTCTGAATGAAAAACTGTTTTATATCTAGCACATTTTCAGTTGTGTGGCAAACAAAACTTGTCAAAATGTGCAATAGTTCATGCATGCAAATATCGCTGGTCTCACTCTCTCATGCGCTTTGTCCTACAGCGACTACTGTATTCTTAGTGGTTGGCTGGCGGGGTGCAGAAATTACACTTACTAAGCCATACTTGCATGCTATTTCAGTCCAAATATTTAGAGTAGCATGGTAAACATAAGGAGCGCGTCACAGGCTGTCATTGTTCAAAAATGAACCAATGTGATGTGAAAACTTCAGCTCAGCAAGAAAGGCAGAATAGCCTATTTACTGATGTTTTGTTGTTAAACTAAATAAAAATCTACATTATCGATGCTGTAAAAGTTCTCTTATGAAACTGAAAATAGTCACATCAATCATTCGTCGGAAGATTTCAGTGGCTGAACAACACTTCTGTGCATATAACCCATTCGTAAAACAACAAAATCTACATCGGCTTTTGCGTGACTAAAATACTTTTAAAATATAACATTACCTGTCTGAAAGAAATACTTCAGCCATGGTGTCGTCCTTTCTCCAGCACGCAAAAGTAACTCCAGTATTGATTCAGGATTTTAAAGTTTTGATTCAGCATTTGTTTTTACCGCTGCCACTCTCTCTCTCATGTGCACGTGAACGCGGCGCACGCGCAAATGGCAGATGTACAAATCTACATTTGTTGACAGACAGTTTGGGCTACTTATCAGAATTATGGGAATTGTCGGCCTGCCAATTTTTTATGTGAAACATTTTTAGTCTTATGACTTACCCAGAATATAAAAATACATATAAATAGATTTAGATCATTTACTTTAATCATTACTATTGGAATGTGAAGAAACTTTCAACCAGCACAACAAAAAAATAGTTTCTGAAGACAATCACCTACTGCACCTTTAATCTGCAGCACGAAAAGACAAAACACAAGTCAGTAAAATGAGTTTTTATTATGATCTTCTTCATAATAAGAATATATGGTATAATATACATTTCATTTTATGCTAAATGATATTCCTTCTCTGATAATTGGACATTCATCTCGGGGTAATAAATGTACTTTTGCTACCAATGTGTCAAAAAAATAATCCATCTTTCGCTTGAATTTTTCTGGCTTTCAGAATATATTTACAACTTGAACAGAGTCTGTCGGCTTTGGCATTTACACTGATTTACCGTGCGCTCACAATCCATTTATTAACAGTGCTCAGAAGACATCTCTGACGCACAGATCTTACAGGAAGTGTATGGCAAATCTAAACAAACAAATATGGTACATAATGTAGGAAAACATGAATAAAAATAGCTGATTATACAACTGATTGAGAACAAACTGCTCTCAAGTCTTCTGTTCGGGTTCTTGATAAAACACACACAACTGATTATCCCCGTGAACGTGACAAACACCAATTCCAGCAACTTTAATGCATATTGCACATCATTTTTAAAGAGCCATGAACATTGGTTTTTAATCTTTGAAATCTCAAGGACCTCAACTGGAAACAGTGCAAGTAACTTTGGAATTCAAACTTCAAGACTCAAAACCTGTAAGGCATCGTCTTCACTGAATGAAAAACTACAAGGAAAAGGCAATGGCGTCATATCGAAGAACAAGCTGCACTCCTCTTGATATATGAATATGGAAATAGAGAAAGGGCTTCAAATGTCCCGTGCACAGCTTTAGAGGCAGACGAGCTGCTGCGGTTGATAAAATAAAGACTTCGGGACTTGAGGATCTTTACAGTGATATCTGTAAAGATACTGCAAACAGAGCGCATTCATAAATAACAGATGCAGCGCTCAACGTAATCTGCATAATGCTGTGAAGTATCGTGGAGATTTTCATTACGAAGGGCTTCCAGTTCAATTAACTGACTGCAGCATGTGATTTTATTTACATTTTTCTCTCCATTTTTTGGATAATACAATAATTTATCAGGCCTAATAAAATCCATCCAGCTTAAACATCAGAATTAAACCCTGAAGTGGTGCATCTGATGCTTGAACATTAAAATAACCCATCTTATATTGCAGACGTTAAAAAGTCTCGACTTCAAAAAAGATGTCAAAATTTCCCAACTGAAAAGGATTCAAACATACGAAGATTTGTTAAAAATAAAGTAAATATGATCCCATTCATGTAACAGCAACATTGATATCTAACACTGTGCAAATAGTACAAGAGGAAGAGGATGAAATCTGCTGAAACGGTGATTGTATAAGTGTAAAGTCCTAGTTTTCTGTACATAATTCACAACTTAAAGGGATAGTTCACCCAAAAATCAAAGTTCTGCCATTATTTACTCATCCTCCATTTACTGCAAACCTGTTAAGTTTCTTTCATCTGTTGAACACAAAGGAAGATATATTGAGGAATGTTGGAATAAAACTGCCAATGACTTCCACACTATTTTTCATGTCAAATGCTGCCTTTTCCCAACATTCTTTAGAATACATTGTATTATATTCAGCTGAAGAAAGAAATTCATAAGAGTTTAGTATAGAACCACTTGAGTGTGAGTAAATGTTGAGGAAATGTTCATTTTAGAGTGAACTATTGCTTTAAAGGCCTAGTTCACATCAGTATGAATGTTGTTCAAACCCAACTGTTTATAATCTCTCACTATTTTAAGTCTGAGGCTTCAAAACGATCATAAAGAGATCAAAAAATTAATCCATAGCAATCAAAAAAGGTAACTCAGGTCTTCTGAAGAGACACAATTGCTCATTTTATAATTTATTTTTCAACCAGTTTTAAAGCATCAGTTTCAATGACTTTTAATGGAGGGATGGAAATCTCCTCAGATTTCATAAAGAAACTCTTTTTGTTGTTGTTATGAAGGAGGAACGCTTTCTTACAGGTTTGATACAACATGAGAGTGAGTAAATGATGGCCGTTTTCATAATGATGTGAAGTAACCCTTTAAAGTAATAATTATCCCAACGAAAAAGGAAATGAGCGGTTTATTTGCTCATGCTCAGCTCGTCTAACATGCAAGGGAACTTTTAAGTAGAAAATGAAAGATTTTTAGAAAGAAAAAATGAAAGTCAGCGGCTTTCAGCACTTTGAGAGTCAAAGTAACACAGACAGGCAAAACATAATTAATACCAGAGGCTCCTGAAGATGCTTTCAGGTCTTGTGAAGCGAAACAATCAGTCTGTGCAAAAACTGCCTCTGTAAACAAGGCTTCAATGTATCTTCAGGAACTTCAGCATTCACTTTGCTTTGACTCTGTGTTTTTTGACTCTCAAAGTGATGATAGCCGTTGGCTTTGACTTTACGAATCACAAAGCACCACAGTTTCAGTTAAAAATCTTAAATGATCTACTAAAGAAAAAAACAGTCACCTACATCATAACCGTGTCAGAGTACGTAACTTAACAGCGAACGATCATCATTTAAGAATTAAGAACAAAATATTTGGACTGATTTGACACTGTTATGGTACTAGATAACACATCTAAGCCTCAGACAGGATACATTCTCAGTCTCTAGGTCAGTTTTGGAAGTGGACTTTTCACTGAAAGTGCTTTGAGTTTACTCCAACACTGGATTCAACACGCTATAGTTTTTTTGACGTCTAGTTTTTACAGTACTTATTTCATTTAAGCAATAAGCTAATTAAAATGAGGATGAGCGTTGACTGAATGTGCTGGTATCATTTCCGGCGATTTAAAGAATAGCATTCCAACTTAAAGAGTTCAGTCTGAGCTCAAATCTGTGTGGAAAAATAAACTTATTTACAGATATCAGACCCCTCAGGGGGTAAATGCAAGAGAGAAACAAAGAATTAATACCTAAAATAATCGATTATTCACATATTTATACACATTTACACAAAACGTTGACTTCTGCGGTCAACTCATTTAATACTCTCTATCTCTAGTCCTTTTTGTTTTTAATTCTGCACGACTGTTGGACCCTGTTAATGGAAGCTGAAGATGTACCAAAAATACAAAAAAGTGTTCTGCCACAACTTGAGGAAAGCAAAGAAGAGCAAAACTGGTCTTTACACTGAGGAAAAAGGGTCTTTGAGTCAAGATTGGCCAGGTTGCAGCAGTAACCTGAACGCTTTCGTTGCAATGTGTTATTGCAGATACTCTTTCAGATATACAGCACACTACTCTGTAGGCACTGAAGATCCAGAACTATAAATTACATGATAGTTTTCAGCATCCATGTAGTCAGATACGTCAAGATTTAACATTGCATTTTGACTTCCAAAGAAATCAATGTCAGTTTTCGAGGACTTTCCTTCAGAAGTGATTGAGCTGAGCACCAAAGCACCAAATGAACAACAACAATGACAAACAAAGCAGGAAAAGTTTGGTCTTCATTTTACAACACCTGGACTGTGCTGTGATGAACGCTTGGGTTCAGATGCTGGGATGGTGCGAGGTGAACGGGGGTGGAGGGGAGAGGGACAGGGCCTGGGTGTTTGAGCCGGCAGGAGGCGTCCCAGAGGAAGAGTCCACTGACTGGGAAACACTGGATGTGTGAAGAGATTCAATAATGAAGCATGGGATTCAGTACAGTGTATTGTTTGAGCATCATCAAGACTCACCTGACTGTGTAACTGGTTATGTGGGCAGGGTCTGTGACTCCAGCGACAAAGAGCTTTTTGGGTGGACCATCCGATTCCACTCCACCTGAGGAAAAATGTATATTTATTATAAAGTGGAGATTTTAAAAGGATTAAATTTCACAAATGAACCAGTTCTTGTTATTAAATTGGTCCAAAGGAAGTGTTTAATCATGTCTCACTTGAAAAGAACCAAGAATTGTTAATTTATACTCATCAAAAACAGCATAAACAGATGATTTCCACAACACAGAAAGTGTTGACTAATATCTTCTAAATGTTTATTGGAATAAATATTGGAATTGGAATAAAATATACATATATACAAATACAGTGGTCCCTCGCTATAACGCGGTTCACTTCTCGCAGCTTCGCGAATTTTTTTTGTGCAATTTGACATGCTGTTTTTCTACAGCGCATTGTGTTCTGCGTCCTGATTAGTGCATTGTGTTCTGCGTCCTGATTGGCTGTAGACCATTGTCAATCAATTTCCTCTATGCCGTGTCTCGTGTACAGTACAGAATTCGTTCAGCTTGCCAAATTTACAAAATCTTCGATCGCTAGCAATGTGACTCTGAAGTATTGTATTGTATGTTTGCAAGTTTTCTCCCCACAATGTCGACGAAACATTCTGCACCTTCAAAGGCATCTGCGGTAGCACCCAAAAGACAGAGGAATATGCTAACCATCGCACAAAAAGTTGGACTTCCGGACATGCTAAAGGAAGGTAGAAATTATGCAGCTGTAGGGCACCATTACAAAATAAATAAATGAGAATCAAATGGTTTTGATTTTTGGTTTCATTTAGGGCTGGGCGATTTTTTTCGATTAATCGAATTTACGTTTTAAGACGATTTAATTTTTTATAAAATCGAGGTATCGCGATTTTTTAAATAGAAATATTAAAGCAGCTTTTCCACTATCGTGCCAAACCGTTCTAAACTGTTAGACAACCGTGCTGAATTGTGCTGATAAATTCTGTGTGTTGACGTCGCGGCTCTGTTGATGAGCTACAACAGCTGGCTCAGCGCAAGCGCGCTAGCCTATTGTCGCGAGGTGCGAGATGCGGCGCCAGGCGAAAGTATAAATCCAGCTTATTACTCTGGGCCGGCGCGTCCAGAGGCGACCTGCGCAGAATAGTGAGCGAGAACCCCCGGGTCCTTACTTTTATCCACGACACCTACCCCCTCCCGGTCCTTTTTCATCCGCAAACCGGTAAGTTTCTATTTCACTTTCGGGTTGAGGGCTGCGTGATTTCTGTTCGCCTAGAGCGCCAGTTCAGCTTGCTCTGGCCCTGATTACACTATATACATTACACAAAATAATAAAATAGGCTAAAAGTTTTATTCGTGGCTAGAGCTTAATTCATTTGATTGACATATAGGCAATGAGACCTTTACTTCGCCTGACTGAACGTGAGTTTATTGCATGCTGCGCTGTATTCGGTAGCACAGATCGCTCTGATCTGGGTGAGAACTTTACCAGTGACTACATGCACAGCTGAAAGCTTTTTTTTCTGCCTCGCATCAAATCAACAACAAAATATATCCATGGAACACAAACTTGCAGACCCTTTGAACAACGAGAAATAATTGCACCTAATTCAAAGCCCAGACGTCTGGTTTTGTATTTTATACCTGCGCACCACCTGAAGGACGGTTACGGCGTGTTGTGAATGTCGGCAGTCACCGCAGAAAGTCAAATCTTTCTTTAATTTGGACTTTTGCTTGAAAGCTTTACGGAGTGGCACAGTAGCTGTCCAAGGTACTGTAGCTATGGATTAAATCATAACCCATATGTGCACCAATAAACAAGTCAAATGAATGAATAAATAAAATAAATATGGATTCTTAAATGTCGGTATTGTTTTTACTCCAAAAAAATATTAATACGTTTTGACAAATGTTTTATAAAAATAAATTGAGCAATTTTCAACATTTCAGCTATTATACAGCTGTTATACGATTCAGTTAAATATAAGATAGACATTTAAATATAGATAGATATGTAACAGGTTTCTGTGGGGTTTTTTGTTGTTCACGGTGATCTGTAATATATACTGGGTGGTGTAGCTACGCACAAATATTTTCTAAAACGTCAAGCAGGAATTTGTCTATAGGAATGTAATAGGCTACACCTTGTTGACCAATTTATGTATGTATGGCCATTAAAAATACATGTTCCTTAACCATATGGTTTTTCAAGTTACTTATAAAGAGATTGTTACTTCAGTCATGTTGTTGTAATGTTTTAAGTTGACTATAGTTACACAGTAAAAAAAAGAAAGAAAAAAAATCGAAATCGTCAATCGGTCAAACTTTATGAAAAAATCTAGATTTTTTTTTTGCCATATCGCCCAGCCCTAGTTTCATTCTATAATACTGGATTTATTTTTCTACGAAGGTTTGAACGTTGAGAGTGTTTAAACAAGAGAAAAGTGTGAAAATGTTAATGCCTGTTTGAGAAAAGTGTATAAAGTGTGTAGTGAGGGGTTTTACAGTCTTAAAACATCTATAATAATTGTAAAAAATAAAGCTGACTACTTCACGGATTACGCCTATTGCGGGTCATTTTTAGAACGTAACTCCCGTGAATAACAGGGGACCACTGTATATACAAAGATATTTTTGTTAAAACTTTTAAATAATGCTGGCCATAAATTAATTATGATTAATCACATCCAAAATAATAGTTTGTTTTGAGTGCTGTGTATATTTATTATCTATATATAAATACACACATGAATGCATATATTTATTTATATTTAGATATAAAATACAAATTATATATAAATTTAAATATCTATGTAACAGAATTGTTTTGTATAGTTTTGTTTAAACGTTTGTGTATCACATTCGTAATAAATACATAACACACACACTTATATTATGTCAAAACAAACTTTTGTTTTGGATGCGATTAGTGGCGATTAATCTTTGCCCACCAATAAATGGACTAAGTTTTATGATTTTAATTGACTGGACATGTAAAAATTTATGTAATGTAAAAAGTCTACATTAATTTCATTTTCCTTCAGCTTAGTCCCTTTATTAATCTGGAGTCGCCACAGCAGAATGAATTACCAACTTATCCAGAATATGTTTTACACAGCGGATGCCTTTCCAGCTGCAACCCAGCTCTGGGAAACACCCATACATTCTCACATTCACACACATACACTACGGCCAATTTAGTTCATTCAATTCACCTATAGCGCATGTCTTTGGACTGTGGGGGAAACCAGAGCACCTGGAGGAAACCCACGCCAACACGGGGAGAACATGCAAAAAGATCTTAAATATATTAGAAAAATAATAAACTAACACTAAAAACTGAAGTAATAACTGCTGGAAATATAGCTTTGCAATTATATTTGTATAAATTATTAAAAACAATAAAAACAGTCACTTTAAATTGTTATGTTTGTCATTATTAATCAAAACAATCAACAACTGCTTGCTGAGCATAAGGGACTTACATTTTGTTACCCACAAAATCTTACTAATAAATCAAATATTCAAAACTGATAACTGCATTCTTTTGTTTCCATCATGCTAATAAACGAAACCGGTTCAACAAGAAGAAATAACCTCACCTTTCCTTTTCAAAGGTGCAGCTGATGGCCATCTCACTCCAGAGCTCACAGATCCTCTGTTCAAGAAAAACAACTCTTGTTCAGAAAAGATCCATATTACAGTTTCAATTGACTAAACATGATGCCAGTATTGACAATTGAAGGATACTTTCCACTGCTGTAGTTTAATTCATCAACTTACCCTCGAAACCTTCGAGTCGGGCTGGGTGAGGAATTAGGGGTGACGCCGCTGTCTTGGGAATGAAATCCCTGTAATGGGACATACAGACAGAGAGAGAATTAACATAATGACAATGGATTAAAGTGATGAGGTGAAACGAGAAGAGTGAAATACTGACTGGAGACAGATGATCATGCCAGTGACTCGCAGGAGGGAGAGGAACAGCAGAGGAGGCACTTAAATGAGGGAAAACACTATTAATAAATGATCTGAAAAATATGTATCTTGATAACAAAACTTGTATGTGTGCATACCTTAGTCTCTGTAAACTCCCTCTTAAAGTCAGCTCCATATTCTCAATCTGGAACAAAAACAGGATAAAAACAAAAAATAAGAAGAAGAACTTGCCTGAATTATCGTTTTCAAGCCTTTTTGAAATTATATTTATAATATATATAAAATATTATAATATATAAAATATTTTATATTTATATAAATCATATTAATTATTTGGATTTAAATGCTTATGATTCAATGTGTCAAATTAATGTGTAGACACTGTCTATTGTCACTAATATTGAATTCATTTGTTGACAATATTGTCACTAATATTGAATTAGACTGTTGACAATATTGTCACTAATATTGAATTAATTTGTTGACAATAGTCACTAATATTGAATTAATTTGTAGACAATAGTCACTAATACTGAATTAATTTGTTGACAATAGTCACTAATATTGAATTAATTTGTTGACAATAGTCACTAATATTGAATTAATTTGTTGACAATAGTCACTAATATTGAATTAATTTGTTGACAATAGTCACTAATACTGAATTAATTTGTTGACAATAGTCACTAATACTGAATTAATTTGTTGACAATAGTCACTAATACTGAATTAATTTGTTGACAATAGTCACTAATATTGAATTAATTTGTTGACAATAGTCACTAATACTGAATTAATTTGTTGACAATAGTCACTAATACTGAATTAATTTGTTGACAATAGTCACTAATACTGAATTAATTTGTTGACAATAGTCACTAATACTGAATTAATTTGTTGACAATAGTCACTAATATTGAATTAATTTGTTGACAATAGTCACTAATACTGAATTAATTTGTTGACAATAGTCACTAATACTGTATTAATTTGTTGACAATAGTCACTAATACTGAATTAATTTGTTGACAATAGTCACTAATACTGAATTAATTTGTTGACAATAGTCACTAATACTGAATTAATTTGTTGACAATAGTCACTAATACTGAATTAATTTGTTGACAATAGTCACTAATACTGAATTAATTTGTTGACAATAGTCACTAATACTGAATTAATTTGTTGACAATAGTCACTAATACTGAATTAATTTGTTGACAATAGTCACTAATATTGAATTAATTTGTTGACAATAGTCACTAATACTGAATTAATTTGTTGACAATAGTCACTAATACTGAATTAATTTGTTGACAATAGTCACTAATACTGAATTAATTTGTTGACAATAGTCACTAATACTGAATTAATTTGTTGACAATAGTCACTAATATTGAATTAGACTGTTGACAATATTGTCACTAATATTGAATGTAACAAATTTTACTAATTTTTATTTCAATAAGTGCTCCAGATTGAAGCTTGATTCAACACAAAATAAATGAATTAATTAAAAAGGTATTATAATACTATAGTTCTGATTTTTGTACAATAGTGAGTTTACAACTCATAATTCAGATTTTTTTTTAAATAATTCAAAAATAAATCTTGCAATTTACACTTAACTTTTTCTCATAATTACAATATAAACTAGGAAATTGTAAGAAATAAAGTCTAAGTAAACTTGTGAATGTGAACAATATTGAGTAAATAAGTCAAATAAATTCAGCAGTTTATATGCATTCAGGGTTTTGCTCTGAATTCTGGCTTTTTTCTCTGAATTGTGAGAATAAAGTCAGACTTGAGAGAATGTCAGTTACATTTGAATAAATTATTATTTTTTTTTTTAAATCTCTCGCCCCTCTGTTTAGAGCAGGGGTGTCAAACTCAGTTCCTGGAGGCTCGCAGCCCTGCACTGTTTCTAACCCTGCTTCTGCACACTTAAGTTGCGGTCACACTGCAGTTTTCTCCCCATAGACTTCCATTCATACGCACACTAATGCGTCAGACTGGAAACGCAAGCTCATACAACAAGTATCACAGTTTGCTGCATTGGAAAGTTCAAGCTTAGTGAACTCTGACCTGCGAAATCGCATCACATGATTGCGTGAGACCAATCGAAGATCAAAACATGACCTTTCTGGACAGAAATTTAAAACATGGGCCAATCGCTCGCTTATTTTAATGTCTAATCTTGTTTAATCCTGCCACTTTTCACAGCACCATGCAACAGAATTTTGCACGCACAGACTCTAGTTTGACCGCAGCATTACTTGGAGGTTTAAAACAACCTTGAAGGACTAAATTAGTTTATACAGGTGAGTTTAATTAGGGTCAAAGCTAAACTGCGGCTCTCCATGAACTGTATTTGACACCTGTGATTTACAGTCATCACTCCTTTATTTCTCACCTGTCTCTTGTGTTCAGATCTCTCACATGACAGAGAGAATGGGGACAGAGGGAGGGTCTGCAACACAAAGATAATATGTAATTGAGGTTTTTATAAATGTCAGATACTGAACATGACAGACTGTTTGAACACTCACCCGGGATGGACAGCTGGGGTTTATGGACACGCTGCTCCGGCGATATCGAGCTGAACTAGTGGAGCTGAATACTGTCGTTCCATCACTGTTGTGCAAATGTAAAATAAAAAAATCAAATGATTTATTATCTACATTATTAAGTGGTGTATGCTACATGCAAGCTTGTTTTCGCCATAAACAAAGTTAGAACTGAATGATTATAGATCTTTTTCCTCAGAAATGTGGATTTATTGTGAATTGCCTCATAATGCTGACTTTCTTTCCTAAAACTGTAATTTAGCATCTTACATTTCTTACTTTTTGTCAATTCTGTGTTTAAAATTATGAACTGGCAAGTTTATATCTTGCAGTTCTTTTTAAGTTAGGATTGTGAGATAAAATTATGATAATAATTCAGAGTAACAAACAGCCAATTCTAAATGTAATTTCCCTCACAATCCCCAGTTTATAACTCAGTTCTGAGTTTATATTGTGCAATTCTGAGTATATTACAGAATTCTTTATTCTCAAAATAACAAGTATATATGTCATAATTCTGGGTTTCCCAAAACTGAGATAATATCTAGCAATTCTGACATTCTTTGTAACTAAAGAAATTGTATAATTGCATGTTTATATCTTGCACTTTTGACGGGAAATAACATAGAATTGTGGTTTAAACAAATTTCTGAGAATGATTTTTCCTTACAATTTTAAGTTTAAACCTCACCCTTCAGAGTTTAAATAAACAAATAAATTAGCAAATTATTATATCCTGCAATACTGACTTTTCCCCTCAGAATTGTGAGGTTATGCTATTCAATTCGAAGCGGCTTCTAGTTCCAAGCGCTATATCAAACTGTATGGGGAGACTCATCAAATGGTAATAATAAACGTTTACAAAGTGCTGTAATACTCTCGAAAATCACAATCACTATTAGAGCTGCACAATTAATCTTAAAAATATCGCAATCTCGATTCGACGCCCTGGCCTAGACGATCTTAATCCAGCATTTATACGATTCTGCCAATCATATTTTCAAGTTCAGGAAAAAAGCAAAGGCAGCCGCACAAGTCTTCACGTTGTTTTACATACAATGTTCAGCAACGTGAACACCTCCAAATGGTGTTGAAAGACTCATATACTGTATTTATAAGGTATAATTTACCCACAAATGTCATTTCTGTTTTCATGTAATGATGTATTCACGGCCCCGAAAACACACGTGATGTGAGCTGACCATGTCGTGAGCTGTTACCACAGAGAGGGCGGTCGCGCGCCTGTGAATGATGCTCACTTTAGTGAACAGAACTTGCATAGGCTGTGAACAACAGGTAATAAAGTTGTAAATAACATTCAGTTCGTGGCACAGAGCGATCGTTGGTAGCTTAGCAGCGAAAATGAAACTGAAAGCAGGCACATCTTTTAAATAATCATATCGCATTTTAGAGTTATGATTACGACAAGCATTTAATATGTTTTTCTTTCATAGTGAACACAGAGTGTTGTGCATGAGAACAAATGTTTAACAGTGTCAGTATAACTAATCTAGCCTATTTAATGTTGAATATAATGCAAGAGGAAATCTGATAATGACAAATGTCTGATTTTACCAGTAGAAAAAAATGCTCTTATAATGTTGTCAATGACAGATTGCAAGAACATAGCCTTCAACCCGACGCGGACGTCCTGGAGCACACAATAATTCAACATCAGAATTATGAATAGTTGTATTCTGAAATAACAATAATAATAGCCTACTCATATGAACCTTTATTCTACATCTACAGAATCGTGAGAAAATCGTGATCTTTAATTTAAGCAAAAAATCGAGATTCTCATTTTAGCCAGAATCGTGCAGCTCTAATCACTATATATATATATATATATATATATATATATATATATATATATATATATATATATATATATATATACACACATGCCTAATATCCGATGGCCAGAAAGGGATTAATTGTTTTTATAAATTGTTAAAATTTTAATATTTGTGAGGCAGCAAGCCCAGAGAATGTTGTGTACACCATGATTTTATATAAAATTCACTGTGGTATGAATAAAAAGTGGTCATAAACAATATTTTCTCAATTCAAATGAGTAGTCATAGATATATACACTAGATATCACATAGGGACCCTGAGCATGCGTCAATAGCGCCGCCACATTGGTACAGTGCTCCTAGGACAAACGTCATTCAACCGCACTAGTCTAGACATTGTGCCAATGTGAGATGCTGGTCTTTAGCGCTGTGTACGGGTGTAGTAACGAGCAAACAAAGAAAACAAAGCACAAAGTAATCACATTTCATAGGTAAGATTTCGTTTTTTATGTTTTTGTATGTTATGAACTTTTGTGCTTAACAAGTAATATTATTGATGATAATACAGTCTCTTACTGCAGTGACCATAAGGCAAAGTAGCACCAACTCGCACTAAATTCTAAGCTTATGCTAGTTTCGTTGAATAAAATAAACAAACAATGTTATGAAATATGACAAGAAGACGCTGCGCTGCCAGAAACTTGTATTATTGTCAGCTAAGTGAACGAGTCGTTCATAACAGAGATTCATTCACAAACGAATCGCTCCCTCTGTCAGAATGAGAAGTGAAAGCAGGATAGGGGGTGTGTTTCAGGACATGGATTAGATCAAATTAAACAGGAAAGGAGGGTAATGCATTTCCATGCACGCAAACACTCACTCTTTGTCAGGAATGCCCATGCGGTCACATCGATCAATGTAGAAAAGTGATGTAAAATTATAATATTTCGTAATTGAAAAAAATATTTTCATACGGACCACCGGGGAAAACTCCCGATCATAGATATATGTGTATATCTCTCCCTTTGGATGGCCACAGTCCTCCACTTCACCTTAGTCCTGCATTCATTTCAAAGGAGCGCTACCCTGTACTAAAATGGCGGCTCTATTGACGCATTCCTTCTAATAGACGACAATAGGGTAGGCTACATCTAATGTATATATCTATGATGAGAAGTGGCTTAGACCCGGAAACAATATTCCATACGTCACGACTTACCAAGTGGATTCCAAGTTTACTTCTCACTATTCTGAATTCACTTTGCATTAGGCATGGGACAATAACCAGTTTCAAGGTTTACCGCGGTTTAGAAAAGTTGATTTGGAAAATTTTCTGTTATACCATTCCTACAGTATATGTACGTTTTTTTTATTTTCATCGTGTTTTTTTTTATTTATTTTTTTATGTGTTGCTATTTATTTACTTTAATTATTTAGCCTGACATGCTTACTATTCTAAAATATTATAAATGTTTCCTAAAATACATTTTGTTTAATGGGAAAAAAGTTTTTTTTTAACCCAGACATTTAAAAATAAAATAAGGTTATCCTACTATTAGAAACTTTTACCAGCCCATGCCTACTTTGAATTATATGTATCGCAATTCGGCGGAAATGAGATCCCACAAATTATTACACTGTAAAACCCAACAGTCAACTTTATCAAATGAATTGAGTGTAGTTAACTCAAAATTGACTGAAAGTTAATTCCACTTATTTGAAAAGAGTTTTGAACTCAGTGTTGAAGGTAATCTTATAGATTGTTTTTTTTAAACTCAAATGGTTTGTAGCAATCGGTTTCCTCAAATGGTTTGAGTTGCCTTAACTTATTGCGTTTTGCAGGACTCAGTTGGTTTAAATTCTATTCATTTACTGGGTTTTAGTGTGCTCAAATTACTTTGTTTACTCAAATGGAGTAAGTTCACAGTACTCATTAGGATTAGTTTTTGAACTTAAATGGTTTGTTGCAATCGGTTTCTTCAAATGATTTGAGTTACCTTAACTTTTTGTGTTTTACAGTGTACTATTAATTTACACAATATTAAATATTCGGCTCCAAAGCATGAGTGCAGTTCTCTCACCTGACGTTCGTGATCATAGGGGCGCTGTTCGACCTTCGGAGGGCTCCTCCTGCGCCTGCGCACTGGTCCACCTCCATCCTCTCCATAGCTCGTCCTCTGACACCGAGACTGCGCGTCACTCTCGGCCGGGCTCCACGCGCCCTGACGCAGCCTGAGCTCCAAATATCACCCGGCAAAAGCCCGACCAGCAGGCCTCACGCCAAAATACCCGATCCAATTTAACCGAGAGGACTGCTTCCTCGCGTCTATAGCATTTTGTTGAATTTTTAGGTAAAATCCTGTCGGCTTGATACAGTTGTTTAAATGAACAGCTGTGAGATTCAGCGCTTCAGCCGCTTTATGGGTTCGCGCACAAACTTAGTATAAACTCCTCAGGTTGATTTCGTCAAGTAAACACCGTTATATCTGTGCATTAGAGAGATTTTTCGTATTCAGAACACAAATTGTGAATATTCAGCACTGTTTCCAATGGAACAGCCACTTACTCGACAAGGTCCTTTGGCTTTTTAATCCAGTCCAACTTATCTAAACGGAGCAAATAAAACACCAAAAATCACAAACAGCGAATTAACAACGACCAAAGTGGTCAGAGAATACACTGTCAGGGCTTTTCGCTCAAATGTCGCGGTAAAGGTGAAGCTTTCTGCAACGGCTTATTTTTTCAAGTTTACCTGCTAGTTTGTAAAGCAGTCGGAAAAATGGCATAACACAATCCCGATCAAGTAGGTGATCGCCGGCTTCGTCGGTGAATGCATCCTCATCTGAAAGTGTCTCCTGGTACAGTCTGAAACACGGGATACATTAAAAGTTTTCCGGTCATTTCTTAATTTAGAAAATAAAACATATTTCCCGCAACCAAACAGAGAATGTGCATCTACTTGTCCAACAGCGCCTCGCTCTGGTAGACCGGAGAAGTACACATAGAGATAAAGCACTGTTCTCAAGAGAAGTGAGTATGTGGCTGTTTACTGCATACTCTTCTGCCAGCTATTGTGGCTTTATAGGAAGATAGCTAGACTTTCATTCTCTGGTTAACTTGAGTAAAAGAAAAATGAACACAAATAGCGAAAGAAAAAAATGTAATATTTAATAATTCTTTCATTTAGGATTGCACAACAGTCATACTAAGCCAAAATACACCAGTTATCCTGTCCAGAAAATGTGTATAAGCTATTTTAAGCTTATTAATAATAATAATAATAAGTTATATATAAGCTTACATTTAGAAATAGAAAGATAATACAATTAAATTCTAGCAAAATATGACAACCTACACATTTTCAACTAAATCTTTCCTTTTTTTTTTTTGCTTCTCTTGATTTTTCCTCTTTTTAAAATTTGCATTTAATATTTTTCTATAACATAAATTTGGGTGTACTAGTTTTTGGACCATTATTGTAAGTTATTTTGTTAGATAAGCTCCAGATTTGGCTTCAGTACTGACTAATCTAATGTATATGCACAAATATTGTATAGCTTCCTATTAAAAATATGAATTTAAAAGATAGATTTGTGAGGGGTGTACTTATATATCACAGTAAGTAATATGGCTTCATCCATTAGCCTTAGTTAGTCAGTTCATAATTCACATCAAATAGTTGTTAATTTACTTTTTCTCAGGCCAAGCAAGAGCTAGGTGACCTTATTTTTCTTCGGAAAAACATTAAAGAAGATGTTTAGCTTAAACTGGGGTCCTTGGTCATCCACAACATGCAAGTCAAGGACTACGGGCACATTGTGAGTTGAAAAAACATACAAGCAAGAGAAAATTAATACCTGAAGTGAAATGACTGGTCTGCACAAGAAAACAAGCTTTATTTACAGCAGCGTTCTACTGAAGAAAAAGTCTTGGATGACATGAGGGTGAGTAACAAAACAAGAAAATTCATTAGATTTGTGAACTTCCATTTTTAAAAAGCGTTTAATTAGGTTAAAGTATAAATGTTTTGTTGTGTATTGTTTATTTGTGTTCGCATAATATATCATTTAATGTTAATAATGGTTTTAAAGAAAATATTCATTGTTGAGTCATCATACCTAAAGCATTAACAATGTTTACAAATGGAGTTTTTAAGTGTTAACAAGTATATTTCGTCAATGCGAATTACAATCATATAATGGTAGGAACATACAGGAATATACTCCCGAACAATTGTTTACAAATCTGAAAGTGTGTACTACTTTCAAAACTGTATTTAAGGTAAACATAATTAAACATATTAAGTTATTTCAATTCAAGTCTCGTCATAACGTTCATACAACAATTATATACGCATGTACATTATATTCAAGCTAATCACAACAACACTCGGAAACTGTATGTGTATGCATTTCCACAAATGCATCACAATTTTAAACAAAATAAATTGGTTTTGATAAATACAGTGAAAATGGAAATAAATTGGAAGTTTTGACATTTATTCGGTCAACATGAACATCATTCATAAACACAAATATCAGGTCTTTCTTATGAATTGATGAATGCTTTGGAATGATCAATGGGCTCTATGCACAGCTAGAGTTTTAAAGGCAACGATAAACTTCCGATGAAAGCTTAATGTGACTATTTTCAATTTCACAAGGTTGTTTTTACAGCATCGATGTTGCAATGTAATTACAATACATTTAGTTAAATAGACTTAAGCATTCATTTAGTTATTCAAGCGTAAAACGAGATGAAAGACTGTTGTGACCACTAGCGCCGTCAGTAGGAGCAGGCTAGCGCAGAAATTCCATTGAAAATACTGGGGTAAAACAAACTGTCATATTTTAAAGACATGGACGGGGAAATGGAATTTAATGCAGTGCTTCTTGTCCGATCTGAGATCCACTTCATATCGTATATCTAACAGGCAGTGAAGATCGCTGATTTTTAAAGAAATCAGATCTTAAACGTGACAATTTTGTAATGGAAAGACAGTCCGTGTGCATATACCCCATTTAAGCATAAAGACATAAACACAATGAGCATAAACACAAGGTGTCAATTTGAGATCTATACATTAAAAACAAAAAGGATCCTTGTTCAATTTTAAATTCATGGCTCAGTGACAGTTTTTGAATTTCTTGAATTATTTTATTTGACACACGATGTAAATCAACTTTTTAAAATTAGTAACCGTTTCTGTTGTATATTATTTTGGCCTTTTAACTGTACCTGACTTCTGGTCAGTCAGCTATTAATGTCTCAATGAACCAGAAGCTGCGATCATTATTTTCTTTCGTATCGTGACGCAGTTCCTCGAGAAACGGAATTTTTAAATGAGCAAACAGTGGGCGTGGCTTGTTTTTTCCACTGCGAGCTGATTGGATGTAGTAAAGTAGGCATTTCATTCAGAAAGATGGGGAAAGGATTTGAGGAGAGTTATTACAACCTAACAGACTCCTCCTGCTCACAATTTCTGTTTGTTGTCAAAACTGACAGATGGAGGGGCGTGGTTAAGTATGTTAGCCACTCCCATTACCTCAAAATCACCTAATCTGATAATTTAACTGAAAACAAACAGGAAGTGCATTTTCAGGTTTCAATCAAAGATTAGAAGGGTAAAAAAAATTTTCCTAATGACACGCACAGATGAATTATTCAGCACAAAACTGGCAATGTGAGCTAACAAAATCATATGGTTAGTTTTAATTTCATGGGGACTTTAATAACTTATTTTTTCTTAAGAAGTGTTATTTTTTTATTTACAAAATATCCACAACAAACACACTCAGAGTTTCTTTTTTGAAGAGAGGTGGGTGGATAAAACTGCTCATCACATGCTAGAATAAAACATACTCAAGGTTACGTGAAATCACTCAGTAGTATCAGCGAATAATAAATAACATGGACCATTTAAAGTAGAGTCTGAATTCTATGTTATTCCCGAAGATTTGGAGTCACTGTCCTGACCTTCATCTGCTTTATGTGAATTGCCTTGCTCTTGATCCTCAACCTCTTTCTGTTTTCTGAGAATCTGTAAAGGCCACAGGAGGTGGGTGTTGTGACCGCCGCTGGCCCGTCTGCAGCAGGCTAAGCTATTGTCTCCGGTTAAGAAATAAAGGAGTGCATTGAGCCACGAGTTGCAGGAAGCCAGTGGCCGAGTGATCTTGTAAAAAATAGAAACCATCCGCATGGTTTGGCACTTGACGGCTTTTGTTTCCTTGAGGACCAGGAAGAGAGTGCGTGTGATGTGGAAGGGTAGGAAGCAAAGTGCGAAGAGCAAAGTGATGGTGATGATGGTTTTGATCGACTTGCGTCGCATGTTGAAGTACGGCGCGTGTTGGGAACCAGAAATAGACACGGACGTCCTATTCTTCGCTCCTTCCACCGCTCCACACATTCCTCCTTCCTCCTGAACCTGTGGCTGGGAATGAATTGTCTCGAAGATAGTCCGCACCACTTGCGAGTAACACCACGCAATGACGGTAAATGGGAAAAAGAAACCCAAAATGTGTAGGATAATTCCATAAGGCACGTATTCGGAAAACTCACTGTCTATTGCATCATCCCAACAATTCTTATACGTCTCAACTTTCCCACCATCGCCGCTTCCTTCCGACCAAGAATCGACTCCTTCATTCACCCCGCCTCCTGTTTTCCTCAAAACCTCCCCTGTTTTGGCAAACCGGACGATGGGACAGGTAAGTATGAACACGATGACCCAAACGGTGGCGCAGATGGCTCTAACCGCCCGCTTGCTTTCCAGAGCGATGGTTCTGATTGGATGGCAGATGCCCATGTATCGATGGACGGATATGCAGGTGAGGAAGAAGATGCTGCAGTACAGGTTGAAGTAAAACAAGAAACGCACCAGCCTGCACATGAAGTCCCCGAAAACCCAATGGTCGCGCATTAAGTAGCTGGCCACGAGGAACGGCAGCGAAAAGCTGTACATTAAATCCGTAGAGGCCAGATTGACCATGTAGATGAGCGAAGTGTTCCACTGACGGCTACTCTTGCAGCGGTAAGAGCGAAGAAGGACGGTGGAGTTCAGGACAAGGCTGAGCAAGAAGGTTAAAGAGTAGCACAAAGGTAAGATGACATACTTGTAGGACTCGTCGATGCTGCAGCTGTGCGAAGAGCTGTGGTTTTGAACAGTCACCGATGCGTTGAAGATGGAAGCCGTGGTCTTCATGGTAATCTACGCTTGACCTTGTATCCAACGAGCCACATCACTTCTTCCTAACACCTCTTCAACTCAATCTAGAATCTTGAAGTGCTTCATTCTTCACCCTTCAGGATATCCTGTAAGGACATGACTCCAAGATGGAGAAAACAGATCAGAGTTACCGTAAATCTGAGCATTCAGTGTTTTCGCTGTCCGCTCTTTAGTTTATTTCACAAGCAAACTGAAGGTTGACCAGTGACTCAACTTTATTTGTAAATAGTGCCGATTCAGCCTCTTCTGCTCTATTAACCCATCAATCAGTAACAAAGAATTCCACAAACCCTTCATTCATCTTTCCATCCCCCATTTTGCAGTCCAATGTTTTGGATGAGTTGCACTTTATACCGGCAATGTACTAACAATAAATACTACAAGACTATGGGTTTACTGCCTAGTAGATACAAGTAATTCTGGAAGAGTTTCACATTAGCTGCTAATAAGTTTGAGGTTTGGTTTAAGGATTAAAAGTAGGGTTTAAGATTTCAACGTATAAATATTTCTTTGTGGTTTAGTTTGGTGTAAGATTTAGGGTTTGGGTTACAGAGTATGAGTAATGGTAAGGTTGGGATGTAAAGTAAGAGGTTAGTTGTTATGTTTTGGAGTAAAGATAAGTGTGTAACTACAAATCTTCCTTTTAGGTAAAGCATAAGGTAAGTAAGGGAACATAAATTTGTTTGAGACTTGGTTAAGTTTAAGATTAAGGCTAGGGTTAGGGTTTAGAATACAGTATGTTCAAATGTACAAATGTTCAAGCGGACTGTTAGGGTTTGAGAAGTTTGGCTTTTTGGATAACACCTTGTGTTACGGTAATAGGTATAAGTTAGCTATAAAAGTTTACTTCATATGTAATTACAGCACATCGTCATGTACATAATAAGTATTGTATTAAATGCTCAAGTGCAAAGTAGTTAAGGCCACTTAATATAAAATGTGACCCCTTTTTTTTTTTCTTTGTACAGATTAAGAGGTGTCAACATGAGTCACTTCCTGACCTAGCTGACCCCGCTTGCAATGAAAACTGGTAAGCGTGTGTGTTAAGATGCCTAATTTATGTCTAGACATGACTGTTACATTCATCTATATGCAGAGGACCTACATAATGTAAATCTAATGACAAGGTCTCCTGTTTTAGTTCACGACATACTTGAGATTATTTCTTAATGAGTATTACTGTGTACCAGAGGCAGCTTTGGTATTACAATATCATGTGTCCTGGCAGGTATGTTCCAGTAAATAATTAATACCCATTCATTCAGACAAGAAATGCTGAGCGGAAACCCAATCCAGCGTACAGTTCAGCACAAAACTGCGCATATCGATTATAAACACCATCATTTCACTATTAAATGTTAAACTAGATAAAGGGGAGAATGATTTAAAAATGCATTAAAGAGAATAAAAGGAATAGGTCATCTTTGTTCATTTAAAGCAATTTCTTTCCTTTAGTAGTAAAGCAAAATTTGCTCTGTAGACTGCTGAAAATAGATCTATATTAAATATCTTACCTGCTTAAAGGTCAAGAAAAGCGCAAACTCCAAAGGGAAGTCAAAATGCATTCATTTCTTCTCAGATTTGAGAAAAGGTCAGAGGAAAAACTTCAGCTTTTTCTGCACTGCAACTACGGTCTCTATTTACAAATTACTTTTCCAATTTACTATCCAGAGCTGCAGATTTTACTAATCACTTCTCAATCAGTAATTCTGTGTGCTTCTTTCCTCTCTCTCTCTCTCTCGTCTCTGCTCTCTCTCTCTCTCTCTCTTGCTCTCTCACCATCCACTCAGCCAAGCCACGGTTGAGTACTTTAAGCTCAGTTTCTGCAAAAACATGCAAATTTGTTGCATTAAACATAACAAGGCTAAACAAATCAGTACAAATGATGTTATTAATGCATAACAAGTAGTGTTTTTAATATTTGTGTCTTTTTTAATCAACATTATAGCCATTTATTCACATGATTAACATCATTAACATGTTTGAAGTTGCAAATAATACAACAATAACAATGTGCGGAAAAAAGACACGTTCTGCAAAGTTTATATAAATGTGCACATATATTCAAATGTCCTAATAAATTAAATTTCCTTTAAAAGAAAATAATCACAAAATCACCACAGGCATATTACCCTGCAACCCAAGACCGGATACTCACTGAAGCTAAGCAGGGCTGAGCCTGGTTAGTACCTGGATGGGAGACCAGATGAAAAGCTAAGGAAAACTAAGTTGCTGTTGGAATTGGTGTTAGTGAGACCAGCAGATGGTGCTCAACCTGCAGTATATGTGAGTCCTAATGCCCCAGTAAAGTGAAGGGGGCACTGTACTGTCAGTGGGCGCCATCTTTCGGATGAGACGTTAAACTGAGGTCTCTGTGGTCATTAAAAATAACATAGCAATTCTCGTGAATAGTAAGGGTGTAACACCGGTGTCCTGGCCAAATTCCCTTCATTGGCCCTTAAGGCTGATTTATACTTCTGCGTCGAGTGATCGGCGTGACCCACGGCACCTGCCTTGCGCGTAGTCATGCATTTATACTCCTGCATGCTGTTTGTGTTGCTCCGCAGTAACACTTCCGAAACGCTAGCTGACAGTGAGGTTTTTATGTTTCTCTGTGTCGAGTTTCTTCACGGGTGTTTTTTCTGAATGCTACCTTAATGTACAAGTAGCTAAAACTCGCTCATACAGACATGGGAACGGCGGACGTGCAACAACTTTAATCATAAGGTAAACGCAAAACATCGGACTCGACACTTGTAAAAACTCGCTCCAACGGGTTTGCACAGCCTGCCCACACTCGTCAGCGATACCAAGCCGACCAATCACAGAGCTTGCATTACACGTCGTTGCAACATGTAGTTAAATATTTTTTTAAGGGTGCGCATCGACTGATCAGCATAACCCACGGCACATGCCTTGCGCGTTGTCGTGCATTATACTTTTGCGTGCTGTTTGTGTTTCTCTGCAATAACAATTCCAAAACGCTAGTTGGCAGTGAGGTTTTAATGTTCCTCTATGTCAAGTTCTTCACGGGTGTTTTGTTTTTTCTGAACGCTACCTTAATGTACAAGTGGCTCAAACTCACTCATTCAGAGGTGGGAACCGGCGGACGTGCAACAACTTTAATCACAAGGTAAACACAAAACAAAAGTTTCCATCTGGAGCTTCTTTACAGGACTCCACACTTGTAAACACTCGATCCATTGGGCTTGCGCAGCTCTCGGTCCCACCCACACTCTTCAGCACTACCAAGCCAACCAATCACAGAACTTGCGCTACCCATCGTTGTGACGTGTAGTTAAATTTTTTGAGAGGTCGGCGATGGCCACAGCGAGGGCTACGCGTCCACGAGCAGGCTGTACCGGAGCATACGCGTGCACTTGACGCAGAAGTATAAATCAGCCTTAAGGCTGTGGCATACACGTACGCTTGACGCAGAAGTATAAATCAGCCTTTACCCATCATGGCCTCCCAATCATCTCCATCCACCGAATTGGCTCTATCACTTTCTCTCCACTCCACCAATAGCTAGTGTGTGGTGAGCGCACTGGCGCCGTTGTCCTGTGGCTGCCGTCGCATCATTCAAGTGGATGCTGCACACTGGTGGTGGTGTAGAGAGACCACCCTCATGATTGTGAAGAGCTTTGGGTGTATGGCCTTACACGATGAATGCGCTATATAAATACACACATTACATTACAAAAAACACTATAAATGTATCTGTAAAATTACTATATAACTATAAAATGGTATAAAATAGTCATTTTTTTGTTTGTTAAATGAATGTGTTCTTTACCACATTACTAGGCAGTACTTTTAATCCATTTGTGACTTGTTAACATAATTTTTTGACCAAATTTCATACTATTATAAAGAAGAAAAAAGTCTGACAACTGAGTATAAAATATAAAATAAATGATTTTATTAAATTATAGTGAATATTAAGAATTCAAATATATTTCATTCTCATGTATAAGTTCGATACACAGGAAAGTTGTAAGGCACATTCATATGACAGACAGCATCATTCACACTGTTTATATTGTCATGACGATTACATATTTATACTGTATTTCAGTATTGGAATGCTTTAGAGAAACTGATGGTTAATACATCCCAGTTATTGATCACATATGGCTTTGACAGCAGCTTATTATACATATATTCTCTAATTTATGGAAGCTAAATTATACCAAGTGCTGAAACATGAATCAGAGCCATTAGGTTTCATTATTAAGGCACTTGTTTTTTTCCACAATAAAACTTGTGACTTTTATCAATGTGACTCACATTTTATCAAAGTTTCTGAGGGCTACGTTTCTTCAAGAACAAACAGGATATTCTGGCCTTTGTTAGTCCACAGGATGAGTAACAGTGAATTACCGTTTTCAGAAAGTGCCAACGTTGAACTGCTATCACGCAGCATCGCAAATAAAAAATCATTCACAATGATGTCATATCCTGTACATCCAGGAGCAAAGCATCTTGCTTGGTCCGAAGGTGGTCCCGTATTACCAGATGCTTCACCAGTTCTGAGCTCAGTTCTGAAAGCATGAATCAAAATAATGCACCGGGTGAAAACAAAATGACAACAGATTTGTGCGAGGCGAGGCATTATTGATTGAACGTCTTGTTCAATGACTGCAGACTGTTTCATTATATCATCAAATGATACCTTGAATGTCCTCATTGAGTGAAGCTCTGAGTGCATTCAGCTGCAGTAAAGAGCACGTCTGCAGATCACTCAGGCTCAGGATCTTTCTCCGAATGTTCATGTTACTGTGGGGGGCTTGCTGAAAGTAAATACCAGAGAAATGACCACCAGCACAGTCACACAAAAAGCTAATTACACTGAAATTTGGTGCACAGCAATAATATTCCAGATGTAAAAGATACTGCTGATTTGTTTCTATAGAGGAATTGATTTATAACAATTCTGTATTAACACTCATTGGCTATATTTAGGTTCACCTGTTTAACTGCTTGGTAGCAAATATCTATTTAGCCAATCATGTGGAAGGAATTAAGTGCATTTAAAGGCACAATATGTAAGATTGTTTTATTAAAATATAGAAAAACTGCTAGAACAGAATTATTTATTTAGCTGCGATATATACTTGTATTATCCCAAATGATTCACCCACTTTGAATGTTATCATTCTATTGAATGGGCGTTATCAGTGGTTATCAATATCAGCTAATAGATATGGGCCAGTAGGGGCCTTCTGTGCCTACTAGTAAGCTCAGAAGGCTGTTATTATCCATCTACATGGTTATTCATCTATACTAATAGAGAAGACTCCAGATCTGTTTTTACATTACTGTGATGGTTTGGTTTAGGGTAGAAGTTAATAAAATACCGCTGGCAGCTAGCTCTCTGCAACTCTCACATGGTCGCCCACTGAAGCTAAGCAGGGCTGAGCCCGGTCAGAACCTGGATGGGAGTCCACATGGGAAAGCTAGGTTGCTGCCGGAAGTGGTGTTAGTGAGGCCACCAGGGGGCGCTCAACCTGTGGTCTGTGTGGGTCCTAATGCCCCAGTATAGTGAAAGGGGAATTTGCCCACTGGCCTCTGTCTATCACGGCCTCCTAACCATCCCCATATCATAATTGGCTTCATCACTCTGTCTCCTCTCCACCAACCAGCTGGTGTGGTGTGTGGTCTGGCGCAATATGGCTGCTGTTGCATCATCCAGGTGGATGCTGCCCACTGGTGGTAGATGAGGAAATATATGTAAAGAGCTTTGAGTGTCCAGAAAAGTGCTATATAAATGTAAGGAATTATTAATTATTATTATTATTACAATTAATGGGAAATTTAATAAATAATATAAATATCTCATA
This sequence comes from Danio kyathit, assembly GCA_903798195.1. Taxonomy (NCBI): domain Eukaryota; kingdom Metazoa; phylum Chordata; class Actinopteri; order Cypriniformes; family Danionidae; genus Danio; species Danio kyathit. The sequence goes on from LR812528.1 coordinate 27,039,583, forward strand.
TAAAATTCTCGTTAACTTCCGGCCGCAGCAGTATGTAATCTACAGCTGATTAACTATGTGGATGAATGATAACAGAAGGCCCCTACTAACCCATATCTATCAACTGATAACCACTGATAATGCCTATTCAATCGAATGAAAACATTAGAATTGGCTGAATCATTTGAGGAATGTTCAAATTCAGAGAAATAAGTAATTTTAGCTAGAAACACAGACTGTATTTTGTGTCAACATGCTAATGATGTCACAGACCCTTAATTTCTAGTTTGGTTTTACAGAAAATTCAAAAGCTGTTGTTCTTGAGGGTTTGGCGCCATCATGCAACTGAATAATCTGTAGGTTAGTGAAAGCTTTATGGTTAATTAGTTAATTAGTTTGTGTCTGATTTGTTTGTTTGTTTATTTATTTACAGCGTACATTAATTAACGTTCCCCAAGAACATAGATGTACCCAAATTAGCCCATTGGTTGTCCCATAGCAAGATGATAAAGAACATACCATACCATAAAAATACTGATTCAAACTAAAAACAATACTCAAATGAACGACAAGAAAACAACTACAAAACTGTTGTTTAGGTTAGCATAAACAGGATAATATATGTAGGCAGTTACTTATTTTGTAGAATAAAGCCCTTCAGCCTTATACAACAGCTCCTGATTCTATTCTTTGAGAACATCTACCTAGAAGTACATTATCTCTTACATCTCTTGTTTGTCATTATGTGTGGTGAATTGGTCCACATGATTTATGTTTTGCACTTCAGAACTGGCTGATCTGAGTATTTCAGAAACTGCTGATCTACTGGGATTTTCACACACAATCATTAATAGGGTTTAAATAAGACTGATATAGAAAATATCACTGAGCTGCAGTTCTATGGCTGAAAACCCTGTGATGGCTACTTCTAGCTGAACAACACGTCATCATATCCCAAAGCTCAAATCATCTCCAACTGGTTTCTTGAACCTGACAGTGAGTTCACTAAACTTCAGTCAGCAGATCTCAATTCAATATGTGGGATGTGCTGAAACTGGAGATTTGCATCATGGATGTGCAGCTGACAAATCTGCGTCAATTGTATGATGCTATTGTTTTATTATGGGCCAAAATATGTTTATGAATAGGAATCCTTCCAGCACCTTTTTAAAACTATGCCATTAGGAATTAAGGCAGGAGCACATACATACTGTAATAAAGTGGCCGTATGAGTGAGTGTGTGTGTGATGTGTTTTTTGTGACATATCAGAAGAACACAATTTTATATAATAACATTTGTATGACATAGTTATTACAAGGACAAGGAGATATTGCACCATATCCCCATTTTCAAAAGGTTTATAAACCATACAGATATTTTATGCACACGATTTCCTGTGAGGGTTGGGCTTAGGGATAAAGTTGGGTTATAGGATGATAGAAAATACAGTTTAAACAGTATAAAAACAATGGAAACCTATGGAATGTCCCCACAATTCACAAAAACAAGAGTGTGTGTCTGTGTGTATTTGTTCCTATATCCTGGTGGGGACTCATAGATGTTTCCACTATACAAACCGTACATTCTATCCCCCTACCCTAATCCTTTTACATTTTCAAAATACTTAATTCTGTGTGATTTATAAGCATGTTTGCCCATTGGGACCTAAATTTTGGTCCCCATGAGTCTGTGTGCATTCAGATTTAAGTCCCCACCTGGATATAAAAAAACAAGTGTGTGTGTGAGAGAGGGAGAGTGTGTAGGAAAAGATTGTGATGTGAATCATCCCAGAGTTTGTTGGTCTGATTCAACTCCAAACATCTTTGTGGAGAAAATGATGGTAGAAAATGCTTCAGGAAGCAAGGCTGTTTTCTATCATCATTTGCTCACCTCATGTGATCCTGTGTAACTTTATTCTGCGGAACACAATAGTAAATACCCCAAATGATACTCTTAAGGAGCTCCTGAATCCATTTAGAAACTTGAAAGCTTCCATCCCCATTACAAGCTCCAAATTTATGTAACCGCATATAAAAACCACCCGGCACATTCTTTAAAACATCATCTTTTGTGTTTCTTGTGAGAAAGACAGTCACATGAGGCTGTTGGATGAACTGTGTCTTTGAAACCTCTCACCTCTTTCTCTTTCTGTTCGGCCAAAAGCTCGTCTCTGAGTGCCCTGAGTGCTATTTTCACTTCCTGTTTTAGCCCTGCAGAATAACTCCCACGTACCTCTGCTTCACATGAGCTCTGAGGACAACAGCAAAAAAAAAAAAAAAAACCCATCATCAATCATAACAACTTAAATGCATTTTTGAAAAACTGGTAAACTCCTATCCACCTCTTTGCTTGATGCGCCTTCGTCTTCGTCCTCCTCGCTTTCGCTGTTGTTGATGAAACAGAGCTGAAGATTTTTAGGGCTGTTAAACCTGCCGGATGGAAGCGCAGAGTACAAATTTGAAAAAAAGCATCTTGAATGATGTGCCTAAACTTTATGAACGTGACCATGTGGAATACCGTGAGGTTATGACAGAAACGCGGCAGGGACTGTAGTCGTTCTCATCTGCCCATGGCTCCCGGTGGACTGAATGGTGTTTTGATTCGGTCCAGCATCCAAGTATTCGGTCTCGCTCTGATAGACCCAGACTCTAAAACACAATGAGGACTTTACAGTTTAACATGTTTTAGTATTACAGTTTGAAATGTTTTTGAAAATACAGATTTTTTTTATGAAATAATGTGTGATAATATAATAACACTTTGAACAGTCTCATAGTCTTTAATATATTTTATTAAAAAGGTCAGAATAAGTATATTTACATTTTACATCTGTTATACTAAATGATCATTTTGGCTTAAAGTTGATACTTGTAATTACTTTTTTCTTAAATTTTTTATATATATTTTAAATCAATTTTTTAATTTATACATTCTATTTGTTTTGCCAAAAGAGGAATTGATTACATTTGAATATAAATCTAATATAGAGAAGCTTGCGTTTTTCTTTGGCTTGACTTGGGCTGCCTGATCGGTCTCGTCCAGCACCAGATTTTTTGTTTGTTTAAAAGATTATTTATTTTGCATTTGATCTTGTTTAAATTACTTTAATAAATCTTCCTTTTTTTGAATTATTTGATTGGTGGCGTGGACTCTTGATAATGTTGCAGACTATCTAGGGCCGGACAGTTTGAAACAATAATATTTTAGTCATCAAACATCTTTAGAAATAGAAAAATAATACATTTAAATACATGTGAAATATTAGAAAAAGAAACAAACTACAAAATTTCAATATATATTTTAACAAAATTTTAATATATATATTTTTTTGTTTCTCTTGATATTTCATTATTTTTTAAAATTTTATATTTTTCCCTAACAAATAAATTTGGGCTACTATTTTTTGGACCATTATCGCAAGTTAGATTATAGTTAGATCAGCTCCAGATTTGGCTTCAGTACTGACTAATCTAATGTATATGCCCAAATATAATATTGTAAACCATCCTATAGAAAATATTCATTTAAATAAGTGATTTGTGATAAAAACTTAAATAACCCTTTTTTGGCAATAAGAGTATAATGTGTTGTGTAAATAATGTCTGTATATCTACACTGTAATAAACAGTTAACAAACAGTTGTTCATAGCTCATTATTTACACCAGCTTTCCATTTATTTACGGTTTCAAATTGCATTATGAGACCTTGATGATGAAAATTTGACATTTGTAGACTGATCGTTATATTGTTTAATTATTAATATATATATACTGTATATATAGCAATACATTTGTAAAATAAAATAAAAAACTGCCAGCTCATTACTAAATTGTTGTACTGAAATTTACGCAAGGTATCCAGACAATATATCATTAGAAATTAATAAAAATGTCTAAAAAATAACTTCAATCAATTGTTGACAACACCAGTGTTGGGGGTAACACATTACAAGTAATGCAAGTTATGTAATGATATTAGTTTTCTAAGTAACGAGTAAAGTAGCACATTACTTTCAAAAATTAAGTAATAATATTTGAGTTACTTTAATAAAAGTGTCATGCGAGTTACTTTTTAGTTTAGTTATTTCTTTTTTAAAAAAAATTGTTGAAATAAAATGAACTTAGTCACTTTAAATCCCGCACACAATAAGAGAATGCAGAAACAGACAGAAAAGAAGGTGGCAGAGCCTCACATTTCTGCAATGGAAATATTTTCATTATTTTGAACACATGGAAGAAAAGAAAAAGAGGATTATTTGAATGGACAGTGATTTTACTTTTTAATAAGACAAACAGTACAAAAGTAGAGAAAAAAAGTAATCTCTATATATGACATGTCTCTACTCTGGGGTCAGGAGAGTTCCAGGGCTCCTCTATTAAAAAAAGAAGAAGAAAAAAAACCCCTGCAAGTTCTGAAAGAGATCAAGCCTTAGCCAGGTCAGAAAAAGTAACGCAAAAGTAACTCAAAAGTAACGTAACACATTACTTACCATAAAAAGTAACTAAGTAATGCAACTAGTTACTTTTTTGGGGAGTACCTCAATATTGTAATGCATTACTTTCAAAAGTAACTTTCCCCAACACTGGACAACACAAAGATCAAGATCCTATGATGCAATCAGAAAGCTGAAATATACTGAAAACACTCATTAATCACAAAGTGTGGAAGGTGATACAGTCATACAGTGTATGCATGATGTTACCTCTGCTTTTTTCCTTCTTTCTTCTTCTTGCCTCTCCAGCTCTGCAATTCGCAAACTCAACTCTTCCCACTGCATGATGGGAAGGTCGTGGTCACCCAGAGGAGACTCCTCTTCACTCTGCTGTCTGGTCCCCTGGTCAGAGGGTGAGGGGTCATCAGTGGTCCTCGAATAACGCCTGTCGCTGTCTGGATTCTCCTCCATCCGGTGGAGAGTGATGCTGGACCAGCACAGACAGGCTAAAAGCAGATCAATTACACATGCATTTAAAGTCACTAAATGATAAACACTATTCCAAATATTCTTTACATTTACATTTTAGATGCAGTTCATATCTCTTTATACATATTTTTTTTTCTTTCTTCAAGAGGACATCTGACATGTTCATGTTTCCATATTCTCTTTGATGTGTAATGAAATATGTGCATTTGATTTGTTAAATTTGATATAAAGCTGCTATTAGTATAGCAAAATGGAAGAAATAAAACATCCAATACTTACAAACAACTTATCAAAAGTTTGCTGTGGCAATTCAAGAGAAACATAAAAATTTTACAGTCCTACCTTTCAAATTGTACACAGAAATATAGAAAATTCTGTAATTACAATACAGTACATTGTGCGCTATTTTGACAGATTTTTTAAAAATGTAAGTTATATTTATTTGATCAAAAACATGAAACAAACTGGTATATTTTGAAATAACTACAAATTATTATGTAATTGAAATTTAAAATGTATTTCAAGAGTTCACACTTAGCTGATGATTGATTATAAAGCTTGTTTGGCATGCTGTCCCGGTAGAGAGCCTTGAGCTCATAAGATCCTCAAGCCCAGGGCTTCCTCCCGTTGCAGGGTGAGAGGGGAGTTTGAGCTCAGGTAGATCTCGAGAACTCCCCTGCTGTAGTAGCTAATGAACAGATAGTGGCTGCTCTTAAGAGATAACTACTTACTAGGGGCACGTCTATGGGGCCGATTTGGATTAGTCAATTACTTAAGTTGCAAGTTTTTGGGCGGTGGGAGGAAACCAGGGGACTCGGGGGAAACCCACATGAACACGGGGAGAACGTGTAAACTCCGCACAGAAATGTCGGCTGGCTTGGTAAGGACCAGAACCGGTGATGTTCTTGCTGTGAGGCAACAGTGCTAACCACTGGGTCACATGCCACCCATTTAGGAAAGGAGGAGGAGTAGGGGTGGAAGGGGCGATTCTTCAAAACGAAGATGGCTGTGATATGGAACTTAGGGTATTTATAGTGGCTTAGGAATAGTCTGATTGGTGAATCATGAATTGGGTAATGAATGACCAGCTGGGTTTAATCATAAGCACATGCTCCTCTCGAAATTAGTTTATAAATAAACTTCACTTAATTGAGATGGTGAAGCAGATTTTTTTTTCCAGAAGGATTCAGTCTTCTGTGCTACTATTTAAAAAAAAAAAAAATTTAATATGCAAACAATTCCAACGTTATTGATGTGACATTTGCAGTAAAAACTCAAATCATTAGTTTACAGAGAAAGTATATGTTAACATTATATTGAAACATCTGTTTATATTTTCCAAAACAACAAAATATCAATCTGTAAAAATATTTTATACTTTAAATGAATACATTTGTATTACATATTGCTGAACAAAAGTATACTTTCTGTAAAAAGTGATCTTAAAGACACCAAACTTGTGAACAGTAGTGCGAGTTAGAAAGATTGACAGTTTTATAGCATATTTAGCAATCAAAATGAGCATATTTTGTAACACAGCCACATTTCCAAATTCCCCATGCTGTATGGAAACAGGCCATAAACTTCATAATGAAACCAAAAATAAATGTGAGCTACATTTGAAGAGTTCAGATGCAAAAACCTCTAAATGCCATTTAATATTTTCTTCTAAAATTAGCATTTTTCTTCAACTCCTGTGTGTGGAGTCATTTTACTTTTATAGTGACGGATAAATTCTTTTTGTTGCCTTTAAAGTGAAATAACTGAACATAAATATAGGAGCAATTCCAGCGTTATGGATGTGACATTTGCAGTTAAAACTCAAAACATAAATTCTAATAATAAGTATACTGTATGTTCACAACATTATATTGAAACATCTGTTTATATTTTTCAAAACAACTGACCACAGAGTTAAAGGACCAGGAAAATATCAATCTGTAAATGTGTTGTAAAACAAATAAATGATAGATAGAGAAGAGAACCCAGTCCAGGAGACTCGAAACAAGCAGAATTTCTTTATTGAGACGTGTTGGTTAATCTGCAGTCATACAGCGTCTTCAAGAGTCCATGTGTCTGCAAGAGCCTATTGGAGGTCTGCAGTCTGCTAGTTTTATCACAAGTCTGATTTAAAACAAAGATGTCCTGTCTATATTGTCTTCTTAGGAGGAGGGGAGATGGCTAAACAAAGCATGCATATTAGGTATTGAATTAACCAGCATATAAGTGTTAGAAAACCTGCCACACAAGTTAATCAACAAAAGGGGTTTATTTGGCCTGAAAGTATCACCCTAAGACAAAGGCTGAGTGGTTAAAACCTGCCCATAGCATTTGCATCACATTGTCTCAGCCAGTAGTCAGAAAGACAAAGGTTAATGTCTCTCATAGCTGGGCTGTTAATGAAATGATGTAATTAAAACCAAAGAATATATTTTTTCAGTTATATGTAGATTATTGTTTATTTGAAACTAGATTATATAAATTTATTATTTCCACACATGTTTTGTACTTTAAATGAGGAAAATGCATTATGGATGTGACCAAAAAAGTATGTGAGTTTGCAGTATACAACATAGAAATTATGTGAATTAAACTCCACAACCCAAAAGAAATAATGATAATCAAAAAGATAAAAGATGGCTCTCTATCAGGGGCCGAGTGGACATTTTAAAAATGGGGGGGACAGCTGTATGAAATCCAAAAGTTCACATTCTTAATCACCTGTTTCTAAATGGTCTGTCTCTAAAAGTGAGGGGGACATATCCCCCCCATACCCCCCGGTTGCTAAGCCCGTGCTCTCTATAGAACAAAAATGATTGACTTTAATTTATTTAATATTTTTGCATTTATGAGGAAAAAGTGTCGTTATGGATGTGACATCTCTCCGTTATGGATGTGACCGATGTAAAATTGCCACTTGTGTTTGTGTGACTTTGATAAATCAAATATAATAGTTTGAAAACATTGACAGAGACATTTTTGTGTATTTCTAAAGTATTGTACCTGCTTACACAAAAAGCTTAGAAGCGGTTTCCCTATTTTGGTGAAAACTTTTCATGGCAAGGTTAACATTTGCATGGAATTGCTCATAGGAGGCTCGAAAAATGCTCATTTCAGGAGGACATTTTAGATGGCATTTAGAGGTTTTGCATCTGAACTCCTTATTTATTCATTTTTTGCATAAAATTATATGTAGCTACATCCAGTAGATAGAAAAAGCAAAGTTTGTTATCAGCTTTTAATTGCTACTTCATGTCATTGTTTACACGTTCATGAGGGACACAATTAAATTAAATGACCCTCCAAATTAGACACCGGGGCATTAAATTTCTCTCCAGACCTTTACAAGAAACCCATGCTACATTAAAATTCCTGTTTTCAGAGCAAACAACTCAAACGCACTCAAGATGTCCAGTCACACTAAAGTGAAGGAGCTTTTCTGTTTGCTTCGTGACGCACGATGACTAACACGCGCATCTTTAAAACAACAAACCACCAAGCTGTTTTTATCCCATAAATCATACACGTTATACTATATCAGAAGTGTGCAAAGTTGTTTCGCGGTTAAGCCACTGCGGTTCTTGTTTTCTTATAACGAAGTTGACATTAATTCACTCACCTTTTATCGGAAAACTGACGTCGATATCGCGACCGTCACATAAAGTTTAACGCTTTTACACATTTCGCGTATAGTTTACTGACTTATTTCTCAACTTCGGTCCTTCCTCTGCTGGAGAGGAAACACCCCTTTGGCTTTCCCTTTCCTCCCGCCCTCCGTCAGTGTTTCTTCTCGTGTATGTTTTCTTAAACAGCAAGTCTACGGCTAGTTTTACTTTCTTCTTAATCTACATCGACATGTTCTGAACTTGAGGAGTCCGTCGCTGCTGGTCAAGTTTGGATTGCGCGTGATTGTTTTGTGTACTGTTATAGTGACAGCTGGAAGTGCAGATAAGACTGTTTGGGAAGGGTTGAGAAAGTAGGTGTCCGATTTCACATGTTGGGAGATGAAGAGCGCGAGCAGATGGGAAAGTCTGTGGGATTGTGGTTTGTTGTTCACACTGCTGATGAAAGCTGTGATGCAATGCTTCAATAATGCAGAAAATCACATCCTCTTAAAGCCTAACGTAAACTTCACGTCGCATCTCGGTCCAAATAGTTAAATGTTCCTCTAGAAGCCTGAGGTAAGATGGAGTGTTAGCCTGCTGAAAATATGTCAGCAAACATTTACCGCTGAAAAGACGAGGGAAGCGTGTTTGAAGGTTGAAAATAACTTAATTTTGCAGAGTTATACAGTCTAAAAAGATACAGAGATGGAATATTAAAAATAAATCTTAAAACGTTTGTGTAGACCAGGGATGGCTAAGCATTTTTTTTTATGACGGGCCAAAGACTAAACCTGACTAAGGGCTGTGGGCCGAAGTTAAATATAACAAACTATATTAGATTAAAGTCGCCATAGGTAATTATCTAATTTATTCATTAATATTTCAAAATAAATAAAAAAACATTATTTTAATAGTTCATAATTTTTTTAAACATTTTATGATGAACATATTAAAATAAAAACAAACAATTCCATTTAGAACACAATTGAGTTCAATGCTGAAAACACTACTTAAGCTGCACAGCATTGTCTTGTCCATTGTTCTCTATCCATTGAGTGACAGTATGTACATTTTAAAAAAATCAGAACATTTAATTTAATAACACAAACAAACCAAAGGTTACGTTAAATTAGAGATGACAAACTCTATTAAAGGCATTCCCCAACCCCTATCCATCATTTTCCCTATGGGATTGGTGGGCCAAATCAAAGGTTACAATCGGTCAATTTTGACCCGCGGCCCTAGTTTGGGTATTTCTGGTGTGGACAATATGTATTAAATGATAATCTGCCCCAAAAAAACGAAAACAAAACAATCCTGCACTTTTATTATGATGGAGTTGTTTTTTAAATAGTAGTAAAATATTTCACTCTAAACTTTGAGAGTGTCGTTGTATGACAACAAAGTGGTTAAGAATAGATGTCAATTTTATATATCATATTTTATTTAGATTTTTTATTCTATCAGCTTCAGGTTTATAGAATAATACCAATTTAGTTTTTAAAATATGTGGACAGAAAAATGGAGTGTTTTGTCATTAAACAAATAAATGTTAATAAACAAATAACTTGACAATAATTTAAAATAAAATCTTTAAATATGGGTGTGATACCCAACATTCATTATTCATTCATTACAACATTATATTCATTCATTCCATCCAGTCCAACATTTATGTAAAAATGAAACATTTTTTATTCTGTCCTTTAATTAATAAAAATATATATTAAAGGATAAGTGATCATATTTATTTTTATTATATTTTAAATGATTATAATCCTCTTAACAAGTGGATAAAACCTAGTTGTTTAGATGACAGATAAATACTTATATTTGGATTACACTGTAATCCTTCACTCATCTCTTAATATATTATTCGTCTCTTATATATTCTTATATCTAAATAAGCCTAATGTATAGCTATAGAAATTTTTTTTATTAAGAGACCTGTAGCAAATTCTCATTTTTTGGGGGATGTATTTTATTAATATTGTGTTAGTTATTTTGTTTTATTATTATTATTATTATTACTATTTATTGTTTTATATTATAAGTAAAAGTCTAATAACATTTCCTCCAAATATCAAATTAAAAATATTGTAATTAAAAGGATTTTTTCAAATGAAAATTGATGGGAATAACAAGTATTTTTGTTTGCTGTGAAAAATCAGGGTTATTCTATCAAATATTGCTTTCTTTAAAAGATAGTGGTGTTGTATATTAAATACAAACATATGAAAACAGCACTTTTTAGTATTCTATGCAAAAAATGCCAAATGACAAGTTTTATTTTTAATTAGGAAGAATTGTCATCAGTAGTTTACAGAATAAATCAAATATATTTTCTCAAACTCAACTATAAATTGAAATCCAGAGCAACTTAGAATAGTGACCCTTTTATTTTATTTTTTACATCTATCTATCTATCTATCTATCTATCTATCTATCTATCTATCTATCTATCTATCTATCTATCTATCTATCTATCTATCTATCTATCTATCTATCTATCTATCTATCTATCTATCTAAATGCTTTTTGGAATTATTATTTTCTTCCTTCAGCATTTCTACAGACGTTCTTTCGTCTTATTTTTTACAGGTATGACAGTAAAAGTGTGTAAATCTCATTCACTTGTTAGTAGCTGAACATCAATCAGTTTATTCAGACGGAGCTTCCAAAAGCTCCCACTGTGTGGCGTCAATGAGCCTATAGTTAATGAGTCTGTATTTCTGCGGGTCTTTCTGTCTTTGTCTGCGTACCTCCTCATACAGACTCTCAAGCACGGCCAGAGGAGGTGTGAATTGACCCGTCTTGGCCAGATCCAGGTAATAATCCCACTGATCCCTGTCCAAATTGAGCAGGTGCTTCATCTGCACACCTGTGTCTTGTTTTCTTTGCATCTCTCCATGTACCTCCATCTTCATCTCATCCTGGGTGGGCAGTTTTATCAAGCCCTCCAGAACAGCAAGAGCGAATTTAACCTGTGGATAAAAACGAAATATGCAATAGTGAGAACGAATCACACTGAGTTTTCAAACTGTATTAAGTTCTCTGCTCACCTGACAGTCAAAATGTATGAAGGGGCAAATAATTTTGCAAATGCCAATAAAAAAAATAGAAGGAAAGCTAGGGGGCAGCAGGTATTTGTATAGAGGAGCCACTAAAAGGTCTTGTATGTCCAGGCCGAGCTCTGATGGAGAGAGGAAAGGGAAGTTAAAGTTGTATCCTGTACAGAAGAGAAGAACATCAGCCCGGGTCACTGATCCATCCTGGAACTGTAAAGATCCATCTTCCAAAACCCTAACAACAGAGCTGGCCTGCCGGATGCCCAGAGGTGGAGGTAATGACACAGTTGGTGTGTTATGACTGAGAATTACCTATAATAAAAAACAAGTTATTGGATGAGACAGAAGAGTCACTCAATTCTCAATTGTAAACTGAAATCAGGTGTAAATTTTTTTCTTTACAGATATGTAGACGTTTAAAAAATTGTTTAAGATTTGAAATATTAACCAGTGAGATTCAAAGTTTGATTTAAGCCTGGTATTAAATGGATAGTTCAACAAAAAATTTAAATTCTGTCATCATTTTTTCCCCTGCACTTGTTCCAACCCTGCAGGAGTTTCTTACTTTTGTTGAACAAAAAACGACATTTAAAAAAATGTTGGAAACTGGTAACCATCGACTTCTGTTGTATTTTCTTTTCTACGATGGAAGTAAATGAATACTGTTTTCCAGCATTTTTCTAAATATTTTCTGTTGAGTACAACAGAAATAAGAAAATATGTATATACACTCACCGGCCATTTTATTAGGTACACCTGTCTAACTGCTTGTTAATGCAAATTTCTAATCAGCCAATTACATGGCAGCAACTTAATGCATATAGACATGGTTAAGACGATCTGCTGCAGTTCAAACCGAGCATCAGAATGTGGAAGAAAGGTGATGCCAGGCGGGCTGCTCTGAGTATTTCAGAAACTGCTGGCCTACTGGTATTTTCACGCACAACCATCTCTAGGATTTACAGAGAATGGTCTGAAAAAGAGAAAATATCCAGTGAGCGGCAGTTCTGTGGGCGCAAATGCATTGTTGATGCCAGAGGTCAGAGAAGAATGGCCAGATTGGTTCCAGCTGATAGAAAGGCAACAGTAGCTCAAATAACCACTCTTTACAAGTATGCAGAAGAGCATCTCTGAACAACACGTCCAACACACGTTGGCTGGTCTGATGAGTCTCGATTTCTACTGCGACATTCGGATGGTAGGCTCAGAAATTGGCATCAACAACATGAGAGCATGGATCCATCCTGCCTTCTATCAATGGTTCAGGCTAGTGGTGGTGGTGTAATGGTGTGGGGGATATTTTCTTGGCACACTTTGGGCCCATTAGTACCAATTGAGCAACGTGTCAACGCCACAGCCTACCTGAGTATTGTTGCTGACCATGTCCATCCCGTTATGATCACAGTGTACCCATCTTTTGATGGCTACTTCCAGCAGGATAACGTACCATGTCATAAAGCACGAATCATTTCAGACTGGTTTCTTGAACATGACAATGAGATCACTGTACTCAAATGGCCTCCACAGTCACCAGAGCTCAATCCAATAGAGCAACTTTGGGATGAGGTAGAAAGGGAGATTCACATCATGGATGTGCAGCCGACAAATCTGCAGCAACTGCGTGATGCTGTCATATCAATATAGACCAAAATGTCTGAGCAATATTTCCAGTACTTTGTTGAATCTATGCCACAAAGGATTAAGGCAGTTCTAAAGGCAAAAGGAGGTCCAACCTGGTACTAGTAAGCTGTATCTAATAAAGTGGCCGGTGAGTGTATTTATATATTATTTTGTGGTGAAACTCCCCTTTTTAGATTTGTTTTTGTCCATCCGATTACAAATGGATGACTCTAAAAACAGGTGTAAATGGGTTTTTACTTTCGACCACTGCTAGATGCAGTTGAAAATGCATTTCATAATTTACTCACCCTCAAGTGGCTTTATGTGTTTTTTTCCTCTGTTGAACACAAAAGAAGATATTTTGAAGAAAGCTGAAAACCGACAACCATTGACTTCCATAATAGGAAAAACAAATACGATGTAAGTTAATGGCTACATATTTCCAGCTTTCTTCAAAATATCTTCTTTTCTGTTTAATAAAAGGAAGAAAGTCAAAAAATTTGGATAAAAAAAAAGGTTTGAGTAAATGACAAAATTTTTAGTTTTGGGTGAACTATCTTTTTAATTGCTCATGTGGTTAATTGAGTGCAAACAGTCACCAAAAGCCTATTATTCTCCACTAACTGATCTATTTCTTAAACATAATGTGGCATATTGTTAAAAGATGCTAAAGAGTTGGGAGCTGATCTAAAATCATGTTTGGTTTGAAGGCAAAACTATGCAAAAAGAATGTTTTTTAACCAGTACCGACTCTAAACCACAAACCCACAGTGCTTGGCAGATTGCTGCTCTCTGTAGTGTTTTTTACAGTGTTGTTGCTTTTTACAATCATTTTTTTTACATACACAAACTGCATGAGTTTATTATGCGACATTAGATTCTGAGATCAGAAAGGCCCATACATATACCATCCAAAAATCTCTTAAATGGGTAGTTCACCTAAAACCAAATATTTACTCACTATTTACTCACCCTCAAGTGGTTCCAGACCTTTAAGAGTTTCTTTCTTCTGTTGAACAAAAAAGAAGATATTTTGAAGAAAGCTGAATACCACACCATTAAATTCCATAGTAGGAAAAGTCAATAGTTATAGGTTTCCAACATTTTTTAAAATATCTTCTTTTGTCTTCAACAGAAGAAAGAAAGTCAAATAGGTTTGGAACAAGTAAAGGGTAAATGATAAGAGAATTTTCAGTTTTGGATTAACTAAACATTAAAGATATCAGGTAAGTGGTTGAATGTAGAAAAAAGAGGCAAGCAAAGAGGTGATTGGCTGTCAATGGGTTTTATCATTCCTCAGCTCTAAATTGTGTTGCAAATGATTCCAATGATTTTGTTCCAATGAGTTATTATTAGTCCTGGTGTGGACTTTACTATTCATTCATTTATTAATACATTTTCTTTACGGCTTAGTCCCTTTATTAATCCGGGGTCGGCACAGCATAATGAACTGCCAACTTATCCAGCACGTTTTTTTTATGCAGCGGATGCCCTTCCAGCCGCAAACCATCTCTGGGAAACATCCACACACACCCATTCTCACTTATACACTACGGACAATTTAGCCTACTCAATTCACCTGTACCACATGTCTTTGGACTGTGGGGGAAACCGGAGCACCCAGAGGAAACCCACGCGAACGCAGGGAGAACATGCAAACTCCACACAGAAACGCCAACTGACCCTGCCGAGGCATAAACCAGCGACATTCTTGCTGTGAGGCAACAGCACTACCTACTGCGCCACTGCGTTGCCCACTTTACTATTTATAATTAATAAATAATTAATAAATAATTCAATTTATAATTTTTATAAATGTATCATCCTGTTTTTTTTATTTTGTGAACCTCAAGAAGTGATAGCTCCATTATATTGTTTTTTCAGCATCAGAACACTTTGAATCAGGAATTAAGGATTAAAACGGACTCTATAAACAATTTAATTACTTAAAATAATTCAAATAAAGTGAAAGTCAACAAAATAAAAATCTAAAAGCACAAAATTACTACAACTAAAATTCTATTATTTATTAATCATATTAAAATAATGCTGCTTTAATATATTTAAATGTTTTTTTTGTAGCTTGACAGGCTCCTTCATCATCCAGAGCTGCATGAATCAACATCTTTAGTGTTCCACAGTCTGAAAAAAAGTCATTCAGCTTTGGAGCTACATGAGGGCTGAATAAATAATGACAGATTTTCATTTTCATCAGACGAACCCTCTAATTCACAACCAAATGAAGCTGTGCCACTTAAACTGGCGTGTGATTTTGTTAAGAAAAAAAAAAAAAAATATATATATATATATATACACACTTAAAGTCAGAATTATTATCCCCCCTAAAATATTTCCCTAATAATGTTTAACAGAGCAAGGAAATTTTCACAGTATGTCTGATATAATTTTTTCTTCTGGAGAATGTCTTATTTGTTTTATTTCGGCTATAATAAAAGCAGTTTTAAATTTTTTAAACACCATTTTAAGGTCAAAATTATTAGCCCCTTTAAGCTACATTTTTTCGATAGTCTACAGAACAAACCACTGTCATACAATAACTTGCCTAATTACCCTAACCTGTCTAGTTAACCTAATTAACCTAGTTAAGCCTTTAAATGTCACTTTAAGCTGTATAGAAGTGTCTTAAAAATATCTAGTCAAATATTATTTACTGTCATCATGGCAAAGATAAAATAAATCTGTTATTATAAATGAGTTATTAAACCTATTATGTTTAGAAATGTGTTGAAAAAATCTTCTCTCCGTTAAACAGAAATTGGGGCAAATAAACAGGGGGGCGAATAATTCTGACTTCAACTGTATGTCACCAACCTGAGCGTTAACTTGGGCTAACTCTATAGAAATGTCCACGCCAGATGCCTTGGCCCCCAAGACCACAACAGACTTATTGGCGAAGGGCTCTGGATGGCGGTATGAGTGGCTGTGTAAGACTTTCCCTACAAAAAAAAATAAAAAAATAAATAACAGCAATGGAAGAACACAAAGACAAATGAAGGAAGATGAGAGACGGAGAGATAAAAGGGGAGACGCAGGGGTGCGATGAGACTAATGGTTGAGCCTCTCAGGGTTATGCATTTGTAGTGATCAGTGATCATTTCTTGTACCTTTAAAATGCTCTATTCCATGAATGTAGGGCAGGTGGGGGTCGGAGTAATGCCTGCAGAAAGAGGCAGGGAAAAATGAGTCAGCGCCGAGATGCTAAAGGGCTCCTGTGGTCTTCTGAATTCCCTTGCAGAAATGCCACATGAATGCAGAACATAATACCTATTCACATCACCTCGGCGAGATAAAAGCCCGTGGGTATATTGTGAGGTAAATGAACATGCCACTATTTGAATAATGTTATGCATTTAGAACATCACTGCGGAGCTGCAACGGGAGATTAGATGCCGTTGTGTCCGTTTGAGCATGTCTGGGAGATAAAAGGATCTCTTTAAGATGGCATTCCTCACCCGTTGCAGACGAACACCGAGTCGAACGTCTGCGTGTTCTGCTCTCCACATGTGCTGCGCGAAATTACCTCCCACGTCACAGCTCCCCCTGTTTCGGTCACCATGGAGACGGGCTTCACCTTTTCCACCGCGGTGTTGAACTGTGAGGGACAAAGCGATCTGTCATAAGCAATATTCTTGCTTCCGTTGGTAAGACAAATACTTGCACCTGTGGCTTTGAAACACACTTGATGGCTCTTTCGATTTTGTGGTGATGACGCTGATGCCTTTGACTGTGAGCAGAGGTCAGCGGCCCCTACAACCTCCGATCGATGATTTTCAATTTCAGACCACTAGTGGCTGAACCATTTCGCCCTATTAGCTCAACTAATACAGTTTATTAAGAGTTTTATGTAGGCGGACTGACATGCTGTTCAGGCCACTGTGTAAAGAGATATCAATAAATGTCTTTTTGAGTGATGCACTGCTTTTTTGAGACTTACATGGAGACCGACAGATAGCCTTTTGTCACCTAATGCTGTATCCATAATACAGTTAAATGCCACAGTGTGTGAAAAACATCAATATTCATTTTGTAGTTATTACCGCTTACTTACGAAAATGCCCACACCATCAGCTTCCCTCATTGTTATGGAGTTTTATCTGCTTTAGTCCTCAAATAAACCAAAAAACACAGTCGCAAGCATAGTGATTTATTAAAATACTGATTTTGGCCGGAAATAGATTACTCTGGATGGTTTGTGTCCTAGCTTAGGCTTTAATTAACTTAGGGTACAATTACACAACAATTAACAATTTGCCTTTGGATTTTTGAAATGTTTTGTTGTGTAAAATCCTTCATACGGATCAATGAATATGATTGCAGATGCAGTATTAAAGTGTTAGTTCACCCAAAAATGATAATTATGTTATTAATTACTCTCACATTGTTCCAATCCACTAAGACCTTTGTTCAGAAATGAACCATTATGTACTGTTGGGGATGTTATTATCCACTCTGGGGTGATTTTGAGTCTTAATATGGCCATAACTTTTTCTGTGTTTCATCTAGCAGAATGATTTTTGGTGACAAATCTTATTTTGACACATATTTTGAGAAAATGTTTTTTAAAGAACTCGACAATAAACTCTGGGCAAATTTACTACCCTGTAGTAAATGTTCAGGATAAAAACATCCACTAAATTAAACTGCTGTAAAAATGCATCAGATAATTTATTTATTTATTTTTGCATAAATCTGTTAATCAACCTTAGTCCTGATCAAAACTATTAAATTGCTTAGAAAGTTTCAGGATTTAAACTCTTTAATTGGCAAATTCATAAATGATGTCACTGATTTGGTGAAAGGGCAACGCAGTGGCGCAGTAGGTAGTGCTGTTGCCTCACAGCAAGAACGTCGCTGGGTCGCAGGTTCGAACCTCGGCTGGGCTGGGTCAGTTGGCGTTTCTGTGTGGAGTTTGCATGTTCTCCCTGCGTTTGCGTGGGTTTCCTCCGGGTGCTCCGGTTTCCCCCACAGTCCAAAGACATGCAGTACAGGTGAATTGAGTAAGCTAAATTGTCCGTAGTGTATGAGTGTGAATGTGTGTGTGGAAATTCCCAGAGATGGGTTGCGGCTGGAAGGGCATCCGCTGCATAAAATCGTGCTGGATAAGTTGGTGGTTCATTCCGCTGTGGCGACCCCGCAAGGGACAAAGCCGACAAGAAAATGAATGAATGAATGATTTGGTGAAAAAAACACACAAAATGACGCATTTTTAATATAAAAAGTAACTGTGGACTGGATTTCTTTTAACCTTTTATCACAGTCTTGGACATGTGAAACAACATTGCCTTTGATGCATTGTTTTGATTGATTTTCATTTTTTCTCCCTAATTTACTGTTGGTGGCTGTTTTTTGCCCCATTCACTTCCATTATAATCACATTTTTTGATTGCAAAACCATGACACCATATAATCATGCATTTTTAAATGTTTGGTGGTTTTCCCTGTTGGGAAGAGGTACAATTTGTCATTTTTACTGTTGATCATCAGTTGGCACCATTAACCCTTTAGATAGGCCTGTGCAACAAAAAGGTTAGTTTCTGGATTTTATATGGAGTATAACAGTAAATTAAAGTGTGTGTCTGTGTGCAAGAGTGTGAGAGTGATCTTAGCGCACTTACCTTGATGTGTCTAAGAAAATCAAAATATGCATCTCGGCTTTTTGAACTACATGGAGTAAATAAAAAACAAAGACTGTGTATTTATGGACCATCAAATATGGTTATAATTGTTCAGCCACCAACAGTAAATTAGGGAGAAAAAAAAGAAAATTTAACAATGCATGTTGTTACCAATTGTTCACATGTCCAAGACTGTGATAACATGGCGTCACTGTTAAAAAAAAAACTAGTCCACAATTAAACGGCATTTAAAGAGTTAAAATCCTGTAATTTTTTTAAACATTTAGTAGTTTTGATGAGGACTGAGGTTGATTAACAGATTTATCCAAAACAAATTTAAAAAAAAATATTTATCTGATGCAGTTTTATAGCGGTTTAATTCAGTGGATGTTTTCATCCCGAACAGGGTAAATTTAAGGTAGGACTTTTTTTTTCGACTTTAAACTTGTTGGCACCTTTGTTGTCTATGGAGGATGAGGGAGCTTTCAGATTTTCATCTTACTTTGTGTTCCAAAGATAAATAAAGGTCTTGGGGGGTTGGATTGACATGAGGGTGAGTAATTATTGACAGAATTTTTATTTTTGGGTGAACTGAACTTTTAAGCATTGCATGCCAGGCCAGTTGGTGATGTCACTATGTGAAGAAACACTATCGCTGCGTTCCATTCGGAAGGGCTCATCCCTATGCCCTAATCCCTTCAAAGGGTTTACCCTCCGGAGTGACAGCTTCTAAGGGTTCTTCTCTTTAGAATGGATCTTAATGAGTTGATCATAGAGGTCTTTGTTGATCTTTTTGTACGTTAGTACAAAACATGCGGTACGATTAACATTTATTTGTGCATGTTTGTATTTAGCCTTTGTATGTTTGTATGTATTTAATTTTATAATTATTTTATTTATAACTTTATTCATAAATATTATAGTTGCCTACAGAAAAATTATGCAACTGTAATTACATTTATTGGTCAAACCCTGAGCCTTCAGTTGTCATTCTGTGACACAAACAACTTTCCTGCATTTTACCCTTTTTAAGATAAAAATCATTGTTCATTACAAATTGAAAAAAACTTTCCTGCACAAAGGATTATGGGTGCCTCAATTGTGCATAAGTTGTACCCTTGAAAATCCTTCATTCCGAAGGGCCCTTCAAAGTGCACAGTTTTGATCACTTCAGTTTGGAACAACACTTCATTTTTGTTTTCAATCCAAAGTGCCTTTCAGAGGGTGATATTTCCCATTTGGAATGTACCGTATATATCCTGATCCTCATATCACAAACAGGCCTAATACCAAATAGCACCCTACGCCTTTGCGTTCTTCCTCTGGGTTTTTATTTATTTATTTTATTTGACATTATGCTGCTTTGTCTGTTGGGCTGAAGATTGTCTCAGCAGAAGAGTGTGGCCATCAAAGGTGTGTTCATGAGTGATTAGGACACACACGCCATTCATGCTTAGCTTGTCAAGTCCTTGTGAATTCCATATCCATTAAATCCCTGATATGCACATGAATGAGGTCACCTTTTGTTCACAAATTTGATTTGCACAAGAGTCAACTAACTATCAATTTCAAAAATATTACTTTGAAATTCATTTTTAAATGTTGGGCCCAAATTGATATTCTCATGTAAACGAATGACCAATGTACTCTTAAAAATGTTTAGTCAACCCACATTACTTGAATTAAAAGAACAATTTATTATAGGGGACTGATTTAGTTTTACTGCATACACAGAATTCAGATCAAAGACAAAACATACCTTGATATGATGAGCAATATCATACTTCTCACAGTATTTTTCCAAATACTGCTGAACTGAAGTGTGGTGCAAAAAAGAAGGCAGGTGGTCATCAAAGGGGAAATCAGGGAACATCATTATCTCCTTGGGCAAGTTGGTCCTTAAAGCAAATTTAAATCACAAATAAATTTAAGAATTGACACAAATGGAAATAAATAAATAAAAATAATATATATATATATATATATATATATATATATATATATATATATATATATATATATATATTCATTAATTTTCTTTTCGGCTTAGTCCCTTTGTTAATCTGGGATCGCCACAGCAAAATGAACCGCCAACTTAACCAGCATATGTTTTACGCAGCGGATGCCCTTCCAGCTGCAACCCATCATCACTGGGAAACACCCATACACTCTTACATTTACACACATACACTAAGGCCAATTTTAGCTTACCCAATTCACCTGTACCGCATGTCTTTGGATTTGTGGGGGAAACCGGAGCACCCAGAGGAAACCCACGCGAACGCGGGGAGAATATGCAAACTCAAAACAGAAATGCCAACTGACCCAGCCGAGGCTCAAACCAGCGACCTTCTTGCTGTGAGGCAACAGCACTACCTACTGCGCCACTGCGTCGCCCTCGATATATATATATATATATATATATATATATATATATATATATATATATATATATATATATATATATATATATATATATATATATATATATATATATATATACACACACACAATTTTTTTTTATTGGTTTGCCAATAAATGCTAAATGCTTGAAGTAAAATTTAATTTGTGTTTTATTTTATAAACTACTGAAAATATATAATTAAAATTTCAAATAAGAATATTAAGAATATTGAGCATTTATTTGTAAAAAAATATATAAATTTAATATTGGTACAAAAATGAATAAAGTGTTATTTCTGCAAATATACTCTAAATGACTCTAAATGATAATATTCTCATTTGAGTTGTAGTGTCAGTAGCATAAAGTAAAACACAAATGGTCAAACTTTATAGGGGTCCATTATTTAATGACAGTTAGAGGGTATCTATTTTAACCCCTTTTTTTAAGATTTAAGTCTTTTGCATCTCCAGAATGTGGCTGTGAAGTTTCAGTCCAAAACACCCATCAGCTTATTTATTATACCTTTTAGATTATTGGATTTCCTGCTTTAAACACATTGTAGCTGTTTTTGTTGCCTGTGCGTTTAATGCTAGTTCTCCCCGCCCACCGTTCCTGCGTGCCTAACAGAGTGTGCCTCAATCTCCGGCTCGACTGCATCAGATAAACAGCACAGTGACAGACATGAAGGAAGCAGAACATTTGTGAGAAATACTTATTATTTGATGTATTTGTTGTGGCGCGCACACACACACACACACACACACAGCGCGCATGTTTAACTTTGCACTGTTTTTGCACAGCAAATGTGACAGGATACACGTTAATATCCACTGCTATATGGATATCCGTTATGTTCATGTACAAAAACAAACCTGATTCACGTGCACAAAGTGGGATTGAAGCGTCTTTTTTTATAATAGTACTGACATGCAGCTGTAGTGATAAGTAAATCGCTGTAATTCATTACAAACATGCACTGTTTTAAAAATGTTTTAACCTTGTAAAATTCTTGATCACATTTGATGATGAATGATGATCATAGAGAGCTCAACAGATCTTTTTATCCCAGTTGCTTTGCATATGTCCTGTCTTGTTGACTTGATTATACCCGTTACTACGGAGACATGTTAATACATGTCAATCAATTCGGCGGGCACGGAAACCGCACTCCTACATCACGTTGCGGCGGGCCACAAAAATAGGAGGGATTTGGATCCTATTTTAATGTCAGGAAATTTAAAAAACAAGACTTATTGTCTTTATATCACCCCAATATGACTGTGGTGGACACGCTATACCTACACACAGGTCTGTCCAAACAGCTTACAAAGATGATTTTCATCATAGGTGCCCTTTAATGTACTAAAATGCACTAAGAATGAACAATAATTATACATACTTTATTAATCATAGTTCAACATTTACTAAAGCGTTTAAAATCCATAGTTGTGCTTGTTACCTTTAGTCAACACAATGTGAGGTAAAGACAATGTGAGTTAACAATGAATGACTGTATTTTCACAAACTAAAGTTAACATTAACAAAGATGAATAAATACTGTAATAAACGTGTTGTTCATTGTTCATAAATATATCAATTAACATTAAATAATGAACCTCAACCCAAGTGTTACTACGTAAATGAACATTTTACTTAAAGCATGTAGCCTACCTACTACTGCCAAATTCTAAGCTTTTAATTGTCTCTATCTTTGTAAAGCTGTAAATTCCATGCTCAGAATAAACAGATCTTAAACCTTCACTGGTTTGCCAGCTATTCTGCCAGTCTGCTCAATATTTGCTGGTTTTAATTTGTTTTCCCTGCTGAAAAATCCAGCTTAAACCAGCCTAAGATGGTTGGCTGGATTTAGCTGGTCGACCAGCCTGGTTTTAGAGGGGTTTTGGCCAAAACCACCTATGTCCACCTTAAACCAGGCTGGTCAAGCTGGTTTTAGCTGGTTTAAGCTGGTCATTTTCCAGCCTGACCCAATAATATCCAGCTGCAGGCCCGCAGAACCACACACGTTTCAGGCACACACAATCCAGGACACACGTTCTAGGCAAGCCATATATAGTAACTAACTAACTCCTTAGGAGCGTTAGCGCCACCTAGTGTATTTCACAAGTACGGTGATCGAGAACGCCCGTGCTACGATTGCCATTCATTAGACTGTCAACAGTTTATGGTTTCCCATTTCAGTCATTATTTCATTATTATATCGTAAAGATCATTTTAACATCGCTACAGTTTCTGAACTCAAATTATGTTAAATAAAAATAATTGTATTAAGTGTAAGAAACTAATTCAGGATCTTAATGTTGTCATACTTGGTTAAAATCGTTTTGTTGTAAAATATATATATAAAAAAAAACAATGTGTCACATTAAAAATGAATTACTATAGATAATAATTTAAAATTAATATAGTTATAAACTGATTTAAACTACTATCTTTTACTATACTGTAGCAACTATTAGTAATATATATATATATATATATATATATATATATATATATATATATATATATATATATATATATATATATATATAATTCATTATTAATAGTTAATTTGTTTGTATTGCTAAATTTGTTGCAACTATAATTACCACAAATTACCAGTATTTTATGGTTTAAAAACAATATATTACTTACTATAAATTACTATAGTATTTAATGTGGGAAATCATTAATAAAAAAGTTATTAGAAAATTAAGCAAATAAATACTATTAAATCGCTTGAGTAAATAGTGTTCACATTTATTAAATGTAAAAAAAATGTTATTACATATAAAGATGTTATTGCCTATGCATATTAACTTGCTATTATTTCCTTCATCCATTATATAAATTAAACCTGTCCAATTTAGATAGTTCAGCAAGGCCAGCAAACGAGTATCTGCTATATTGACTCTGTCAGATAATAATGACTGATCATCTATGATGACGGATAAAAAACTATTTAGTCTATTATATTGAATGGCGATCGGAAACAATGTTCATCATTTGCCTGCCTCGATCGCAATATTTGTGAAACAGTAAACACTATTGTTTAATGTGTACAATATTTATCAACAATATATATATAAATATATTGGTGACGATGTCCGAGAAGACGTTAATAACATTAACTTCCGTCGTAACCATATATGGTTTGCCTAGAACGTGTGTCCTGGATTGTGTGTGCCTGAAACGTGTGTGGTTCTGCGGGCCTGCAGCTGGATATATCTCGCCTGACCAGCTAAGACCAGGCTGGAAATGGCTGGAAACCAGCCTGGAAATGGCCAAAACCCCTCTAAAACCAGGCTACTCGACCAGCTAAAACCAGCCAACCAGCTTAGGCTGGTTTAAGCTGTTTATTTCAGCAGGGTTGGGATATTAGACCAAAATCTAAACCTTAAAAACAATAACACTATTGTTATATGTAACATTTTTTTTTTTTTTTTACCTGAGGTCCCTATACATACTGCTGTGGATGGGATACCCATTCTCATATGTGCCCACTCGTTCCTCATAGAACCAGGTTCCACCCAAATGATTGGTCATTTCAAACAGCACGGGTGGGTCAAAGGTCTCCGGTTTGGACAGGACATGTCGAGCAGCGCAAAGGCCAGCCGCTCCGGCCCCAATCACCGCTACACGAACTCTGCTCCTCCGCTTCATTCTCCAGGGCTACATGCGGAAAACACATCAGGTACAGAAATAAACAAAACATTAACAAATAAAGTCCCAAAACAATTCTCTTTCAATACAATTTTTCCTAATTATTTAGTTTCCTTGACAAATACGCGCATGCGCACTATAGCTCTTTATCAGCATAGCGGCAGGTCTCATATGAGTCAGAAGCAATTACCTGTTCTGGATCGGAAAAGGCAAAAAACTCAACACCGGTAATCACTCACACACACACACACACACACACACACACAAAGCTGTTTACTGCGGTGATTTAGCGAGCATAATCCCACAATTTGAAGGCCTTTCGAAAGAAAGTGCTTGGTCACCACAACAGTTGAATAATGTGTCACTAATGTGAACTTCGGTCATGTCTTTGAGTCAGCTGCCTCCAATCAATGTGCTTTCTGCGCTGTTGTTTGCTGCGGGACGGGCTGTATTGGCTGAAAGGAAAGTCTTCCGGCAAAGCTCACTTTATAACTGTCTGTTCTTATCAGTAACGAGACACACACTCTCACTGTATACGCCAATGCCAATTCTTTAAAAGTTTCACGATACCAAGACCGTTCCCAGTACATTTCCCTCGTTTCTCTTCCCTAGCAATGATCTGACTGGCTGTGAAACAGGGGCGGATGATACAAAGCGCGTGATGTGAATACAAAATAAAGGCACAAACTGAGTCACTTTTACTTTATAAAAACTCCATAAAACTTATAAAGGTTACTTTTGTGTTGCAATTGTATGCCCCCAGGTTAGTGTTCGGTAGGCTAGTTGTTTTTCTGACACGAATTGTTTACATGTTTACATTAAGGTGAAATGTTTGCGATGCCTCTTTCAAAGAGTAGACCAGTTTAATTGTCGAAATATAATTGAAATCTCATCTGTGAATTAATATTAGGGCACAGTATTTTCAAATGTATGTTTTTACTGTATATGGACTCTAGAAAATATCTCACAGATTTATAGTAAATGTGTAATAACCTAGACATTTTAGCACATGGTTAAAGTGTGATGATAACACTATTTCATGCTGTATTTGATACAAATTTACATACATGCTACTAGTAAGTATGGTAATTAGTTACACTGTAACAATGAAAATTAAATGTAACCTGTTTTTTATGTTTGTGCTTTTAGAAAAGGAGTTTTAGTTTTTATATATTCCTTTCAGGGTAGCGCTGTCACCTCACAACAAGAAGGTCGCTGCTGGTTCGAGCCTCGGCAGGGTCAGTTGGCATTTCTGTGTGGAGTTCTCCCCGTGTTCGCATGGGTTTCTCCGGGTCCAAAGACATGCGCTATAGGTGAATTGGGTAAGCTTAATTGTCCGTAGGGTATGTGTGTGAATGTGAGAGTGTATGGGTGTTTCCCAGTGATGGGTTGCAGCTAGAAAGGCATCCGTTGCGTAAAACATATGCTGGATAAGTTGGCGGTTCATTCCGCTGTGGCAACCCCTGATTAATAGGGATTAATAAGGGAAAAGCTCTGATTAATAAGGGACAAAGCCAAAAATTCTTTAATGAATATTCCTTACATCCACATTACATAGTTAGGATGAGTCTGGAATAACTGTTGAAATGGCAGGCAGAACTTGCTAGAATGTTTTATATGGGCTTAAAAACAAAATAAAAATCCATTCGGTTCACTCTGAGCAGAATCGATATTTTAACTTCTTTGTTCTTGCATTCCTTATTGAACAACACGGTCCAAAAATGGTTTTCTAGAAAATAAATACCGGTTAATAATGTTATTTTATTACACTGCGCAAAAATAATAGATTGATTGATGGGTTGTGTGTGCCTTTTAAAAACAAATTTGACATTATGTTGATATATAAAAAGAAACCATTTTACTGAAATTACTGAACCCATTGAACTCGGTAATGTTAAGACTGGAAAATAAAACTTGTACACTGTAGGAGACAACACTTATTTTCACTTCATTTTTGTTTCAACTAGCAGTAACACAGTACAACATTTTTATGAGGGAACTTCCCAGCAAGCATGTTTTGTTTTTAAAAGATGTCTAATAGACGTCTAAACATATAGTCATCTTGTCTAAAACAAGGCTAAATTTGGGCTGTCAGTGAAAATCTAATCGACATCTAAGAATAGGTCAAAACTAGACTATTCATCAAATAAACAGAAATGAATGACTTAACATATAAAGTCTGTCTAATTTGTCTGTTTGACAGCTAGTCTAGTTTTGGGCTATTCTTAGACTTCCATATCGCAGAGAAGTGCAAAAAATTACATTCATTTTATGTGCTAAGTATTTGTTTATCTATACCAATCAGATGAGGTGTTTACCATCTTCATCCCCACCTCTCTAGTAGGTGCTGTTAGGTGAAGCTATAGGTGAAAATAAATAGTGATGCTAAGAGACAAGAGAGGAAAGTGACAACAGCCAATAAGAATTAAAATTTCCTCCAAGGTTTTCAGTCATTCGTGATGTTTTTACAGTCTATCATTTTTTTTTGATTCAATTAGCTCAGAAAAATGTCTATTACCTGTTTATTTTGATAATTACATTAATCATTTTTTATTATTGTTGATAAAATAGCATTTTAAAAAGATAATTATATCTTAAGAAATATTGCTATCACAGTAAACATAACGCATATTTTCCCAGTATCTACTCTAGTATTCAAAACACTCAGTTCTTCATATAAAAATCCTAAAAGCCTATTGTACTTATTGAATTGGATAATATCAGACACTCAGAGAAGCAAAAATACTTTAGGCTAGAGTACAGAGAAGTTTTGTTATCGTTACATGGCAACTCACCATAAAGATTATACTGGAGTTAATTATATTTAATTAAGCATAAATTGCATGATTGTAATTATGTAGAATTAACCTCAGGCAGTCGAAGGAGTTTTTGTGTGTATATTAGGCCTGTATTATTACACCAGGCCTTTATGAAAATGACTCCTTTCAAAAAAAAACCCTCAAAGTTTAACAGTGAGGTAAAATATTTGAACATTTACTATAAGTAATGGTTAAAAACATCAATCCACTATTTTTGTGTGTGTATACTCTTTGGATTACCTTTTCTTTCAAGTACAGGGTGCTTCTATTTTCTGCCGCTAAATACCATGCTGTTCCCCCCCAAAGTTAAGTCTTTGACTCAAATAAACCTGGAGTTTACTGACATTTATCAGGCTCACTGATCCGATGGTGACATTTTATCAGAGCTTCTCTGGCCTGAGTGTCTAGCAGGATGGACACAGGCCGCACAGATAAAGATGATGAGCTTCATTTCAGATCACTGATACGGTTTTACTAGAGGACACTGGCCAAGTTATAACTCTACAATTGTGGTGCATGATTGATTCCTGTCAAATAGCTTGGTCATAATAGTCAGATGAGATTAGAAACTTGTTTAACACCAATCTAGAGTCTCAAAGGCTATTCGGTTTTTGATATTAGCTTTTAGAGGTGTGTAATAAAATGTTCAGTTACCGATTTTTCTGGTTTGCATATTCTCCCAGTAATTCATTCTACAATAATTTGACCTATCTTTTATAAAAGTAAAAGTTTTGGCTCTCTCTTCTCAAATCCCATCTGAAAAGAGAGGGAGAATGATCAGATGGTTCAAAATCTAATTTAACGTAGCCCTTTGTTTGTTTGCTTTATTGTTAAAAGCTAACAGAAATTAAGTGTTTCAATTAAATGGTGTAAATTAAATCAGACTTTGTTTAAATGTACACACTGTCACCTGACAATGCAGAGACTTTGGTGAGCAAATCAAGTCAAAGGGAGAATCTGCTTGACTAGTGTACTCTGCATTGAACTCCACTGTTTTAAATGGGATTGTTTGTTTTTATTGCAATAAGTTATCATTTAAAATGTTATTAGTTAATACGATTTAAAGTAAAATTTTCTATTGAATTTGAAATATTATTAAATACATTTGGAAATTACCCATGGCAACTTAACGGGTAATGTAATATAGTTTGATATATTTATCTTTGGCCCAAGGGTCTCAATAATATTTGGTTTTTGGCCCTTTACACGAAAAAGTTTGGGCACCCCTGCTCTAAGGCTTTAAAGTCGACATCAAACAAAAATTCACTATTGTTTTTATAAGACATGCGGTAGATTTTACTAATATAACAATTGAGGAATGCATTCAGGGGTGTCTTTTTGGCTGTCCAAACCAGGCATTGATGGGCAGAGTTTGAGTGAACGCTGTAGCTGGTGGCGTCTGGAGCATTTATACAGTTAAAGTCTAAATTTTTAGGCCTCCTGTAAAGTTTTTGTTTTTTTTTTCAAATATTTCCAAAACTATGTTTAAAAAGAGCAAGAAAAATTTTCACAGTATTTTCTATAATGTTTTTTCTTCATGAGAAACTCAAGACTCAATTTGTTTTGTTTCAGATAAAATAAAAGCAGTTTTACATTTAAAAAAAAAAAATTTTTTACGATCATTATTATTAGTCCCTATAAGCAAATTTAAGAAGATTTTTTTCAATTGTCTACAGGACAAACCACCATTATACAATAATTTGCCTAATTACCCTATAACATGCCTAATTAATCTAGTTAAGCCTTTAAATTGGACTTTAAGCTGAATACTAGTATCTAGTAAAATATTATGTACTGTCATCATGGCAAAGATAAAGGAATCAGTTATTAGAAATGAGTTATTAAAACTATTATGTTTAGAAATGTGTTAAAAAAAATCTTCTTTCCATTAAACAAAAATTAGGAAAAAAATATACAGGAGTGCTAATAATTCAGGAGGGCTAATAATTCTGACTTCAACTGTATGTAGCACTACAGGTTGTCATAGGTGATTTAGTGCTCCTTTTCTCTTTCAGTTATGTGACCTAAATGTCTACGTTCACAAAACACACGCCACACAATGAAAACAAAGCTCAATTACGGCATCCTCCAGTTGTTGATGTTGCTAAATGCAGCGCCTGATGTCTTTGTCGGCTGGGTTACATCACTTCAGAGTTCCAGGAAAACGGTTGCTCCATTGAGTACCTCCAACTAATGAGTTCTTCCAACTACTGGTGCAGAACCACTAATGAGCCTTTACTATACAACATTGGCCTAATGTTTAGAGAGTTTGACTTGTAACCAAAAGGTTGCGGGTTCGCTTCTCAGTAAGTTCGCTTCTCAGAACGAGTTGTGAATGAACAGTGCCTTCTTCCACCCTTAAAGGGATAGTTCACCCAAAAAATAACATTCAGTCATTATTTACTAATTCTTTACTTGTTTCAACCCTTTATAAGTTTCTGTCTTCTGTTAAACACAAAAGAAGATATTTTGAAGAATGCTGAAAAACCTCACTTCCATAGTATTTGTTTTTCTTACCAAATAATATTTTCTTTTCCAAATATTTTCATTTACGTTCTACAGAACTCATAAAGATTTGAAACCTCTTCAGGGTAAGTAAATAGTGAGTAAACTCATGGCCATCACTACACTTTTTCACTTATAACACGCATGTTTATTTTAGAAGCCACCGTGAAATCCGTTTAGTCTCAGAGCTTTTGTTCGAGAGGTTGTTGATCAGTCACATCCGATGAAGTATATAAAAACAACCCCAAGAGGATGAGTCTAAGTCCTTTTCCCACAGGCACGTGGGCCGGGAACATCGAATCATTTTTAATCCAGATAACGCATTCTTGTCACATCTCTGGTTTGCATTTTGTTTTGAAGCATTAATCTTTCCACCTTTCGGATATGTATCAAGATAATGTCCTCAGATTAGGCAGGATTAGCATCAAGCACACATGACAACATTGTACTTAACCTGATTAACCCCACTGGGAAAGATAAACCTCCTGTGTCCACCTCCTCAGTTAATTATGTACTTGACATCCATAATCATTAATGTTATTTACAGACAGCCTACCGCACTGGTGGTGGTGAGTGTTTACTTGAAGATCAGGTAATTTACAACATCTTATTTTATTTTACGCAGGACAAAGAGATCAATGACTCGGATGTCTGAAGTGGTAAGTGCAGTCTTTATTTCTATAAATATGTATTTATATATATTGTAAAAGAAATATTGCCATGTATTTAAATATTTGTTTATCAAATATTAGTTTATCAAGTGCTGGGCAAAGATTAATCACATTCAAAAAAAATTTTTTTTGCCATAATATATATGTGTGTGTTATATATATTTATACACACACACACACACACACACACACACACACACACACACACACACACACACACACACACACACACATACATAAAAACTCTTAAAAAAATTCAAAACAATGTTGTAACATAGATATTTAAATTTACATATTATTTGTAGCACATACATATGTAATTTATATCTAAATATTAATAAACACTTTCTCAAATATATGTATGCATGTTGCGGCAGCACGGCGCAGTGGGTACCCTCACAGCAAGAAGGTCGCTGGTTCGAGCCCCGGCTGGGCCAGTTGGCATTTCTGTGTGGAGTTTGCATGTTCTCCCTGTGTTTGCGTGGATTACCTCCGGGTGCTCCGGATTCCCCCACAAGTCCAAAAACATGTGCTATAGGTGAATCGGGTAAGCTAAATTGTCTTGGGTTGCAGCTGGAAGGGCGTCCGCTGCGTAAAATCATATGCTGGACATGTTTGTCCAGATTTGTCGGCTGCACATCCATGATGTGAATGTCCCCTTCTACCTCATCCCAAAGGTGCTCTATTGGATTGAGCTCTGGTGACTGTGGAGGCCATTTGAGTACAGTGACCTCATTGTCATGTTCAAGAAACTAGTTTAAGATGATTCGCGCTTATTGACATGGCGCGTTATCCTGCTGGAAGTAGCCATCAGTAGATGGGTACACTGTGCTCATAAAGGGATGGACATGGTCAGCAACAATTCTCAGGTAGGCTGTGGCGTTGACACAATGATCAATTGGTACTAATGGGCCCAAAGTGTGCCAAGAAAATATTCTCCACAGCATTATACCACCAGCACCAGCCTGAACCATTGATGTAATCATGCTTTCATGTTGTTGACACCAAATTCTGACCCTACTATCTGAATGTCGCAGCAGAAATTGAGACTCATCAGACCAGGAAAACTTTTTCCAATCTTCTATTTTCCAATTTTGGTGAGCCTGTGTGAATTGTAGCCTCAGTTTCCTGTTCTTAGCTGACAGGAGTGGCACCCAGTGTGGTCTTCTGCTGCTGTAGCCCATCTGCCTCAAGGTTCGACGTGTTGTGTGTTCAAAGATGCTCTTCTGCATACCTCGATTGTAACTAGTGGTTATTTGAGTTACTCTTGCCTTTCTATCAGCTCGCTGGTCTGGCCATTCTCCTCTGACCTCTAGCATCAACAAGGCATTTGCGCCCACAGAACTGCCGCTCACTGGATATTTTCTCTTTTTCAGACCATTCTCTGTAATTACTACAGATGGTTGTGTGTGAAAATCCCAGTAGATCAGCAATTTCTCAGACCAGCCTATCTGGCGCCGACATCCATGCCATGTTTAAAGTCACTTAAATCACCTTTCTTCCCCATTCTGATGCTTGGTTTGAACTGGAGCAGATCGTCTTGACCATGTCTACATGCCTAAATGCATTGAGTTGCCGCCATGTGATTGGTTGATTAGAAATGTGCGTTAACGAGCAGTTGGACAGGCGTACCTAATAAAGTGGCCTTTGAGTATATTTATATATATATATACACACACACACACACACACAATAAATATACACAGTACATACACATATATTATGTTAAAACAAACATTTTTTAGGATGCGATTAATCATGATTATTTTTTGCCCAGCACTAATCAATAATTAATAATAATCTGCTTTTTTATGTTTATATATTTTCATAAGTATAAAAAAATGTATACACTTCAAATTGAGTAAGTTAAAATTAAATTAATTGTATTATCAAATCATTTTTACATTTTTTTTAGTTGCCCCTTTTACTCATTTTATTTGTATATTTATATATTTTCATATGTTTGTTACTTCCCTTAGGTTTAGCCCTCCATTCACTACTACAGGTACATCATGAAGCAACAAGTTGCAGTTTTCCCTGGAGGCCACTTGATGGCAGCAGTAAGTCACCCTCTTGTTTGGCACCATAAAGCATGATGACGGGTATTGTGTGTGAGGTGTTTGCAGTGGCAGGCTGTGGGTTGTCAGAGTGGGAGCCAACCAAAAAAAAAAGAAAATAAATAAATAAATAAATATGACGATTCCTTTCGCCCTCCGTTACGTGCCATTTGGAGATAAGATGTTAGTCCCCGAAGAACACGAATAAACTCTTGCGGGGGTTCGAATGTCATCCAGTGGGGGAGGAAGGGAGAAAAACAGTGTTTGAGAAACACAAGACAGCCGACGGTTCTTTGTCTCTGACAGGCATGAGCATTCAGCCCACCAGCGTACAGTGCGGCTGCGGCCTCACCGTGATATACATTCAGAGGGGGCGCAGGCGAAGAAAATCAATGTACGAGAGGACATGTAGGTGCTTTATGTCACAGTGTCCCAAACGGAGTAGGAGACAGCACAAATCCTTAAAAAGCAGAGAAATGGATCTGTGCTAGCGCAGGAAAGACAGAAAATTGAGAAGAAGGCGAGAGGAGGGGGGGTTGAGGGAGACCGAAATAGGGAGAGGCAGAGAAATGGAAAGAATGGAGTGAATCAACCCTATTTTTCCCCTAGTCTTTGTATTTTACATTCAGCGCAGGTCGCTTCCTGGCACTTCATGGTTTCGACCCAGCCGTATGACGCACCGCTCCCAGATGAAGGGGACCTGCTGCTGCTCGGGCTGATAATGATAATAGTTATGATGATAACAGTAATAACCAACTTCCCATGTCGCTCTCTTCCTGCCAGCTGCTTACGTGTTAGGATTATCAGCGGCTCTGACACACTGCGGTGGAGATGCTGCGCTAGCCTGGGGCGCCAAATGTGTGTGCGTTTCTGTGTGTGTGCTCGTGCATATGTGCACTTCTGCGTGTGTGTTTACGTGGTGATGCCCTCAAATCTGTCCCCCTTGCCTCTATTTCCTGCCGATTACACTCTTGCCTGAGGTTGGTGGCCCATTCAGCTGTAAGTCCTGTTCTGATGATGCTCAGGAGTGGGCAGTAACCCACTCGCCCTCTACATCCTTACACCCCCCTTTGGACATGTGCATCTAAAGGACAGATAGGACAGAAGGTTTGGTCCTTGCTGTGCTGTCATTAGATATGTTTACGTTCACGTTTTTGCATAGATATTTTGGCTTATTGTATAAAAAATGTTGGATGGAAGATGCAGCACGTTGGTGCAGTGGGTAGCATAATCGCCTCACAGGAAGAAGGTCGCTGGTTCGAGCCCCGGCTGGGTCAGTTGGCATTTCTGTGTGGAGTTTGCATGTTCTCCCCGTGTTCACGTGGGTTTACTTCGGGTGCTACGGTTCCCCCCACAAGTTCAAAAACATGTGGTCTAGGTGAATTGGTCAAGCTAAATTGTCGTGGTGTATGTGTGTGAATGAGAGTGTATGGATGTTTCCCAGTGATGACTTGCAGATGGTTCATTCCGCTGTGGTGACCCCAGATTAATAAAGGGACTAAGCTGAAAAGAAAATGAATGAATTAATGAAACACCAAGATGCGCAAAAAATACAAGTGTATCCAATAAGAAATTTTTTTTGGTAATTTCCTTGATGCGCAATAAAAAAACGTATGTGACTTAAGGATCATCTGACTGGATGACTGGACTTACAAGTGGACTGATCTCAATGCAAATGACTCTCAAATGTTCTTTTTTAGGGACTGCTTACGACTCCATTATGAACTAAAAAGCAAAAAACAACAAAACATTTTGGCATTGGTTTAAATGATGACTGAGTATTGAAGGATAAACCAGCGTTTTGAAAATGTCAAGTTTTTGAAATGATATTGGGAACATCTCCGTGTAAACCGCAAAAACAGTTTCAGTCAAAAACAAACAAAAAAATTGACTACAGAACTTTATGGCCCTGTCCCATATCATCATAAACCTTTGCAGTCTTCCTCTGAGTCCACACTTTCATGATGAAACGCTGCTTTGACTTGTGTAGAAGTCTGCTTGGCAGTTTGTTTCAATAATGGCTTGGTGAAAGTGTGCATCAAAGGTGCATTTGTGAGCACCATACTGAATGCTAAAATGATGAAATTGTCACTCTGTGGTCACTTGCCCATAACAGACAGGAGCACGCGGTCGCTGTTGTTGCCGTCTTCATGATCACAAGTCTGAATAAAGTGTGCCGCCTAAGTTTCTTTTCCCTTTTGGTGCAGTTTGTAATTGCAGTAGAGTGTGCACCGAAAGCAGACCAAACAAGTGTACTGAGATCAGCTTGAAGATATAGTCTCTATGTGAAGTTTTATAAACTAATTATCGAGAGGATCCTGTGCTATGATTGATCATTGCTGGACTCATATTAACAATCATCGATCACGATAAACAGATACAGTAAACCAATCAGATGAATCCAAGCCTACTATAAATAGCCCATTTCGTCTTATCTTCCTTATCTTCGTTTTTGAAGAATCCCCTCATCCACTCCAATCTCATCTCCCCCTTTTCCTCCTTTACCAGGGGGAGCTCTTGAGACCTAGCTGATCTCGGTCCCACTTAT
This sequence comes from Danio kyathit, assembly GCA_903798195.1. Lineage (NCBI taxonomy): Eukaryota > Metazoa > Chordata > Actinopteri > Cypriniformes > Danionidae > Danio > Danio kyathit. The sequence goes on from LR812528.1 coordinate 27,075,081, forward strand.
ATGCTAAAATAACCAATATCTCCGACCAGGGTTCTCTCCTGGGACAACATGCCAAACCTGCAATTAGTATTAAGCATTAGCTAAGTGTAAACTCTTGAAACACTTTCAAATGAACACTGGAACAGTTCAATTGGTGCAAGATAATGATTCGAACTGTAAAAAAGTACTGCAAATGGACTAAACCAGCTGCAGTGGTCAGCTGCGCAGTGCATTTTGGGATGAGGTCAAGTATTTGTTGACGGTGCTTTAGCTACGTAGTGCTATGGCCAACATTGACAATGTATTGACAATGCACTTTTACCTTTTTCAGTGCATTAAAACATTGCTTTCCAGCCACGCTTTATTCTTAAAATGTATAGTTTGTCTGAAGCAATGCTTACAAATTATATAAAATAACATGACCAGGGATACAATTCAGCCCGTGTGAACTCTTGAAACACTTTCAAATGAACACTGGAACAGTTCGATTGGTGCGAGAGCATGATCTGAACTTAGACAGACTCAACAATACTGCAAATGAACTAATCCAGCTGCAGTAGTCAGCTGAGCAGTACATTTTGGAATGAGGTCAAGTATTTGTTGACAGAGCTTTAGTTACGTAGTGCTATGACCAACAAACTCCTGAATTGACAACGCACCTTTACCGTTTTTAGTACATTAAACATTTCTTTCCAGCCACATCCGCTCTTGATTCTTGAAATGTATAGTTTGTCTGAAGTGATGCATCCAAATGATATAATATACAATGACCAAAGGGGCGTCACGGTGGCGCAGTGGGTAGCACAATCGCCTCACAGGAAGAAGGTTGCATGGTGAGGGTTTCCTCTTTCCTCCGAAAAGAAACCCACGTGAACACGGGGAGAACATGCAAACTCCACACAGAAACGCCAACTGACCCAACCGAGGCTCGAACCAGCGACCTTCTTGCTGTGAGGCGACAGCACTACCTACTGCGCCACCGTGTCGCCCCTAAAAACATTATAAACTATCAAATTCTAACTATCAAACCATTACATTTCAATGCTTTCTAATGTGTTTTGGGACATAACTCATTAGGATTTATTGGTTTGCAACCAGTAGAAGGCAAAAATGACCAGAAACCCAAGGGACCATTATAGTCCCAGCTATGATCAATACAATTTCCAATATATTCATTAACAATTACACATTCTATTAAGGATTTTATGTTGTTGCTTTTCAGCAGGGAAAACTGTTCCTAAACCTCAAGCCTCTGAAATTCACATATGTACATTTTGAGCTTCTGGAGTTTTTTTTGCCCAATGTATGTGCAAATAAATGTGAAAACTTTGGATAGAAACAGCTGTAGCCTCTTCCACTTTCTATGTTGCTAAATTGCATTTATAATAAGAAAGCTCGTCTTGCCTGACCACCAAAAATTTCACATTTAATTCAACCCTGTAAAAGATATCTGATAATTAACAGTTGCCCACAGCTCATGATTCAGAGGTATTTTCAACTAAGCATAAGCTCAGCCCATTTATTTTCTTTTGTGCTGCTTTGGTAAAACAATTTCCACCTTATCACAAGTGTAATTTAATAATACCACACAAGATGCTATAAAAGATTTCTAGTGTAGCTATGAATGACTCATGGACACTCTTTTGCCTAGCAATATTTTACCAAAGCAACATGCATGAAAACATCTACCATTATGCTAGAGCATCTTTGTAAGGACACTAGGGATGGGCGATATGGCCTAAAATCCATATTGCGATATACATTGCAGCCTCTTGCGATAACGATATATATTCGATATATAAATTATAATAGAACCATTTCAGAACAGGTTACATAGACCCTTAGGAAAGCCAAACTGCTATTTTTTTTAAAGAAATAAAGAAACGTTGCATGTCATTTTGAGAACATTTATTGTGCAAAGCAAAACTGTAATTAAACAACACAATGTTGCAGATAAATAAACTAAATGTAGTGCCTTTAGAAAGAACTTTTCTTTTAAGTCCTTGGTTCCTAAATGCCAAGTTGCAGAGAACAAAAAAACTGGTGTTTCGTTAAGGAACTTACACTGTACTGAAAACTTCCAGTATTAAAAAGTCAAATAAAATTGTGTATTGCAGATACTTTAAATAAAAACATATTTCTAACCTGCAGCCTAAGGTAACACATTTGATTTTAAAATTTTGTTCTCCTAATGAAATTAAAACTGGTGTCTTGATCTGCTCTTTCTTTCTCTCTCTCTCTCTCTCTCTCTCTCCTCTCTCTCTCTCTCTCTCTCTCTCCTCTCTCTCTCTCTCTCTCTCCCTCTCTCCTCTCTCTCTCCTCTCTCTCTCTCTCTCTCTCTCTCTCTCTCTCTCCTCTCTCTCTCCTCTCTCTCTCTCTCTCTCTCTCTGTCTCTGTCTGCTGTAGTGTTGGTGCTGCTGAGAGATTGAGACGCACCAGACAAAGTTTGCTTATAAAGTAATGCAAAAATGAATACAATTAATATCGAAAGCGAAAGCAGATTCCAGGGAAAAGAGAATGTATTGTCACCCCAAATAATGAGCTGGATCAGTCTATTAGTCTTCGCGCTCTTCTCAAAGCTGCTAAAGGCAGGACAACAGTTCTGTATCCAGCGCGTCTTGTGGGTCTGCATGCAGAGCATGCGATTCTGTGGCAGAGGGGTCTCAGTTTCTCGCGAACACAGAACCGGGCCGCCCCAATAATATATCGGCGGCCAGGTAAAATCTGTGTGGGAAGCGTGTGTGGGAATCTGTGTGACAAGCCACGATATGCCATGCATGAGGCTCGCAAGTTGTGCGACACGTCGCCATTCGGTGCCATGCGTTGCTTAGTGCTGTTGTTGAGAGCATCAGCGTGTGCTACAGTCACAATAGATTTCCAACGTAATACACCATACGTTAGTGTGAAGAGCATGTTGTTTTACCGTGGCCGAGTGAATTAAGTTATCAATCGAGCTTATTAAAAAAGAAAATATGCGAGTGAAATGGTCGCACTGTCGAGCCCTGTCCATGTTTATTCAAGATGATGCGTTGCAGCCGGCTGCAGCTCGTTGCACTTAATTTCGCGGGTAGATTGCGTCATCAAACATGCATTATCGCGATAGTGCAATAGAATTAGAATCTCTATCGTAGGCCAATTTTGTATAGTTTATATTGCATATCGTTTATATCGCCCATTACTAAAGGACACTGTAAAATATTTTTTTCAAAATTGTAAACAATATAATGAGAAAAGGAGTGAATTACACAAGAGAAGACATTTTTTTTTTAATTCAATGAAATCATTATTTGATTATTTTCTATTGCAAATAATCAAATTTTGGTCTTTTAAAAATGGAGATGTTTAAAACTGAACACAGCGCTACATGTATTTTCATCCACATATAATTGATTAAATACAGCAGAAGTTGTGAACATTGTTGGTGTTTTGTGTTTGCCAGTCTGACTCACAGATACTCTTTTTTGCCTCGCTACACATTCGCAGGTATTCCTGTCATGTCTCTCATGCTGATGACGCTCTGACTCAGTAACTAAAAATGACATCCTTGATTTGTACTCGCACAAATGCGCAGAAAGGACTTCTGGTCTGAGATCATACTAATTTTGAGGTACGAAGATAAGCAATTAAGTCAATTAGCTGGAAGTTAAGCTTCTATTGATTTCCAAGAATAGAGTCTAAAAATGCTGCCGGTGAATCGACACAAGCACGCACGTCGCTCACTGGCATTTCATGGCAAGAATGGCTCTTGCTTTCGTAATTAGCTTTCTTTGAATATGTAAATAAGCAGATGTTACTTTTAGTTAGTAGTTAGCAGCCAAGATTCCCTAACAGGTGTAACCCAGAAATTGGAGAGTCAATTTGATCCAAATCCAGATCTTTTATGACCCTCTGGGGACCAACAAAAAGAATGTTAGATCACTTTTTGGTTTTAGGAATACATTTCTTTTTATCACATTTTAAATGAGTTGGCTTTAACTGTACTGTAAACTTACATTTAAAAAGATGGTTGGGGAGGTTTACTGGTATGTATAGGTTTAAAAGGATAGTTCACCCAAAAATGAAAAATCTTTTTTTGTCATTTTTGAAAAATGTCATTTTTTATTCATGCTCTGCTTGTTCCAAACCTGTTTCAGTTTCTTTCTTCTGTTTAACACAAAGAAGATATTCTGAAGAATGTTGGGAAAAAAAGCAGCCATTGACTTCTATGATATATTTTTGTTTCAATAGCTGCTTTTCCCCCCAACATTCTTTAAAATATCCAATGCAACCTCACAGCATTTTGTAACTTTTTGACTTAGTAGCTAATTCGTATAAATTTGTACAATCTTATTTTTACAATTTAGTATGATTTGCTCATCCTCCAGTGACAGATTAGGGGTGGGGTTTGGTGCCATGCCTCTTTTAAAAATTGTACATTTTTGAATGACTAAAAATATATTATGTTACATTACCTTGTGAGACCAAGCCTGAATATCTTCTTTTGTGTTCAGTTTAGAACCACTCAAGTGTGAGTAAATGGTGAGGATTTTTTTAGTTTTTGGGTGAACTTTCTCATTTCAAATGTTGACAACAGTATTTTTATATACTTTATATTATAGCTTACCCTGCCATTGCTGGCTTTAACAGAGATTTTTCCAACACAGGCTCATTGGAAATATGTGTCCAGGGCTACATTTTTAGGAACCGTAAAATATGTCCTCAGATCCACTGCTTCGTCTGCATTTTGTGTGCAAAACAAACGATACGGTGTGGTATGGTGCCAAAACAACTTCTGTTTATGTTCATGCTACTCCTGACTGCTTACCTTCGTATGAATGGCTTTTACAATGCAGTCAGTTTGCTCGGTAGCTCACCTCATACGGCATCAGACTTGGGACATGAAGCAGCTTGACAAGCTTTCTATAATCCGATGATACATTGAACTCCAGCAATAAATAGAAAATAGACTTACAATTTTATCAACAGATTATTTCTGTGTACAGCATGGATGTCTCGCAGTGTTGGTGTGTTCTTGAAAATGACATTCTTTGGTACATTTGTTAAAATGCATTGTTGTAACTTGTAATGAGTAATAATATAATTATTATTAGTAATGTGTAATATTTTAAAGATACAGTAAAAAGTCATCTACTAAGGTAATCGCATTCGTTTTGTAATGCGTTACTCCCAACACTTATCATATTGTATAATATATTTTACTTTAATGCTAAACAGGATATTTGATCATATTTTCTGCATGGCTATACAAATTTTATTTTACTTTGTAGTTTAAAAACAGAAATGAAACATTTTATAAATAGCCACTTTAACTTTGTTTTGCTTGTCTATTACATATTTGAAATATGTAATATAATACACTCCCAAATCAAAAACATTGAGACAGTATGGAAATAAAAAAAGAAATTAGTGATTTCTTAACTTACTTAGATCTGTATTCCTGTGTTTCTGTGTTCCTGTCATTCAGACCTGCAACACTTTCCAAAAAAAGTTGGGACAGGAGCAATTTAGGGTTAGTAATCAGGTAAATTTGTTAAACAATAATGTGATTTAAAATAGGTGATGTCAGCAAGTGATTGTAATTATAATTTGTTAGAAAAGCACATTACAAAGTCCTGGCTGCAGTGGAAGAGGATAAAGGTACTTGACTGGCCTGTCTGCAGTCCTGACCTGTCTCCAATAGAGAATGTGTGGCACATTTTGAAGTGCAAAATGTGACAACTAAGACCCTGCACTATTGCCCACTTTAAAACTTGTTTGCAGGAAGAATGGGACAAAATTACACCTAAAACCCTTCATCACTTGATGTCTTCAGTCCCTAAACGTCTTTTCATGAGGAACACATTAAATAATTTGCTTTTGTATTGTCTAAAATGAAATACAAGTCAAAGTAAATTTAGAAATCACTTCTTTCTTCTTTTTATTTGTGTTTTCCATACTGTCCCAACTTTTTCTGATTTGGGGTTGTATAATATAATATAATATAATATAATATAATATAATATAATATAATATAATATAATATAATATAATATAATAGGGCGACGCAGTGGCACAGTAGGTAGTGCTGTCGCCTCAAAGCAAGAAAGTCGCTGGTTCGAGCCTCGGCTGGGTCAGTTGGCGTTTCTGTGAATGAACCACCAACTTATCCAGCACATGTTTTATGCAGCGGATGCTTTTCCAGCTGCAACCCATGTCTGGAGAAACATCCATACACACTCATTCACACTCATACACTACGGATAATTTAGCCTACCCAATTCACCTGTACCAAATGTCTTTGGACTGTGTGGGAAACTGGAGCACCCAGAGGAAACCCACGCGAACGCGGGGAGGAGACATGCAAACTCACACAGAAAACACCAACTGACCCAGGCGAGGCTCAAACCAGCGAACTTCTTGTGTGAGGCGATAGCACTACTGCGCCACTGCGTCGACCCCTAACAAAACCAAGTGAAGAAAATTTATTCAAAATAACTAATATTTTTAAACATCCCCTACTATTTATATTATATTTATATTATATATATTATATTATATTATATTATATTATATTATATTATATTATATTATATTATATTATATTATATTATATTATATTGGACATAAAACTGTGACAAGAAGAGTCTCAGAGATGGCACACAGAAAACTCTCACTATAGTGGACATAAAAAGGTATTGCGGGGTCTCAAGAGGATAATTGTATCATGAAAAGCATTTAACCTCGGGTTCTTCCCATTGGGACTGCAGCCGCGACACTAAATCACTCCAACAAAACCGCCTTCAACCCCCTAAAAACCCAGAGCTCAATATTACTCTATAAGATGTTATTTTTACATTTGTTTTTTTACGGCTAGAATACATTTTAAAAACGTCACACTACAAATTCCAGATGAAAGACGCAAGTTGCACAATATTGATGAATTTCTGCCTCCACATCATCATGAATCACTGAAGAGGCTGCAATCCCAGGTGCTTGCTTTTTTTATACCGTAATTAAAAACCACGTCGTACGAGCACGACAGAATTAATTGTTAAAAATTGGGGCTCTTAGTGTGCAAATTTGCCTTGAAACAACAGAGACTTAATTACTGGCCATAAATGAAGGAAAAGACCCAGTGCCATTAGCTGTAGGGCGACGGGCATCGTGGCCATTAGTGATGGGCCAAATTGGGCTAATTTCGGTGAGGACCACATGTGATGGAGTGATAGAGAGGAGGGGGAAAAAAGAAAGACAGAGAGAGATGGGGGTGGAGGACAGAAAGATGGGGGTTTGGAAATGGTGAGTAATGAATCCGCTGCCAAATGAAGTGTATGAGTCAAACATTTAGGAATTGGATGTTCTGTAAATTAAAGATGTTTATCATGACTGCTGCGCTTTCAGCTGCCTTAAAGCATCTTTTAAACATGTGCCAGTGCTTCATTATGGGCCGGTCTAATGATAAACATCTGCTCAGTGGGACAATTCTAATTTATGCACCTTTGTTCTGAAGGATTACTGCTTTCCTGTGCTATTTTCAAAAATGCTGGATGATTAGGCACTACTCAGACAGCAATAAATGCACAGACAGTTTTATCAGGATGTTACAGTAAAATTGATTGCAGTTAGACATCCAAAGCTTATAATTGTACAGTTTGATTATTATATTATATTATATTATATTATATTATATTATATTATATTATATTATATTATATTATATTATATTATATTATATTATATTATATTATATTAAACAAAAATCTAAATTGTGATAGAATATTGATGATTATAATTATACTACAATGATAATACAATTAGTATTCTAATAGCTCATATAATTATGAATAAAATATTTAAAAGGGGCCATGATGCTTATTATTTAGGTATTTATTTATATAAAATATATGATTAATTATAATATTTAAAATAATACAATATTACAAATATCTCAATGACCCTTTAAGTAACTCTAAATATTTACAATAATAAGGTCCATGACATAACTAAGTACGATTTTTAAAATTGGCATTATAAGTATTAATAATATTATTGATTTTTGTTACTTAAAATATCCATTACAATGACAGTGAATAAAATAATGACAGTCAAATTAAGGACATCCTCATAGCCCAATAAAATTAGTACCCTAATAGCTCATATAATTCTAAATATTTAGAAATATTTAAAAGGAGCCATGATGCTTTTATTGAGGTATTTATTTATAAAATACATGATTAATAATAATAATTAAAATAATACAATAATAAAAAAATACGTCAATGACCCTTTAGTTAACTAAATATTTATAATATAGTAAAATATTACACATTATATTATAATTGTATTATATTATATTATATTATATTATATTATATTATATTATATTATATTATATTATATTATATTATATTATATTATATTATATTCTTTTCAAAATTGTGATATATATTCATAAATATAATAAAGCATCAATGATAATACAACTAGTCTAGCTAATATAAATCTGAAATATTGATGCCATGATGCTTATTATTGAAGTATTTATTTATAAAATACATGATTAATAATAATAATTAAAATAATACAATATTAAAAATAAGTCAATGACCCTTTAGTTAACTCTAAATATTTATAATATTATAAATTATTACACAGTATATTATATTATATTTTGACACATCTAAGTATGATTTTTAAATATGCATTCTAAGTATTAATAATATTGTTTTGATTTACTTAAAATAATTAACTACAATGATAGTGAGTAAAATAGGCACAGTAATACTTAAGACATTCCCGTAGCCCAATTTTAAAATCCTATGTTTTAAACAATCAAAATAATCTAATCAAATTTGTAAAACCTATAAACAGAAAACAGTAAACAGAAAATACGAAAATCCTAACACATTCACATTTGAGCACACATGCTTTTTTACGCAGCAGCGGTGCAGCCAAACAAGCACGTGACAGTACCAGCTCGTCATCTCGCCTTCCCAGATAAAGACTGTGCACGCGGTGATAACGGCCATCGTCTCGCCTCTAGTGCCCTTAGGGTTTTAGGCAGAATGGGAGAGGCTAATCTCAGACACAATAACCAGCAGAGATGACAGACCAGCAAACCGCAGCTGTGTCACGCCACCATGCACACACCACACATTAGCCATTCACAGAGAAAATAAAACCTCACTCAATACCAGGATTTGCCAAATGGCTGACTGCTTACATGTGTGTATATATATATATGTCATTTTATAGTTTCATGTAAACTATGATATAGATTGGTCTTTGTTGGTGTGCATTTATCTTTCAGCCCGTGTTGGATAGATTGGCGCACATAAGCGAGACGTGATTAGTCCTTTATTGTGGTCTTTTCTTAAAAGACAATTTTCTCCCATCACACTCCTTTGACATCTGTCCCTTTTATGTGCTCCGCCTGATAGGAGCCAGTTTGTGTGTGTGTGTGTGTGTGTGTGTGCTATAGTAATAGTATTGTGTGCTTTAATCCTGGTTCCTCAAAGCTTAGGATGATAGAGCAACTATATAAACAGTTTATATATACATATGTGTGTGGGACTAAGACGTTTCTCTTTCTTTGAACCTCTTTGAACCCGCTTTAACCTCCACATTTTTGATCCCTCATATCAAAGAGGCTTAGATGAAGGAGAAAATGTGTTTGTTTATTTATGTGTGTGTGTGTGTGTTTGTATACATTTCAGATTAATTTTGAAGATCTGTTAACCTCCACTTCAAAGTACTGTTGTGCGACAGAGCCCCAAAACGATGACAATGAATGTTTGTTATATGTTTTGACCGTTGTTTGATGGTGACTCACCTGCTTGGTGCATATTTCTTTGTCTCTTTGTGTCCCAGTCTGTCTTTTTCTGTATCTGTTTTGTCTGTCTCTTTCTCTCCGGCTCTCTCTAAATGTAAAACGAGAGCCCGCCCCCGACAGGTCACTTTACTAATGTGAAAAGACACAATTTCAGATGCGTGTTTGGCATCGGAATTACCCGTCGACCAATCATAGGACAATCCACATCATCACCCCTCGCTCTGTCATGATGATGTCACTGGGTGTGTAGAGCGTGTAGTGCGTTACGTAGCGAGTGGGCACGCGGCAGTGCGGAGCATCGGCTCAAATCGCAGATTTATTGTGTGTCGCCCAGTTCTCTCTCTCTCTCTCTCCCTCTTTTGACTTTCTTTCCCACTCCACCCTTTTTTCATTTAACGTCACATTGGCATCAATCATCACTTTCCTCTTGCCCCCCTCATCCATCTCTCTCTGTCTTCTCCATTGCGGTTCCTTCTCGCCATATCAGTCTGTTCATCCTCCCTTTTCCATTTATCACGTCTACATGATTGTTATTGCTCATTTGTGCGCTGACAGTATTAAAACACCTCAGGCTTACAACAGCTTGCTGTGCCATTTTGGGTTTTTTTTCCTCCTCCTGAAACAACCTGGAAGTGGGAGTGCGCAAAAACGAACACACATTATAAACGCCACATGCTACATGGGAATTAAACTGTCAGACGAGTAAGGACTATGTGCCAGAACTGCTGCGTGCGGGTCTGAAATCATCTTCATTATACTTGCGTGCTACTCGTCCTTTTGGTGGTCTATCAGAAATAATTTTAAAAGGACAGAAAATGCCTTTATTTCACAGCCAGGGGTGATTGCTGAAGCGTTTCAAAGCCATTTGACTGAAAATGAGCGCAGCTCAAGCGTGGAAATGGCAAGCTGTTTATGATGTCACCTAAACCCTGACTCATTCTGTAGGTTTTTCTGAAATTGAACGTCGGCCTGATCTCTTTTGAGATAGCGGCTTGCTTTACGCAATTAAAAAGTCGTTTTCTCTCTCCTCCCCTCGCAGCAAAATCTGCCTGACATTTGTTCGCCATGTTTTGAGCGCCGGGCCAATGGTTTTGCACTCGGCTTACCCGTTCTGATTGAACAATGACCAGAGTCTCGACGCTCTGAGGTCGCTCCATTAGGGTATTTATACTAAAGCACGACGATCCCTTCAGTCCAATCAGCAGCTGCCATATTAGAGCTGAAATGAAATGGTGGTGTGTTATGTTTTGCTTTCGTGCTCTTTGAGAGCGCGCTGCCGCATTGGCCAATCATCAGCGCAGCGTGCAGTCGCTTCCGTCTTTGTGATTTCTTTGGAATGCTGTTGTTTGCTTAAATTGCTCTCTTCTTGCACAAGAAAGCCGGAACTGAGCGAGAAAGGGCGGCTGATTGCGGCTATTGTCTAGCGAGTGTGGCTCATGGGCACTCACAGGGTAATTGCTGCTCAAGGAGGCTGAGGCGTGCACCGAAGGGAGAGCCAGTGTGTTTGGAAGGAGGATGAGGATGGTGTCGAAAGGGTTTCACTTTTATAATTTATGATAATTTCCCCAACAGCGCTCTCTAGTTAGTAAAAAAAACCCAGAGGGACTCTCAAACTAAGCTGTACTAACACACGCTCCCATTGTTTCATGAAAGACACACGGCACTCTGTGAAGGGCGAGTGGGAAATGGGAAAAAAACAATCGAAGGGGTTTGATACCAGTCTATTGTGCAGCAGCGGCTTATAACCTGAAGTCCCATCTTTCACCGTGATGTGTGTCTTTGCCTCGCTCGAAGGCGATGTCAGCGAGACGGAAATGTTTAGAGAATAGTCTGAGCCCCGGAGCCATCATGATTTTTAAAAGACGTTATCTGTTAATGCGATGACGACGATCTTTGAGGTTTCATTTCACTTGAAGTACGACTTTTGTCAGATGTTGTTTTGTGCTATCTCGTAAGATACATTTCCCTTTAAACTCGGAGCTGGGATGACTTTCGTTCATCCATTTTGTTTAATTTATAGTGTGACACCTGGAAGGTTTACATCCTTGTAAACACTCGCTCTTTCTCCCCTCTCTCTCTGCATCTGGATCTCTTTTGACTAAATGCAGAGGTTGTCGGTCATCTGCATTTGCATTGATGAGTGGTTTTGCATGAACGTCGTTGTATATAGAGGTTTTGCTGGCCTGAAATGCTAGTTGTTGGGGTCTTTGAACGTTCATGTTATCATATGTTGGCATTATAGGGGGGACAGTGAGGGGAGAGAGGGAGAGAGAAAATGTGTGTGTACACTGTATATAAATTGGCAGGTTGTAATTAAATGTGCAGACCTCTCTACTATCTCCTCCTCCAGCCCTGCGCCAGTGACGCACAAACGGCTGCAGCAAAGTGAGTCATCCAGCCCTGAGGATCACCAGCCCTCCCTCTATCTCTATATCCCCCTCTTCCCCAGTCCCCCCTTGTACCTCTTTCTCTCTTACCCTCCTCCATTCAGTCCCTGCCACTCCATCCCTCGTCCCTTTTTCCCCACTGTCCCTCCTGATTTTTCCAGTCACATGTTTTTTCACTTATTGACCGCTCCCCCTTCACCCTCACGCGAGTCTCTCTGCATTTGTCTTTCTGTCTCTCTCACACAAAATTTTACTACTTTTTTACTACTCTCATCTTCTGTCCTTTTCAGTCACTTTATCATTCTCGTAGGCTCTATTATGTTTTGCTGTGTTTTTTTTCCATTTGCATCAAATCAATAAAATAGATGCATTACATGAAATAGTCTAGATGGTACTAAGTTTAAGAAAGAAAGCAACATAAAAGTGAAAACGAAAAAGTCAAAAGAAGATGTTTGTCGCACGTCAACATCTTGAGAGACTATATATAGGTGTACATATATATACACTAGCAAGTTACCTTATATGAAATAATTGTCTTTGTGAGAGAGATGATTTAATTTAAAAGCTAAACAATGTCCTGACTCAATTTATGACTCATTTTTAATCATTACGTTTTCCAAAGTTGACTGATGCAACCAGAACTAGCTTAGAGGGTGATGGGAAAGTGTACTTTTTCCACTATATTAATCGTATGTTCTTTTCACATATGCAGTGGAGATCAAAATAACTTGTAACACTTTATTTTGATGGTCCATTTGAGTATTAGTAGACTGTCTGCTTAATATCAGTTGATACTGCGCCTTCAACAGACATTTAACTGACTATAAGAAACTTTGCAAGTACATGTCAACTTACACTAACCCTAACCCCAACCTAACAGTCTACTTATAATCTAATGAGAACTAGTTGGCATGTAGATGCAATGTAACAAACGGACCAGCAAAATAAAGTGTGACCAAGTCTTAACTTTGCAGTTTTCACTCACTTTGCAAGATGGTGAGCTGCTCTAAAGTGACAAAAACCCTTCGATAACAGGTTTTCCAAATGAAGGCCAAAAGGATGACTCTTTCAGTCATAGCAAGGCTGAAAGAATTTTGGCTGGTGCCCAAAATCTGTGATTTCTAGTTCATTCATTTTCTTTTCGGCTTAGTCCCTTTATTAATCAGGGGTTGCCACAGCGGAATGAGCCGCCTACTTATCCAACATATGTTTTACGCAGCGGATGCCCTTTCAGCCACAACCCAGCACTGGGAAACACTCATAAACTCTTGTATTCACACCCACACATACAGTAAATAATAAGCCAATTTAGCTTATTCAATTCCCCTATAGCGCATATCTTTGGATTGTGGTTGAAACTGGAGCACCCGGAGGAAACCCACGTGAACACAGGGAGAACATGCAAACTCCACACAGAAATGCCAACTGACCCAGCTAGGGCTCGAACCAGCGACCTTCTTGCTGTGAGGCAACATCGCTACCCACTGTGCCACTGTGTCGCATAATTTCTAGTTACTTTACAATTTTTATAATTCATTCAAGTCCCCTTAAATGGCTGGTTGTCCATGACAAACATGCATGAGAGGACCAGTTAATGCAGAAAATCTCAAAGGGCAATAGGTTTAACACTGAAGCTGGAATTGCTCTCCAGTTCAGAGCTGAACAAGGGATCTGGTCTCAGTATACAGTGTCTCGATGTTTAAAAGAGTTTGGAATGAAAGCCCTGCAGTGACCAAAAACTCTCACCAGCAGAAACAATCAATAGAACAGGACAGAGATGACAGTGACCTGCTCCAAAGTTCACTTTAATAATGAAAGCAAGTTTAATTCATTTGTGTCCGATGGGAAATATTCTTCATTTACAAATAGAGGAAAGACTGAATCCAAAGTGGGCGGCACGGTGGCCTCACAGCAAGAAGGTCGCTGGTTTGAGTCCCAGCTGTGCCAGTTTCTCTGTGGAGTTTGCATGTTCTCCCTATGTTCGTGTGGGTTTCCTCTAGGTGTTCCGGTTTTCCCCCACAGTCCAAAGACATGCGCTATATGTGAATTGGATGATTCTAAATTGGCTGTAGTGTGTGTGTGTGTGTGTGTGTGTGTGTGTGTGTGTGGTGTGTGTTGTGTGTGTGTGGTGTGTGTGTGTGTGTGTGTGTGTGTGAATGCGAGAGTGTATGGGTGTTTCCTAGAACTGGGTTGCAGCTGGAAGGGCATCCGCTGCGTAAAACATATGCCGAAATAGTTGGCGGTTTATTCCTCTGTGACGACCCCTAATAAATAAGGGGATAAGCCTAAGGAAAATGAATTAATGAATCCAAAGTGCTTCTTCAGTAACATGGTTCTATCCTTGCATTCATCACACAATCAGCCAGCAGTTTCCATACACAACAACGAGCCTGTCACAGCAAAATGGGTAGCCAGTCACAGCTGAAAACATTAAATAGTGAAATGGCCAGCCCAGGGTCCTGACATAAACCTAAATGAAATTTTATGGCTAAGAAACATACCGTAGTCAACAAACTGTGGAAGAGACAAGAAGAGATGATGTGAGAGACTAGGAAGGTCCTGTGGCTGCAGATGTGCTTTGAAAATTTCGACTGTTGTAACCCTCAGATATGTTTTTTTTAAAGTTACAAGCATCGCTGTTCTCAAATTGTTTACACACTGATCAACTAGTATGGTATTGCCACAAGTAACATTATTTTGAATTTTTAACGATGAAGAAAACATTATTTCTGAAAAGATTTAATCTCTATTTTTTATTCTCCACAGTAAACATCACTTTTTATTCTCACAGATTGTGTTCTGACATCTTTTTTTCTATCTGCATCACTTCAAAATAAATACAAATAGACGCAGTAGATAAAACCAAATTGCAGTTTAAGAAAAATAGTAACAGATGGGTGAATAAATTGAAAGAGTTCACATGCCAAGGATGTATCACAAGCAACTGTATACAGTACATATAGACATACCTTTTTATGATATTATCTTTTAAACCTATAACTTTATGTATTGTAACCAAAACAAGCAAGAGTTTAGTGAAGTGTACAAGTAAGGTTCAAACAGGTCTCATGGTGACAATCAAAAAATATGAATGCTTTTTCATTATTCTCATCCTCCATACTTTCAGACCTTTATCATTCTTGCAATCAATATCATATTTTACTATTTTTTTATTCCCATCAAATTGCTAAAAAATTCAAATGAATGCATTAGATGAAAAGCTCCAAATGGTGCTCATTTTAAGAAAGAAACTGAATTAAGAAAGGATAGCATCTTGTATCAAAGATGTCACTAGTGACTGTATACAGGTGTACATGTATACTG
The DNA here is from genome assembly GCA_903798195.1 of Danio kyathit. Classification (NCBI taxonomy): domain Eukaryota; kingdom Metazoa; phylum Chordata; class Actinopteri; order Cypriniformes; family Danionidae; genus Danio; species Danio kyathit. Next base: position 27,090,582 of record LR812528.1, read on the forward strand.
GCAAGTTACCTTACATGAAATAATGTTCTGTTGAATAACATGAGATTAATAATTTGATCTACCATATAAGCTAAACAAAATTCTGACTCAGTAGATGACTCATTTGCAATCGCTACATTGTCCAAAGTTGACTGTTGGAACCAAAACAAACTCGGAGGGGGTTGGGAAAGCGTATGTATAATTGCTCAAACAACTGACTATAAATCAATCAAAAATGTTGCTTATGTGCCTGGTGCTTTGCCACTGCTTAAATTACAGTATTGTGTGGATTTTGAGGTCATACGCTACTATTATGTCCGTTAAGAATTTTTGGAAGAAGTGGGAAGCAGACCGATCACATCCATGAGTCATGTAATTGTGAGCACTGCCCCGGTTGGCTTTGACTAAAAAAAGAAGTTCATCGCCTGAGAAAAAAAGAAGCAATTTAGCACCTAACTTGCCGTGGTTATCCAATTAGCTTCATCTAAAACGCAGCTATGCATGGGGAGCAACATACTGATGTCACCATTTAAACGCTCTCAAAGAGTTCTGCTGAAACACAATCAAATGGAATCTATTCTTTTATTAAAATGAAAGTGGCTGTAGAATAATGGCTGAGTGGGGAGCTGGCTACCCATGTAAATGAAAAAAGAAAGCGGAAATATAACTTTTTTCGAATTCTCGAAGCGGTTACAGCTGTGACTCATTCAGTTTGCTCAGCCATTGCAGCTGTGCCATGACTAGCTAAAGAGTCATACGAAAAAACTTTTGATCTCCCTACTTTTGTCTCTTCTCACAATAATGCATGAGAATTTGTTTCATTGCATGAGCAAGCGTATAAATCAGCTGTAGGTTGTTGTATTCTATTTCTGTTTGTACCATGATAAAGAGTAGGGTTGGATCAAAATTACATTACATAACATTTTTCAACTTCTCAGTGTGTATTTGATTTGCTACAGTATAAAACGTTAGGGTTTTCTTGTTAAATGGTTCCTAAGTACACTACCTGACAAAAGTCTTGTCGCCTATCCAAGTTTTAGGAACAACAAATAATAACTTGACTTCTAGTTGATCATTTGGTATCAGAAGTAGCTTATATGAAAGGCAAAGGCCTCTAGATTACGCTTACTTTACCAAAATAAAATATGATCATGCCTTTTAATCATTTAATTAGGACAGTAAGGTCTGACTTTGCTTAGACAAAAGTCTTGTCACTTATATACTGAAATAATGTACAGTATAGAATATAAAGTCATGGTGCAGTGGAAAAAGAATTAATATTGTATATGACTCCCATGAGCTTGGAGGACTGCATCCGGACTATCAGAGTTCATCAAGATTCTTTAAATTCATCTTTAATGCCTCCTCCTTTATCTTAACCCAGACATGCTCAATAATGCTCATGTCTGGTGACTGGGGTGGCCAATCCTGGAGCACCTTGACCTTCTTTGCTTTCAGGAACTTTAATGTGGAGGCTGAAGTATGAGAAGGTATCCTGCTGAAGAATTTGCCCTCTCTTGTGGTTTGTAATGTAATGGGCAGCACAAATGTCTTGATACCTCAGGCTGTTGATGTTGCTATTGACTCTGCAGATCTCTCGCACGCCCCCCATACTGAATGTAACCCCAAACCATGATTTTCCTTCACCAAACTTGACTGATTTTCTGTGAAAAAACTTCTGCAGTATTTGTGATGATTGGGATGCAGTTCAACAGATGATTCAACGGAAAAATCTACCTTTTGCCACTTTTCCAAATGATCAACTAGAAGTCAAGTTATTTTTTGTTACTCTCACAACTGGGATCAACAGCAAGACTTTTGGTAGGGTACATCTATCACAAGTGTATGTTTTCCACTCACGTTTTCATTCAAACTATGGCGACATTGCTCTGTTACTTGTCCTCATTTAAAAATTTAAATGCTGCTATCTAAACTTTCGAAAGGAACCAAATGCAAGAACCATGTTGCTTCATGTTTCAGTCAAACAAACAAAATCTTGTGTGGTTCGACTAAAGAATTAAATATAATACTAAGCATGCTTGCTATAGTTGTTGTGGTGTTGTGATTTAGACCCCCTAGTTTTTTGTGTTTCTGCGATCTCTGAATCCAATGCAAAATCAACAAAAAGTCACACATTTTTGCGATCCTGCAAAATGCAAATAATCTCATAAAACATCCAATTCCAAACCATAAAATCAAATTGTATTTATTTCAGTTTGCAATTAATTGTTTTACAAGACTTATAGACGTTGCAGATCCAGAACACATGATGTACTGTATTTGAGTGTCTCTCGAAAAATTACATCTCACCTGTTCCCTCACAATCCTAACATTACATGGAAGTGGGGGAAAATTGTTCTGCAGCCTGTGCAGTAAGCACATCCAACACAGCGGGAATTAGGCGTTTTGTGTGTTTTGATGCAACTTTGACGCGCTTCAGGCTACAAAGAAAGTGGGAGCAAACATCTAACAAACTGAGCAATGGAACTGACAGAAAAGGAAGTAGCTTACAATGATAGCGATTGGTTCAAGGATGACGGTCGCTGGACGTGACCAAAATATTACATTATTTTTGCTTTACAAGTATGGCTGGTATCCTATTATGATGTGCGTCAAACCGCTAAATGATTTCTCTTAACTCTTTCCCTGCTGTTGACGAGAGAAAGGTTTTACAGCAATCCGTGTTTTAGGTATATTACGGTAGGGGAAGCCCTAACCATTTTAGATCTTGTCTTGACCAAAATAAAGAAGCTTTATTTTTATGATTTGTGTCATTGTGTCAGATTGCACACCTAACATAGTAGGCTACCTAATATGGTATACTGTATATATATATATATATATATATATATATATATATATATATATATATATATATACATACACAGCGTACTTTACAGTCCAATTCATCACAAATATTACACAATATATTTTGTAACTGTAGTATGAACAGCAAGTGAACCAGGACTAAATATGCTAAAGAAAGGGAAGCGAACTAAGTGTGAACACATAATAAAATATTACCCTATATAAAAATGCAGCCAAAAAGGTGATTACTGGAACATTTTTAAACATGTAAAGAACGTCAGAGACTTTTTTGAACATGAATCACTGAACCTGAGTTCTGAAATATAATATGTAACAGAACTAATTTGTAGCTGTAAATAATGATTTCATTTGCAGTAGTAGTTGTATAGTATAGCAGTATTGTTTTTGATTTAAGGTACTTAAGTATTTACTGTATTTTATATAACATTTTTTCAGTATATAAGGGGGAATTTTGCTCAGTTAATTGCATTAATTCATTAATTAACATACAGCTTATGTAACCTAGCTGGCAAGGGGTAGCCTACAATCTGTCCATTTAAATATTGTGTGGTCTGCTCTCCTCATCCTTAAGAGAGGATCAGAATGGAGAGGCAGTGTGGGCGAGTTGGTGGAGGCGATGATGGGATGTGGGGTAGCAGGTTTGTCCTTATCAAAACATTATCTGGGACAGCAAGGTCGCTGCTTACCAGAGGACACTTTCTGTACTTAGAAAACACTGTTAAAACCACCCACTACGATGCAGCTTAAAGAAATAATCCTCCAGCCCAGTTGTTTCACACTGCAAGAGAGCACTAATGCATTTTTTTGTCCTTATGTACGTGTGTGTATGTATATGTACACAGTGGAGATCAAAATTAGAAAACAATTCATGAAGGCTGATTTGCAAAATAACCAAGGAATAAACATTGCGGATATCACTTCAATGAAATTGAAAGAACACAAATGATTGTAGCACAAAGAAATTGTACAGAATGTGCTGTGATCTTGGTCCAATTTTCTTCCAGTTCATTGACTGTGGGTTTTTTGGCCATATATTTGTTGCAGGGGATTTCCCATAGAATTTCAGTAAGGTTTAGGTCTGTACTCTGGGGTGCCATTTAATAAATTCAGTAGAACGAACTGCTTTTCCTTTTTTTGCTCATTTCAATTGCTGTCTGATAAACATTTTCATTTACTCTACCATGTAGCTCTATAAGTGACACCTCAGCTTTGGAAAACACCACCAAACCTTGACATTTCCTTCTACGCTTTTTTACTGACTTCTACACACTTTGGCTTCACTCTTTTCCAGTTTGGAAACATATACATAAAATGTTTAAATAATGTTAATAATATGCCATAACCAAAAAAATTCTACTTACTTTTATCAATAAAGTGAAATTTTGACCAGTTCTCTGCCCACACAACATGCTCCTCAACAAATCTTTTACTGAAAATTCTCTCAAGCATCGGGACACTACCAAGACCCTTACCCTTTTCAATGCTCAAATGTTAGGCAATGCATTTTTACATTTTTATTTGGTCACTATTTGGTTTCAAGGATGTAAATCTTCCTCTTTCCTCTTTTAAATTAAGAATAATTTTAATCACATTCTTTTGCCAGCAAATATTTTCAGGTAGTGGCCAAGTTTTGTTGTTGACCATATCAGGCAATATTCTTTTGCCAGCAAATATTTTCAGGTAGTGGCCAAGTTTTGTTGACCATATCAGGCAATATTACAGTATTTCTATCCCCAAACTTTTTAACAGAACAGATATATTATACAGTGTAGGGAAAAAAGTATTCAACACGTCATGTTTTTTTCCTGGGAATAATATTTCTAAAGGAGCTGTTGAGATGGTATTGAACCAGATTTTGTTAAAAACTCAAACAATACAAACATAAAAAAAATAAAACAAAACAAAAAAATATGGATTTTTTTTATGTGTAATAACTATGAAATGACACAAGGAAAAAGTACTGAAACATATTTAATACTAATTTAATACTAAAACATATAAAAGGCTTTTTGGTGACGGCAGCTTAAAGGCGACTCTCATAATGAGAATGATTTGTGAGAATTAATTTACTTGTGTTTTTTACAGACTTCAACAGAGTGTAAAAATCTTGATGGTTCTGTGGGTCTCGTCTATCAAATCTGAGCTTTATTTAATATTTTCTATTGGCTTCAAGTCAGGTGATTGGCTGGGCCATTCTACAGCTTTATTTTCTTTCTCTGAAAGCATTTGAGAGTTTCCTTGGGTGTGTTTTGGATCATTCTCTTGCTGAAATGTCCACCCTGGTTTCATCTTCATCATTCTGCTAATGTAGATGTTGGACTGAAGCAGCTAATATTAATTTACAATGATGAAGGGCAGAGGGTTGCTGAAGAACTACTGAGAGATTTCAGCTGCTGTCTGGGCTTTCACTGCCTTTCTACAGCTCCCTTTTTTCATGTGTTCAATACTTTTTTCCTGTGTCATTTCATTTGATTACGCATAACTTAATTTGTAAACTAATTAATATTGTTTTTGCATATATGGATTTCTTTGATTGTTACCAACATCTGGTGAAAATTTCAAGTCAACAGTACCTTTAGAAAAATGTTTTCTGAGAAAAAAGTGGCATGTTTAATACTTATTTCCCCCACTGTATATAAAGTCAGTTTTATGGACTTTTTTCAGGCTAGATACAATATTTAATGTCAAATACAATTTGCCATGTTTTCCTAAATGTAATCTGCCCAACCCATGGTTTGCATTTTGTCAATAATTTTTAGAGATACAATTCATTGAGTAAAATATCTAAACCTATTTACTCACACTGCGATCAACTGAACATTAATGCATCACAACTTTTCTTCACATTTGCACCAGATCAGATTTCTGCAGTATGACCAATTGATAACTACCTGCTAAAACCAACCCAGTCTCATTCTGATTACGTACTGCTATATATATTTCTGGAGAGAGCAAAATACGTCTCAGGAGCTACGTTTTTTTTTTTTTTTTTGCAGTTTTTGTTTTTTGCGAATCTAAAAAACCTCTGTGTATGCTTTTTCAGATCTCAAATTTCTCTCACAAGTGTCATTTGCGCCTGCTGTTCTCACATAAATCCACCAGAGGCCGCTGTTGACTGACTGACCGACTTACTGACTGACCAACTGACCGATACCTCCACCCACCCCCTTCGCTAGACCCAACCAATAGTGTTTTAAAAAGCACAGATTGACCCACCCAACCAACCACCCCCTTTCCTAAATCCAACTGCAGTGTTTTGAAAAGCAGTAAAGAAAAAGAAAAGCCCCCTGATTTTTACCACATTTTCACACTCTTATTTACTTGTTTATTTTGTTTTTAGCTTTTTTTTATGTCTCACCTGCTTTCTGGAACTGTTCTTCACCGGACTCAAACCTCGTTGTCGTGGTCAACTCCTCTCTGGGTATCAAGTCCGCCGAGGTAAATGTCGAGCTACTGGACAAACTGTTAACAACAGAAAAGCTGTCCATATGGATGTTAGCGGTCAACTGGTAAGCGAGAAAAGTAACAGTGTCATAACGCCCCGTAGCGTTCGTTTTAAAGACGAAATGCAGCCTACGTAGCTCTGGCTACAGAATTCACGATCTCCAGAAACGTATATAGGGCTACATTTTCAGAATGAGTCTATGTTGGCTAAAACTGATTATATGAGGCTATAACCACAGATATGATATCTGCTCTTTGCTAGCTTTCTATTAAATCATATCCAGAGAACCTGCAAGGAAAGCTAAGGAGTCAGACAAAGTGAAGCATAGAAAGTATTATTTTGGACATATGTTAACAAATCCTAAGCGCGAGCACACTCCTGTTCACAAAAGCAATAAAAGAGATTATAATACCTTTGCATTGTGGAGAAGAAAGCCATTATACACTGAGAGGCAATACTGCAGCAATGAATGCAGATGGAATATCATGTTTTGTAATGTAGCTCTTGCACAGTGATGGGTGACATTCACTCAACGAATGAGACACAAAGGCAACAACAGCTACATTCTTTCATCCTCGCAGACGCTGGCCTCCGTCTGTTTCATCGAAATATCCTCAATGAATCTCTCGTCCTTGTGCTGAGGCTTATGCACTAATCTCCAGTCATAATAGGCCTCATTATTAAACATATTGCTGTAAACCAACACAGCCATCTGGCTCAGCGAGTGCAGCACTGAACAGGACAAGAACTACTGTTCCTTTCGTGTCACCTAGTCGTAGCAGACTGTAAAAACACAAGCTGCTATGACGGCTGGTTGGGGGTTGGGGTGGTGCAATTTGATTGACGAGGGCATGAATGACCTCATAATGGATGAATTTGTATGAGGCGATGCAGAGAGGGCTTTGATGGACTGAATCAGCCAGTGGTAATTAAACGATTAATAGTACTTAGCTCAACTCAGATCATCTTCTGCGCTGGCTCCCGTGGGGCCCGTCATCATGTTGAAATTACACAGATGTTATCGCTCTCCTCGCCTGTAGACAGACACGCAATCAGCGTTTGGTGCGGAGGCTCGATCACGTACGTTCTACGCCAAACCAATGTCAAATGACACAAAAACAGATAATGATGATGTTAATGCGCTGCCGTCTGATCAAGTCAACTCCTTATGCGCCATTTCAGCAACAGATATTTTCTCACACTCTTCTCCACTGGACCATAATGAGAGTTATAACTGGAGGGCGCTGAGTAATATCCATGTTGTTGAAAAAACATTCCCAAATACACACTTTCATTCATTCATTCGTTTTCTTTTCGGCTTAGTCCCTTTATTAATCTGGGGTTGCTACAGTGGAATGAACCAGCAACTTATCCAGCATATGTTTTACACAGTGGATGCCTTTCAGCCGCAACTCAACACTGGGAAACACCCATACACTCTTGCATTCACACATATAAACTACGGCCAATTTAGCTTATTCAATTCACTTGTTGCGCATGTCTTTGGACTGTGAGGGAAACTGGAGCACCCTGAGGAAACCCACACGAACACGGGGAGAACATGCAAACACCACACAGAAATGCCAACTGAGGGTGTTTAGCTGATGCTGAAAAGAAACTCAGATTCAAAAGCTACGTCCAAAATGGCAACAATTGTGTTTTTTTTTTTTTTTGCAAGGGCATGGCTGCATCCAAATGGAAGTGGGAAAACTGCATTAAAATGTTGTAATACATAAGCCACACTTATATGGCAGAGTTATCAAACACAGGCAGAGCTGCAGGATACACTAAAATCACAGAAGAATGCAATGAGCATGACGCCCTTGTACATTGCTGTCATTGACAATGATGGTTTTGTGTTAAAAGTATCCCTAATATGTTAGGTTTTTTGAAAGCCTTCACTTTTATAGATAGGTAGTAGGTGTAATGCGAAATCTGGGTGCTTGTGAAATTTACTTGAAAAAAATCAGTTCTGCTGCAAAAATATTGACACTATAACTCAGAAACTATCTTAGGCTTAAATCTAGGGCTTAAGAGATTAGTGCTCCAAAAATGATACGTGAAAAAGAAACATGCTAAATAAATGTTCACACAAATGTGCGCTATAATACTTACAACTATATACAAATATAAAGGAGGACACCTACGCTATAGCTGTTAGATAAGTAAAAACATAAGCGGCCATATATAAAATACAAAGTGTTACCAAGTCCAAGTCAAGAGGATGCAAGTATAGAAGTAAATTCAATGACTGTAATGTTTGAGAAGTCATTGGTCATTTTAAAATGTCCATGTCACAACAGGCTCTTCAAACGTCTGAATTATCATTAGTGGTGTAGTCATGGTAAAAAAAACTGCGAAGAAAACATCTGTCTGGATCTTGTGTCTCCTCTCAGTGAAATGAGATAAAACGTGACTACTTTTAGGGCAGTTATAAACATTTGTTTCTTTTTTTGACTGGGGATTGTATATCACATACCGATAGTAGTGTGCCTCCATTCATCTTTTTGCTTTTTTCTACCTTTTCTGCCTATCCACCTCTCTCTCTCTCTCTCTCTCTCTCTCTCTCACACACACACATACACACACACACATACACACACACACACACACACACACACACACACACACACACACACACACACACACACACACACACACACACACACACACACACACACACACAAATTCGTTCCCCTCCCTCCCCTTCGATTGATCAGAGAGTTGTGGGTGTCTTGGATGAGTCATATCAGCAATTTACCCAGTTTAAAGCATCTTTCAAATTACTTCCCTTCCAGTCCGGTACCGTGCTGATAACTGATAACAGTTTTCGTTCCTACAAGGAGATTTGGAGGACACTTGTGCGCTTGTGTTGTTAGGCGCGCGTTTATGGTGCGTAAATGTGTTGTGCGGTGAGGTGCGCATGCGTGCGTAACCACAGTACACACCGAAAGTCAAGGATCGTGGCAGAAAACTTGAATGAAGACGTTACCTCTGAACTACAGTTGTATGAATGTATTAAACCACCCACTTTGACATTGTCGAGAACAAAGAAATTTAAGGAGACTTCATTTTAGCGAAGTGATTCATACTTGTATGAGGTTGTAACACTTGAATGACCCTAACATTTTTCTTGCTGACGTTTAAGACAGCAGATTATCTTCTTTTGTTTCATCTTTATTTTCATGATACTTAATTCGCTCGTGTGTTTATTCCATCGACTTTAATCTTCAAAAAGCTTTTTAGAGTTGCTTGCCATATCTAAAAATCTCTGTCAACGATAAAAACAGTTGATAATCTCTCTCTCTCTCTCTCTCTCTCTCTCTCTCTCTCTCTCTCTCTCTCTCTCTCTCTCTCTCTCTCTCTCTCTCTCTCTCTCTCTCTCCTAATATTTGCCGTGGTACCGACTTTAAATGTGGAATGGGCAACATCACAGAGGAATCATAAGTCACAGCGCTTGGATGATAGCGCCCTCTCCTGGATTTATTTCCAGGAGATGTACATTAAGACAAAGCAGTAGCCTATTTTAAACCATATTAACTATAGGCTGCATTAAATTTACTATGCATTGACGTTTTAATTTAACATTTAAAGTTATCCATATGGAAATAAGAATACAGTTTTGAACTCTAGGTATATAATTCTATAAAAAATATTCCTATAACCTTTCATCAAGATTATCATAATTCCGTGAGGTTGTCCTTTGTCTTGGAATAATAAAGAGAAACGTGGTAATAAAAATAAAATTTAATCGAAAATCCGTGCATGAGGAAGCTACAAATATATAAAAGCGTTTATGTTACATTAAATATGGTAAAAGAGATTAGTTATTATCACTGTTGTCTTTCCGACCTCATGTTTCGGCCACTTCTCATTTATAAAAAGCATATTAGAGATTTTAGCTAATGTATGTTTAGAAATGTTTTTGTTTAATATATTCGGATTAATATAAAAGCTGATCTTACACATTTTATTATCTCATTTGTGATGTGTTTATAGCCTATATGTTTTAATCTGCACCACATATATGTATATTTAGTGAATAAAACATGGTTTCAGATCATGTTGAAATATATTAAAACTATATACTCAGAACATTATACATACAGAAAAAAACGTACTAATATTCGCAACATGTTATTAATAATACTATAGATTGAAGATCAGATAACGGGTATTTATTTGCAGTATTTTGTGAGGTGAAGCTATACACAAAATGCACAATTATTTAAATACATTGTCTTTTAAAATGTATAATTGTAAATCGGATTAAATGAACAAACGTAAATGTCTTTTTTATTTGTACATTGCTTGCACCTAGTCCAAATGTTATGGGCGAGCTGATCCATCCTCTCTCCCCGTGAAAGAAAGAGAGATTGATGGCAGGGAACCGATGACTCTCGCTGATATCAATCGGCTCATTAACTCCAAATACGAAGCCAACCTCCGACGTAATATGTCACTGACCAAAGGTTTTCAATTCGGAGAAATGCGCTTTGGTCTGTTCTCTGTGCAAAAAAACGCAGGAGATGCAGAATCCAAATGTATTTTTAAACAACCACATTTACTTTAGGATTCATATTATTTATGTATCTTCACAGCACAGCCGCTAAGCGTGCAACCAATCGACTGTATATTTATTACAACGGAAAATGTCGTTTTCTGCGATAGGTAATGAGAAACATGTTCATAATCCTCTCCCCATTTATACCTTTTTTTTTAAATAACAAAAGGTGTCAATTACAAACGTAAAAAAACATGTAAACACTGTGGTGCACGAGAAGCGCGCGGAACAGCTGTATGAATGACGACGCACGCGAGGATAGAGTACGCTTCATCCGCAGTTACGAACTGTGCAAACTGTAAATATTGAGATATTCCGAGGTCAAACACTCCCTCGAGTCTAAATTTTCGAAACTGGGACACGCACGGAATAAATAAAACAAACAGAGCACTGCTACCCGCAAGTTAGTCCAGTGGCAACGGTCAAAGAGCGCGTGCTGCTGACACACAATGAACTGTCTCGAAGGGGATGCATGTTCATTGTCAATATTTACGTGCATTATTAGCTCATTATTCGGTTTGAATCGTCATACTCAAGTGACTACATGTGTCCCGGGGCTCATTCCGGACTAAGGCACTTCTCAATCAGACATTTTCGACAAATCACAGGCTATAGCCTCAAGAGAGCAGTCGCTTATGAGAATTTGCCATCAAAACAGATGCGGTGCTCGTGTGTGGGCGCAAGGCTTGGGCTACACACCATTAAGCTCGAGCCGCAGCTGAGTAAAATGTGAAATGGGAGAATTAATCGATCCCAGGACGATGCTTTTTTTCAGTCTCGTGGGAGTATGAATTCTTTTATTCATGAGCGTGTTATGTCACTTCCATTAAGCAATGGACATTTTTTGAGTGTATCTGAACATATATTTTCATAATTGCAGCCAAAATGTCTACAGAGCCCTCAAAAAAAAAAAAAAACTTCACGAATCTTGTTCTTGTGTAGGTGTGAACAATATTCCCCATCATCCCATAGCTTGGCTGCCCAAGAAAAACTTTAAAAGCACTTTTATCCACTATTACGGTCATCTCTCTTTCTTTTATCTCATTTTTTTTTTACATATAATGTATTCATTCTCTTCTTGAGTGGGCATTTTGGGTCCTGCGTGAAGTGCATGGGCAGTTAGGAGGAGGTGAGTCAGCGCGGGGGATGGAGAGCGCTGGTTAAGGGTCGCAACTGCGCTAATGCTGAGTGGCAGTCGATAATGCCAAGCCGTATCAAAATCTGACCCTTGGCCCTTGTAGCTCTTAAATTATTCGCCACCAAGGTAGAAAAGGACACGCATTCACACTCATAGGTATACTACGCGCTTTTCTTTCAACCCTTTGTTGTATGCTGCATTTTCTATACGGAATAAAAGGTCATTTGTACAAAAAACTTAATTAGCATATTAATTGTGCGTGCATGTATTTGTGTATATACCTATGCACCATCCGCGCGTTATACCGAGCACATTGGTTTTAGTTTTTTAGTTTTTGTTTCATTTGTAAAGGGACTAATTGCCAACCTTATAGACAATTTTGAGGGATGTAAATAAAAGCAATGGTCCCAATGTATTTCCTGTTTTACATTTTTATTTTTATTTCTATAGCTTCCGAGAAGAGGCACATATTGATAAATAATGTTACAAGCTGTTTTAAAATTAAGGTATGATTGAATTGCCCCTTGTTACAGTTATGAAATAGTTTGATAACAAGCAGGAAATATTTATGGGCCAATGACATGACCACATTCTACACTGCTGAATACAGCTTTATATATTTTTAAATCTGATTATATGTTTATTTAGAAAATAAACAGCGTTATTTTTGATAAAGGAATCTTTAGAACCGCTAATTGATGTATTATAGTTCTTTAAACCACCATAGATACACTCTTAAAATGTTCTAGTTTGTGGATTTCAAGTGATGCGTTTGAGAAACATTTTTGTTTTCCTAAAAGAGTTTAATTTAATATGTAATAATATTATTAGATTTAACATTCACTATAAACACTCTATACCAGCTCTGCACTTTATACAGTGGAAATATGGATGCTAACCTTTCCTAATGGAATCATATACCAACCTTCAATTTTAATAGAGCCGAAAATAAAAATGTTTTGCAGTCATAAACCCTTTAGTTTCCAAATTGAATCCCTTCTTTCGTCAAGCTGATTAACCACACTCCTTGAAAATAACAATAGCCTAATAAAAAAACAAATAAAAAGCAAACACGCGATAATAGGGTTAAGGAAAAGTCTTAAAGTTTCATGGCAATTCAAAAACACGAGTCTATTGCATGCAACCTTTGAAAATATTGAAATAAGGTTCCCACTCTATAATGAGACAGCTTTGATGCTGCCATTTCGAGTGTGGCTCGTGGGACTTCAATATCCGCACTGCAACTAATCCAATTACACGAATCATAAACTGTGATTGGCGGGATTGCTGTTGGCTCCAATGCCACGCGAGCATTTTCCAATTAGGCCTGTTCCTTAAAACCTACAGTATTCATGTAAAGGTTCTAAACCACGTCACACAGAATTCGAACTCGAAAATAGAACGCCAGAGCAAAGGCTTCATGGAACGTCTGTCAGCTTCTGGACTGTGTACAGGTCAAGGGAGTCTACTGATGCTTACCTGTACATTCGTGTAATTAAAAAAAGACTGTTAATGTGAAACCATTACACGAGAATGACGTTAGAGACAGATGGATGAAAGTCAGGGGCGGCAGGAGACAAAGAGCGGAAAATTGGACGAGCTCGGGAAATTGAGCGGAAGTAGAGCAGTGAAGCTGAACCGCCTGCGTCACGGTGGGTGCAGCCGTTCGGTCTCTCCAGCTCTGATTAAGGACACCACAAACAATCAACAGGCCAAAAGGGTGTACAGAGTAGCCTTTTTGACTGTTTTAAATTAAGCCGAAGTCATCATCTGTACTGGAAATAAACTATCATTAAAACTTTAATCTACAATGTTAAAAACAGCAAACCTTCAGTGCTCCATCCACCCAATTAGATTTAGTGTCTGTGTGAGTTAATTTAGCAGTGGTGCTTTCACTGTGTACCGCCGCGCTCCGTTCTTAATGGAGAGACTGTTTCATTCATGCAATCTCTGTTCATTCATCAGAGCACCGTAGCGTACCCTCTGAGTTCAAACGAGACACGAAATTCTTATCAATGGAGAGTCTGACGTCAAGAGCGGCGCGATGACTCGTGGATCACGTGTTTAGACGCGTCTATACAAATGGGAGTTGCGCTGTCCGTGGTCCTGAAAAAAATCACGCTCCGCATTCATCTCTCAACAGTGCAAGACAGACCGAAGTGTGTTTCAAATAACTGTTTTTGGGAAAGCAAACTTACTTTAACTCAAGTTTTTAAATGAAAAGGATAGCGCTGGTTTCCAAACGTCATCCAAGAAGCACAAGGTTTTGAGTTCCAGCTAATTTGTTCGTGAAATCAGGTGAGTAAGTGCACTGCCATTCATTCATTTGCTAGGCAAACAGTTTATAGTTCCCTATAAAAACAAAAAGAGGTTTTTAAAGAGTAGAGATAAGTTTTCCGATTATGTTTTTTACATTGAGATCGCGTGTTGTTTAATGTCAATGCGAGTCATTCAAGGAGATGCTGGTCGATCGATCAACAAGCGTTTCATTCATAAATTTCTCGCCTTTTTTTCCCCTCGCAAGAATACAAGACCCGTGTCTTTGTCTTTCCGATATTACATACTTGATATATTATGTCTGAGCTTTTTTTTTTTTTGTGTTGGAGCAATTTAAAATGTGAGGCGTGGGATTGGGGATTTTGAAGATTAGTTTGCATTGAGTTCATTGATTAAAATTCCAAAGCAGAAACAGGAGAGAACGCACACAAATGACATTAAATAAACGATCATATTGTGTTTACATAAACGAATGCATATATTAAATTAAAATAAATATTGCTCGTATTATTTTGTCTGAGAGGGTTTTCTTTTACAAACTGTTTAGAGAGAGTGCAGGTGAATTTATACGGTTTCATTCAGACATGCTTGGCATGCTTTTGCAAGATAATTTCCACTGACAAAGTGTAGTTTTAATTTAGTCATTAACCATATGCCGCCTTGTTTTGGTGCTTCGCTAATCCGACTCAATAAGTGATCATTGAAGAGGCACCCGGGGAATTGGCTCGATCTTGCTTTTATACGCAGTCTCTGCGTGGACTCACTTTAATTAAAGCGGAACAAGTAATTTACTGTGAAAAAAGTGATAGTGTGTATCCCGCATACAGTTGTAAAAAGCCAGCGCACGTTTCAATATTTAATTATGCCAATTAATCTAAACAGATTTCACCGCACTCACGTTGTGCTTCTATAGCGATTAAATGTTAAAAATATAAATGCAAATGCACTTTTCATGTAAAAAAATAAAATAAAATAAAAAAAATTAATCACCATTCTTTCCCTTTGTCTCTATAAGGTGCTCCCCTCTCCCCCATCCTGTCCTCTCTGCATGGTCATGTTCTGCTGTTGCTACCCCTCCAGCACCTCAGCTCTCCTGTTAGTCCTCCTCAGCCTCACCCCCCTGCCGGCCCTGGCTGCCCCTGCACTTCAGCAGAGATCTTCAGTCAGCAGCATAGATGAGGCTCTCCACTTGGCAAAAGAGGACCCGGGGGCAACAGAAGGAGATGCTTGGACACACAGGAAAGTGGACAGCCTGCTCCAGAAACCCCTGGGACAGGAACTTGTCTCAGATATGGACTCTGCCAGTGCTCTAGCCTCAGTTCTGCTTGAGGCTCTCGACCACCCAGTTAGAGAGAAGATGGCTCAGGGGAATTCTGAAGAAGCACTCCTGATAGAGGCAACAAGGAATCAGGCAGTGATGGAGCAGGACATGGAAAAATCATCAGAGTCAGTTCATCAAGGTGAGGAAAATGGGGGACAAGAAAAGCCAAAAGATGGAAGTGAAAGTGAGAACAGTGTGAATACGGTTAAAGCATTAGATGGAGAACTGCAGAGTCAGTCTGACGTAGCCTCCTCTCTCCAGCGCAAAGCCAGGGGTTATTTCCAAAATATTGACCTCGGACTGCAAGACAATGAGATCCTCCCACCTTTAAAAGGCTATAAAGCCTATAACCAGCAGCTGGCCCAGGCGACCAAGAAGCTGAAGTGGCAGGAGGAGCAAACAAAAAGCCCATCGCAGCTTGAAAGAAACTTTATGGACGATTTTGACTTTGTAGAAGAGGAGGAGGAAGAGATTCTGACCCGCAAGGAGGAAGAGGCCCGGGCAAGGGCAGAGCAGGAGGAGGTAAGGCGGCAGGAAGCAGAAGCACAGGAGGCTCGTGAGGAGGAGCAGAGACTGGCAGACATCGCCTCTGACATGCTTCTGGAGTACATGGGCAGAAAGCAGAAATCCTCCTCCTACATGAGAGACATGAACGAGGTGGCTCTTCTAAACAACGTAGCAGAGGATAAACGCTCGAATGAGGTACAGGACAGTGATGATGATGATGAGATGGATCCCCAAACCATCGACAAGCTGATCGAGATCTCCAGCAAGCTGCACTTGCCTGCTGATGATGTGGTTGAAATAATCAGTGATGTTCAAGAGAAGAAAAAAAAGAGGAAGGATTTACCCCAGAACAACACCCCTCGTTTTCGTCCTCTAGTTCCCCTCAAAGCCAAGCCGAGGCCTCAGGCATATCAGTATCCCAAGTCACCTAAGAAATCCTCTTATACAGTCGATCCATATAAGAAATGGTACAAGGAGAAAAACAAAAGCAAGTTCAGCAAACAGGACTACTGGTTTAAGCCGCAGAAGCAGTTTCTGGCCTATCCCTCGTTCCCCTATTATCAGAAGCCATATCGAGCCTACTACCCAGTCTACTTCCCGGCTCCTAAACCTCGTTTCTATACAAATCCTTCTCTGTCATTTGATTACAACTTTGGGGGCTCCATGGGGTATGGTCTGAAGCCTCCAAACCGCAGGTACAGAGACAGGCCCAAGACGAGGGACTGGAAATGGGCGCAAGCCCCTCAGCGCTCCCAGAGCCCCTACCCACAACCTGACACTGTCATATCTAATTACATTCTCCCCCATCCTCGAACTTACCAGGCTCTCCCCATGCCAAAACCACGTTCTCCTCCGAGCGGGAGAGCTCCTTCTTACATTTATCCACCAGACTATGTCTACGATGAGCCGGAGTCTCCACAGGAGAGTGATGAAGAACTGGAGAACTTCATTGAGAAGATTTATTACAATCGTAGGTTATTTTAGACAGTTGGAGAGTTCAGGATTTTCTCAAGCGATGAATCAAGCGATGAAAGAGTGAGGAGAAAAAGCTGACAGGGGGTTTAAGTGACAGGGCTGTGAGCAGACAGTTAGGTGTTTCTTCTCCACTCTTGTGTTTTGATACATTCCAAATCAGGAACGGAAGAGAAGGTGCTGCTACATCAGAACCTCTCTGCGTGCACTCATTTTGTTTCTCTCGCAGTTTACATTTTAATTTGGTGAGAGAATACACAGGTGAATTTGTAAGGTTTCATTCAGGTATGTTTTTGATTCTCTTGCATGTGAAAAAAAGAGAGATATATATATAAAAGAAAACAAAATGGCGAAAAGAAAACATTTTTGGTGCCAATTGCAAGAGTCCCATGTTTATACAAAGATTTATTTTCTTTAGGAAACACTTGATTAATTGAAGAGCAAGGCTTGGGGTTGAATTCTTGACACTGCAGGGCACAGTAATAATTGCTATGGCACAAGTTACACTTACAAGTAACTGTCAAATTATTACAGGCTTTTCCTGAGGGTCTGTTGGATTGTTTTGATCAATGTTCCTATTGCCTTAATACTGATCACTGTTTTAGCTCATCCATGTGCATGCAGGTCTTGCACCACTTAAAAAAAAAAGATTCAGTCACGCACGCTGTAAACAATGCTTGAAACTAAATCTTCCATTTTATTCACAGAAATGCAAAACGGTGGATATCTTTGCTAGGTCGGTGCCCTGTCAATCTACTTGGTGGAATACCTGTACACATGTGATTTAATGTGTTAACTTCACATCTTGCCAAAATTTCGAAGAAATTTGAAAAATGCCCCTGTTACTGTGGGTTACCTCTAATGTTTAACAACTGAGTACAGGATCTTTGTCTCGAGAGCCAATAGAACGCTGTATAGTAATGTTTGTTCTTAAAAATAAGTTTTCAAATGTCTGAAGTTTGTGAGGAAAACTCTGAGGGTGAACAGTTTGCACGTCTATCTGTATTTGCATCTTTAAAAAAAATCACAAAAAAAAAAATTGCCAAATTTGAGGAAACTTTCCTTGATCAAACTGTGATTATTAAAAAAAAAAGATAAAAAAAACAAAACAAAGACAACTCTAATTACTATAGCAAGTGTTTTCATCAGTGAATTGTCTTGTGAAAGGAATTTGTTGTTGTCAACTTCCAGATTGTAAGTTGTACAGTGTCAAATAAAACAAATGTGTGTGCAATGTGTAAATAACAGCATGTTGATTACTAGTTTTGCTATATGACGAAAATAAAAGCAATTATTTTATTAAAGTCAGTTTTTTAACAAATGTCTTATTGGGACGTCTTTGATCAGATCCTGCGCAGAAATTAATTAATTTCTGTAGCACAGAGGGGACGATATATGCCGTTTCTTATCTCACCTGTAGCAGAAATTGCATTTGACGTCACAGGGAGTTTGAACCAGCATGCCCAGTACATCTTTGAATTTTATCTGCATTTTCCACAAGCCTTTTTCAAAACGCTGAAAACACATACTCAAAGGGATTTGATCCTCCACGTGCCTATGAAGATCTCGTATGAAACCCATACATACACAGCTCTTAAAAACCTTTACAAGTCACGACTGCATTACTCATGTTCCGCGACAAACATATTCAACTGAATAAGACGTGAGAAAACACACTGAACGTATTTATCAAACATCACACGCCAAATTACAGGAAATAAGATCTGAATGCATGCGAAAAAAACAAAAACAAATGCGTGTTTTCACCCTCCTGAGAATGATGCCATTCAATGAGACGCTTGAAGATGAAAGTCATTGGCTAATAAGAAGAACTTTGAATAATAAAAGGAGACTAATGTGAAGGGAATAGACATGGAGACACACTGAGACCAAATGAAAGAGAGGGGTGGGGAGAGAGAAAGCTGCAGTGATTAATGAGTCACATGATTGACGGGTGAGTCATCTACTGCCATGCACCACTGCAGAACCTCCAGCACTTACACCCTCTGCCTCGCTCACACACAAACAGCAGCCCACTCCCCCACACCATGACTTCGGACACAATGCACAACTCAATTATGCTCAAAAACACCTGCATTTGGCAACATGCACACCCACCCACCACCATGAGGCCCATCTCACATGCATTTGGTTAAAACACCAGTGTGACCTCTCGGTGGTGGGATTTAACCCCAAACGGGCGTTCATTATCTTGCTGATGCACTCTAAACGTCTTCCTTAGTGGTCGATCCTACTGCTTGAAAATTTTCCATTAGTGACCAGAGTGCCTATCGGGGTGGGGTGGGGGGGGACAGCCGTTTATGTGGCTCTGATGTGTTTCTCTCATTCCTTTCTTTCAGCTTTTGTGTGGAAAACGCAGAGGGCCGTGAATGAGCATAAGAAGTCTCACAGCGCTGCTGTCGGAGGCTGGTGAGTCATGGCCACTTATGTTCTGCCTCAACCTCCATTTTGAAACAGTTTTATTGAAATATGCAAAGAGTCTGTTAAGTTACGCCGGTAATTACTGTAAATGGACGCCTGACTGTTCAAAACCTTCGCAAGCGAAATGTTCCAAGTCATTAATGCACGTCTCGGCCCCATGTTCTCCATCTGTTGCTCGTGATCGCACGTACACATGCTTGCAAAAATCAGCCATAAACACAGCCTGATGACAGTGGCGCCAGTACTTCAGAGGTAAAAAAAAGTGGCTGATAATAACTGTGACTCAGACGCCAGCTCTAATGATGCATTCTGCCAAGCCGACAGACCAACACGGCGAAAAAAAAACACACACTCTCAGGATGAAACTTTCTCTAAGGTGCTTCAAAGTGCCTCCAAGCCCTTTGTAGATAGACAGCCCCCCATTTGTGGCCTTCCTGGATTTCAGTGATTAGCCGTAATTGAACAGAATCATTTAAATCTAGGAGAGGTTGTTGAAAAAAAAGAGGATGAAGTAAAAAATTCTGCTTCTCCCCAAATCCATCCTCCCCCCATTCCTTTTCTGTATGCCAAACCTTTATGCATGATGATAATTACCATGTAATTACCATTCAATTATACCCTCTGCTTTCGCCGTAAGAGCTGTCAGCGTGTCCGTTAAGAGCTGATTGCCAGTGTCTGTCGTTGTGTCTCGCAGGATGTTTCTTTCTTTTATTGCATTTACACAGATTTCTTTTGGCATGCGTCAATTTACGTGATGTAAAATATGGCGGCGAATGTACAGCTTTAAAGTCTGTGTGAAATCAAAATATATCATGTTTATCTTGCTAGCGTACATTGTTATTCTTTAGGTCAACACTTAATCCACACAAGTAAATCCACTGGAAAAAAGAATGTTAGTTTTGGTAATCTTGAATCAAAGTCTGACCGTTTGCTTCCGTGTTTAAAATTATTTATAGATATATACTAGATATCGCATACGGACCCTGAGCATGCGTCAATAGCGCCGCCACATTTGTACAGTGCTCCCAGGACAAATGTCATTCAACCGCACTAGTCAAGACTAAAGCCAATCTGAAGATGCTGGACTTTTGCGCTGTGTATGGGTGTAGTAATGAGAAAACAAAGCATAAAGGCAGAACATTTCATAGGTAAGATTTGGGTTTTTTACTTTTTTGTATGTTACGAACTTTTGTGTTAAGGAAGAATTGATGATAATACAGTCATTTACTGCCCTTACCATAAGGCAAAGTAGCACCAACTCACTAAACACTAGGCTTATGCTAGTTTTGTTAAATAAAATAAGCAAACATTGTCAATGAAATATGACAACAAGATGCTGCGGTGCTAGAAACTTGTATTATTGTCGGCTAAGTGAACAAGTCGTTCATAACGGGGATTTATTTACAAACGAATCGCTCCCTCCGTTAGAATTAGAAGTGAAAGCGGGAGAGGGGGTGTGTTTCAGGACATGGATAAGATCAAATTTAACAGGGAGGGAGGATAATACATTTCCATGCACACAAACCCATGCTCTTTGTCGACAGTGCCTGTGCGGTCACTTATCCATCAATGTAGAAAAGTGATGTAAAATTATACTTTTCGGAATTTAATAAAATATTTGCATACTGACCACTGGGAAAACTACCGATTGTAGATATATGTAAATATGTGTATATATATATCGTTGGCTCTGGATGGCCAGTTCTCCACTGCACCTTGGTCCCACATTCATTTCAAAGGAGCGCTAGCATGTACTAAAATGGCGGCTCTATTGACGCATTCCTTCCAATAGACCAAAATAGCGTAAAGCGGACATCTAATGTAAATATCTATGGAAAATATTCTTATTCACACCCCTTTGCTATGAGGAAATGATGCTCACAAAGAAAGCCCCGCCCCTACTCAATATTCTGTTTCAGTTGGAAGAACGTCAACATTCATTCATTCACCTTTTATTTTGGTTCATTCCGCCACAACGAAATGAACCACCAACTTATCCAGCATATGTTTTACAAAGCGCCCTTCCAGCCGCAACCCAGCACTGGGAAACACCCATACACTCTCACATTCACACACATACACTACAGCTAATTTAGCTTATTTAATTCACCTATAGCGCATGTCTTTGGACTGTGCAATGTAAAAAGTAATCACTTAATCTACTTGAAAAATGCTTGTAAAATGTACAAATTTTGGCAAATTTATAATAGACTTTTCTTGATTTGACTGTGTTAGGTGAATGTTAACGTGGATCCAGTAGATAAACAAAAGAACTTTAGTAAGCTTTACTGAAGTTCATCAAGCAAGTTGAAATAAAGCAGAGATGCCAAAACTAGGGCCCTCGGGCCAAAGTTGGCCCATGGTAACCTTTGATTTGGCACACCATCCTATCTAAAAAGAAAGGGAGAATGATGGGGATGGTTTAGAGATTGTCAATTCAAATTTAATGTAACCCTTTGTTTGTTTTAATCTTTGTTTGTTAAAAGCTAACTGAAAATTAAATGCTTTAATTAAATGGTGTGAATTAATCAGATTATATACTGTCACCTAATAATGCGAAGACTTTGGTGAGCAAATCAAGTCAAACGGAGATTCTGCTAGACCAGTGTTTTCAGAATTAACTCCACTGTGCTATAAATGTTTTTATTGCAATAAGTTATCATTTGAAAAGTTATACTGCATTAGTTAATTCGATTTAAAGTAATGGTTTCTTTTTATTTTGAAATACTATGAAATAAATTAGTAAATTACCAATGAAAACTTTAATGTAATATAGTTTGTTATATTTACCTTCGGCTCACGGCTCTCGATAATATTTGGTTTTTGGGCACCCCTGGACTAAAGTTTGGGGTCATGCAGTACCGCACTTTGTTCAGCAGGTGGAGTAAGATCTGCACATGTGCAGACGGAAGGTGCGTTCACTCGTGTGGCACCATTTGAATGAGATTCAAACTGACGATTTCACAATGCAAACAGAGAAAATAAGCAAACATTTTCCATTTTGTGGACACACAGGTGAGAAATATGTTTTATGCATGTATATTATAATGGTTAATCAAAAAAGCATGTGTTTTGTGTGTCATGTCATTTCATAAAGTTGCCAATTTCCTTGTGTGGTTTTCAGATGATTGCTAATCTTAGAAGCTCTAGCGTTATTATTATTTTTTATTATTCGGTTGTGTATTTTCTATACTTATTGAGCATTGATAATGTTGGAATTCCATCTGAGAACTATATAGTAAAGTTTGAGGACAAACTTTATGGTGGCTTGAGAAAGCCTAGCCTGAAAGTTTAAAGTCGTTTTAAAGTTTAAATAATTGAAGAAGTTTTTAAGAAGTGTGAAACAGTTGGCATAGATAGATAACTACATATATGTTAGCATGTTTCTAGTATGGATTGGCATGTTTCTTGCTAGGCGGTTGATAGGGTGTTCTGAGCGGTTGCTATGGTGTTGCTAAGGCATTCTGAATGGTTGCTAAGTTGTTGTTAGGCAGTTGCTAGGGTGTTCAATGATGTTAAAACTATTAGCATGTGTTAGAACAACTAGTCACAGTCTGGAACAGTTGCTAGGGGGCTGAAAATGGTTGCTAGGGAGTGGCTAGTAAGTTTAAAGATCATCAGTGATTGGCTGCTGGATAGACTGAGTTGAATGAGCTCACAGTAGGGCAGTTTGATGCAGAGTTATGAACTCATAAGGGTTGATCCAATGTTAAGTCAATGATAGTCTTTTACAATGGAAGTCTATGAGACAGTTGCTAGGGTGCTGAAATTGGTTGCTAGGGAGTGGCTAGTAAAATTAAACGTCATCAGTGGTTGGCTGCTGGCTAGACTGAGTTAAATGAGCTCACAGTAGGACAGTTTGATGCAGAGTTATGAGCTCACAAAGTTTGATCTAATGTTAAGTCAATGGGACTTTTCTGAATTGTCTGGGTCGTTTTTCCGAAAACTGAAAGTCGGATCAGTTAGAAAAGATATAGCAACCAGAGTCAGACCAGTTTGAAGGTCTGACAAAAGTTTGAAGGATATAGCTTGAAAGGCTTAGGAGGAGATGCACTTTAAAATTAGTCTCAGAAGACAGAAGAAGAAGAAGAAGACGGAAGAATAATAATTTTATGCAGAAAAGCAGAATTTTCTCAAACTACCATAACAAGAATTACTTTTACTCATTAGTAAATAATACTTGATATAAAGTTACGATGACATATTTGACCTGAGTAATTGTGACTCAGGATAAGTAAGAATTACT